>CM060608.1:1534830-2134830 GCA_030578255.1 Tiaroga cobitis
GCAGTTTGTTGCCATCAAGTAATTTGTTGATTTGTTTAGCTAGCACGAATCATCGGATAAATGCTATGCTACTATGTAAGCTAACTAAAAAGCTAACTAAAAGACACTAAGAACGAGAAATGTTTAAATTTACAATCTACAGCTTCGGTTATATACTAGAATATGAAACATATAAGTTAAAATACATTAATGACTCGTTATAACGTACTTCAAACGTCTCTTATAATAAAGTGATTTTCTCTAACTTGTAACCAGGCACTAAAGCGATTACACATAAAACTAGCTTTGAACCAATCGGATCGCTTGGGTCCTAAGGTGGGACCCATCTCTTCAGGGTGACTCATCTCTTCACCACACTGGTGCTCCTGGCCCGAGGCCATTAGCCCGGCTCGGCCCGTTTAAAGCCCTGGCTCACACTGGCCCGACAGTGGAAACGCAGCTATTGATTCTCGTGGAAAAGTGAAAATTACAGGTCATGACTCCTTTAAGGGAACCGAACAGAGCATATACGGGACCTCAGTGATGCATTGATGTGGATGGGTCTGCATTAAAAACATTTTTTGGCCACGAAGTCTGATCAAAAAAGCACTTTACCTGTAGAGTGTGTATCACAACTGGGTGATCATTGTCTGCAGGTAATATACACTGACTAGACGCAAGAACGTCATTCTCACTTTGAAAATACTGTAGTATCTCTTTTTTGAGTCCCAGAATGAAATGTTTAATTATTATATATTATTGTAGGAAGAGGAGTGTTTGCCACACAACCCATTGAACCCGGGGACTTCGTGTTGGAGTACAGGGGTAAACTCCTCACACAGGAGGAAAGCAAGTCAAGAAAATACTCAGAGATTGAAAGCACATTTCTCTTTGACTTTCAGTGGCAGAATCATCACCTATGGTAAACATTGAAAGATGGATGTTTTTTATTGATTTATAGAAATAACGAGTTAACTCTGAAACAAGGGTTTAATACTTGATGAATGAATGAAGCACAAATACTCTTAAATTCTTTTGAAAATAACTCTTTCAATAAAACTTTTAAAAAGATGTAAAACTATTACCATTTTTCTGATACTTTTCAGCCTGGATGCATCACAAGACGATTTTTCTCTAGGACGATTGGTCAACGACAACCACCAAAATCCGAATTGCGTTATGAAAAAAATCATAGTTGACAACAAACCACATTTGTGCCTATTTTCTCTGAAGAAAATAGAAATAGGAGATGAAATTGATTACAACTATGGTGATTCAAAATGGCCTTGGCGCAGTAAGGTGAGTTGATTAGATTAAGTATAGAGATTTCTTTTTTTTTTTTTTTTGCAAAAGCAAATTTTGTATTTCTCCAATATTAACCATGTTTCCAATATTACTCTTGACTGTCTATGGAAATGCATTTAATCTTTGATTTTTGATGTGTGTTAAAATGAGTTCTTCTTTATCTGCAATCCAGTTGAAAAAAAACCAAGCTCCTGCTGCAGCAGTAGAGAATGAGACCAGCCCTGTTCCTCAGATGCTAAATGATGGACCAAACCCAGAACAGACCTGCTCACAGGTAAAAGTACTTTCAAACACAGTCATCTATGCTGCCATGTGTGTGGTGGTGTTCTATTACTAAAGTGGACCAATGCTTATGTGGCTTTATATTGGCTGTTAAAGGCCAGGTAATGTCACACACACCGTCATGTTTCCAGTCATGTCCTTATGGGGTCCTTCCTTCCATCTTCCAAATACATCTCTAGTCTCTCCTTTACACACTCATATGTCTATAGTCAGACCCTTGTGGGGCCCTTCCGTCCAGTTCTTACTGTATGTGTTTTTAAGGCACTATAGCAACACCTGACATGACCTCAACTATGATTTTAACATTCGTAATTGTATACTGTATCTGAGCTGTTAGATGTTTTAAAGAAATATTTTCATTTGATCCACTGCAAACTCCTGGAATAGACGTGAGCTGCTTTTTAGTCCATGAAGTTCAGAGCCGTTTCACCATTAGATGACCTTATTAGCCTGTGAATGTCTCTTCATACAGTTCTGAGTCTCTTCTTGTCTGTCTATTTCAGGTGAAAGGCCTTCAGACTCCTGCTGCAGCAGTAGAGAATGAGACCAGCCCTGTTCCTCAGATGCTAAATGATGGACCAAACCCAGAACAGACCTGCTCACAGGTAAAAGTACTTTCAAACACAGTCATCTATGCTGCCATGTGTGTGGTGGTGTTCTATTACTAAAGTGGACCAATGCTTATGTGGCTTTATATTGGCTGTTAAAGGCCAGGTAATGTCACACACACCGTCATGTTTCCAGTCATGTCCTTATGGGGTCCTTCCTTCCATCTTCCAAATACATCTCTAGTCTCTCCTTTACACACTCATATGTCTATAGTCAGACCCTTGTGGGGCCCTTCCGTCCAGTTCTTACTGTATGTGTTTTTAAGGCACTATAGCAACACCTGACATGACCTCAACTATGATTTTAACATTCGTAATTGTATACTGTATCTGAGCTGTTAGATGTTTTAAAGAAATATTTTCATTTGATCCACTGCAAACTCATGGAATAGACGTGAACTGCTTTTTAGTCCATGAAGTTCAGTGCCGTTTCACCATTAGATGACCTTATTAGCCTGTGAATGTCTCTTCATACAGTTCTGAGTCTCTTCTTGTCTGTCTATTTCAGGTGAAAGGCCTTCAGACTCCTGCTGCAGCAGTAGAGAATGAGACCAGCCCTGTTCCTCAGATGCTAAATGATGGACCAAACCCAGAACAGACCTGCTCACAGGTAAAAGTACTTTCAAACACAGTCATCTATGCTGCCATGTGTGTGGTGGTGTTCTATTACTAAAGTGGACCAATGCTTATGTGGCTTTATATTGGCTGTTAAAGGCCAGGTAATGTCACACACACCGTCATGTTTCCAGTCATGTCCTTATGGGGTCCTTCCTTCCATCTTCCAAATACATCTCTAGTCTCTCCTTTACACACTCATATGTCTATAGTCAGACCCTTGTGGGGCCCTTCCGTCCAGTTCTTACTGTATGTGTTTTTAAGGCACTATAGCAACACCTGACATGACCTCAACTATGATTTTAACATTCGTAATTGTATACTGTATCTGAGCTGTTAGATGTTTTAAAGAAATATTTTCATTTGATCCACTGCAAACTCATGGAATAGACGTGAACTGCTTTTTAGTCCATGAAGTTCAGTGCCGTTTCACCATTAGATGACCTTATTAGCCTGTGAATGTCTCTTCATACAGTTCTGAGTCTCTTCTTGTCTGTCTATTTCAGGTGAAAGGCCTTCAGACTCCTGCTGCAGCAGTAGAGAATGAGACCAGCCCTGTTCCTCAGATGCTAAATGATGGACCAAACCCAGAACAGACCTGCTCACAGGTAAAAGTACTTTCAAACACAGTCATCTATGCTGCCATGTGTGTGGTGGTGTTCTATTACTAAAGTGGACCAATGCTTATGTGGCTTTATATTGGCTGTTAAAGGCCAGGTAATGTCACACACACCGTCATGTTTCCAGTCATGTCCTTATGGGGTCCTTCCTTCCATCTTCCAAATACATCTCTAGTCTCTCCTTTACACACTCATATGTCTATAGTCAGACCCTTGTGGGGCCCTTCCGTCCAGTTCTTACTGTATGTGTTTTTAAGGCACTATAGCAACACCTGACATGACCTCAACTATGATTTTAACATTCGTAATTGTATACTGTATCTGAGCTGTTAGATGTTTTAAAGAAATATTTTCATTTGATCCACTGCAAACTCATGGAATAGACGTGAACTGCTTTTTAGTCCATGAAGTTCAGTGCCGTTTCACCATTAGATGACCTTATTAGCCTGTGAATGTCTCTTCATACAGTTCTGAGTCTCTTCTTGTCTGTCTATTTCAGGTGAAAGGCCTTCAGACTCCTGCTGCAGCAGTAGAGAATGAGACCAGCCCTGTTCCTCAGATGCTAAATGATGGACCAAACCCAGAACAGACCTGCTCACAGGTAAAAGTACTTTCAAACACAGTCATCTATGCTGCCATGTGTGTGGTGGTGTTCTATTACTAAAGTGGACCAATGCTTATGTGGCTTTATATTGGCTGTTAAAGGCCAGGTAATGTCACACACACCGTCATGTTTCCAGTCATGTCCTTATGGGGTCCTTCCTTCCATCTTCCAAATACATCTCTAGTCTCTCCTTTACACACTCATATGTCTATAGTCAGACCCTTGTGGGGCCCTTCCGTCCAGTTCTTACTGTATGTGTTTTTAAGGCACTATAGCAACACCTGACATGACCTCAACTATGATTTTAACATTCGTAATTGTATACTGTATCTGAGCTGTTAGATGTTTTAAAGAAATATTTTCATTTGATCCACTGCAAACTCATGGAATAGACGTGAACTGCTTTTTAGTCCATGAAGTTCAGTGCCGTTTCACCATTAGATGACCTTATTAGCCTGTGAATGTCTCTTCATACAGTTCTGAGTCTCTTCTTGTCTGTCTATTTCAGGTGAAAGGCCTTCAGACTCCTGCTGCAGCAGTAGAGAATGAGACCAGCCCTGTTCCTCAGATGCTAAATGATGGACCAAACCCAGAACAGACCTGCTCACAGGTAAAAGTACTTTCAAACACAGTCATCTATGCTGCCATGTGTGTGGTGGTGTTCTATTACTAAAGTGGACCAATGCTTATGTGGCTTTATATTGGCTGTTAAAGGCCAGGTAATGTCACACACACCGTCATGTTTCCAGTCATGTCCTTATGGGGTCCTTCCTTCCATCTTCCAAATACATCTCTAGTCTCTCCTTTACACACTCATATGTCTATAGTCAGACCCTTGTGGGGCCCTTCCGTCCAGTTCTTACTGTATGTGTTTTTAAGGCACTATAGCAACACCTGACATGACCTCAACTATGATTTTAACATTCGTAATTGTATACTGTATCTGAGCTGTTAGATGTTTTAAAGAAATATTTTCATTTGATCCACTGCAAACTCATGGAATAGACGTGAACTGCTTTTTAGTCCATGAAGTTCAGTGCCGTTTCACCATTAGATGACCTTATTAGCCTGTGAATGTCTCTTCATACAGTTCTGAGTCTCTTCTTGTCTGTCTATTTCAGGTGAAAGGCCTTCAGACTCCTGCTGCAGCAGTAGAGAATGAGACCAGCCCTGTTCCTCAGATGCTAAATGATGGACCAAACCCAGAACAGACCTGCTCACAGGTAAAAGTACTTTCAAACACAGTCATCTATGCTGCCATGTGTGTGGTGGTGTTCTATTACTAAAGTGGACCAATGCTTATGTGGCTTTATATTGGCTGTTAAAGGCCAGGTAATGTCACACACACCGTCATGTTTCCAGTCATGTCCTTATGGGGTCCTTCCTTCCATCTTCCAAATACATCTCTAGTCTCTCCTTTACACACTCATATGTCTATAGTCAGACCCTTGTGGGGCCCTTCCGTCCAGTTCTTACTGTATGTGTTTTTAAGGCACTATAGCAACACCTGACATGACCTCAACTATGATTTTAACATTCGTAATTGTATACTGTATCTGAGCTGTTAGATGTTTTAAAGAAATATTTTCATTTGATCCACTGCAAACTCATGGAATAGACGTGAACTGCTTTTTAGTCCATGAAGTTCAGTGCCGTTTCACCATTAGATGACCTTATTAGCCTGTGAATGTCTCTTCATACAGTTCTGAGTCTCTTCTTGTCTGTCTATTTCAGGTGAAAGGCCTTCAGACTCCTGCTGCAGCAGTAGAGAATGAGACCAGCCCTGTTCCTCAGATGCTAAATGATGGACCAAACCCAGAACAGACCTGCTCACAGGTAAAAGTACTTTCAAACACAGTCATCTATGCTGCCATGTGTGTGGTGGTGTTCTATTACTAAAGTGGACCAATGCTTATGTGGCTTTATATTGGCTGTTAAAGGCCAGGTAATGTCACACACTTTGCATTAAAAGTGTCATAATTTACCGAATGACACTTAATGACAAAAGTCATAAAGACTCCTTCATGTTCATGACAGGTGTTATGTCATGTTTATGACAGTGTCATGTCAGTCTTATGCACACCCTTTCAAATAAAGTGTTACCAACGTGGGGATCCAAATGGTCTTCCTCAGGCAACTATATGATAGTATTGTAATACTATAGTATAACTGTACTCTGATTTTAACATTTATAATTCTACACTGTCTAAAAGGGCTGATGTTCACATTTCTGGATTCAGATTTTTAGTCAGACCATGCCATGTTTCTTTGGCCAACCTTTCTAATTCCATACTTAATACATTTTTGTTTATTTTTAGGTATTTACTGTCCAAGGATTTTCACTGGTTGATTATCCAGATAGTGATGAAACTGATGAGGATGGTATGGAAAACGAACCTCCCACCCCACACCTGGATGTTATTATAGGGCACAATGATATTGGCCCAGATGTTTCAGATCATTTGTACAATTCAGATGAAACTGTTGTGAAAGAAACTTGCGATGAGGCTTCTTCAAGCAACCATTCCAACAATGAATCGGATGATGAACTTGTTCCACGGCTGAGACGCACAAAAAGCATTCTGGTAAGCCCCAAAACACATTTTAACAATATAATTAACTTGCTTATGTGATAATTTTTGTGCCACTAGTAAGTGAATTTGAATTATTTTATATTTGAATGGGAATCATTCACTTTGAACCTGAATCGATTGTTTTGAACAATTGCTTTTAAAATCTGAATTTAAATGGACTCATTTGAAATTGAATCGATTGGACTGGCATAAAAACCTGCAGTAGTGATGTCCAGTGATCAGCGCTCAGGTGTGTTTAAAAAAAAAAGAAAAAAAGATACAACGTGCCCAGTGGCCGGTCTCTGTTGCCAAAATCTGGTCGAGTCCTCCGCCTCACACTCAAAAAAATATGTTGGCTTTACTTAACTTTTTTATGTAAACAGGTTCTACCGGTTCCACATAACTATGTTTCGTTAAACAAACATAATATGTTCATGTAACTTCAACATCATGGAATTTGGTCATTTTAAGCGACCCAATTAAACTCTGAGCTAACGAGTTAATTAAGTGAATAACTGAGTGATGATTGAGCATTATTGAAGACACCTGATGTTAACAAGCAGAATCTCTGAAGGAGAAAACCGGAATGTTTAAGTCACCATTATGGAGATCAGTGTGTGTTTTAGTTGGGCTCTTGGCCCTTAACTCATAAACTTTAAATGTTGTTTGGTTGCTGTACATGAGTTATAACAGTCGGATGAACAATGAAATCTGATGGTGTTGGTTGTGATTTAACATAATCATTATTTCACAATCATTTGACCTCAATCACTGACCTTATATTGAACCCAATTTCTGAGTTAAGTTTACCTTACTGTCATTGTAGAGCATACTATTTTTAGCCTTTTCAATGAAATTCAAATGATCAAATCAAGAAATAAAAAAATAAACTTCTTAAAAAATATCCTGAGTAGGCACACACAGACATCAAGAATCAGCATATGAATCTCAGCAATGGTGACAAACAGATCATAAGCTCATTATTTATTCATGCAGCAATGCATGATGGGAGCCATGAATGAGTTTTGATTGGTGGCACCCAGAATGCACTGCAACATGCTTTATAATGGTCACCATTGTTGAGATTCACAGGCTGATTCTTGATGTCTGTGTGTACCTACTCAAAATATTTTTTTAGGAAGTTTCTTTTTTATTTATTGATTTGATCATTTAAATTTCACTGAAAAGTCTAAAAATAGTATGCTCTACAATGACAGTGCTGCTATTATTCGTAAGGTAAACTTAACTCAGAAATTCGGTTTACTAGAAGTTCAGTGACTGTCTATAAGTCAAACGAATTGTGAAATAATGATTATGTTAAAACACAACCAACACCATCAGATGACCTTTGTTTACTGTTCGTCCGGCTGTTATAACTCATGTACAGCAACCAAACAAAATCTAAAGTTAATAAGTTAATGGTCCAGAGCCCAACTAAAACAAATACTTATCTCCATAATGGTGACTTAAACATTCCGGTTTTCTCCTTCAGAGATTCTGCTTGTTAACATCAGGTGTCTTCAATAATGCTCAATCATCACTCAGTTATTCACTTAATTAACTCATTAGCTCAGAGTTTAATTGGGTCGCTTAAAATGACCAAATTCCATGATGTTGAAGTTACATGAACATATTATGTTTGTTTAACGAAACATAGTTATGTGGAACCTGTTTACAAAAAAAAGTTAAGTAAAGCCAACGTATCATTTTTTTGAGTGCACCTGGTGCATTAATTATCAATTAAATAGAGATCACCAACAATCGATCAGTAATCATTTATTAGAGAAGCTCAACTCTTCTTTTCTTTTCTGACTAATTGCTGATTTTTAAGTGATAGGGAGACAATTGTGAGGTGAGGAAGACACTTCGGAAAATTGACTAATCTCTCCCTCTCTCTGGAGTAGTTCCATGTCTACAGGAATGACACTATATCATTATGATGAATCATTCTTGTGAAGTCATTAAATTTAACAATCAAATACATGAAAACTGAAATGTTACTTTTTTTTTAATAATTTTGTCAACGTTTACTCCACCTGGAAGGCAGTTTGGACATGGGCCTCAGCAGGTCGATGGAGGGGTAATATTGGTCAATAATTTTCATAGGTGTCTAGCTCACCTGACAACCTCTGAATGGTCTCCCTATCAATTAAAAATACAGCAATCATACAGCAAAATATCTCCATGTCTCCCTTTTTGCAGATGGATAGAGTACAAGATTTTACCCACGGTCTCCATGATTCAAGTAGTGACAGCGCAGAGGAGACTCCTTATTTTAAGCCTGAAAGGGTTTCACAGAAGCTGGGAAGAAGGTCTTGCCGTCCCGTAAGTCTTTTTTGGGGGGGCTGGGGCTAGGGCTGGGGCTGGGGCTGGGGCTGGGGCTGGGGCTAGGGCTAGGGGCTAGGGGCTAGGGGCTAGGGGCTGAGGCTAGGGCTGGGGCTGGGGCTTGGGCTGGGCTGGGCTGGGCTGGGCAGTTGCTCTTGCTAGTGAGTCTAATGGGGATTCTTCTAATTTGTAAATTTACTTGTACTGAAAATGGTCCATACAGATCTTTCTTCATTTAGTATCCTGACCCTGTTCAATCAGTATACTCAGGTTTTTTATATGTAATGTTGCAAAAATAGGTATTAACAGATGTGTGTTTGTTTTTAAAGATTCAGATGAATCTCATAGAATCGGATGAGTCAAACTTAGGTAGCGAAGAGGAGTATATTCCAAATCCCAGGGATGAAAGCACAGAAAGTGATAGCAGTATGGAATTAACCCTGGAAAAGGAAAAAAAGAAGAAAGGTGCATCATCCAGTCAGAGCAAGTTTAAGCCCAGAGAAAGAAGGTCATCCTCCCGAGAGAGTGGAAGCGAGTCCTCCAGACAGAGCAAGTTTAAGCCCAGGGAGAGTGGAAGTAGATCCTCACGAGAGAGTGGAAGCGAGTCCTCCAGACAGAGCAAGTCTAAGCCCAGGGAGAGTGGAAGTAGATCCTCACGAGAGAGTGGAAGCGAGTCCTCCAGACAGAGCAAGTCTAAGCCCAGGGAGAGTGGAAGTAGATCCTCACGAGAGAGTGGAAGCGAGTCCTCCAGACAGAGCAAGTCTAAGCCCAGGGAGAGTGGAAGTAGATCCTCCAGAGAGAGTGGAAGCGAGTCCTCCAGACAGAGCAAGTCTAAGCCCAGGGAGAGTGGAAGTAGATCCTCACGAGAGAGTGGAAGCGAGTCCTCCAGACAGAGCAAGTTTAAGCCCAGGGAGAGTGGAAGTAGATCCTCCAGAGAGAGTGTAAGCGTGTCCTCTAGTCATAGCCAATTTGACTTTAGCCAGAGAAGACTTTTGGAAAGATGTCATGATCCCACACAAAGATTTCCAAATAGCAGAGTTGATGGGAATGAAAAGGAAATCGCAACATATTCTGAAAACAGTGTTTCAGTGCCCCTGGAAGAAGAGCAGGATATGATTGTCAGTCCAACTATAAAGAAAGATGACGGATCCAGAAGCTATAACAAGAAACATTTCTGCTTTTATTGCAGGAAGTTTGTCCAGAAAATGTCAAGACACTTGTGGCGTAGACACCAAGATGAATCGGATGTTGCGAAAGCATTCAGTTTACCAAAAAACTCAAAGGAAAGAAAACTACAATTGGACTACATACGAAATAAGGGAAACTTCGAGCACAACAGTCATGTTTTGGAAACAAAAAAAGGAAAACTAATCCCATGTAAACAACCGGTAAAAAAATCAGACGGACATAAATTTGCACATTGCATTCATTGCTATGGGTTGTTCTCAAGAAGAGCGATGTGGCGGCATTTCAAGGTCTGCAGTTTCAAACCCAAAAATGCTAAACCAGGTAAAAATAGAGTTCAGGCATTATGTGCTTTCGCTGAACCTTCTCCATCAGAATATACAGACGCGTATTGGAAGTTCTTGAGTGTAATGATTCAGGACAAGATTGCAGTTGCAATTAAAGGAGACAACTGCATCCTCAATTATGGGTTCAGGTTGTTCAAAAAGAATGAGAAGATAGTCAGTCAACACCAGTATATACGCCAAAAACTGCGAGAACTTGGCAGGCTTTTATTGGAAGCTAAAAAAATCACACGTGTGAAGACCATCCAAGAACTCATCAAACCTGAACAGTACTCACAGGTTGTCAGAGCTGCAAAGAACCTATCTGGATTCAGTGAGGAAACTGGGATATACCAATGTCCCTCTCTTGCACGCAAGGTAGGACACAGCCTGCATTCGTTGGCTATGTTTATCAAGTCCGAAGGACTGAAAAAGAAAGATAAAGTAACCATTAAAGATGCTGAGGAGTTCGCACAGTTGTATTTAGAGAGTTGGAGGTTTGATATTGCAGGCCAGGCATTAACCCAGCTTAACCGGGCCAAATGGAATGCACCGCAACTTTTACCTCTTACACAAGATATCCAAAAGCTACATTGCTATCTAGAAGAAAAACAGCAGCAACATCTCAAAGATTTAAAAGAACATCGTTCATCCACAAATTGGAAGGAACTTGCAAAAGTAACGTTGACTCAAGTTATGCTTTTTAATCGGCGGAGAGCAGGTGAAGTGTCCCGAATGCGCCTGTCTGCATACTTATCGAAGGACACATCAGAGGAACAGGGAGATGTAAATTTGGCCCTCACACCGCTTGAGCAGAAGCTCTGCAGGCATTTCGTGCGAATAGCAATTGTTGGAAAAAGAGGAAGGAAGGTTCCAGTTCTTTTAACCCCAGTAATGAGAGAATCACTTGATGCTCTTACTGAGTGCAGAGAAGTATGTGGGGTGCTGAAGGACAATGAATATCTGTTTGCATTGCCACAATCTGCCCATTACCTCAGGGCTTGTGACTGCATGAGGCAATTTGTCAGTGAATGTGGTGACATAAAAAATCCTCAAGCGCTAACATCAATTCAACTGAGGAAACATATTGCTACCCTGTCTACTGTTTTGAACCTCAAAACCACCGAGCTCGACCAGTTGGCAGACTTCCTTGGTCATAATATCGCTGTTCACAGGAAACACTACAGGCTCCCAGAAAGCACCCTCCAATTAGCCAAAGTAAGTAAAGTCCTCCTCGCAATGGAACAAGGACGCCTAGGAGATTACAAAGGAAAGAGCCTCGATGAAATACAAGTCGATGTGAATGGTAATTAACTTTATATTCTTGAAGGCACAATATATGACATTTTGTCTTCTGCATTCAGAAAACAACTATTTACAATGTAAAGCATAGGGCAGTAATAGTGACGGGATGAGAGATAATGCTACTGTTGTATACTCTTGCAGATTGCCCATAGTTTCAGCTTTCCAATCTCAATTTTTTATCAATTGTCATTTTAGAGACCATTGACATGGAGGGACCTTTAGCTGAGGATATTGAAGGTATGTGTATACGATGTTTCTAAATTGATTCTAAATGATCCGTTTT
The DNA here is from genome assembly GCA_030578255.1 of Tiaroga cobitis. Lineage (NCBI taxonomy): Eukaryota > Metazoa > Chordata > Actinopteri > Cypriniformes > Leuciscidae > Tiaroga > Tiaroga cobitis. The sequence goes on from CM060608.1 coordinate 1,546,838, forward strand.
AGATATTTTGTGTATTGTATTCATAAGTTATTTCCCTCTCCAGATGTCAGTATGCTAAGAGATGATGAGTCAGTCGATGAGATCATATCATCCACACAAGAATGTACTTCCACATCACAAAGTCAAAACCAGGAAGTGTCTTCAACCGGTGAGCTTGAACGCAATTCTTACCTTTCGTGCATTTCACACAGCACTTGGCAAAAAATTGAACATCAACAACTCCATCTCCCTTCTTTGTCCTACCCACCTCTTTCTCCTGTCAGGAGACCTGTCTGATGCAGAGGCTGCACAATCAGTCAAACACAACCCCAGTTTTAAAACTGAACACTGCTTCAGTACTGCCTGAAATTACAAGTAGCATTCATTTTGTGGTTAGCGTGAACCCACCTATTGCTTATAGGTTGCTCTAATCTCTCGGCACGGACTTCATACAGGGATAGCACAGCTACTCCAACACGTCCCTGTCACTACAGAACATCTGGAATGTGCGCGATAAGGTGATACAGGACAATTCCCTGAGCACATTATCCAAGTCTGCTTCATGGCAGCAAACAGACTCCGCAGTGACTGATCGCAGTGACTGCACTTGCACTGCAAAGGATTGCATCTCCTCTCCTCACTGTCATCTCTGTCCGGAGCCACTGCAGCTCCCTCATCTTCCGCAAAAACGGGTCTCTCAACCCTCCTCCTCATGACTGGCTAAAATGCACATGCCATCGGGTTAGATGACATCAAATAAACTCGTACAGCCTTGTCGTTTTGACATGTTTCCTCCTCATCTGCATACTCATACTCGACTCGCTGTAACTGTGTACTCGTACACAGTTGAGGAGGACAAATGTTTAAGTAGCCGTGCAATCCCTGCGTGAAGTCTGCGCCGTGAGATTGGAGCAACCTATAAACAGTAGGTGAGGGCACACTAACCTAAACGTTAATGCTACTTGTGTCAGTAACTACAGTCGCTTTCTGTCTGATGAAATCAGTTCATCTTATATTGTCCAACATACAATCTTTACAGCACACAGCTACTTCAGCACTAGTGGACTGCGTGGGACGGTCTGTCGTCCGTACACTATATGAGGAAATATACTGCTTGAGGGCCACTATCCTTTAGGTCTTAGATGTTTCCCTGCTGCAACACACCTGATTCATTTTGCAGAGCTTGGCAACAAGCTGTTTGATCTATTTAATTTGAATCAGGTGTGTTGAAGCAGGGAAACATCTCAGACCTGCAGAATAGTGGCCCTTGAGGACTGGAGTTGCCCATCCCTGGGCTAACATGAAAACTAATATTTTCACGTCACTAGTCACTTGAAAAGAATTTAGGACGATAGGAGACGGGATGAAATAAACTGTGTCTCTCTGTAAGAGACACAAATCCCATATACTGACTTCTTGTTAAGTGCCTCGAGACGACATCTGTTGTGAATCGGCGCTATATAAATAAACTGAATTGAATTGAATATACTAAATTATTTTATAAAATAACACAACCACTGTACTGACGGCTATTACATATTTCATGTTGTGTGTACTACAATAAAGTTATTTTTTGTCCAGATGTCAGTATGCCAAGAGAAGAGGGGTCAGAAGATGAGGTCAGCATGTCATCCCTGCAAGAATGTCCCTCCACATCACAAGTCCAAAACCGGAGTGTGTCTGCAAAAAAGAGAGGTAAGCTTTGGGGCTTGCTCTCTCTTTTGGGCCAGAGTTGCTCATTTATTTTTTTAGGGCTTTTACTTTGCTTCCTTGACTCAAAACTTGAAATATGTCTGTCCCTCCTTACTGTCCGGTGCCACAAGCCTGACAGTGACTTGAAAGAAGCTGTTGCAGGAACAGACCTTGTGAGCCTGCATTGTCGCAGGTTGTTAGGGTTGGGGAAAGACTGGCATTATCACCTTATATCAATAAGAAGTCTGTTGTATTTTAAAAAAAAATCTTTAACACTTTATGGAGTAGGGATGCACCGAATATTCGGCCACCGAAAATTTTCCGAAAGACTTTTATCACCGAAACAATACGGCCGAAATGTTGTGATGACGCAAACAGAAACCGCGACCTGCATGTGCTTGTCTGAAGCAACATGTCTGCGGTGTGGACGTATTTCAGTATATCTGAACCCGCGAGGAAACGGAAGCCTTGTTTATACTTTCGCCTGGCTCCGCAGCGCGAGTCTCCACAGACAGCCTAACGTTACCTCTCCAAACGGTCGAGGCGTTTATACTTGACGCGTTCGCCGTTGTACTATTCTTTGAAACGACAGGGGGCGACTCAAGTAATTGTCCTCTAACCATCATGAATCGGTGAGAAGAAGAAAGATAAACACGTGACAATGTTTATTTTTTAGTATACCACCACCAATACAAAAATCATGTAAAACCCTGAGATTATTACTTGTGACATTAGAAAAAAATATGTATATGGGAACATGTATGTATACAACTAAATTAACGCTCTCTTAAATATTTTCTAATTTCACTAAACATATTTCATGTAGGCCTACATGTACATTTGTATTAAACATGGACCTTTGTTCATTAAAAAGGCTTTTTATGCTATTGTATGCTTGTTTTTTAAAAATGTAAGCAACTAATTTGCTTACATTTTACATTTTTACATTTTGCTTACATAAACATTTTAGTTTGAATTTAATTTTATACTGTGCATTGTTGCAATGTGCTAAATAAATATTTGCATAATTTGTAATTGATTTATTCTTTGAAAATGTTATATTAATTTATGCAATTGCAATGCCTTGATTTTAGTAAAGTTTGTACACAGTCATAGCCATAAATGCAATGGTACTAATAATTGGCATAATTTCTTTCGGTTTTTCGGTTTTCGGCCTTGGTTTCCTCTTTTTCGGTTTTCGGTTTCGGCCAAGAATTTTCATTTCGGTGAATCCCTATTATGGAGTTACTCAGGTAAAATGCTTGCATTTCCTCCAACAACAGAGGTGTACAGTGACCAGTTGAAAAACTCGAACAACCTATAATCACCTTAAATACCTCCTAACTGCTAGTGTTCCTTCATCCAAGTCTCATTAAGCCTCCACATGCAGCTGACTTTATTAAATGACCTTTTAAAGGTGCCTTATGAATAGAAAATATTATCATTATTACTGTTTTTATTATTATTATTATTATTTTGTGAAATGCAAGAAAGAATAAAATTGCTTTAAGTGAGAGAGTGTGTTTATACTCGAGTGTAGGGTAAAAGCATCCTGTTGCAGTTTCTTTTCCAGAATTATAATGTAATGCTGTCAGAAGTACAATGAGCCACTGCAAACCACTCAGTTTAATAAATACAACACACTAAGAAAAAAGAATGCAATCAAAACAGTTAACTATAAATAAAGTTTAGCAGGCACTCCTCCGTTGCTTTCTGCCTTTCGTTCACCCGTTGCAGCTCTTCCTTCAGCCAGTTGTCGGTCGTTCTCATGGTGGTTTTGGCAAAAGAGGGAGCACGGGGCTTGGAGAAGCTGGCAGCACAGGGGGGCTGGGGTTTTTCCACCGCTTCATGCACTCTTTCAGCAACGAGACCCAAACATCCGGAGACTCGTGATCACTCTGGCCAATCACAAGAGAGTACATCCACGTAGCTGCGTTTGCGTAGCTGGGCAGCACGTCAGGTCCGAAGAGGTGCCCATCAAGCTGCATAATTAAGGATTAATTTGCAGTGTTTTTGTTTTTACCAAACCAGTGTATAAAATGAATAATAATCTCAGTCATGTTATTATGAAGAGTTGTTTATTCCAACAAATAAGAACTTTATTTATTTACATTGTTAACAGTGCAATGTCTGCAGTGTTCTCTCGCTCTCCACTGAAATCTGTGTGCTCAGTGTGAAGTCCACCTTTACTTATAGTGGTAATCCCAGAAACGGTTCCTGTCCTCTGAAAAACAGAGGTGGACATCACACTTGCTGCATTGGGTATTGGTGTACCCTTTACTGCAATGTCTGCAGTGCCCTCTCTTTGTCTTCAGGGGGAAATGTCCAGTTTGGTCCATGCGCACATCCATGGGCGGTGGTTTGCGTGACTTTTTAGAAGAGGGAGCCTTTGGACTTCCATCATCCATGTGTGGTCTCTTTCCACTATTCAGAGGGCTCCTGTCTCTGGGCTCTTGTTGATTGAAGATGGCCGTCCTCTCTTTGGCGTCTTCAGTGTTGTGTCCACCAGATTAGAATATAAAGAACAAATTTATCAATTTATGTACATCTCAAATACCAGTCTGATTTATCACAAACAAGGTAAATAGCCCAAATAGATCATTACCGTAATGAGAGAGGAAGCCAGCTGTGCTTGGAACTTTCTCATGTTCAGTATCTCCTTCTTTGGCATCCTGAGAGCATACGCTGTGCTGCTTGTAGAGGAGCCAGGCGTTGACCACAGCAAGGGTGTGGCAGAAGATGTACATGTACCACTGCCAGGATTTCAGTGCATACTTGTGTTTTGCTGTAAATGAGTCCAACAAATCCACACCTCCCATGTATTTATTGTAGATGCCCACAATGGAAGCCTTTCTAACGTCAATGTAGGTTTTGGCGGCTTTGTCCCAGTGTTGAATCTCCTGAACAGGTTCTGGTCCAGCGAAGGATGACACAAGTGTCACCGCCCTGTTGTCGTACCATTTGACAGCACAGATGTTGTTTCCCCTCCACTCTGTGGTCAAAGCTTCCTCTGCCCTTCTTCTTCAAGCTCTTCACATGTAAAGATTACAGTTGGGTAGATGCACTTGCCTGGCTGTTCCCACATAATGGATTCCTTGCTCAAGGAGCTTCACTACCAGTGGAACGGAGGTGAAGTAGTTGTCTGCCTAGATCTTGTTGGGTTGACCATTTGGAAATGTGGAGTAAAGCTTCATTACAACATCACCTGGCAATCCAAGTTTAGATTTGACTCGTACTTCATTGTTGCTCCCTTGGTAAACATCAAAGTCAAGCATCATGCTAGAGATTCCAGCTTTCACCCATACTTTAAAGCCCCATGAGCATAGATTACCTTGCATATTCTTCTTGATGCTGCTGAACTTCCCGTTGAAGGGTATCATCATCTTGTCCATGAAATGTGCTCTTCTGGTACCACCTGCAGGCAGTTTTCTCTGAGTGAATCAAGCCGTGGTCTGAGTTTCCAGAGTGTGTCCCTCTTTTCAGTCTCTGGCACGGTTAATTTTTTTACAAAATGTAATGTTTCATCCTCAGGTACATGCCCAATGCTGCCTGTATTTCTTTTGTATTAGTGTTGACTGATCTTTCGTCATTTTGAATGCTGTACTCATTCGTATTTGTTGCCAGAGCTTTAACCAAATCTTCTGACACAAACTTTTGGAAGTATTGCAGTGGTGTGTGGAGGGAGGTGACATCATCTGTGAGAGCTTGACCAGAAAAATCAGTGACGTCTGTCATGTGGCATGATGTATTTCTTTGATTGCCCGGGCTCAATATTCACATTAGCTGGACAATCGGTAGGTTCTTGGTTTTCTTTGTCCACAGAGACATCAATATATGATTCTTCATCACTTGCATCAGTGTCGTCAAAATCTATGTCCACATCACTTTCTCCTTTTTGGATGATGGCGATTACATTGTGCACATTGTACCGAGGATTTCTCCTTGCTGGTGGCATTCTGAAATGAAAAATATGTGAAATAGGGCTCCTGTGAAATATATGAAAAACAAATGTACATTGTATATACAAATAGCACACATGCCTCATTATGACGTGTTCACATTTTGGACTGAAGCAGCCTATTCACACATCTCACCGGTCACACTATACCTAATGGCTCACCTATAGTAGACTGTGATTGTAATCCTTACAGGAATGCATTCAGCGTCCAGTTTACAACAAAATCTTAACAGTGATGAACATTTACACCTGTGCCAGAACAAAGCACCAGGAGCATCCCGCACAACTTGGAGGATTGGCCAGGTGTCTCTTGCAAAAGAGATCTTGGATCTCAATGGGACAGACCTGGTTAAATAAAGGTTATAGGCCTAATAATAATAAGCACTTTGACTATAAATTGATAAGAACATTTTGTTTATCAGTAGACTAAGAAAGGGCAGATTTGCACAAACAGAATTTCTTTGTTAGAAAGTCCTGCAGAATGTGATAGCAAATTATGTTTAGATATGGCAATATATCTTTCAACTTTAGTCTCTAATACAGTATAGAATATGTAATCCGATATAAAGCTAAAGGGTATAATGTTTAAATCATGTATAATTTGTTGTGAACATTTTCATTTAAGTTCCCCTCAAGATGTTCCTCTTAATTACAGGGCAATTATGACCACTCTCATCCAACATTGTAATATTGCAACATTTATAAAACAAGCTCTAAACAAAATGTAGGGCATATTTTCAACATTTACTGTATATGTCCTTGTTCTAGACACTGTAATAAACACAGAAAAACATATTCCAAGCATTTTACTTACTTGAAGATGAATCCAGTCCAGTAAATCAAAGGGATGTTGCTTGATCAGAAAGTTGTAGGATGTGTCACTTCTTGACTTAAGGGTGGGCTTTGTATACAAATCCTGGATCCAATTACATGGTGGGAATAAAATGTAGGACCCACAGATCATATTGATGTGGTTGTATAAACAAACAAACAATAAAAAAAAAGACAAAAGGGGTTTTGGGGAATAACCACAATTGTTGTAATTCTGAAACAGTGGGTCTTACAGGGTTAAGTAAGATTAAAATGTCTTTATAAAAGAAAACCTACAATGTTTTTGCCTACATAGGAAAACAAACGGCCGTCAAAAGAAGCTGGACCCCAGACGAGTCTGCTGCAGTGGACACACATTTGAGGAGATTTATTGTAATGAATCAAGTTCCTGGTAAAGAAGACTGTCAGCTCTGTATTACTGCAGAACCTCAAGCTCTCAGAAACAGAGACTGGAAAGCAGTTAAATATTATGTTAAAAATCGCATTACAGCCCTGAGAAGAAAAGTCTAGTGTGAAAGCACCTAATGGAACTGAGGTAAAACCAAAACATTAGAGGTAGGATCTTAAAATGTTTTGTCTTTGGTTGTGTTCTGTTGTAACCTTTTTGTTGTTGTTGTAGGGGTTTGCTCAGGTTTTATGGCTCTCCAGTGGCCTACAAATATACACATTTCACAGTTCTTAATTTTATTTTTCATTTGATTGATGTAGGATGGATGTTGGATGTGTGGATGTTGGATGGATATTGAATAGATGTTTGATAGATGGATGGATGGATGTTGGATGGATTTTCGAGAGATGGATAGATGTAGGATAGATGATGGATGTTTGTTTGATGGATGTAGATGATGGATGGATGTTGACCAGATGTTGGATGGATGGATGGATGTTGACCAGATGTTGGATATATGGATGGATGGATGTTGACCAGATGTTGGATGGATGGATGGATGGATGGATGTTGACCAGATGTTGGATATATGGATGGATGTTGACCAGATGATGGATGGATGGATGGATGTTGGATGGATGGATGGATGTTGACCAGATGTTGGATATATGGATGGATGTTGGATGGATGGATGGATGTTGACCAGATGTTGGATGGATGGATGGATGGATGTTGACCGGATGTTGGATATATGGATGGATGTTGACCAGATGTTGGATGGATGGATGGATGTTGACCAGATGTTGGATGGATGGATGGATGTTGACCAGATGTTGGATGGATGGATGGATGTTGACCAGATGTTGGATGGATGGATGGATGTTGACCAGATGTTGGATATATGGATGGATGTTGACCAGATGTTGGATATATGGATGGATGGATGGATGTTGACCAGATGTTGGATGGATGGATGGATGTTGACCAGATGTTGGATGGATGGATGGATGTTGACCAGATGTTGGATGGATGGATGGATGTTGACCAGATGTTGGATGGATGGATGGATGTTGACCAGATGTTGGATGGATGGATGGATGTTGACCAGATGTTGGATATATGGATGGGTGTTGACCAGATGTTGGATATATGGATGGATGTTGACCAGATGTTGGATGGATGGATGGATGTTGACCAGATGTTGGATGGATGGATGGATGTTGACCAGATGTTGGATGGATGGATGGATGTTGACCAGATGTTGGATATATGGATGGATGTTGACCAGATGTTGGATGGATGGATGGATGTTGACCAGATGTTGGATGGATGGATGGATGTTGACCAGATGTTGGATGGATGGATGGATGTTGACCAGATGTTGGATGGATGGATGGATGTTGACCAGATGTTGGATGGATGGATGGATGTTGACCAGATGTTGGATGGATGGATGGATGTTGACCAGATGTTGGATGGATGGATGGATGTTGACCAGATGTTGGATGGATGGATGGATGTTGACCAGATGTTGGATGGATGGATGGATGTTGACCAGATGTTGGATGGATGGATGGATGTTGACCAGATGTTGGATGGATGGATGGATGTTGACCAGATGTTGGATATATGGATGGATGGATGGATGTTGACCAGATGTTGGATATATGGATGGATGGATGGATGTTGACCAGATGTTGGATGGATGGATGGATGTTGACCAGATGTTGGATGGATGGATGGATGTTGACCAGATGTTGGATGGATGGATGTTGACCAGATGTTGGATGGATGTTGACCAGATGTTGGATGGATGGATGGATGTTGACCAGATGTTGGATATATGGATGGATGGATGGATGTTGACCAAATGTTGGATGGATGGATGGATGTTGACCAGATGTTGGATATATGGATGGATGTTGACCAGATGTTGGATGGATGGATGGATGTTGACCAGATGTTGGATATATGGATGGATGGATGGATGGATGGATGGATGTTGACCAGATGTTGGATGGATGGATGGATGGATGTTGACCAGATGTTGGATGGATGGATGGATGTTGACCAGATGTTGGATGGATGGATGGATGTTGACCAGATGTTGGATGGATGGATGTTGACCAGATGTTGGATATATGGATGGATGTTGACCAGATGTTGGATATATGGATGGATGTTGACCAGATGTTGGATATATGGATGGATGTTGACAGATGTTGGATGGATGGATGGATGGATGTTGACCAGATGTTGGATGGATGGATGGATGTTGACCAGATGTTGGATGGATGGATGGATGTTGACCAGATGTTGGATGGATGTTGACCAGATGTTGGATGGATGGATGTTGACCAGATGTTGGATGGATGGATGGATGTTGACCAGATGTTGGATGGATGGATGGATGGATGTTGACCAGATGTTGGATGGATGGATGGATGGATGTTGACCAGATGATGGATGGATGTTGACCAGATGTTGGATGGATGGATGGATGTTGACCAGATGTTGGATATATGGATAGATGTTGGATGTGTGGATGTTGGATGGATATTGATTTATTCTTATTTATTTTAATTATTTTTTATTTTAGGGCCTGAACACTGAAAGTGTGTGGGGCATATGTTAACTATTTCAAAGGATTTTTCATTTCTTTAAATATCTCTGTATCATGATTTCAAAATTTGAGGCTTCACTGGAAAGAACAACTTGTTAACATGACATTATGGATGCAGTCCAATGAAACATAATTTCAATGCCTATATAAGAGAAACTGTTGAGTTTACATCAAAGTTCAGGCTGATGTTGTTCAAACATTGAGTGCAGATTGTACAGACCTCTAGACATTAATAATTTGTTTTAATCATTTCATAAAAAGTTTATTGACTGACAACTGTGTGGCATAAACTGTGTCATTACAATAAAATTGGTCATTTCAGTTTTGTCATAAAACTGTCTTTGAAGCCGTATGTCTTGTAATCTGTAAAGGCAGATGGAAAGTTTCACATATATACATAATTACTCATTACAAAAATAACTATTTTAGTCCAAAATAAGGAAACTGGCAGTACTAATAACTAATAATAAAGACTGGTGTCAGCAGCTGCAGATAGTGACCTTGGGCCCCATTAACATATAAAAACTTGGTATGTATGTGTGTATGTGGGCGGACCCCACAAGTCGGCAATCCTAGAAACAGTCCCCACAAGGGGCCAAATACCTTTTTCGACAAAACTTTAGAAATTTGTCAAATTGAAGTGATATTAATGATTGAGATTTTTTTTAGATCTAATGTTGTTTTTTTACAGCAGTGTAGGACCACTGGAAAGGGTGGATCCCACAACGCATAAAAAAACTGGTGGGCCCCATGAGGGGGGCTGCGCAAGAATGTGTGTGTGTGTGTGTGTGTGTGTGTGTGCGTGTGTCTGTGTGTGTGTGAGTGTGAGTGTTAGTGTGAGTGTGAGAGAGAGAGAGAGAGAGAGAGAGAGAGAGAGAGAGAGAGAGAGAGTGTGTGTAACCCTACATTATAGAATCAAAAAATCCCCATAAAGATGGCAATATCCGAAATCCTTTTGTCGGGATTTTTAATTTTTATTTAAACAGCTTATAAATCAGACTAAGTTTTTTTTTAAATGCAGCGAGTTATCTGTGATAGGGTTAGTGTAGGGGGGTAGAATACACAGTTTGTACAGTATAAAAATCATTATGTTTATGTAAAGTCCCCATAAAACATGAAAAAATAACATTGCTTGGTCTGTTGAAATGAGAGGCCTGTTTGATCAAGTTGAAACCTTGTCATCCCAGTCTCATCAGCGGGACTGAAAGAAGTTTCAGTGCACTTAGGACCCTGAAAACATGTCTCAATGAACACAAGTGACACTTGACAGTATTGTCGAGTCCAACAGGACAAACTTGACAGTATTGATGCAAAACATTTATACCAACAGTTAATTTCTGTTAAAGGGATAGTTCACTTATTTAAAAATGAAAATTCTGTCATCATTTACTCACTCTCAAGTTGTTTCAAACCAGATTCTTTCTTCTGCTGAACACAAAAGATGATATTTTGAAGAATGTCGATAACCAAACAGTTGATGGTAGCCATTGACTTGCGTAGTATTTTTTTCCTACAATGAAAGTCAATGGCTACAATCAGCTGTTTGGTTATCGACATTCTTCAAAATATCTTCTTTTGTGTTCAGCAGAAGAAAGAAACTGGTTTGATTTAAATGATTTTCATTTTTGGGTGAACTATATCCCTTTAATGAAAGATGCAGACGTGTATGGCTTCTTCAAAAAGCAAGGAACAAGAGTAAGACAGTATTGCACAATTGCATTGCACTATGAACGGAGTAAGGTTAAGTCTCTGTTAAACTGCCTCCTTGTCTTTATTAGTTACCTGTAACATTACAGAATTAATGAATTAACGTATCGTTAAGGTCAATATAGACTAAAAACCTTAATATCTTATTCTATTCATTTCCTGATTCCTCCGCTTCTGTGAATGTCCCCAGTCCCCACCAATCTCAAAATCAAACCTACGCCTTTAAAGAGAAGTATAAACCATTCCGAGATGACATGCCTCTGAAGTTTGACTTTTTGCACAAATTACAATACTTATAGGCAACTAGTCATCATAGCTTCCGTTCCATGAAACACATGTTAATGCTCAGTAGTACACACATATGGTTCTTTAAAATTGGGCTGAAATTCATTTTCTATGGGCATATATGCGGCTGAAACAGGTAGTGCATACCAAATTTTTCAACATTAACATTTTAATATAACGTTATAGTGATGGCCTTTAGAAAACATGTTTTTTAAGGAGGTGGTAGTGCACTATAGGCCTCTGTGGCGCGGCCTAAGCTTTTGTCCTTAATGGCATTTTTTTCCTTGCATTACTTTTACTTTTATACTTTAAGTAGTTTTGAAACCAGTTACTTTTACACTTTTACTTGAGTAAAAAGCTTGAGTTGATACTTCTACAGAAGTCTTTTTAAACCCTAGTATCTATACTTCTACTTGAGTAACGAATGTGAATACTTTTGACACCTCTGGATATAACTAACATTTTGGGTTCTTTGAATGCTTCTCATGCTTGTGATGCAAATAATTTAAATATGATTTTCTTAAAACTCACACTAGTACACTTATTCCGCTCTTCCATCATTCAGTTAATCTGTGTATTAGGCAATCAGTATTTCCTGCCATGTGGAAAACAGCCCAGATCACCCCGATTCTTAAGTCTGAGGATCCAACTAATATCTCGAATTACCGCCCAATTGCAATTCTCCCAACTGTTTCTAAGTTACTTGAAAAAACATTATATAATCAATTAATTCATCACCTTGAATACAATAAACTGCTCAGTGATTGTCAACATGGTTTTCGACCATTGCGGTCAACTATGTCGGCTTTGCTGCTTTTTACTGAGCAGATACGGGCGTCTTTAATGTCATTTCATTGGTGTGCCAAGAGTGGCATTAGTCTTCACTTAGACTGAGTTAAGCAAGAGTCTTGTGTCAAATTATAATAGGACATTATAGCCATAAAAAACATCAAAGTACTTAGTACATTTGAAGGCAAATACTTCTGTACTTTTACTCAAGTGAATGTTTAAAGGCAGCACTTCTACTTTTACTTCAGTAATATTTTACCTTGAGTATCTTTACTTTTACTCAAGTACATGGTATGTGTACTTCGTCCACCACTGTTTAATAGGGAGCCAATGCAGTGTTGACAGAACCGGGTTAATATGGTCATACTTTCTGGTTCTGGTAAGAACTCGAGCTGCAGCGCTTTGGACCAGCTGTAGTTTGTTTATTAAGCGTGTAGGGCAAGCACCCATAATAGCATTACAATAATCTAGCCTTGATGTCATGAACGCATGAACTAATTGTTCTGCATTTGTCATTGAAAGCATATGAAGTAATTTAGATATATTTTTAAGATGGATAAATGCGGTTTTACAGATACTAGACACATGACTTTCAAATTAAAAAAAGATTAGTATCAAAGAGCACACCCAGGTTCCTAACCGACGACGAAGACTTGACAGAGCAGCCATCAATTGTTAGACAGTATTCTAAGTTATTACGTGAGGAAGTTTTTTGTCCAATAAATAGAATCTCTGTTTTTTCAGAATTAAGTAGTAGGAAATTACTAGTCATCCAGTTTTTTATATCAGCTATGCATTCCGTTAATTTAGTGAATTGGTAAGTTTCATCAGGGCGTGAAGAAATATAGAGCTGAGTATTGTCAGCATAACAGTGAAAACTAATGCTATGCTTCCAAATGATATCTCCTAAGGGTAGCATGTACAGAGTGAACAGCAACGGTCCTAGCACTGAGCCTTGTGGTAAGCCATAATGAACTTTTGATCGATAAGACATCTCTTCATTTACTGCTACAAACTGATAACGGTCAGATAACTTTGATTTAAACCATGCTAATGCAATTCCACTAACGCCAAAATAATTTTCCAGTCTATTTAAAAGAATGTTGTGGTCAATGGTATCAAATGCAGCACTAAGATCGAGTAACACTAATAGAGAGATACAACCACGATCGGATAATAAGAGCAAACCATGTGTGACTCTAATGAGAGCTGTCTCAGTGCTATGGTACGGTCTAAATCCTGACTGAAAATCCTTGCAGATACCAGAAAGGTATTTCTAGAAAGGAACATAGTTGTGAGGATACTGCCTTTTCTAGTATCTTTGACAGAAAAGGTAGATTCGAGATCGGCCTGTAATTGACTCATTCTGTAGGATCAAGTTGCGTTTTTTTAACAAGCGGTTTAATCATTTAAATAGCTTAAAGGTTTTTGGTACGTATCCTAATGACAAAGATGAATTAATGATATTAAGAAGAGGATCTATGACCTCTGGAAGCATCTCTTTCAATAACTTAGTCGGTATAGGGTCTAGCATACATGTTGTCGATTTAGATGATTTAACTAGTTTGGAAAATTATTCCTCTCCTATAGCAATGAATGAATAAAACTTTTCCTCAGGGAGACTACAATGCACTGCCTGATGCGATACTGTAGTAGATGGTTGAATAGTTATAATTTTCTCCCTGATATGATCAATCTTGTAAGTAAAGAAGTTCATAAAGTCATTACTGCTGTGCTGCTTGGAAACGTCTGGGATTGAAGCTTTATTTTTAGTTAATTTAGCCACTGTTTCAAATAAATACCTAGGGTTTTGCTTATTTTCTTCTAGTAGGTTTGAAAAATAAGCAGATCTAGCAGCTTTTAAGGCCTCTCTGTACCCAATCGTGCTCTCTTTCCATGAAATGCGGGCCTCTCTTAAGGGCCTGAGTGTGCTCGTTGTACCTCGGCGTTGGACTATTTTCTTTAATCTTCTTTAAGCGCAAAGGAGCAACTGTGTCTAAAGTGCTGGAAAAGAGAGAGTCAAAAGTTTCTGTCGCAATGTCGAGTTCTTCTAAGCTATCTGGGATGTAGAGGAGATGAAACTGATCAGGAATATTATTAATAAAGCAATCTTTAGTGGCAGAAGTGATAGGTCTAACATATTTGTAACACGGAGTCGACTTTGCAGCCTTGGCTAAACGAAGTATACACGAGACTAGATAATGATCTGAGATATCATCGCTCTGCTGTAGAATTTCAACGGCATCAACATTGATTCCATGTGATAATATTAGATCTAGAGTATGATTATGACAATGAGTAGGTCCTGACACGTGTTGTCTAACTCCAATAGAGTTAAGAATGTCTTTAAATGCCAATCCCAATGCATATTTTTCATTACCTACATGTATATTAAAATCACCAACAATTAGGACTTTATCTGCAGCCAGTACCAACTCAGCAAATTCTTTGATAAAGTCTGTATGGTACCCTGGTGGCCTGTATACAGTAGCCAGCACAAATCTCAAACGTGATTTATCATTTACACTAGACAGTGTTACATTAAGCACCAACACTTCAAAATAATTATATTTAAAACTAGACTTCTCCGTAATTCTGAAGATATTACTACAAATTACAGTAATAAATTATTATAAATGACAATATTTTAATTTTAATTAAAAACGAGTTATAAATTATTGCCTTTCAGATGAGGCTCATGTTTATAACAATAATCTTGGGGGGTGGACTCTTTAAAGTAATGTAATCGTCTGGTTTTAGCCAGGTTTCTGTCAAACACAGCACATCTAGGTTATGATCTGTAATCATATCATTAACAATGAGTGCTTTTGAAATAAGGGATTGAATATTCAGCAACCCAAGCTTTATCATTTGTTCATTTGTATTAAATCTGTTTTTTATTTGTTGAACATCAATTACATTTTTAACCTTAGATGGGTTTGGAAGTTTTTTGTATTTTTTTCGGGGAACAGACACAGTCTCTATGTGATGATATCTAGGTGAAAGAGTCTCTATGTGATGGGATTTATCTGACCTTGGTGACGTGAGACAGCTGGCAGACGGTCAGTTTAGCCAGTCTGTCTGCTTCCTGACCTGAGCCCCAATTCATGTTTGAGCTCTAAGACTATGTGCCATATTACTAAAGAGAAGAGCAGCACCATCCCAGAAGGGATGAATACCATCACTTTTCAACAGGTCAGGTCGGCCCCAAAACTTTTCCAATTGTCTAAGAATTCTATATTATTTTGCGGACACCACTTAGACAGCCAGCCATTGAGGGAGGACAGTCTACTAAGGAGACCATCACTTCTGAGAACAGGAAGGGGGCCAGAGCAAATTACAGTGCCTGACATCGTACTTGCGAGTTCACACACCTCTTTAACGTAAATTTTAGTGATCTCCGACTGGCGAAGTCGAACATCATTAGTGCCGACGTGAATAATAATCTTAGAGAATTTACGATTAGTATCAGCCAGCACTTTTAAATTTGCTTTGATGTCAGGTGCTCTGGCTCCCGGCAAACATGTGACTATGGTGGCTGGTGTCTCTATTTTCACGTTCCGTGTAATATAATCACCAATAACTAGGGCACATTCAACAGGATTCTCAGTGGGTGTACAAATTAGACAACTGAAATGGACACGTTGCTAACATTTTACTACCAAGACTGACCGAATCACCTTTCAATAGTCCTGATTCAAAAATCTCTATGACAGAGGTGATATGAGAATAAACTATACTTACTACTCTATTCTTGGCTTGTCTCTGCACTCAGATTTCAGTTTTTCTTCTATAGCAGCTGGTCTGAAAAACAACAAATATTAATATTTAACAAAAAATAGATTATATATATATACACACACATATAAGACAGGCAAATAATGATGAATTTGTTTTCTTTTTAAGAATGACAGTAGGCTGAGTACAGCGTACCTGGTGAGTAATATAATCAAAACCCTTCACAGACTCAGCAGTTTCAAATGTATGCTCTCTTATAAGCATCCCTTTTAACAATTTAATCTTTGTACTTATTTGTAATTAGAAATATATATTAGAAAGTAATCAAATAGGCAATAAGGTTGTCAAGCTTGAACAAATCTAAAAAAACATTTAAAAAAAACTACCATAATTCACTGGTCTGTACTAGTAACTTTATGTTTATAACATGTTTTTTTTTTCAAACTTTTCAAAGATCATTTACATCATAACAATGAAGCCAAATTGTTCAGAAAATCAGAAATAAATACACAGCTTAATTTTGCAAACAAATATAATGTTAATGTAATGTTGTACATGTTATAATGACTAATTCTGTTTTTTGCAGATGCATTGGACAATGTTTTATAGTTGTTTTAAGACAGTAAAATGTCTCCACATAGATTTTAAACAGATTTATCAAAGACTTTAGACTTTGACTATATATCCAGTGCTGAAGTTGCTAGAAATCAGTGTCAGCATCATGTTACAGTGGTTAACTTCAGTATTCCACGTGTAAGTCATATTAGCAAATGCATAGCAGACCTATCCACATAGGAAATAAAACGAAACCGTGAGCTATATGTTTATACAAACAGCAACTAAAACTGAATCATCACTGAGTCTGCTTCGACTTAGACTTGGCTCTGATTGGTCAAATTGAATGTAGCTGAACTGAAAAAGACATGCTGTTGCACTTTTTTGTCAAAAATACGACTGGTACAGACAAGTAACATTAATGTAAATCAAATTTTACCTAGAATCACAATATAATGAGGTTCCAAATGTCACACTCCATGCAAACTTCATGAAGCTGGGTAAAAATAAAAACAACACTACGTTTTCTATTAAATAACCCCCACCCCCCCAAAAAATCCAATTTTTGTCATGATCACTCACCCTTAAGTAGTTCCAAACCATTTAAGATTTTCGTTCATCTTCGAAAGAAAAACTGCGATATTTTAATGAAACCTGAACGATTCACCAAATATGTTTACGTTTCAAAAAGTTAATCGCAAAAAACATCACCTAATCCATATGAATTGGTTTCATCCAAGACATGATCGCTCTATATATTTTAACATTTTAAATTTAGACTTCTAAATCTAATCACATTCAAGTAACATACACACGCACACACAGCAACTGATAAACGGAGGCTCTGAGTGAGGTGCGAGCTCATTATCATAAAAACCAATCACAGCCGTTCAACGGCATTGGAACCAATCAGGACTAGTCACGTGTGTTATGTGTATTGTTTGAATTTAAACAAGTACAAACTTTTATGAAAATTAAGCACCGAAATTACTTGAAAATTAGTGTGATGTGTTCAGTTGAGTGTACTTAGTACAGTAGAGGTGGTTTAATCAACAAGAATTGACATCACATATGAGGGGAGAGCAAAAACACAAAAATGTCCCAGATCCAACCCATTTAGTGGCCGCCAAATAGTGGTTTCGCGGACACTGCATTTTTATGCAAATTAAGCACTGAAATGGCCCCAGGGCCCCGAAATCCCCCCCAGTGTCCGCGAAACCACTACAGCAAACCCATTTGTAACCCTCTCTAGCGTAAGTGTAACTGATAACTAATTTAATTAGCTATGAATTAAAGCTGGACTAATATCAGAAACTCTAGGTACGACTACGGAGCCTGAAGTAGTAAAAGGTCAGCAGAGAACAGACAACACAAACCAGGTAAAGCTTGAGAAATGTATTATACAAAATTAAAGACAGTTATTTACATTCCCTGCCTACCTAAGCCAGCTTCCTGAGTGCACAGGCACACAATAAAACCCCAAAATAAACAACCTCAAACAAAAGAAAGAGTCCATGAAAGTTCTTGGTGTGTGTGTGTGTGTTTCTTGGAGTATGTATGTTCTTTTCACCACCCGGGTAGGTTTACGTGTGTTTTTATCTGTCTTTTAAATGAAGGCACAGGATGATGATGGTTCCAAAGATGCCACGGCTGGCCACACCAGGCTCTTGGTCCATTCACTGACTTCTGTGGTTGGCTCGCCACTCACCCCAGGGTCAGATTCAGATGATCTATCCCTCTCTAAAAACCAATCTATGCGTACAGTACAGAATGCATTAGTTACTATTGCCTCATTTCTGTTCAAATCCAATCAACTTATCTCGATTCAAATGTCAAATGAATATAATCAATTTTACAGGATATAAATACTCTAATCATTATGTAAATGAATAGGTACACATCACACCACATAAGATAGGTCAGTTACAACGAACAACAATCAATCAATCATGTACTTCCATCTCACAGCATAGAAATAAAATCATGAGATTTCTGAACCCAGATATTTATGTTTTTAACTTTTTAAATCTATTTATGACCCTGGACCACAAAACCAATCTTATGGGTCATTTTCTTTAAATTGAGATTTATACATCACTTATACATTTGCTGTGGGGATAAAAAGTAAGACTGTTAAGTTAGCACTTTTAAACATCCGCTCACTTAAAAATAAATCACTTCTAGTCAACGATTTAATAACCACATACAACCTGGACTTTATGTTTCTAAATGAAACTTGGTTAGAAGACAGCTGCAGTGGAACAGTCCTAAATGAAACATCCCCTCCTAACTTTACTTTTATGAGTGTCTGCAGAGCGGGTAAGAGAGGCGGGGGCTTAGCTGCTCTTTTTAAAGATGTCTATGAATGTAAGCAAATATCATTTGGGAATGACCTGTCTTTCGAATATCTGGGTATTGTGTTAAAAGGTGCTCCACTTATTTTACTTAGCAAAGGCAGGAGAGTAATTTGGAGGCCTGTAAATAATGATGAGGACTTTACAGAACTGCTATCAACAATTTCCTCAGAGTTTGACTGTTTTGCCATTGCTGGAGATTTTAACATTCACATAGATAATGCAGAAAACAATATGGCAAAATAAATCAAAACTGTTTTAAAAACTTTTGATCTGACTCAGCATGTACATGGTCCCACACACAATCGTGGACACACTCTAGATTTACTTATCAGTAAGGGTTTAAACATCTCATCGATTGTTATTAAGGATGTAGCACTGTCTGATCATTTCTGTATTTCTTTGATATATTGATCTCTCCTGCCATTGAAGCTAGATCTGTGTCTGTCAAGAAGAGATGCTTAAATGAGAACACTAGTGTGCTATTTATGAAGGCCATATCTTTAAAACCAAGCATATCTGCTGTCTCTGTTGATTTTCTCCTTGATTCTTTTAACTCAAAAGTTAAAAGTGTAATTGATGATACTGCTCCTGTGAAAGTCAGGAAGAATAGTGGTAGACAAAAAGCACCTTGGAGAAACTCAACAGCTGTGCAAAATATGAAAAGACAATGCAGAAGAGCAGAGCGCATGTGGCGGAAGACAAAACTTGTAGTCCATTATAACATCTACAAAGACAGCATCCATGCTTTTAATACTGAACTAGGCAAAGCTAGACAGACTTGCTTCTCGAATATTATAAACAGAAACTTAAACAACACACGCACTCTTTTTGCTACTGTAGAGAGACTGACAAACCCCCCAAGCCAGATTCCCAGTGAAATGCTTTTAGACAGCAAGTGCAGTGAGTTTGCTTCTTTCTTCTCTGAGAAAATCAATAATATCAGAAAGGTGATCAGCACATCCTTGAGTTGCTCTGGGGTCAGACGGATCAGACCACAACCTGAGAAAGTAGTTACTATGTCTGTTTTCGAAGAAATTGAAGGCACAATTTTAGAAGAAACCGTACAGCGCCTTAAAACATCAACCTGCGCCCTTGACGCACTTCCCACATCTTTTTTCAAAAGTGTGTTAAACAGCTTAGAAGCAGATCTCCTAGAAGTGGTAAATGCCTCACTTCTCTCTGGGAGTTTTCCAAACTCCCTGAAAACTGCAGTTGTCAAGCCCCTCCTGAAAAAGAGCAAACTGGATAAGACCATCTTAAGCAACTATAGACCGATCTCAAATCTTCCTTTCATAGGCAAGATCATTGAAAAAGTTGTCTTCAATCAGCTGAACAAATTCTTAAGCTCGAATGGATACTTTGATAATTTTCAATCTGGTTTCCGATCGCATCACAGCACAGAGACAGCGCTCATAAAGATAATAAACGATATTCGCTTAAATACTGATACAGGGAAATGATCAGTACTGGTACTACTCGACCTCAGTGCTGCATTTGACACTGTCAATCACAACATACTTCTTGACAGGTTGGAAAACTGGGTGGGGCTTTCTAGGATAGTCCTAAAATGGTTCAGGTCATACTTAGAAGGGAGAGGTTATTATGTGAGTATAGGAAACCATAAGTCTGAGTGGACATCCATGACATGCGGAGTCCCTCAAGGCTCAATTCTTGCACCACTCCAATTCAACCTGTATATGCTCCCAATGAGCCAAATAATGAGAAAGAACAAAATTGCTTACCACAGCTATGCAGACGACACACAGCTCTACTTAGCCCTATCGCCTAACGACTACAGCCCCATTGACTCCCTGTGCCAATGCATTGATGAAGTAAACAGTTGGATGTGCCAAAACTTTCTTCAGTTAAACAAAGACAAAACTGAAGTCATTGCGTTTGGAAACAAAGATGAAGTTCCCAAAGTGAATGCATACCTTGACGCTAGGGGTCTAACAACTAAAAATCAAGTCAGGAATCTTGGTGTGTCTCTAGAGTCAGACCTTAGTTTCAGTAGTCATGTCAAAGCAATAACTAAATCAGCATACTATCATCTGAAAAATATTGCAAGAATTAGATGCTTTGTTTCCAATCAAGACTTAGAGAAACTTGTTCATGCTTTTATCACCAGCAGGGTGGATTATTGTAATGGACTCCTCACTGGCCTTCCTAAAAAGACCATACGAAAGTTGCAGCTCATACAGAACGCTGCTGCCAGGATTCTGAGCAGGACCAGAAAATATGAACATATCACACCAGTCCTCAGGTCTTTACACTGGCTCCCAGTTACATTTAGGATTGATTTTAAAGTATTATTACTGGTATATAAATCATTCAATGGGGTAGGACCTCAATATATTGCAGATATGCTCACTGAATATAAACCTAACAGATCACTCAGATCATTAGGATCACATCAGCTAGAAATACCAAGGATTCACTCTAAGCATGGAGAGTCTGCTTTTAGCTTTCTTCTTTCTTCACGCGAAGAAGTCGCCAGCCAATTGAGTTGAACGGCAAGATGGCGTCAGGCAGGTGTGGAGTGTTAATCACACTATGCATTTTCACACTATTTTATACGTTTTTATGGCGTTTTAATGAAGTTGAAAATCGTTTTTTTACTTTAAACAATGAAATTCAGCAACCTACCTCAGGATTTAAACATCTTGGTTTTGGAAAGAACGTTATCTATACGTTGATCTATCGCCCATGGATCACATGTTCTAAAAAATCAAGACACAGCCAAAGACGTGGCTATAAAAGACACTTGAGTGATTTGTTAATCATTTTAATGTTTTTGCTGGTGTCGGGAGACATACATTAATGTCCAGGGCCGGGGTCATATGAAGGCGGTGAAGGAGTTAATGCGATTTTTGTCGAGGAGAATCGTCGGAACATGGTTATGGAGCAATGTCGGCGTTCGGAAGTTGTGACTGCATGGAACCTGATGGCGGATCAGTGGAGTGATTTGCATCCTTGTCAAGAAACACGAGATGTGTATCAAACGGACTATGGTGTGTCTGAGATTTTTTCGATCAAAATTTCGATCTAAATCTACTGTGAAGGATGAGGAAGAAATGCTACTCAAGGATGCGACGACGTCCACGATAAGTGATTATGGAACTTTTAGATCAATGAAAGGTTTGCATATGGCTCACCTCAACGTCAGAAGTCTTCTTCCAAAGATAAGTGAACTACGTTATTTATGTCAAGAATCCAAAGTGGCGCTGTTCAGTTGCAGCGAAACATGGCTTGATGATTCAATATTGGATGCAGAGATTCAAATTGACAATTACTGTTTGTTCAGACGAGATCGAAATCGGAAAGGAGGTGGTGTGTGTGCATATATAAGGTCAGATTTGGTGTGTAATGAGAGAATAGATTTTATAAACTCTACAGTGGAGCGATTTGGCTTGAAGTTTTGTTGCCAAAGAGTAAACCGATTTTGGTTGGTATTTGCTATCGTTCTCCGGATCAAAGTGATTTTTATGAGAGTCTGGATGAGGTTTTAAATATGTCAAATTATGTTTTAGGTCAAGAATTGCTTATTTTGGGGCGATTTAAATACAGATATGTTAAAGAAAGATTCATCAGTGTTTAAGCAGTTCAGTTCATTTTGTAAATCATATGCATTGAAACAAATTATCAGTGACCCAACCAGAATTACTTCTAAAAGCAGTACAATTATTGATGTTATACTGGTTTCCGACATTTCTAGGATATATCCTAGAAATGTCGGGAACCAGTATAACATCAATAATTGTACTGCTTTTAGATCTTTTATATATAAAAGTGGTGTTTTGGAGCTTGGTTTAAGTGATCATAATATGGTATATGTATTTAGGAAATTAAAGAGAGAGGATATAAGTCATCATAATACATTAAAAATTAGTTCGCTTCAAAGATACAGTCCACAAATTTTTGTTGAAGAACTTAGCAAGGCTAATTGGAAAGAAGTGATGCAGTATAATGATGTGGATATAGTTTGGGACAGGTTTAAAAAGAGATTTGTGCAAGTTCTGAATAAAGTTGCACCTTGCAAAGAAATAAGAATCAAACAAAGAACAGAACCCTGGATGACAGGTAGTATTTTAAAAGATATCAAGGAACGCAATAATAGTTTAAAATCATTCAAAAAAGATGCAAATAATGACAATTATAACAAATTTAAACGTAAAAGAAATGAGATAAGATGCAAGATTAAAGAGGCCAAAAAAATTTTTTTGACGAATGAAATTATTGAAGCTAAACAAGACTAAAAAACTATGGCGAATCTTGAGTGGTTTAGGCTATCGGCAAAAGGTTAAAAGTAAAGATTCAAGAATCTGTCTCAAAATTAATGGTCAATTGATGACAGATCAGAAAAGGTAGCAAATTGTTTTAATGAGTTTTTTACTACGGTGGGCGAAAATTTAGTAAAAGAGCTTCCAGCTCAATCAGACTTATATTATGATAATTGTGGTGTTGCCTTAGGAGGTTTTTCATTTAACAAAGTAAAAGAGATGACAGTTTATAAGAAACTAAGTGAATTGAAGTGCAATAAAGCCACAGGGTTGGATAATATTCCGGCTAAGTTTTAATAAAAAACGCTGCTAAATTTATAACTCCTATGGTTACTCAAATTTGAAATCTCTCTATCTGCCAGAATAAGGTACCGGCTGAATTTAAACAAGCTAAAATGTTTCCCCTTTTTAAAAAAGGGAGTAGGCTAGAGTGTAATAATTATAGGCCTGTATCAATCCTGTCTTCGTTATCTAAAATTTTAGAAAAAAATATTATTTGACCAAATTGAAGAATATATTTCCAATTTGAATTTCAGTCTGGTTTTAGAATGATGCATTCCACAGAGACAACTATTCTATATTTGACGGATTATATAAAGAAAGGAATAGATAAAGGTAAATTAAGTGGGATGGTATTGCTCGATTTACGAAAAGCCTTCGACACAGTTGACCATAATATTCTGTTGTTAAAATTAAATGCTATGGGTTTCGACTCTAATTCATGTAAATGGATCAAATCCTATCTTACGAATAGGTGTCAAATGGTCGATATAAATGGAGTGTGCTCAGACTCTTTGCCGATCTCTTGTGGAGTACCACAAGGTAGTGTATTAGGGCCCTTACTTTTTTTAATTTATATAAATGATTTAAAGATGGCCTTTTCTAGCCACTTATCATTATATGCGGATGATGCCATAATAATAGTTACTGATGAAAATAAAGAAACAATAGAAAACAAGTTAAGAAGAGAAATTGTTGAAGTGTCCAATTGGTGTTTTCAAAATAAGCTATTTTTGCACTTAGGGAAAACTGAGGTTATTTTATTCGGTTCTGCTGCAAAATTGAAGAAATGTCCCAATTCAGAAATAATGGTGGGAGATGAGTATTTTACTTTCAAACAAGAAGTGACATTTTTGGGATGTATTCTTGATAACAAAATGACTGGGGATAGCATGGCAGCTGTAGCTTTATCGAAAATAAATAATCGAATACAATTTTTAGCAAGACAGGCTGCTTATTTAGATAAACAAACAATGATAATGTTAGCTGGTGCATTAGTGCAACCACATTTCGACTATGCAGTAACTTTCTGGTATAGTGGCTCTAAAAAACATGCTAAAAATAAATTACAGACTGCTCAGAATAGGTTGTGTAGAATCGTTCTGGGGTTACATCCTCGTATCCAACTAAATAATAACCATTTCAGGGAATTGGGTATTTTAAAAGTGGATAAAATTATGATGGTGTACAAAATAATTCAGAGAACTGTTCCTAAATACTTGTATGACTACTATGTTTTCGTGAGAGATATTCATTGTATTTCTACAAGGGCAAGGATAAATAATATATATTTGTACCGGTTTAAAAGTGTAGTTGGGAAGAATTCGTTTTTGTACTCGAGTGCAGTTGCTTGGAATAAATTGCCAGATCATTTAAAACAATTACAAGAGGCATGGCACTTTAGAAGAGAAGTTAAAAAATGGCTTTCCAATTAGGATCCCATAAGAATTTGTAAGGTGTGAGTTGCTTGTTTTTGATTTTATTCCCACTGGAACTGTTCGTTCATTTTATGCATGTAGAGGACCACAATGGAAATAAGCCTGAGATAAAAAAATGGTGTATTTTATCCTCAACAAATTGTATTTAAATGTATATGAATTGCCTCTGGCATGATTGTATATGTTTATGATCATTGTTGAATAAATCAAATCAAATCAAGCTATTATGCCAGCCGCAGCTGGAACCTGCTTCCAGAGGAGATCAGACTTGCGTTGAATTCATACTAAAACATTGCGTATGGACAAAGCTGTAAATGTGCGTACGCACAAAAAAAAACAGATGTATGAATCTCTGCGTACGAAGGATCCCACGCATATTCTCTTTGTTCATCCCAATTAACGTAAAATTGAGCGCACATGCACGAGCACAACGCCCCACCCAGTCTCCTCCCTCAATTAAATTAATTTAAATATGGTAATTAGTCCAATTTGGCAAAAGAAACCCGCAAGAACATGGCTAAAGCAAGCAAGAAACGAAATTTCACTGAAAATGAATTAGAGGTGCTACTATCAGAGGTAGAAACAAGAAAAAATATGTTATTTGGAACTTTGTCCTCTGGAATTAATAACAAAAGAAAGAAAAAAGAGTTGGAGAGTTTGTCTGATGCCGTCAACGCGGTGGGATCTGAGAGTCGCACCGTAAATGAACTGAAGAAGAAATGGTCTGACATAAAGATGAAAGTTAAGCGGAGAACTGCTGCGCACCGACAAAGTGTGGGCAGAACAGGCGGTGGTACAGGGGCCGATGAACTGACACCCTTTGATCAGAGAGTTGCCTCTATTGTAGGAGAAACGTTAATCTCTGGAATCGTATCCGTTGATGTGGGAGACTCGGATATACTACAGGACTGCCAGCAAGGTGACTAATTTAAAATGTATTTCCTTAACTTTGATACATATAGCCTACCGGCCACCATTTAATTTTAAAATGCATGCAATGTAGCAAAAATTACACCAGAGATGTTACGTATCCACTGCTTTATTGCAAATGCGTGTACCCATTAATAAGCAACAGATTCAAATTACTGTTAACATGCGCCTGTGTTTATTTGGACTTAGGAACCGCAGGAACAACAGCAGGAACGTCCACTGGCACGCACTCAGAGTCCGCACCACCCGAGCAGCCAGAGCCCATTCAGTCCAGCGTCTCCGGTGTCTCTAATGCTCCCCCCAGTGCTGAAGCCCGTACATCTGGCCGCGTCTTGACGCATGCTGTTCTGGAGTCACAACAGCAAATTGTTAGGGCCATTGGGGAAATTAACAGTCACCTGAAAAATGTCACTGACGCACTCACAGAAATAAGCCATTCATTAAAGGAATTGGTCAAAAAATTAACTTTGTGTCTGAGTACCATTTATATTGTCGCAATTACACGTTGACGGGCCTGAATGGCTTGTTGATTGTGCTGCACATATACTGGTCCTGGGTCAGGGTCATCCGGCGGTGCCCCCACCTCACCAAGGGGTATGCCATGCCTGTGCGCGACATTGTGAAGCACTCCACAGGCCAGCACAATGCGGCACACCTTGTCAGGGCGGTATAACAACATCCCCCCGGTCCTGTCAAGGCAGTGCCACCGACATTTCAGCTGCCCAATCGCCCGCTCCACAACTGACCGAGTGCGAGAATGGGCATCATTGTATCTGCGCTCTCGGTCAGTTTGTGGGTTGGTGAGGGGGGTTAACAGCCACATCTTTAGTGGATAACCACTGTCTCCTGATGGGCAGTTGAATAATTACACACACAAAAATTAAACTTTTAGACAGAACCATACATTTAAATGCATAACTTACCAAGTAGCCACCCATCGCGCACCCTGCCTGCTTGGAGTCTCATCCCAACCATGCTGTTTGTAAGGATATATGAATCATGGGTTGCCCCAGGCCACCTTGCCACAATATTTGTTAGGCGCATTTGTGCATCACATATAATCTGCACATTTATTGAATGAAAATGTTTCCGATTCACATATGCAAATTCTTCTTCAGATGGCGCCTTTATAGCAATATGTGTGCAGTCGATCGCTCCGATTACATTAGGAAAACCGGCTATCGCTGCAAATTGCACTTTAATGTTTGGCTGGTCACCTGCATCGTATGGGAACGTTATATACCTGGTAGACAAGCGGATGATCTCGTCCCATACAGCTGGCATTGCACGGCTCAAACACGACTGGCTTATTCCTGAGCGGTCTGCCAGTTCTCTTTGGAAAGAACCAGTTGCCAGGAAACCAAGTGTAGTAAGCACCTGTAAAGGAACGGGTAATGCGTGGCTCCTCGCTGTCTCTCTTTCCAAATTCGGACCCAACTCAGCGCAGAGCTCCAAGAGTATAGCCCTTGGAAATCTGAAACGGCTGATAAGCCAGTCATCATCGTGGGCCAGAAAATCATTGTGGTCCCTAAAAACTCGTTCTCTCCGGATTCGTCCATTGAAAATGTCCTCTAATAAAGCCAACGCTGCCATTGCTAGATGGTTTGTATCAATTTGCACATGCTTTATATATGTTCTTACTTAATTGCATAATGAATAGAATATTTTAATAAGACTCGTGTGACAATAATATGTCAAATTATTTATCAATTACAAATTATAAGGAATATCTGACAGCTGGTGGTGCGATAGAACAATTCGTAGTGTAATGTTTGCCACTTCACTTCATTGCCTGTAAGAGTTGCCAACGGACAAAAACTATGAGAAATGTACGTACGCCAGACATGAAATTGGCGTGGAGGAACGCACATTCTCACGTTAATTTCACTGTTAGTACATCCGACCGTGAGCATGAAAGCTGGCGTACGCAGAGTTTTTGTGCATACGCAAGATTGATACATGAGGCCCCAGATGTGCTCATACAGTAGTCACATTCAAATCCAGACTCAAAACACATCTGTTTAGCTATGCATTTACTGAATGAGCACTGTGCCGCTGTTCGTCCGACTGTTTTTACTCTACTGGTTTTGTCTTTGTTTGTTTTTTATTTTATTTTTTTATAATCTCTGGAAGAGATTTTGAAGGAGAGCGGGAGAGTCTTCACTCCGATGAGGCCAGTTAGTTATACTGCTGAGAGTATAAGTCGCTGAGAGCGTCGTTAAGGGTAACGGCAGCAGACACCGCAAGCGAAGCGTGCTCTGTGGGGGCCCCGCTGGGTATTACTGGTGTAACACCACCCCAGCAGAGTACGTCCCTGGGCTAGAGGTCCAGTGACACCGTAAACCGGCTCAATCTCTTCCATCTCAGATAGGGGTGGACCAGTATTACTTTATTTTATTTTTTATTCTAAACTGTTTTAATTATTCTTATTTGTTTTGATTATTTTAATTTCTTCTATGTAAAGCACTTTGAATTGCCATTGTGTATGAAATGTGCTATATAAATAAACTTGCCTTGCCTTGCCTTGCCTTGCCTACCTGAACGCTGAATAAATGAGCTTTCCATTTGATGTATGGTTTGTTAGGATAGGACCATATTTGGTCAAGATTGGCCCTTGTGAAGTTGTGAAGTTGTCCAAATGAAGTCCTTAGCTACGCATATTACTAATGAAGGGAAATACATGAAATTTACACCATTGATTTACCACAACTAAACCTTTATACACACAAAATTTCATTAAAAAATTTGTGATGCGATCTGGGAAAACCCGTCGGATGTCGCGCTGGTACGTTTTCAGTAAGGTCTAAAAATAGATCGAATGTCAGTTTTTTGTCAAAATTGGGGTTTTATTGAATTATTATTCTATAACATCTTGTCTATCCTCTCTGAATATATCTTGGGAAAAAAAGTTTAGTGCAGAAAAATTGCGATTTATAGTGGAAAGCTGAAAAGACAGTCTTTCTCTTTAAGAACACGCACGGAGAAAAAAAAGAATCGTCGTCTTCCAGGGCATCCTTCTTTGCCAAGCTGGTCTCTGGAGATTCTGTATCATCTTCCCAATCATTTGCGGAAAAATAATTTACTATGCTCGTTAAATTATTGCTGTCATTAAAGTTTAAATTGAGCAAACGCGCTATCTCAGAATCCATGGTTTGCACCGTAACCATTGCGGATTGTGTACACTGTGCACGCGAAGAAGTCTGTGGTCGTCTCTTTCGCGGAGCCCGCAGGAAATCGATGTTGCTCTCCCGCCGTTAAACACGTTTCGGGACGCGCCGGTTTCCAGCGAATGCAGGCTGCACTGTCCGCCCCACAGGCTTGCGGTCAGGCAGCATTTGCGTTCGCCCATCGAGAATCATTTTCGGTTCAGCCCTGCCGGGAATCCGCTTCAGGGGGCCGAGAACGAATCCCGATTAATACCCGAAGCCAGGCTCGAGAGCCTGGTTCCCTTGGTAAAATATTTCGATGCATGGAAAAATCAGGCGAATATTTCTCCTTGGGCCCTGCGCACCATTCAAAATGGGTAGTTCAGTTTCCGCCCACCCAGATTCAATGGGGTGGTCTGGACTGTAGTCGACCCAGTGCAGGGTTGGGTATTGGAACAGGAAGTAAACTCCCTGCTGGCAAAGGAGGCTATAGATCGTATTCCTCCACCGGACAGGGAGTCCGGGTTTTACAGCCGCTACTTCATAGTTCCCAAGAAGGATGGGGGGTTGCGTCCAATAATAGATCTCAGGCACCTGAACCGTTCTCTGAGGAGATTCAGGTTCAAGATGCTCACTATTCCCATTATCGTGAGTCAAATTTAGTCCGAGGATTGGTTTGTCACGATAGATCTAAAGGACGCATACTTCCACATATCCATCCTTCCATCTCACAGGAAGTTCCTGAGGTTCGCTTTCGGGGGCGAAGCTTACCAATATCGGGATCTTCCGTTCGGCCTAGCTCAAATGTATGGATGCAGCTCTGGCACCGCTGAGGCTTCAGGGCATCAGGGTGCTCAATTATATCGACAACTGGCTGATTTTAGCGCAGTCGCAAGAGCTGGCGGTTCGGCATCGAGATGTCGTCCTCGCCCACATCCAAAGCCTGGGGTTGAGACTCAACACGAAAAAGAGCGTGTTGACACCAGCCCAGAGAACAACGTTCCTGGGAGTGGTGTGGGATTCGGTCACGATGCGGGCACAATTGTCTCCTGCACGGATCAAGTCCATCCTGACCACAGTGTCTGGGATAAAGCTAGGCCAAGCCATCACCGTAAAGCACTTCCAGAGAGTGTTGGGGCTCATGGCAGCAGCGTCCAATATCATTCCATTCGGCCTGCTGCACATGAGGGCCCTTCAGTGGTGGTTAACCCTCTGGGGTCGGCAATCACGCCGGCGTGATCTGCTCACTTTTTTTCTTATCAGTGCAAAACAAACTCAAAATACTTTGTTGATTTTGATCTTACATACATCATTCAATACTGTTAAATGTCTTCTTTTTTTGTGTACACTCTTACTAACATCAAAACCTTGTGTTTTTGTAAAATAAATAAAATAAACAGGGTGCGCTTTCCGCTGTCTCCACAAAAATCTTTCTGAAACGCGTCCGAAAAATTAACTGTAACTCAATAAATACTTGTCACAGAGACACGAAAGATTTCTCTTTATGAAGCTGAAATTCTCTTCTTTTAAATGAAGTAACTTATATAAAAAAGCAACTATTCTCAGTTGATGTAATCTGTATGAAAAGAGAGAGATGTCGGTCTTTTTCCTTTCACCTAATTATAGCGTATGACGTGTTAATGTGACCACGCCCACTGAGAGCGCGCGCTATTCAAACGTTAATGTTGAGGCAAGCCATGAAAACGCCCACATCAGAACGCGCTAACCTTTATCTCGTCTTGCTGCGCAGTTCCTGGAAAAGTTAACTCAGTTACCTGTTTCATTCGAGGAGCACGGATTCAGCTGATGTAGTAAGTCATTTATTCTTAAGTGCTTTGTTCTAATCGTGTTATTGAATAGTGTCTGTAAACTGCACAAAGACTGTTTAAATTTTAAATGCGTGTCTGTGTGCGAATGAATGGACGAATTCACAGACGCGCGCGCGCTGTGCGTTCATTCACTCTCGCTCCTACATTAGTAAGACTACTGAGATTTGTTCTAATCGCAATATAGAATAGTATCTGTAAAACCAAAAAGACTGTTTAAATATGAATCGGGTGTCTGGGTGTGTGAACAAACGAACGCACAGATGCATAGCCTACTGTTACAGACGAAATAGATTAGAAAGTTTTTACTATAAAATAGACATCAAATAAGCTTTAGTTAGACAGTTTCTGCTCATATGTTAAATATATAGTAGCCTATGTTTTGTAAAAAATAAACTAATCAACTGTTATCCAATGCAAGCTTATAATAGCCTACTTTATATGGGAAAAAAATTCTTTTCAAGATGTTTCCAACTCTAACTTTGAACCAATTCTATACAATGACCCATATAACCTATTTGACCAGGATTTGTTTCCAGGTATGACTAAAAATGGGTTTTTGACTTTCATTTATATTTTCATTAGATGAAGAGTTCAGATGAAAAAGCCTCTAGTGCCATTTGAAATTTTCTTCTAGAATGATAATTTTTATCAAGCTTGTACATTTTAAGTTCAGTAATTTCACTTAAATGACAATTATTAGGTCATCTTCATTGCCATTTAAGTGAAATTACTGAACTTAAATATACAAGCTTGATAAAAATTATTATTCTAGAAGAAAATTTCAAATGGCACTTAGAGGCTTTTGCATCTGAACTCTTCATATATATATATATATATATATATATATATATATATATATGTGTATGTGTGTATGTGTGTATGTATGTATGTATGTATGTATGTTGTCCTTTCAATTTTTGCTTGTGTGACACCTGAATGAAAGGCTCATTATTATGCGGGTCAGGTGAGAATCACCTAATTATTCATGATGGGGCTTGGACTGTTCAAGCCCATTCGCATATTGCCTTGGCAAACAAAAAAAAGTTTTTCACAATAAAACCCAATTCACAGTTTTATGTGAATGATTAGGCAGGATGTTTTTCAGATCATTTTGAAGTAAAAACACTAGGCAACAACATCGATTAGTCAAAAGTCTTGTGGACACATATTTATTATGTGTTTTGTAGCCTTATTTCAGAAACTTTCATTTTTAGTTTTTTCAATAACCACGCATAAACAATATTCTCTCAAATATACAAACATGTACATACATATTATATCACATATTATCATAGCCATGTTTGTGCTAAATATAGTGTAATTTCACCTGTGCCATTAATATGTTTATAAGCAACTGAAAAAAACACAAATGTCACAGCATGTCAGAACATCTCAAGGACTCCAAAAACACCTCAGACCCCAGGGGGTTAAAAACCAAGGGGTCCCCCCCCGAGGGGAAACCCGTTTCGCATGATAAGGGTTACGCGCAGATGCCTTCGTTCCCTATCTATGTGGAAGAAAGCTTGGTTTCTGTCCCAAGGTCCAGTGTTAGGAGCGTCATGTCGCCGGAGAACCGTTTCGACAGACGCCTCCCTCACGGGCTGGGGCGCGGTCATGGACGGCCGCTTTACGACAGGCCTATGGCAGGACCATCATGCCTCCTGGCACATAAACTGCCTGGAGATGTTGGCGGTGTTCCGAGCTCTGAGGAGCTTCCTGCCGGACCTCAAAGGCTATCATGTCCTTGTGAGGTCAGACAACATGTCGGCAGTGGCCTATATAAACCATCAGGGGGGTCTGAGGTCTCGCCCTCTATGCAGACTGGCGCATCAGATCCTCCTGTGGTCCCAGGGGAAACTGTTGTCTCTAAGAGCAACATACATCCCGGGGAGTCAGAATCAGGGAGCAGACATCCTGTCGAGACAGGGGCTGAGGCCCGGGGAAAGGAGACTCCACCCCGAGGTGGTGGAGTCAATATCTCAGAGGTTCGGCCCAGTGGAAGTGGACTTGTTCGCGTCTCGAGAGACGTCCCATTTCCACTGTGGTATTCCCTCTCCCATCCAGCCCCGCTGGGGTTGGATGCCATGGTGCAGACATGGCCGAGGCTACGTCTGTACGCATTTCCCCCGATCGCTCTGCTCCCGGGAGTTCTAGAGAGAGTCCGTCGCGACGGGATCAGTCTACTGTTGGTAGCACCGTTGTGGCCGGCCCGAGTATGGTTCTCAGACATAATTTTGCTCCTGGACGGCCCTCCTTGGGAGATTCCCCTCAGGAGGGACCTGCTGACACAGGCAGAGGGCTCAATATTTCACCCTCGGCCCGAGTTATGGAAACTGTGGGTCTGGCCCCTGAGGGGGCACGGTACCTAGAGGCCGGCCTATCAGCTGGAGTAGTGGAGACCATACTCAGCTCTAGAGCTCCCTCCACGAGGAAATTGTACGGTTTAAAGTGGAAGGTCTTCACCATTTGGTGTAGAGAGCGTGAGGTGGACCCAGTTAACTGCCCAGTGGCTTCAGTGCTGGAGTTCCTCCAAGATCGCTTCTCCACTGGTCTTACCCCGTCCACACTCAAGGTGTACGTGGCTGCCATTGCGGCTTTCCACGCTCCTCTGAGGGATGGGCCTCTGGGGAGACACCAGCTGGTCGTACATTTCCTCCGTGGGGCATGGAGGATGATACCTGCGGCTCGTACCAGGGTTCCCACATGGGACCTGGCAGTGGTTCTTGAAGGGTTGGCTGAGGCCCCCTTCGAACCGCTGGAGTCGGCTGAGGCCAAGAACCTGTCGCTGAAGGTCGCTTTTCTGTTGGCCATTACTTCTCTGAGGAGGGTAGGAGATCTCCAGGCGCTCTCCATATCTAACGAGTGCCTGGAGTTTGCTCCAGGCAACATTAAGGCCATTCTTCACCCTAGGCCCGGCTATTTGCCTAAGGTGCCGTCCAGTGCGGCACGGCCTACGGTTCTGCAGGCTTTTCATCCTCCACCTCACGTGACGGCGGATGAAGAGAGACTTCACATGCTCTGCCCTGTCAGAGCACTGAGTATTTACATTCAGAGGTCCTCTTCATGGCGGAAGTCAGACCAGTTGCTGGTGTGTTTTGGGTCGCCCAAGAAGGGTCTTCCCGCCTCCAAGCAGACCATCAGCAACTGGATTGTCCATGCTATTTCTTTGGCCTACCAGGTGCGCAATCTGCCTTCACCTTTGGCCGTGAGGGCTCACTCTACCAGAGGCATGGCGTCCTCTAGAGCCCTCCTCTCGGGGGCCCCTATCCAGGAGGTCTGCGATGCAGCTGGATGGGCCACCCCCCATACCTTTAATAGGTTTTATAGCTTGGACATCCCATCAACACCTGGCACTCTTGTGCTCTCGTCCTAGTGTGCCTGTGAGCAGCTTCACACTAGGACAGGCAGGGTACGTTGTGGCGTAGTGGGTACTCGTTCCCCCAAAGTGTCATTCGACGCAGTTGGAGTTCCCTCGAAAGGGAACGTCCTCGGGTTACGACTGTAACCCTTGTTCCCTGAGAAGGGAACGAGAACTGCGTCCCTTGGCCACGCCTTTCCCTGCCTGGGAGCGCTTGCTTCATCACAGAAGCTGACATCTCATGTGTGCCGGCTCCTTTTATAGCTTCCGCCTATGTGCCGTCACACATTACGTCATGACGCAACACCAATCAGAGATTGGCTTAGTTTCATTCATACTTCAGAGATGCTACGCTGAGGGGCGTTCCCCCAAAGTGTCATTCGACGCAGTTCTCGTTCCCTTCTCAGGGAACAAGGGTTACAGTCGTAACCCGAGGACGTTTTCTGACTTTGCTGCATCCACTCACCAATGGCGCCACCAGGGGGTGGACAGCCACCCCTGGCCGACTCCTGGCCACCCCACTGGCCACCCCAATGGCCAGTACAAATTTTAGTAGCATCAGTTATGCATTTCATAAATAAGTCAAAAATATTCTTTAGTGAAAGAAGACGGGGAATTATGTGTCGTGACGTGCTTTTTAAGTGCCAAACGGTTACAGTATACTGTTTCAGCAGCTTTTTGACATGTCTTTGCCACGTTTTGACAAGCAGGGATGCAAACAGCGCGCTTTTCGGCGCCTCCCGATTTTTTCACTTCAGTTTGGGTGACAAAGTCATCTGAAGTCATTCCATAGCTTAATGTGAGGGACAGAAGTCTATTTACATCATTAAAGTATCCGGAAACTCGTTTTCCCTCCTCTGCGGCTGTCAATCATTCTCCATTCATATTCAAACAGCGCGCGCGCCTCTTGGATGCACGGTAAAACTCTCTCCAATATGATATATTCACATTATAATGCATTATCTGTAGATAAAAGGCTGTAGATTTGCATAAAATTACTTTATTTTGTTGGAGTTTGTTGCTGTTTTTAAACGACTCACTACCGTGTGCTTGCTAGATCACACACATCACAAGGACTATGAATCGGCATCAAACGCACAATAACTGGAATTCAAAACTGTGAAACAAAGGAACAAATCGCACTAGGATTTGTGCGCTCGACAATTCTTCGCTTTGTGACGTGAGCGCACTTATGCAGCGCAGCGCTGCACACTGTGACTCCATGTTGCTT
Source organism: Tiaroga cobitis (assembly GCA_030578255.1). NCBI lineage: Eukaryota > Metazoa > Chordata > Actinopteri > Cypriniformes > Leuciscidae > Tiaroga > Tiaroga cobitis. Next base: position 1,582,232 of record CM060608.1, read on the forward strand.
TGAGCACATCATTCAGCACCCGCGAATCCCGAGATGCGCATACACGCTGTGTGTGCTCTGTTTTTTATGTTATCATGGGTTTGCGCACTGAAATATTGTTAAAAGCCAATATATTTTGTTATACCTAGCCTGCTCAATACATTTACAATAGGCATAATTTAATTGCATATTATTTCTTTGTAGTGTAGGCTATATATGCACTTCTGAATTCTTGACATTCATATATAAATATAAAATTGTGAAATGTATGATTGCCTGATTGAATTTTATAAGAGAACTAATAGTAATTTGTTTTTATTAACATATTTAGATTTTATAAAATTACTTTGCAGATTTTTTTCAAGAATTGCTTTTTGCTGCTGATTTATACACTCATTCATTCATTCATTTCAGTTTATTTATAGGGACAGTACAAAAAAATATGATCCCAGTCAAAGCTGGAAAATATGTATTGTACATAGAGAGTATAGCAAGAGCTAATTTGCATCTCAGGTCCCTAGAAAGGCTTTTCTAATAAAAAAAATAAAAATAAAACAACAAATTACTACTCATAGAATAAAACTACCACAATATGTCACTTATAGACGTAGATGTCACTCAAGTACCAACCAAAATTTATACCAGAAATGAGCTTACAACTGAAGCATAAAACTTCACATGCACTTGTACGTTACATTACACTCTTACAGTGCATTTTAATAAGATAGAATAAAACTTTTACTTATACATATTACAGTTTTACATACTAAAATGGTTACATTTAAATATGCGAGCAGTTCTGTTTTATTTTAAACCACCGCTTTACCTTTAATGTGAAGGACTTTATTTCAGGTATTGCCTTATACTCATTTGGCAGCAGGTTCCAGAGTTTGGAGCCCTCAACAGAAAAGGCTCTTTGCCCTTGTGTGGTCTTTCGAAAGTTAATCCTACAATTCCCACCTGCTGAACTCCTAGTGAATCTGCTTGTATCATCCTGTCTCTTTATCAATTTACATAAAACAGATGGGGCCTTATTGTGCAAACATTTAAAGATCAATTTTATATATGACAGGTTCTTAAAATTTTCAAAACTTAGCATATTACATTTTTTTAAAACGTTGCAGTGATGCCATCGATTTGGCTTTTTATCCATTATTTTCAGAGCTTGATTATACACCATTTCAATTTTTTTAGTTAAGGAATCACTTGTCTGAGTCCAAACTATCATACAGTATGAAATACGGGACAAGATCATTGCATGCATAAACAGATGTACTGCCTCAATTGAGATAAAATTTCTAATAAGTCTGAAACAATTAAGTTGATTAAAAATTAATAATACATTTATGTAATATTTAAAGATGTTAACTGTAATCTTACACTGCAAAATAATAACTTAAAAAGGATTAAATTCATCACAATTATGTAAGTATCTGGAAATTTGCCGCGGGGCGAGGGCCCTTATATATATCATATCTATATAATATATATCATTATATATAATATAATATATATTAGTAGGGCCCTACTAATATCATTAGTAACATTAAATATAACACAATAAACCAAAGTATATCAGTAGGAGTTTCCTTAAGTCTTTCTGATAGTTTTCTACAGGCCGGTTTACTACAACAGTAGAATACAATTCTGAAATTATGGTTTATAGTTTTGGTGTGCCACCCCAAGATTTTAAGTGGCCCCATCTGGCCACCCCTATGAAAAATTTCTGGAGGCGCCACTGCCACTCACAAAAAGATTTTTTATATATATTTATGTTAGGAAATTTACAAAATATCTTCATGGAACATGATCTTTACTGAATATACTAATGATTTTGGCATAAACGAAAAATCGATAATTTTTACCCATACAATGTATTGTTGGCTATTGCTAAAAATATACCCATGCGACTTACGACTGGTTTTGTGGTCCAGGGTCAGATTTATGCATCTTAATAACATTTTAAACATCACATTTTAATATATTTTTATATATATTTTTTAACAGTTAAGATGAACTTCTGTTCCTCATATACATATCAAACATGTATATTGGCAATTAAATGAACTAAATCACCCTTATCTTACATATAGGGTTGCCAACTGTCCCGAATTAGCCGGGACGTCCCGATTATTAGGGCCTAATGTATTTGTCCCGTACGGTACCTCTCTTGTCCCGATTATTGAGTGCTACGCTGATCTGACTGATACAACAGCAACACGACACTTGAGAATGACCACGACACCGGTCATCATCCAGTCACTCGCATCCGACCATACAAATAAACTATAAATTGAGAATGAATTATCAAATCTATCTAGATATCAATTATTTATAAATATCCCGCATACTGATGCCCGTAAGTGAGTTCAAATCTTCTGGAATCTAGAGCTGCGCATGCAAGACGGAACATGTGCGCCAGCGCCAAACCGTGTATCGCGCCCACGACAGAGAGCGAGAGGCCGAGAGACCTTGCCTGCGAGATCCACCCCCCCCCCCCCCCCCCCCCTAAAAATTACCCTATTTGTCTCTAATTTTTCTTTTCGGAAGTTGTCAACCCTACTTACATATGACTAACAAGAGGATAAATGTTAGTCATACAATGTTAGTCCCACGACGTGTGGGATTTTTATAGACATGGCCCATGGGCCCGCCCCGAGCGACATACCGAAAGCGTCAGGCTCTTGTGCGAAGGCAAAACATTTTCAGCCTCTAACCCTAATCTCTGTCTCATGTCTCTTTGACTCAAATAACCTAAGAGCCTTTTGAGTGATCTTTGGGTATAAGAGGTGCACTTCTTTCGGGAAGGCCCGAGATTTTCACGCTTCGGGCCTGTGCGTCGGGGGTCCCTGGAGAGTCAGAATCTCAAATCTCAAGGTGCCACGCAGGGGTTAAAGTGAAAAATAATCCTGAGCCTGAACTTTTTTGAGGGAGGGAGGGTTAGACGGACTTATCTTAAATGGCACCATTTATTTTCAAGTATTACAGCTGTATCTTAATGCCATCTTTTTATGAATGAAAGCCAGTATCACTAATATTATAGCTACTGATGTCTCGATGAAAATGATTTTCCCCCAAATTTTAAACATTAGGCTTCAAAAAATATAAAAACCTTTAATTTAAGTGAACTTAAAACAATCCTCACTTAAACCCATAATAAATGTCATTTACCTGTACCATACAACATTATAAATGAAATATAGATTAATTCTTATCAAAGCTACAAGCGTTCTTTCGTCAAGAGCAGTTTTCTCTGTTCCCTTTGTTCTTTAGGTTAACTTTACTGACAGACAGAATTAATGGCTCCTGTCTCTTTAAGATCTGTCGCTGCTGACATGATCTCACGCATCTCATTCTCTCACTACTATTTACTTCCATTTAAGATTTTATTTAACTCATTTATTTAACACATTTTGGCATAAATGTGTGTTATTGTTCGTTCAAGCACGAAAGAGAACTCGACACTGGCGCGAGTCTTTCTGTGCGTCGTGTGTGAGGAGGACATTCACTGACAGCGCGTTCTCTTTTGTCTTGTCGCGCATGAGTGGTTTAAAGCATTTGCGTGAATAAGAGCATGATCATAACCCTAGCTAAAGGATGTCAGAAAGAACGGATGCTGCGTTAATTGCGTTAAATATTTTAACACATTAACCCTCTGAGGTCTAAGGGTTTTTGGGGTCCTTGAGGTGTTCTGACATGCTCTGACATTTGTGCTTTTTTCAGTTATTTATAAACATGTTAATGGGAAAGGTGTAAATTCACTCAATATAGCACAAACTGGGCTACCGTAATTTCTGAGCAACAATTATAAAACATGTTTGTATTTTTGAGAGAATATTGCTTATGCATGGTTATTGAAAAAACTAAAACTTAAAGTGTCTTAAATGAGGCCACAAAACACATACTAAATATGTGTCCACAAGACTTTTGACTAATGAGTGTTGTTGCCTAGAATTTTTGCTTCAAAATGATCTGAAAATCATCCTGCCTAATCATTTACACAAACACATACACTGTTTTAAATTTTATTAGACACCTTTTGTTTGGAAAGGCAATATGCGTGGAGGCGTGTTCACACCTGAGAAGACAAAGGCCGGATAATGTGCCGCATAATGAGCTGCATATTAATTAGCCCTTTCACACAGGTGTGTCACAGGATCCCAAAGAATGCAAGGACAAAAGAAAGTATCTATATAGCCTATACATATTTTACAATTAGAAATTGTAACCAATTACAAATAGGTTACAATTACAACAACAATTACAATTTTAACAATATTTCAAGTGTATTTCTTTGTAAAAAGTATACATTTTATCATACGTATTAAAAAAGGTAAGGATTCATTAGTTTGAATATTGGAACAAACACTATAATAACATTTTAGTTGATAATTCAATATACCTACTTTATTTTTGACAAAACATCATACTATAGTATATTTAACTATGAGCAGAAATTGGTGAACAAAAGCGTACCTATTTAATGTGACAGTAGTCTTTTTTTACATTCAAAACTTTATAATCTATCCAAAACTAATCACAAAATCATGTCTAAACATTCATATTTAGTCTGTAATATATTGTGTATGATATATTAGTATATACATGTGAATTTGCAGCTTGTTGCTTATACAGACATTTTATTTCAACATATTTCAGTCTATTTTTAATCATCTTACTAGGCTATAGCAATATAGTTTGTATGTGTTGTTCATGTAAACATAACGTTTACAAATGTAGGTGCGAGAGTGAATGAACAAGGCACAGACACGCGCTGTATAACTGTAGTAAACAAAGCGCGCGCGCCTATGCCGTTCACTCATCATTTAGCCTACACACAGACACGCAATTCATATTTAAACAGTCTTTTTGCGGTTTACAGTCCGACAAATTCAATATCACGATTAGAACAAAGCACTAGAATAAATGACTTACTACATCAGCTGGATCCGTTGCTCCTCGAAATGAAACTACCAGCACTTCTGGTACATTTTCCAGGGTTAGATAGTATTATTCCTCACAGCGAAAGGATACGCTGTGTACACAGCTGTACAAGATACTTACTAAACACGATGTGTTTTATAATCCAGCTGGTGGGCGTTGGCATGTTCGAACGGCTTGTCTAAGATCATTTGCGTTTGAATAGCGCGCGCTCTCCGTGGGCGTGACACATTAACGCGTAATTAGGTGTAATGAGCTGGAAAGAAAAATACTGACATCTCTCTCTTTTCATACAGATTACATAAGCTGAGAATATTTGTTTTTTTATATAAATTAATTCATTTAAAAGAAGAGAGTTCAAGCTTCATTATGGAAAAACACTCGTGCCTGTATGACAAGTATTCGCGGAATTAAATTTAATCTTAGGACGCGTTTCAGAATGGACTTCACTGACAGAGAGAAGGCAGAACGCGCATCATGTTTGTTTTTCTTTATTTGGTGAAAAGCACAACACTTTGTTTTTACTGTGAGTATCCACAAAAAAAATAGACACTTATCAGGATCTAATGATGTACAACACTTAATATGTAAGATCAAAATCAACAGAGTATTTTGAGTTTCTTTTGCACTGATAAGAAAAAAGAGGCGCGATAGCCGACCTCAGAGGGTTAAAGCTGGACAAAAATTGATTCGCACGCGAAAATAATAATTTTTTCCTCACGGCCGCACGCCGTTGCAGGGATGCAAACAGCGCGCTTTTCGGCGCCTCCCGATTTTTTCACTTCAGTTTGGGTGACAAAGTCATCTGAAGTCATTCCATAGCTTAATGTGAGGGACAGAAGTCTATTTACATCATTAAAGTATCCGGAAACTCGTTTTCCCTCCTCTGCGGCTGTCAATCATTCTCCATTCATATTCAAACAGCGCGCGCGCCTCTTGGATGCACGGTAAAACTCTCTCCAATATGATATATTCACATTATAATGCATTATCTGTAGATAAAAGGCTGTAGATTTGCATAAAATTACTTTATTTTGTTGGAGTTTGTTGCTGTTTTTAAACGACTCACTACCGTGTGCTTGCTAGATCACACACATCACAAGGACTATGAATCGGCATCAAACGCACAATAACTGGAATTCAAAACTGTGAAACAAAGGAACAAATCGCACTAGGATTTGTGCGCTCGACAATTCTTCGCTTTGTGACGTGAGCGCACTTATGCAGCGCAGCGCTGCACACTGTGACTCCATGTTGCTTTGAGCACATCATTCAGCACCCGCGAATCCCGAGATGCGCATACACGCTGTGTGTGCTCTGTTTTTTATGTTATCATGGGTTTGCGCACTGAAATATTGTTAAAAGCCAATATATTTTGTTATACCTAGCCTGCTCAATACATTTACAATAGGCATAATTTAATTGCATATTATTTCTTTGTAGTGTAGGCTATATATGCACTTCTGAATTCTTGACATTCATATATAAATATAAAATTGTGAAATGTATGATTGCCTGATTGAATTTTATAAGAGAACTAATAGTAATTTGTTTTTATTAACATATTTAGATTTTATAAAATTACTTTGCAGATTTTTTTCAAGAATTGCTTTTTGCTGCTGATTTATACACTCATTCATTCATTCATTTCAGTTTATTTATAGGGACAGTACAAAAAAATATGATCCCAGTCAAAGCTGGAAAATATGTATTGTACATAGAGAGTATAGCAAGAGCTAATTTGCATCTCAGGTCCCTAGAAAGGCTTTTCTAATAAAAAAAATAAAAATAAAACAACAAATTACTACTCATAGAATAAAACTACCACAATATGTCACTTATAGACGTAGATGTCACTCAAGTACCAACCAAAATTTATACCAGAAATGAGCTTACAACTGAAGCATAAAACTTCACATGCACTTGTACGTTACATTACACTCTTACAGTGCATTTTAATAAGATAGAATAAAACTTTTACTTATACATATTACAGTTTTACATACTAAAATGGTTACATTTAAATATGCGAGCAGTTCTGTTTTATTTTAAACCACCGCTTTACCTTTAATGTGAAGGACTTTATTTCAGGTATTGCCTTATACTCATTTGGCAGCAGGTTCCAGAGTTTGGAGCCCTCAACAGAAAAGGCTCTTTGCCCTTGTGTGGTCTTTCGAAAGTTAATCCTACAATTCCCACCTGCTGAACTCCTAGTGAATCTGCTTGTATCATCCTGTCTCTTTATCAATTTACATAAAACAGATGGGGCCTTATTGTGCAAACATTTAAAGATCAATTTTATATATGACAGGTTCTTAAAATTTTCAAAACTTAGCATATTACATTTTTTTAAAACGTTGCAGTGATGCCATCGATTTGGCTTTTTATCCATTATTTTCAGAGCTTGATTATACACCATTTCAATTTTTTTAGTTAAGGAATCACTTGTCTGAGTCCAAACTATCATACAGTATGAAATACGGGACAAGATCATTGCATGCATAAACAGATGTACTGCCTCAATTGAGATAAAATTTCTAATAAGTCTGAAACAATTAAGTTGATTAAAAATTAATAATACATTTATGTAATATTTAAAGATGTTAACTGTAATCTTACACTGCAAAATAATAACTTAAAAAGGATTAAATTCATCACAATTATGTAAGTATCTGGAAATTTGCCGCGGGGCGAGGGCCCTTATATATATCATATCTATATAATATATATCATTATATATAATATAATATATATTAGTAGGGCCCTACTAATATCATTAGTAACATTAAATATAACACAATAAACCAAAGTATATCAGTAGGAGTTTCCTTAAGTCTTTCTGATAGTTTTCTACAGGCCGGTTTACTACAACAGTAGAATACAATTCTGAAATTATGGTTTATAGTTTTGGTGTGCCACCCCAAGATTTTAAGTGGCCCCATCTGGCCACCCCTATGAAAAATTTCTGGAGGCGCCACTGCCACTCACAAAAAGATTTTTTATATATATTTATGTTAGGAAATTTACAAAATATCTTCATGGAACATGATCTTTACTGAATATACTAATGATTTTGGCATAAACGAAAAATCGATAATTTTTACCCATACAATGTATTGTTGGCTATTGCTAAAAATATACCCATGCGACTTACGACTGGTTTTGTGGTCCAGGGTCAGATTTATGCATCTTAATAACATTTTAAACATCACATTTTAATATATTTTTATATATATTTTTTAACAGTTAAGATGAACTTCTGTTCCTCATATACATATCAAACATGTATATTGGCAATTAAATGAACTAAATCACCCTTATCTTACATATAGGGTTGCCAACTGTCCCGAATTAGCCGGGACGTCCCGATTATTAGGGCCTAATGTATTTGTCCCGTACGGTACCTCTCTTGTCCCGATTATTGAGTGCTACGCTGATCTGACTGATACAACAGCAACACGACACTTGAGAATGACCACGACACCGGTCATCATCCAGTCACTCGCATCCGACCATACAAATAAACTATAAATTGAGAATGAATTATCAAATCTATCTAGATATCAATTATTTATAAATATCCCGCATACTGATGCCCGTAAGTGAGTTCAAATCTTCTGGAATCTAGAGCTGCGCATGCAAGACGGAACATGTGCGCCAGCGCCAAACCGTGTATCGCGCCCACGACAGAGAGCGAGAGGCCGAGAGACCTTGCCTGCGAGATCCACCCCCCCCCCCAACCCCCCCCCCCCCCCCCCCCCCCTAAAAATTACCCTATTTGTCTCTAATTTTTCTTTTCGGAAGTTGTCAACCCTACTTACATATGACTAACAAGAGGATAAATGTTAGTCATACAATGTTAGTCCCACGACGTGTGGGATTTTTATAGACATGGCCCATGGGCCCGCCCCGAGCGACATACCGAAAGCGTCGGGCTCTTGTGCGAAGGCAAAACATTTTCAGCCTCTAACCCTAATCTCTGTCTCATGTCTCTTTGACTCAAATAACCTAAGAGCCTTTTGAGTGATCTTTGGGTATAAGAGGTGCACTTCTTTCGGGAAGGCCCGAGATTTTCACGCTTCGGGCCTGTGCGTCGGGGGTCCCTGGAGAGTCAGAATCTCAAATCTCAAGGTGCCACGCAGGGGTTAAAGTGAAAAATAATCCTGAGCCTGAACTTTTTTGAGGGAGGGAGGGTTAGACGGACTTATCTTAAATGGCACCATTTATTTTCAAGTATTACAGCTGTATCTTAATGCCATCTTTTTATGAATGAAAGCCAGTATCACTAATATTATAGCTACTGATGTCTCGATGAAAATGATTTTCCCCCAAATTTTAAACATTAGGCTTCAAAAAATATAAAAACCTTTAATTTAAGTGAACTTAAAACAATCCTCACTTAAACCCATAATAAATGTCATTTACCTGTACCATACAACATTATAAATGAAATATAGATTAATTCTTATCAAAGCTACAAGCGTTCTTTCGTCAAGAGCAGTTTTCTCTGTTCCCTTTGTTCTTTAGGTTAACTTTACTGACAGACAGAATTAATGGCTCCTGTCTCTTTAAGATCTGTCGCTGCTGACATGATCTCACGCATCTCATTCTCTCACTACTATTTACTTCCATTTAAGATTTTATTTAACTCATTTATTTAACACATTTTGGCATAAATGTGTGTTATTGTTCGTTCAAGCACGAAAGAGAACTCGACACTGGCGCGAGTCTTTCTGTGCGTCGTGTGTGAGGAGGACATTCACTGACAGCGCGTTCTCTTTTGTCTTGTCGCGCATGAGTGGTTTAAAGCATTTGCGTGAATAAGAGCATGATCATAACCCTAGCTAAAGGATGTCAGAAAGAACGGATGCTGCGTTAATTGCGTTAAATATTTTAACACATTAACCCTCTGAGGTCTAAGGGTTTTTGGGGTCCTTGAGGTGTTCTGACATGCTCTGACATTTGTGCTTTTTTCAGTTATTTATAAACATGTTAATGGGAAAGGTGTAAATTCACTCAATATAGCACAAACTGGGCTACCGTAATTTCTGAGCAACAATTATAAAACATGTTTGTATTTTTGAGAGAATATTGCTTATGCATGGTTATTGAAAAAACTAAAACTTAAAGTGTCTTAAATGAGGCCACAAAACACATACTAAATATGTGTCCACAAGACTTTTGACTAATGAGTGTTGTTGCCTAGAATTTTTGCTTCAAAATGATCTGAAAATCATCCTGCCTAATCATTTACACAAACACATACACTGTTTTAAATTTTATTAGACACCTTTTGTTTGGAAAGGCAATATGCGTGGAGGCGTGTTCACACCTGAGAAGACAAAGGCCGGATAATGTGCCGCATAATGAGCTGCATATTAATTAGCCCTTTCACACAGGTGTGTCACAGGATCCCAAAGAATGCAAGGACAAAAGAAAGTATCTATATAGCCTATACATATTTTACAATTAGAAATTGTAACCAATTACAAATAGGTTACAATTACAACAACAATTACAATTTTAACAATATTTCAAGTGTATTTCTTTGTAAAAAGTATACATTTTATCATACGTATTAAAAAAGGTAAGGATTCATTAGTTTGAATATTGGAACAAACACTATAATAACATTTTAGTTGATAATTCAATATACCTACTTTATTTTTGACAAAACATCATACTATAGTATATTTAACTATGAGCAGAAATTGGTGAACAAAAGCGTACCTATTTAATGTGACAGTAGTCTTTTTTTACATTCAAAACTTTATAATCTATCCAAAACTAATCACAAAATCATGTCTAAACATTCATATTTAGTCTGTAATATATTGTGTATGATATATTAGTATATACATGTGAATTTGCAGCTTGTTGCTTATACAGACATTTTATTTCAACATATTTCAGTCTATTTTTAATCATCTTACTAGGCTATAGCAATATAGTTTGTATGTGTTGTTCATGTAAACATAACGTTTACAAATGTAGGTGCGAGAGTGAATGAACAAGGCACAGACACGCGCTGTATAACTGTAGTAAACAAAGCGCGCGCGCCTATGCCGTTCACTCATCATTTAGCCTACACACAGACACGCAATTCATATTTAAACAGTCTTTTTGCGGTTTACAGTCCGACAAATTCAATATCACGATTAGAACAAAGCACTAGAATAAATGACTTACTACATCAGCTGGATCCGTTGCTCCTCGAAATGAAACTACCAGCACTTCTGGTACATTTTCCAGGGTTAGATAGTATTATTCCTCACAGCGAAAGGATACGCTGTGTACACAGCTGTACAAGATACTTACTAAACACGATGTGTTTTATAATCCAGCTGGTGGGCGTTGGCATGTTCGAACGGCTTGTCTAAGATCATTTGCGTTTGAATAGCGCGCGCTCTCCGTGGGCGTGACACATTAACGCGTAATTAGGTGTAATGAGCTGGAAAGAAAAATACTGACATCTCTCTCTTTTCATACAGATTACATAAGCTGAGAATATTTGTTTTTTTATATAAATTAATTCATTTAAAAGAAGAGAGTTCAAGCTTCATTATGGAAAAACACTCGTGCCTGTATGACAAGTATTCGCGGAATTAAATTTAATCTTAGGACGCGTTTCAGAATGGACTTCACTGACAGAGAGAAGGCAGAACGCGCATCATGTTTGTTTTTCTTTATTTGGTGAAAAGCACAACACTTTGTTTTTACTGTGAGTATCCACAAAAAAATAGACACTTATCAGGATCTAATGATGTACAACACTTAATATGTAAGATCAAAATCAACAGAGTATTTTGAGTTTCTTTTGCACTGATAAGAAAAAAGAGGCGCGATAGCCGACCTCAGAGGGTTAAAGCTGGACAAAAATTGATTCGCACGCGAAAATAATAATTTTTTCCTCACGGCCGCACGCCGGAGATCCGGCACGGTGCCGGAATACTTTAAGCCCTGGCCACGACCCTCCGTCTACATACGGGGGCTGTCCCACGGGCCATTTAACGGGGTAGCGGTTTTGCGGACGTGCGTATGTTTTTCGACCTTTCGACCCCTAAACGAGGTTGTGGGTTCACCAAACTTTTGCGCCCGCACCAGGGGGCCGTGGCGAGACGGAAAATATGCCCCCTAGTCGATCGCCCTTTTCAAAGCGGTGTCCGCGAAACCACTATGGCAAACCCATACACATAATGGGCTAGTTGGATTTTTATAGAAAGGTCCCAGGGGCCCCGAATTCAGCACGGTGGCCCCTGGGCCCGCCCCAAGCGACATACCGAAAGCGAAGGCAAAAAATGTTCAGTCTCTAACCCTAATCTCTGCCACATGACAGATGCGCGGCCCCTTTTTTGACCTTGTGACCCCTGAACGAGGTCGTAGGGCCACCAAACTTTTCCGCCCGCACCAGGGGAGCCCGCTGAGTGCTGATAAATGGGTTTCATCAAAATATTTCAAAAGCTAAGCTTAAAAACCACCGTGTCCGGGAAGCCACTATTTTGCAGCCAAATAGCTTTATGTTTGGCCAAATCACAAAGGTTTTTGTATGACTAAATGATTTGTGTCATTCAATTGCTTTGAATGACCAAAACAAGGCCCCTAGAGAGTCAGAATCTCAAATAAAAAAAACACGCACCACCCTGCCTACTGGAGAGGTGCTTCCGGATCCTAAAGTAGTGCAAGAAGTTGTCACAAGAAAAATAGCCAAGTGCGCAGCAGTGAAGCAACGCTATGACACTACAGCACTTGACATGACATGCCAAGTGCGGGTCCTGCTTCACCCAAATAACCCAACCAGTACTTGGGCGCTTGACATCTACATTGATCAGCTTAGTGACCGTTCCTACATCCTGCTAGTGAAAGGCAAGAAATATCGTCGCAACAGAAAAGAGATTCGTCCTGTGCCTGAACAGCTCAAATTCACCTTACCACCCGACCAACCCACCGTAAATGATGACTACTGGGGGACAGGAGAGTTTTTGGAGGGCACAGCAAATCACAAACAAAGAAGCTATCTTACCACCCACAGTCCCAGTTCTAAGACACACAAGAACCAGATCCAACATCAAAATTCCTGCTAGATACTCTAAGGACTATGTTATGGGGGAAAAAAGGAATATAAAGAGGAAAGAAGGAAAAAGACAGAGAATTGGACACATCCTCATAATATACATTTGCAGAACAATGTCATGCTTACAGAACTATTCATTAAGCTATTCACAGAATAACAGATAGTTTTGTTCAACCTGTTAATCTGTATAATGGGCTCTCTGAATAAGTTAGGTTATGTTGTGTTGTGTTTAATTTCAAGAACTTTCCTTTGTTATGTGAAGGGAGATGTTACGATATAGGTGAGCCAATAGATGGCGCCATTGAGCTATAATAAGATGGGGGCTGCACAATGGAAGTCAGTGTACAAAAAGAATGAGATGCATGAAGATAGCAATGAAAAGCGAGCTGAATAAAAGCTAGTGTTTGACACATCACAAGTCTCCTTTCGTGCTGAACATGAAACAGAGACTTAATGTAAGATATTTAATGTGATCAGAATCATGAGAGGAGTCAGTTTTATTTTTCTAAATCAAATGGTTCAAAAGTTATAACTGTAAGTCCGTATAAATCGGTCCAATGGCGGCATCCGATAGAACGGGTGAAGGTCTCTGCGCTTTACTGCCTTTCCGCGAGGCAAAGTAATTTAATTCCATTTAACCTTCTGGGGTCTAAGGTGTTTTTGGGGTCCTTGAGATGTTTTGACATGCCCTGACATTTGTGCTTTTTTCAGTTGCTTATAAACATATTAATGGCACAGGTGAAATTACACTCTATTTAGCACAAACAGGGCTACCATAATATGTGAGCAACATGTATGTACATGTTTGTATTTTTGAGAGAATATTGTTTATACATGGTTATTGAAAAAACTAAAGATTAAAGTTTCTGAAATAAGGCCACAAAACACATACTACTGTATACTATACATACTGTGTCCACAAGACTTTTGACTAATGGATGTTGTCGCCTAGAGTTTTTGCTTAAAAATGATCTGAAAATCATCCTGCCTAATCATTCACATAAAACAACAGATTGTTTTAAATTGTGAAAAACATTTTTTTGTTTGGAAAGGCAATATGCGAATGGGCGTGAATGGCCCAACCCCCTCGTGAATAATTAGGTGGTTCTCACCTGAGAAGACAAAGACCCGACAAAGAACATTCTTTTTTCCATATAAAGTATTATTTTTTAAAAGTAGGCCAATATATTTTATCATACATATTTCAAAGTTAATGATTCATTATTTTAATATAGCTTGCATTGGAACCAGGGACGTGCACAGGAATTTTGAGGGGCAGTTGCTCTGACCTAAAAAAAGCCCCCCCCCCCCCCCCCCCCCCCCCCCCCCCCCCCCCCCCCAAAAAAGTGAAATACGGCACTCAATCACCTTAACTACTACTAATAACAACACAGAAAAACATGACTTAAGTCATGAAAATCCCTGCAGCATAATAAAATGGTTCTCACACTGTGAATTGAATTAATCTTCCACTTGTTCATAGTTTTTGTATTATCTCATTATTTTTATATTATGTCAAATGTTCAGTTGAATTTTGTCCATGCAAATTGCCTTATCTGACCGTGTTTATGTCCAAACACAATGCCTTATATTATGGTCTTATTATTATTTATAAAGATTGCAAAACGTCAGAGATGACAGGTTTATGATATAACTTTGTAAACAGTATACAAAATGTATTAACATGTTAAATGTCACGAAAATACACATGAGAAAAAGAGAAAATGAGAAAAATTTATTGTTTTTTTATTATTATTATTATTATTATTTTAATTTGAAAAGAAATAATCTGGATTGAATTGACAGATGGGAAAAAACTCGCTTAAAAAAAATGCTTAGATTTCGGGGGAAAAAATACAATCCTTTTTTAACATTTTGGCTTCCCGTACATTCAGTTGTGCTTCTTGCTCGTAGTTTACGGTATTCAGTTCTGATGGTACGTATGGTAACTGGGCAACTACGCATGATTTGTAGTATGATTTGGTCGCGTGCAGCGCTGCAGCCACGTAAACAGAGTTTGCCCTTCCCCTACTAACTTTCACTTTCGGTGCCCGAATGGAAGTGAATGAGGCTTTGCGTTTTTTTTTTATCTAGGCTTACGTGAAATTCTGCATCCATTGTACGATTTTTTTTTTTCGCAAGGGCAACGTGAGTCGAGAAGGGCATATGGGCAGTTGCCCGGGCAACCTGAGCAACCCCCCTGTGCACGTCCCTGATTGGAACAAACACTATAACAGTTGATTAGTTTATTTTTGACAAAACATACTATATATATTTAACATATGAGCAGAAACTGTCTAACAAAAGCTTATTTGCTGTCTATTTTATAGTAAAAACTTTATAATCTATCCAAAGCTAGTCAACGAAATATTGTCTTTTATTTCATCTGTAACAGTGTGCATCTGTGCGTTCGTTCATTCACACACAGACACGCAATTCATATTTAAACAGTCTTTGTGCAGTTTACAGACACTATTCAATAACGCAATTAGAACAAAGCACTTAAGAATAAATGACTTACTACATCAGCTGAATCCGTGCTCCTCGAAATGAAACTACCAGCACTTCTGAGGTAACTTTTCCAGGATTATTATGATAGTATTATTCCTCACAGCGCAGCAAGACGAGGTAAAGTACAAGATTCTTATTAAACTGGATGTTTTATCCAGCTGATGTGGGCGTTTTCATGGCTTGCCTCAACATTTGCATTTGAATAGCGCGCACTCTCCGTGGGTGTGTCACATTAACACGTAATAAACTATAATGAGCTGAAAGGAAAAAGACTGACATCTCTCTTTTTTCATACAGATTACATAAACTGAGAATAGTTGTTTTTTATATAAATTACTTAATTTAAAAGAAGAGAATTTCAGCTTCATAAAGAGAAATCTCTCGTGTCTCTGTGACAAGTATTTACTGAGTTACAGTTCATTTTTCGGATGCGTTTCAGAATGAACTTCACTGACAGAGAGAAGGTAAAACGCGCATCATGTTTATTTTTCTTTATTTGACAAAAAGCACAACACTTTGTTTTTATTGTGAGTATACACAAAAAAATAGACACTTAACAGGATCGAATGAACACTTATATGTAAGATAAAAAATCAGCAGAGTATTTTGAGTCTCTTTTGCACTTATAAGAAAAAAAAGTGAGTTGGTATCGCCGGCGATACCGCCGACCCCAGAGGGTTAAGCTTTTATCTGACTCCATTTTATAAAGACCTCGAATTTAGGTTAGATTGCCAATTGGTTATTGGTCAATTATATAATAGTTTAGCAATACATTTGATTGTTCTATTTACCTCTTTACTTATATTTTACCCTTTCATATTAGGAAGCTATGTCGCTTTGAGGTCCTCACGCCTAATGTTTAACGCGGGTCTCACGATCACAGCTTCGGTCTTAGATGACACCCCCAATACAGTAAAACTGCACATTTTAGAGTGGCCTTTTATTGTGGCCAACCTAAAGCACACCTGTGCAATAATCATGCTGTCTAATCAGCATCTTGATATGCCACACCTGTGAGGTGGATGGCTTATCTCGGCAAAGGAGAAGTGCTCACTAACAGAGATTTAGACAGATTTGTGAACAATATTTGAGAGAAATAGGCCTTTTGTGTACATAGAAAAAGTGGGGCAAAAACAAAAGTGTTGCGTTTATAATTTTGTTCAGTGTAAATACAAATAAACAATAGAACTCTCACCTTACTTCCTAACTGACAAAAACAGGAGAAGATGAGAACAAAAGAAAATGTCACCCGTTTTCCCAACTGCTCCACACTCAATAGCGGGCAAATAACTCAAAGTTGTACACTACAGCCACAACACATTTAAGTTTGATCTTGAGTTTAAGCTTAACACATAAAGCTGCCACTTCAGCCACAACACCACATTTAAGCTTAAAACACACCAATGAGAGCAACACTCTGGGACTGGCAACATCAACAGTCTCAGGCTGACACAAACACCATAATTGTTAAACACAAATCCATACGTTCTGGGACGTAACACTTGTCAGCCTTCTATTCTCTGTCTCTGGTTCTTCATATCAACTCGATTGTTGTTTGTTAATACAACATCCCTAATTTTTAGGCCCAACTCTCAAATAATAGAATTATTTCTCTATTTTTATTAACTCTATAATTATTTCTCTTTCAAGGCAAAAGTGCCCATTTTATCCACGCAATAAAAATAATGCAAGGAGGTAGTTTACCTGTTAAAAATAATGTATTCAGAGCACAGTCGATGAAGCCTTCCTTGTAAACCCACTAGACAAAAAGTAATATTTCTGAATTTTAATTACAGAATATTAAATCTTATTTTGGCTCATTTGGCTCAGTTGTTTTTGTTCTCTTTGTGAGCATCACACAGTTAGAGTAGTATACTTGTATGTGCCTGGATCAACTTAATTTAAAAGTATTTAGTGCTTCGACTTGTGGTCTCGAAGGGGGTAAAAAAGAGGACAGAATTAAGACAGCTGTTTATCATTTAGTATATATATTTTCAAGCTATATATTTCTTCATGTTTTCCTACTTACTTAAGTAAGGATAAGGATGTTTGGGACTGGACCAAAGCATATTGCATTGTTTTTCTGTCAGTCATCTTAATTGCTTGTATTATTGGCTAGAGATGGTAAACATGCATTATGTAATCCTAATCCTAATGGTGCATGCTTAGGCAATATGTCTATATATAAACCAATGATTTAATCAACACATAACCTTAATTTCAAAAAGGCATTGACATATTGCAGAGTCATGGTGTTGGTTGCAACCATTTTTATGATTATCACCTGTACTGTGAGTGCTGCACAACCTAAATGTAAAGCTTATGGGACAGATGAACTCCTTCATTTCTCAAAAGAAGGTAATGTCTCTATTGGGGGCATTTTTTCATTCCACCAAAATCCAGTTGGTGTAAATCCAACACTCACAACCAATCCAGGAAACATCAGGTGTAATGGGTAAGATAGTGACCATATTAATTTCATATTACTCAAAAAAATACTTTTTTACAAAGATTTGTAATTTAATTTAATTTAATTTAATGATGGAGTAACAACTAAGTACTATGGATTACTTCACTGAAAAAAACTCTTTCAGTCTTGATCCTGGAGAGCTACAGTATGCAATGACAATGATTTTTGCCATTGAGGAAATAAACAACAGCACAGATCTTCTTCCTGGCTTTTTGCTTGGCTACCGTGTCTATGGCTCTTGCCCAAGTATCCCTCTCTCTATGGGAGCATCGTTAGCTCTGATCAACGGACAAATGGAAGCAGAAGAGGACTGTGTAAGTCCCTCTACTGTGCAAGCTGTGATTGGAGAAACTACATCAACATCCACAATAGACATTGCAAGGACCATGGGTCCATTTAAAATCCCTGTGGTAAGTCATTAAATATATTTGTGTGTGTGTAAATATATATATATATACATATATATATATATATATATATATATTTATTAATAACGCAAAGCAAAATCATTTGGATTTAGTACAGATTGAGAGATTTCTTGAAATATGATCAAATTACTGTTTATTTGTTTAAATTCTTGTTTTATTTATTTTATTCTGTTATAATGATGTAATTGTTACTATTGGTCTCCAGGATACAATTACGTGAATGTTTATCCTTGTTTAAACATCACAAACTGTCTTTTTTTAACAAGAATGAGTTCATTTACAGAGTTCAGTTTTGGGTCTACTGCTTATCTATTGTCAGACAGTAATACCTCTAATAATATAAATGTAAATTATAAACCTTTTTTGTCTCGTTTCAGCTTAGCCATTCGGCAACTTGTGCATGTCTTAGTAACAGACAGCAGTATCCATCCTTCTTCAGGACTATTCCCAGTGATTATTACCAGAGCAGAGCACTGGCTAAACTAATCAAGTATTTTGGCTGGACCTGGGTTGGGGCTGTGAGGAGCAGGGGAGATTACGGCAACAATGGAATGGCAACTTTTTTAGAAGCAGCAGAGAAAGAAGGCATTTGTGTTGAATACTCTGTGGCCATTTACAGAACCGATTCAAGAGAGCAGTTTTTGGAAGTCACAAACATAATTAAACAATCAACATCTAAAGTCATTGTAGCTTTCGCAGATGGCAATGATTTGGACATCCTCATAAAAGAGCTTTACTACCAAAATGTAACTGGCTATCAGTGGGTTGGAAGTGAGGGTTGGATCACTTACAGATATGTAGCAACCCCAGTTAACTATGCTGTGGTAGGGGGAGCATTAGGCTTTTCTGTGCCAAATGCGTACATTCCTGGATTGAGGGAGTTTATTATGAGTAGCCATCCGTCCTTGAGGTTAGGTAACACAGGACTGGTTGAGCTGTGGGAAAGCCTGTTTGACTGCATTTTAAATCCAAACACACACAATGCCTCTAAGATATGCAATGGAGAGGAGTCCCTAGCTAATACAAACACACGTTTCACAGATGTGTCTGATGCTAGTCTTTTAAACAATGTCTACAAGGCAGTGTATGCTATCGCTCATGCATTAGAAGCACTGTTGACTTGTGAGAAAGGGAAGGGGCCATTCCTCAACAAGACATGTGCAGAGAATGGGAAAATACAGCCGTGGCAGGTTTGTTCTTTTGAATTTCTGCTCTGTCATTTTCTGTAATTCAAAACTGATGTTCAAAGACCATGGGTATTATTATACCACTATTCTTAACAGGTGCTGCATTATCTGACCCAAGTGAACTTTACAAGCAAAAATGGAGAAAACGTTTACTTTGATGCTCGTGGTGACCCAGTTGCACGTTATACTCTGGTTAACTGGCAGATGAACTATGAAGGAATAATAACATTTGAATCCATTGGTTTATATGACACATCCAAGCTAGAGGGACAACAGATTCAAATGAAAGATGACACTGATGCAATCTGGGCAGGAAACCAGAAAAATGTAAATAATAATAATAATAATCTGTCATAAACTTTATGCTATTTTTTTATTAGATTAGTGCACAGTGATTTTATATAGTGCAGACTATGATTATGTATATTTTTGCTTGTGTGTATGTTTTAGGTCCCTCGGTCTGTGTGTAGTGAGACCTGTCTTGCAGGCACTCGCAGGGCCTTCATGAAAGGAAAACCCATCTGCTGCTTTGACTGCATCGACTGTGCGGATGGAGAGTTTAGCAACACCACAAGTGAGATAAACAAGCCTCTCTCATTAACAGTAATGCTCATCATGTTTCTGTGTGGTCAACCCAAAGACTTTCAATTATGCTTTACTCTCTTTAATTTGTTTTTGTTTTCAGATGCAATAACATGCATTCCATGCCCTCTTGAATACAAATCAAATGGGAACAGAACACGATGTGAACTCAAAAACATTGAATTCCTAACATTTAAAGAAGTAATGGGTAATATTCTAGTGACGTTCTCTTTGTGTGGTG
The DNA here is from genome assembly GCA_030578255.1 of Tiaroga cobitis. Lineage (NCBI taxonomy): Eukaryota > Metazoa > Chordata > Actinopteri > Cypriniformes > Leuciscidae > Tiaroga > Tiaroga cobitis. The sequence continues at coordinate 1,602,642 of CM060608.1, forward strand.
GATGTCTCACAATCACAATTGGGTTGATTTTCTTCTACCACAGACATACACCAATAGTAAGAGCCAACAACTCAGAGCTGAGCTTCCTGCTGCTCATCTCACTAACTTTGTGTTTTCTCTGTTCTCTTTCTTTCATTGGTCAGCCCACTGAATGGTCCTGTATGTTGCGTCACACAGTGTTTGGGATCACTTTTGTCCTCTGTATCTCCTGTGTTCTGGGGAAAACAATTGTTGTGTTAATGGCCTTCAAGGCTACACTTCCAGGAAGTAATGTCATGAAATGTTTTGGGCCTCCTCAACAGAGACTCAGTGTTCTTGCCTTTACTCTTATACAGGTGCTTATTTGTGTCCTTTGGTTAACAATATCACCCCCTTTTCCCTACAAAAACACAAGTAGTTACAATGACAAAATCATTCTTGAGTGTGATTCAGGTTCAGCTGTTGGTTTCTGGGCTGTACTGGGTTATATTGGCATACTGGCTGTCTTGTGCTTTATTCTGGCTTTTCTGGCTCGCAAGCTGCCTGATAACTTCAATGAAGCCAAATTCATCACATTCAGTATGCTCATATTCTGTGCTGTATGGATAATTTTTATCCCAGCTTATGTTAGTTCTCCTGGAAAATTCACTGTAGCAGTGGAGATATTTGCTATTTTAGCGTCAAGTTATGGCATGTTGTTTTGTATATTCATTCCTAAGTGCTACATAATTTTATTAAAACCAGACATGAACTCCAAAAAGCTTTTGATGGGTAAAGCTTCTTCAAAGTTATCTAATTAAAATGGCTGTTTATCATTATATATTGATATGTTTAAGTAAAAATGTCATGCATTCTCCCTATTAATTTGATGTTCTAAAGCGGCATGTATACGCGGTTACATACGTAACCTGGGACGTAAATGAATAATGTTGTGATTCACACCTGAGGATACAATAACCCGCATAATGAGCCTTTCAGTCAGGGATGTATGGAAGACTGTTTCCGCCACAGTTGAATAAAAAAATATGATTATATAAGTCATAATTATATATATATATATATAATTATGACTTAGTATATCATTATATTGAGAAAGTTTTTCATAGTAATGACTTAGTATGCAAAAGCTGAACTTTTCAACTGTGCACAGCGTTTTTAGAATGCTGTTTCATGCACGAGACGCTGCGAAAAATACAAGCTTAACGTCCGTCTAGTGCGCGTTTGCCTAGAAAAGCAATAAAAAAGCAGCGCAGTAGAATGAAAAAGCACGTTCTTATGCAAAAACAAAACTGATTGAAAATATGCTTGTACACAGACTTCCAGATGAAGCGTTCATTAACAGATTTGGATATAGCCTAAGTGTGCTGTCATTCCTCTATCTATTTGAAATCCATGGATCACCCGTCTGTGTTGCTGCTTGTTCATACACAAAAATACAAATTAATGTTACTTGTAAATGAATAAAAGACTTTCAAGTATGGAAGCCCGTCTCATGATTTATCATTAATGTTATTCAATGCAGAGCGTGCCTTGTTTGCTGTGTTGCATTTCACGGCTTTGACCAGCGGATGTCGCTGGTGTGGTACTTCCCTTCTGCTCCGCTTCTTTGCACATGCGTAGAAGTACAAGAAAATAAGTCATTATTACGAGAAAGTTTCCTTTCGAGAACGGTCATTTCGTATTGCGTTGCTAATACGCAGTGGGGAAACTCCTTTCCTCGAGAATAGTGAAGCCTATATTTTAAAACGCAGTGCAGCTGCACAGCGAGCAAAGTAGAGCGTCTAGCTCGCCCATTGGCTGTGCTGCAGCAACTGCACATCCTATGGCGAAGCGGCTCAGACGCGCGAACCAATCAGGCAGCTTCACGCCTAAGCACGTCAGAGACTGCCAGAATGGGCGCGGCTTATGGCTATATAAGCCCACCATTTCGCCATATTATCATATTTTATCTCCTTCAGCGACCTTTTACATCTCTGCCTCATCCAAAGCCTTCGCCTTGGAATCAAGACATCTCAGCTAGAACGAGCCTTGCATACAGCGGACAGCGCCTTCTTCACTCACCTAGAAGCCGCTTCTCTTCTGTCGCTATTCTCCTGTGGCCATCCGGCCAACACGCCATTTATCCTTTCACTGCTACTGTGTGCTTGCCGTAGCGACATACAGTTTCCTGAAAGTGCAAATTCTAGAGCGAGCGTTGTTTCAAATGCCTCGCTCTTCCTGCACCTCGTGCGGATCCCTTCTGCATGTACGGGCACACTGAGTGGCCTGGGAGCCGCCCATGCGGAAGCTGCACTCTCTGCCGGAAGCTGCTCTCGGTGTGAGAGTTTGCCAATCTCCATGCTGCGGACGCGGTTAGCTCTCTTCAAGGAAGACAGCAACACCTCTCCACTTAATTTTGTTACCCATCAAATTAAACAATTCACACTGCAAAATTACAACTGCAATACATAATGTTATTAGATTGATGTTTTAAATAAATATTTGAATATACAAATAAAAAAAATGCAATACTTAAACATGAAACGAAACCGCCAATAGGTGGCGGCAAGAGACCGTCTTAATTAGTGAGTCATTGAGTCATTCAAACAAAAGATTTGTTCAAAACGTTGAATCATTCAGTAACAAAACACCGCGCTGCTGTTGCTTTCCTGTGGAACTATTAATTTCGTCTGTGAAAAAGAACAAAAACAGTTGATATTGTTTGTGTCTAAAATGTAAGTAGCTTAATAAATATTAACTACGCTACTTGATTATTGAACTATAAATCCAATGTAACATTTTCAATCATGATAATAATATTCAGCAAAACAGCTCCCTTAGTTGTTTTATTTATAACATATGATTTAGTTTAACATAACACAACTATTTAAATTTTTACCTCAGTAGGCTACATATCTTCTGTGAGTTTTCTGTGTGCTGTTTCACTCAGTTGTTTTGATTTCTCCACGAATGTATCTCTAACAAAGAGCCTCAACACGACGTTGTTACCAGAAATACACAACCCATTATCAATCGCTGTTTACATTGAATGTAATAAAATCACATTCATTCTTGCGTTTCGATGATTCCCTGGTTATTTTTTGTCACTAAAATTAAGTAACTTGTCCAGTCGGGCAAGTAAAATTATCTTTCACTTGTAGACAAGCGTTAATGTCGAGCCCTGAGTTCATTCATGATTTTTGTCGTGCTGTAAAGCGGAACAGGTGACCGATTCACAGTGATCTAAGTGACTGCATCATCAGAGCGCCAAAAAGATCACAACAGCTCGAAAGACGTCTATGCTCTCACTCCAGTCTAATTAGCACATTCCCAATTATTATTGTGAAGTTTACCAAAGTTTAACCCCCCCACCACCTGAAAAAAAAAAAAACTCATCGGATCTACACGATTCCCATAAATGACATATTTTTATTCAAAACGGCGAATTTCGCCGAAAAGCGACTAGTTTGCAGGTATGGAGTGTGACTAGGACTAATTCAGATGCGGAGATGCTTCGCATCCTCACCGCGGCTGTGTCGGACCTCGGGCTCGAGTGGACCTCGCCCGGAGAGCCTACTAAAGGCCGACTGAATAGATGGTTTCTGCCCGGGCGCCAGCAGGCCTCCCGTCACAAGCCGCCACCTTTCTTCTCTGAGGTTCACGAAGAACTCAGGAAGTCCTGGCACGCCCCTTACTTAGCACATACGAGCTCTTCTACTTCCGCAACGCTCTCCTCTGTTGATGGCGCCGCGAAAAAAGATACGAGAAGTTGCCGCCTCTCGAAGAAGCAGTCGCCGCTCATCTCTGCCCGCCCACTGCTGCTGGATGGAGAACTAGAGCGGTTCACCCCTCAAAGCCCTGCCGAAACACTTCAGCCCTCGCTGGACGCGCTTTTATCGCCTCCGGCCAGAAAGCGTCGGCCCTGCACATCATGGCGGTGTTACAGGTTTTCCAGGCCTAGCTAAGAAAACCTGTAACAGGTTTTGGCTGGCAAGCCATCCCCGAAGTGTCAAATTGGGTAATACACACTATAAAGCAAGGTTACTCGCACCAATTCGCTCGCAGACCCCCGTGATGTCAGGCGGTCGTCGAGACTTCGGTGAGAAGCAGTGTGGCTCATGTACTTCGCACCGAAATGCAAAATCTGCTAGCAAAAGGGGCGATAGAGAAAGTTCCCCCCTGCGCTGAGCCAATCTGGGTTTTACAGTCGCTACTTCCTTGAACCAAAAAGGATGGCGGCACCAGACCCATTTTAGACCTGAGACATCTAAACAGAGCCCTCATGAGACGGCCATTCAGAATGCTAACTACCAAACAAATCCTCGAGCAAGTTCGCCCGGGGGATTGGTTTTTCACAGTGGATCTGAAAGATGCCTATTTTCATATTCAGATAATGCCCCATCACAGGTCATTCTTGAGATTCGCCTTTGAGGGGCAGGCTTATCAATACACGGTCCTACCGTTAAGTCTATCTCTAGCACCCCGTACATTTACGAAGTGCATAGACGCAGCACTCTCTGAGACAACGGGGAGTGCGCGTGCTGAACTATCTCGACGACTGGCTCATCATGGCTCAGTCGAAGACCGAATTGTTGACACACAGATCCTGGCTCCTCAGTCATTTGGAATGCCTCGGGCTCAGGATAAATTTTTCCAAGAGCAGACTGTCACCCAGCCAGAACGTAACCTTTCTGGGCACAGTTATCAACTCGACACGGATGAGAGCCTGTCTCATGCCAGAGCGCACTCTCTATCCAACGGCTGGTAGCCTCCTTCAGGGCAGGTGCGTGCATGCACCTCAAGAAGTTTCAGAAGCTCTTGGGCCTCATGGCCACGGCATCGTCAGTACTCCAACTGGGATTACTGCATATGCGCCCCCTACAGCACTGGCTGAAACGCCGTGTGCCAGCCCATGCGTGGCACTCAGGACGCCTGCAAATCACAGTGAACCAGGGCTGCATAACAGCCATGGCTTCCTGGAAAGCCCCGGACTGGTACCAGTCAGGCGTGACAATGGGTGTGGCCTTCAGGAGGAAGGCAATTTTCACGAACGCCTCCAACCTAGCTTGCACGAGGGCAAGTCTGTCTCCGGCCTCCGGTCGAGCCCAGAAAAGAGCTTACATATCAACTGCCTCGAAATGAGAGCAGTCTTGTTTAGCCCTAAAAGCATTTCTGCCAGACCTGGGAGGACACCACGTCTTGGTCCACACGGACAACATGTCGGTGGGGTCCTACATTAATCACCAGGGTGGCCTCAGATTGGGCAACCTGTAGGTCATGGCCAGAAACCTCCTCTGAGCAAAAGCCAACCTGCGCTCTCTGAGAACTCCTCACGTCCCGGGCATCCAAAAATCTGGGTGCGGACATGCTGTCTTGAGACAACACTCCCCCCGGCAAGTGGTCTCTCAACCCACAGACGGTCCGTCTGATCTGGAGTGTGTTTGGCAGGGCAGAGGTCGACCTCTTTGCCTCAGAAAGCAACAGTCATTGCACAATGTTCTTTTCAAAGAACAGGGACTCACTGGCCCATTCCTGGCCCAGATGCCCGCTTTATGCGTTCCCTCCCGTCTTGATGATTCCTCAGGTCATCGAGCGGATCAGGGAAAGCGGATGATCAGCCCTCCTAATAGCCCCCCTCTGGAAGACCCCGGTATAGTTCCCAGAGCTGGCGCAGATGCTGAACACAGCCCCCTGGCCTATACCAATGAGGAAAGATCTCCTCACGCAGGTGAACGGGACGATTTGGCACCCTCCATGTATGGCCCCTCAACGGGTATCCTGTGACCTCCCAGAAAAGGTCTTGAATACTATCACCGAGGCTAGAGCACCATCTACTAGGTGCCTCTATGCTCTGAAGTGGTCAGTGTTCACCAGCTGGTGCACAGCTAGAGACATCGAACCCCAGTCATGCGCGGTATCAGTAGTACTCTCCTTCCTGCAAGAGCTTTTGGACGCGGGACACACCTCATCCACGCTCAAAGTGTATGTGGCGGCCTTAGCAGCCTACCATGCTCCTGTGGCTGGCCAATCACTCTGGAAAAGCGACCTCGTCGTTCACTTCCTCAAAGGGGCCAGGAGGATGAACCGCCCTCGGCCCCCTTCTATGCCGGCATGGGACCTCTCCACGGTCCTTGGGGCCCTGAAGGGTCCCCCATTTGAACTGCTTCAGTCAGCTGATCTTAAGCCACTTTCACTGAAAACTGCTCTTCTGTTGACCCTGGTATCAGTTAAGCGAGTGGGCGACTTGCAAGCGCTCTCCATGAGCCCTTTCTGCCTGGAGTTTGGGGTTGGTGATTCCAGAGTTACCCTCAAGCCAAGACATGGCTACGTACCCAAAGTGCTCTCAACTCCGTTCAGAGGGGAGGTTATCACAATATCAGCACTTCCCCCTCGGTAAACAACGGGGAGGCTAACTTGCTCTATCCTGTCAGAGCTCTTAAAATCTTCCTGGAGCGTTCCACACCGTACAGGCAGTCAGAACAGCTTTTCGTATGCTTCGGCGGCCGCACCAAAGGGTTACCGGTCACGAAGCAGAGACTATCAAGGTGGATAGTGGATGCCTTTTCCCTAGCGTACACCTTGGTGGGCCAGGTTTGTACCATAGGCGCTAGAGCCAACTCCACAAGGGGCATGGCTTCTTTGTGGTCCTGGTCTAGTGGTGTACCAATTGAAGACATATGTGCAGCGACCGGTCCTCGCCATCCACGTTTGTTAAGTTCTATAACAAGGAGGAACCTTGATTGCAAGCTCGAGTCCTCTCTATATGACTCTATATGATGAGTGAACCCAATGGTTGTCCGGTTTTATCAGTCTTACACAATTTACGCTCCATAAGCAAAATTCTGTCCTAGGAAGTATACTGTTTTAAGAGTGAACCTGGCCTCAGGTGCTCCAGCCCCTCTTATATGTTATAAGGAACCGACTCAGGTCCGGTCCCCATTCTTACTCTGTTGGGTTTTTTATTAATGGCTTGTGTCTTACTGTGAGCCTTAGGTTGTCCCTGGGCTCCAGTTGGGACGAAGTCAGTTGCTAATAGTGCGGCGTTTTACACTGCGTCCCCACTGCATATTAGCTACGAAACACGAAGTGACCGTTCTCGAAAGGGAAAATACGGTTCCCTTAGAGTAGGGAACGAATATCGCGTAGGCTGCCGCACTATTGCAGTCTGTCAGGGGTTTTTCGCTTCAGTCGATTTAACCTGATACTATGGCGAAATGGTGGGCTTATGTAGCCATACACAGTTTATGAGAATACACAGTTATACCTGGAAATAAATCCTGGCATACCTGGCATGTCCAAGGTGTTTGGTGTTTCTATGCACTGAGAAGAAGACACAATGTCCTGCAGAATGTCCAATGTGGCCCAGTATCTGGTCACTACCCAGCCTGCAATTACATGTGGGGCCCAGATGGGTTAAGTACGGGTTCCATAGTTACTGTGTGGGCATGGGCTTTGGCTGGGTGAAATCAGCGGGTCCCATGTAGGTTTTGTAGTATGAGTCCCACATAGGAAGCCCATATGAGCTGATTACATGGGCCCCATAAGGGACAGGCATGGGCCAATTGGGCATGGGTTTGAACTGAGAACACATATATGGGTTCTGCATAGGATATTCATGGGCCAAGTGGGCATGGGTTTGATCTGGGAACACATATATGGGTCTTGAATGGCATATTTATGGTCCAAGTGGGCATGGGTTTGAACTGGGAACACATATATGGGTCTTGAATGGCACATTTATGGGCCGAGTGGGCATGGGTTTGAACTGGGAATGCATATATGGGTCCTGCATAGAATTTTTATGAGCCAAGTGGGCATGGGTTTGAACTGGGAACACATATGGGTCCTGCATGGTTTATTTATGGGCCAAGTGGGCATCTGTTTGATCTGGGAACACATATATGGGTCTTGCATGACATATTTATGGGCCAAGTGGCCATTGGTTTGAACTGGGAACACATATATGGGTCCTGCATAGAATTTTTATGGACCAAGTGGCCATGGTTTTGAACAGGGAACACATTTCTGGGTCCTGCATGGTTTATTTATGGGCCAAGTGGGCATGGGTTTGATCTGGGAACACATATATGGGTCCTGCATGGCATTTTTATGGGCCAAGTGGCCATTGGTTTGAACTGGGAACACATATATGGGTCCTGCATAGAATTTGTGTGGGCCAAGTGGCCATGGGTTTGAACTGGGAACACATATATGGGTCCTGCATATAATTTTTATGGGCCAAATGCCCATGGGTTTGAACTGGGAACACATATACACAAATCCGGCGAAACACGGAAGTAAAGCAGCGCCGCCATTACTGTGGGCCTTGCTGCTGCGAAAGTAGCGTGTTGTTCTTGTAGGCGGCTGAAGCAGATGTTAGCTGTACTGTACAAAATGTTATTTTTATTTGTTTTGTTTTTTTGTACGTATGCTGTCCAGTGATGCCGGGAAGAGCGTGTTGTGTGGTTGGCTGTTTTAACAACAGCATAAAACTACAGGCCTGGAGTAAAACCGTTTGTAAAATTCACGAACCTTTGTTGCACATTGACTGCCCATGTTTACGGCCATACGGGTTGCACAGAGTTCCTGGTCGAGCGGAGGACCAAGATGTGCGTCAAAAGTGGATGAAACACATAAACCGAGATGGCTTCACGACAAACCAGAATATTGTGGTAAGTTTGGCTCTGACTGTTCAATTTGTTAATGCCACAGATTGCATGCAGTGGGTGTAACATACAGTGAAACAGCGCTAGCTAAGTTTGCTAGCAATATCTTGTTGCTGTGTAACTGGAACTTTCTCAAGCTCTTACGTTACTGCTTGGTAAACTGAAGTTCCTCTCTTTGCATCAGCTTAAATGTTAGTCCTCGTTGCTTGCTTTGGATAAAAAGATAAAGTACTATGTCAACTATAAATAGATAGATGTTCGTCCTTGCAGAAACATAATATGTGCCATATAGTACATCTGATACAACAGGAGACTTATCACAAAAGACTAGACAAAACAAATTAGATGGACATGACAGGATAAACAACAGTTTTGGCCCTCACCCCACAAAAAGAAGAACAATCATATACACCCCCTTTCACGCATCATAAATAGGATGGTAAAGTGCAATTGTGCATATTTGACGTTAACTAAGAGAAAGTGCAGAGTGCCAGTGCTGTCTTGTTTACACTTATTTGAGAAGTACTTTTGCCACCAATCCATCGCTCATTATGTATTCATCTTCGTTACCACTCTAAGGTGTGTGGGATACATTTTCCTGACGGACAACCTACAAGAGAAAACCCCTATCCTGTGTTGTTCATGGGTTATGAATGTCATGTAAGTAGTAGCCATTTTACTATATTAATATTTTGTATATATTTATACATATAATATGTATATATTATAAATATAATATATACATGTATATTATGTATATATTATATAAAAATATATGTTGCACATATTACTTGGATAGCCATATTATTGCATCACATTTCATTCATTTAAGTATGCTTGATTGTCATGTTTAACTAATGCACCTCTCTTCTTTTTTTTCCCTTTAGGTAACACCAGCTAGACCTCCCCCCAAAAGAAGATGTCTTCAGCCATTACACCAGAACTCAACCACTGAACCTGAAGCTATGGAAACAGATGTGGATGTCGGGAATTTGGAGAATATGCCTCTGCAGACATGTGATGTTGGAACCCAGTGGCCAGATCACATAGAGCACAACTACAGTTTCAACTGCGGTAACAAGCCGATGAAGGACTGTGGGACTCAAACAGATCCAACACCGTCAGTATCAGCACATAATTTAAATAACAAAGACTTTATATTTTATAGAGGTTTATGTGCTGACAGTTTCTGGCAACTTTTGCAAATCTTGTCGACTTTTTTCTCACAACCACTTAATACCAAATTGGCCCTCCATGAACCATTTTTGCTTGTTTTAATGAGACTCCGTTTGGGGCTATTGTTTACTGACTTGGGTAAACGATTTGGGGTCAGTAGAAGCACGGCATTTGAAATATTTACATTTTGGAGTCCAATACTTGCAAGATTCATGAGGGAAAAGGTGATTGCTTGGTTGCCCAGGGATACACTGAACAGAATCAGGCCCAAAACATTTCACTAAAACTATCCTAAAGCCACATGCATCATTGACTGTACAGAGGTCTTTGTACAAAGGCCAAAGAACTTAAGAAAAAGATCACAAACTTACAGCAATTACAAACATCATAACACATACAAACTGCTATACTGTATAGCCCCCAATGGCTATGTCATGTTTGTATCAAAGCTTTTTGGTGGAAGGGCCAGTGATAATTTCATCACAAAGAACAGTGGTTTTGTTCATCACCTGATCACTTTTAGCAGATCGCGGATTCACCATCATGGATATATTGCCTCCAGGAGTGAGTCTAGCTCTTCCTGCATTCACACGTGGACGTAAGGAGCTGTCTGAACACGAGGTGACATCCACACGTCGCCTAGCTAATGTCAGAATTCACATTGAGCGAGCAATTCGAAGGCTGAAGGGTTTTAAGATTTTGTGTAATGTTATGTCTGGTAGGTTGCAAAGTGTTGATGAGATTGTAAGTATTTGTGCAGGGTTATGTAATTTGCAACCTCAGTTAATCCGTAACAGTACTGAATGAATAAGAAACACCTGAAATGTGTGTGTGTGTGTGTGTGTGTGTCTCTCTCTCTCTGTCTGTGTGTGACGAGACTTCGAGAGATTTCCACGACGCGCACGCGCGAGAACTTAACTGAAGTAGTTGAAGGAGATTGCAATTCTCGCGCATGCGTCGTGGAAATCTCTCGAAGTCTTGTTTCAGGCCTACAAGGAAGAAAAGGAATAGTCGAATAAAGTCGTTATTTTTGTTTGTTTTTTCGGACAAAAAGTATTCTTGTCGCTTGATAAACTTATAGTTGACCCACTGTTGCGACATGGAATATTTAAACATTTTCTTTAATGACTCTCTGGGCCGTCAAGTTTCATTCCCTTAGGGAGCCTATGTAGCAGTCATGAACCTCTCAGATTTAATCATAAATATCTTCATTTGTGTTCCGAAGACGAACGAAGGTCTTACGGGGTTGGTACAGCATGGGGGTGAGTAATTAATGACTTAATTTTCATTTTTGGGTGAACTAACCCTTTAACAGTAAGGATGAAATACTTCAAAAATGGCAATTTCCAAATAAGCAACAAACATGAAAAATTAAAACAAGAGCTATTTGCATTTTCTGTAGGCTACAATAATGAAACAAACAAATATTTGGTGAAGTTGAAACTGCATGTTAAAGTAAAAATTTTATTATTAAAGACAGACAATTTTGTTAATGTTATTTAAACAAACGATCATACAATTTATAGTATACATAGTAGTAGCCTATACATATAGACGTTTATTTGTACAAACTATTAGGCTATCTCTATTTGTATCTGTTTATTAAAAAACACAGCACAAGGTCTTGTAAAAAAAAAAAAAAAAGAATGAGACTGATTGAATATGTAAAAAATTAAATAAAAATAAACAAACGAAACAGAACATAAACTTTTTGAGCAGAACATTTTATAAATCAAAAGTTAAAATAGGCCTCTCTCGCAGTCAATGGAAATAAATTAGGTGCAATAACGCTAAACTATTGAGGAATGAGAGGATTGATTTCAAAATGTCACAAAGCGTTTTGAGATGTTTCTGAACAAAATATTGATGTTTATAATTAAGTGTTTTGGCACACCGAGTGGCGCTACGCATAGTTCAACATGCCAGAATAAAACCCAATTTTAGAACAGAGTTCGACAAACGCAGCGGCGCATTCACTTGAATTTATTTTTTCTCATAACAGCTAAAAGAACTTAAAAGGGGGTCAGTGTAACGCTTCACAATTCAATTTTCAGACCATACAATGCAAATGCAAAATGAAAAATTGAAACCAGACCTTCATTTTTCTTGTTTTTCCAGTTACATTATCAATGGATAGTTGTCTTTTTCTCCCTTTTTTTTCAATTTTCCTTGTGCTAAATTGTGACTTCAGAAACAAACATTTGAATAAATGAAATCGAACTGTTTTTAAATTTTCGTCTTGTAATTTGCGCCGTGGGCGGTACCATTAGCACGGGGGTGTGGCCGTGGACTAACTTTACTATCATTTCATTGATGCAACTGCTTTATTTACACTGCATGCACGTTGAGGAGAAGTTTAAAAGACGGAACACAGGACGACATTTTTCACCCGAGGTGACTGTTTTTATTGATAATAACAGCACTGTTAACCCTTGCTGTAAAAAAAGGCCAAATTCTGACAATATCATACCATTTTCCATTAAAACAGTGTTGCCAGTATTTTACTGTAAAAAAAATCTGGTAAGGTCTAACAGTGTGTGCTAAATGTAGAATTCAGGTCTGGCCATTGGGAGTAGCGGGAGAAACGGTGGCCTGGCTACTTATTTCGCCCGCTGCCCCGCTGGGTTGTATCTAGGCTAGCTTACTTATACATCTGATCATCACAAAGAGTTTTTTGTTACACTATTTTACTTTAAAATAATGCTTTTACTTTCAACCTTTTTTGGGCATTGTTTACTGTAGGAAGTATTATTTCACATGACTTTTATAATAAATAATTTTACTTTATTGACATTGTCATTTCTGGATACTTGATTATGGTTTTCAGTATTTCTATTCATTAAAAATAAACAAGTTCTGATTTGCAAATGGGCTTACTGCACTAATAATTATTATCAATAAAAACTGTCACCTCGGGTGAAAAATGTCATCCTGTGTTCCGTCTTTTAAACTTCTCCTCAACGTGCATGCAGTGTAAATAAAGCAGTTGCATCAATGAAATGATAGTAGCTAAAGTTAGTCCACGGCCACACCCCCGTGCTAATAGTACCGCCCACGGCGCAAATTACAAGACTAAAACTAGAAAAACAGAAAATCAGTTCGATTTAATTTATTCAAATGTTTGTTTCTGAAGTCACAATTTAGCACAAGTAAAATTGAAAAAAGGGAGAAAAAGGCAACTATCCATTGATAATGTAACTGGAAAAACAAGAAAAATGAACATCTGGTTTCAATGTTTTATTTTTGCATTTGCATTGTATGGTCTGAAAATTGAAATGTGAAGCGTTACACGGACCAAAAGGCTAGCCTACGCCGTAATTTTTGGTCATACAGATAATGTCATCTTTTAAAACTGTAAAAGGTCTACAATATGCTAACGATAAAACGTTTTCTCACTCATGACGAACACACTGGAGAAACAAACGTTTGGTCATTCAACAAAGAGTAAATTCATGGCCGAGTGGTAGAACTTACTGTTCGATCATTTAGATGACATGGGTTCAAATCCCGAACAAACTTGGGACTTTAGTAAATTTTGTATTAGCCTATTAATGCATTTTATATCCTATTATTAATGAAGAGAGATTTGTCTAGTTCTAAAACTGTGTTATGTTTTATGAAATCATGAAAAGTGTTACCGTTGCCGCTCGTCTAAAATCACAACACCAAATGCACACTAACGTGTCCCTGTTCGTGATATAGAATTATTGATGAACATCTTTACCTTTGTAGGCTACACACATGTTAAAACAAACACACATTTTCGCCATTTAATGTAACACTTTAGGAAACAAGACTTTGGAAAAATGTACGTTAATATTAATATGAGCATATGGAGTTCCTTCATTCGTGTGCCTCCGCATTAAAGGGCTAGTTCACCCAAAAATGAAAATTAAGTCATTAATTACTCACCCCCATGCTGTACCAACCCCGTAAGACCTTCGTTCGTCTTCGGAACACAAATGAAGATATTTTTGATTAAATGTGACAGCTGGATCACTCCTCCATAGGCTGCCTAAGGGATTGAAATGACGCGCACGCGCGAGAACTTAACTGAAGTAGTTGAAGGAGATCGCAATTCTCGCGCATGCGTCGTGGAAATCTCTTGAAGTCTCGTTTCAGGCCTACAAGGAAGAAAAGGAATAGTCGAATAAAGTCGTTATTTTTGTTTGTTTTTTCGCACAAAAAGTATTCTCGTCGCTTGATAAACTTATAGTTGAGCCACTGTTGTGACATGGAATATTTAAACATTTTCTTCATTAAATTTCTGGGCCGTCAGGTTTCAATCCCTTAGGCAGCCTATGGAGGAGTGATCCAGCTGTCACATTTAATAAAAAATATCTTCATTTGTGTTCCGAAGACGAACGAAGGTCTTACGGGGTTGGTACAGCATGGGGGTGAGTAATTAATGACTTAATTTTCATTTTTGGGTGAACTAACCCTTTAATGCTTGAGGCATGCTTGGGAGCTCAGTTGTGAGCCGGGGAAAAAACGTACTCGGTTACTGACGTAACCTCGGTTCTCTCTAGAGAGGGAAAGAGTACTGCGTAATAGCTCACGCTATGGGGAAAACCTCTTTTCCACGAGATATTGAAGCCAAAAATTATCCTTAATTTTTTATTAATGTAAAACGCTTTGCAGCAGCAAGCAGACATAGGCGAAACAGCTCGCGCGCCTATTGGCTGCTCTAGCGGCAAATGCAGCAGCCTATCGAGAGAGGCGTTGCGTGACACATATCCAATGGGGGCATTTCGCGCCCATTTCGTCACGTCCCGCCAGAAAGGGCGTGGTCTCGCCCTATAAATATAGCTCTATAAGGCTGGTACACTGGTTTTCATCGCCGAAGCGAACCAGCGCTGTTGTATGCACGGCAAGATACGCAGTACTCGTTCCCTCTCTAGAGAGAACCGAGGTTACGTTAGTAACCGAGTACGTTCTCTTACGAGAGTATCTCTCGTACTGCGTAATAGCTTACGCTATGGGGAATACAATGCAACACGCCGTGCGTACAGGGATCCAACACCAAAGTCCCCGGGGCCGAAGCCCAAGGGCCCATATAGTGCATAATCACCATAAACTCACATAGAGTGGGGGAAGAGAGGCTGGAAGCGTCATTCCTAATAAAATAGCACCCAGAGGGGCTAATCATGTGACAATTAAACGCGCAGCCAGGGTGAAAACTTTCAGCCTGATCTGGGTGGCCATACATGTGTCAATACTCATGGGGCTGAAGTAAACTCAGTATCTGGGCCGCACAGCGGGGCAGATAGCACTGAATTCTAGACCGCCAAAAGCTTTGCCTGCAAGGCGGGTACCTCCAGGTTATAGTACTTTATAAATGTAGACGGCGAGGCCCAGCCCGCGGCCGTACAGATATCTTGCAGGGTAACCCCTCTAGACCATGCCCACGAAGAGGCCACGCCTCTCGTGGAGTGCGCTCTGACACCCAAGGGGCACTGCAGGCCCTTTGCCGCGTAAGCGAGCGCAATGGCATCCACTATACATCTGGATAGGCTCTGCTTTGAGGCGGCAAGTCCCTTGGAACGCCCGCCAAACAAAACGAAAAGCTGCTCAGTCTGTTTGAAACCAGACGAGCGCGACACATAAGCTCTTAACGCCCTGACAGGGCAAAGGAGACAGGGCTCGCGTCTTCCTCCTCATTGAGAACCGGAAGGGCAGACAGGGAAATTACCTGGGCCCTAAACGGTGTATTGAGGGATTTTGGCACATACCCGTGCTTCGGTTTGAGAATGACTTTCGAGTCATTAGGCCCAAACTCCATACATGAAGCGCTTACTGAAAGCACCTGCAAGTCCCCTATGCGCTTCACTGAAGCGAGAGCCGTTAGAAACACTGTTTTGAACGACAGGTGTTTCATGTCCGACAGTTGGATTGGCTCGAACGGGGCGCCTTTCATGGCCTCCAGGACCGTGGAAAGGTCCTACGTCGGGACTGAAGGGGGCCTGGGAGGGTTTAGCCTCCGAGCTCCCCTAAGGAAACGCACGACTAAGTCGTTCTTCCCCAGCGGCTGGCCAGGCACCTGTTTTGCAAACGTTGCTTATGGCCGCCACGTATACTTTGAGCGTGGATGGGGTCCTGCCCCTATCCAGTAGCTCTTGAAGGAAGGAAAGCACTTCCGAAACCCCGCAGTCCACCGGTGAAAAGCTCTGGGCTTGACACCACGCAGAGAACACCAACCATTTCGAGGAATAGAGCCGCCTGGTAGACGGCGCTCTAGCCTGCGCGATCGTGTTTAACACTCCCTCTGGGAGGTTAGCGGGTACCCGTTGATGGCCCATGCGTGCAGGGACCACAGCTCCGGGCGAGAATGCCAGATTGAGCCCTCCGCCTGAGAGAGGAGGTCTCTCCTCAATGGTACAGGCCATGGGGCAGTGCTGGTCAACTGCATCAGGGCAGGAAACCACGTCTGGTTCGTCCAGAGCGGAGCTACGAGCAGCACTGGGCATCCGTTTTTCCTGATTCGCTCCAACACTTGAGGCAGGAGCGAGACAGGAGGAAAAGCATATAGGGGACAGCAGGGCCAAACATGAGCCAGCGCGTCCTTGCTTTTCGAGAAAATATTCAGGCAATGAACGTTTTCGTGGGACGCGAATAGGTCCACCTTTGCTCTGCTGAACGTTTCCCACAGCAGCTGGACCGTCTGCGGGTGCAGCGACCAATCCCCTGCTGGGACATTGTTCCTGGACAGTCTGTCTGGTCCCACATTCAGGTGACCAGGCACGTGCGCTGCTCTTAGTGAGAGCAGGTTGTGCTGAGCCCAGACCAGGAGGCATTCCGTCAGCCTGTGAAGGTTTCGTGACCTGACGCCGCCCTGGCGATTTATGTATGCCACCACTGACATGTTGTCCGACCGGACCAAGACGTGGTGGCCAGTTACTTGGGGACAAAAGTCCCGTAGCGCTTTGTCGACTGCTATCATTTCCAAGCAGTTTATGTGAAGGAGCTTTTCCCGTTCTGACCACAGGCCAGCTAGCGGTCTGCCCTCAAGCAGCGCTCCCCACCCCGAGGTGGAGGCGTCCGTAGACACCACCTTCACACTCGAAGCGGTCCCCAGACTCACACCTGACTGATACCAGTCGGTTATTTTCCAAGGTTCCAGAGCTGAAACGCACTGTAGGTCAACCCTGAGGCGAAACAGACCCGCTGTCCATGCCCTGGGCGGAACCCGCGCTTTCAGCCACATCTGCAGTGGGCGCATGCGAAGCAGACCCAACTGGAGTACAGAGGCTGCTGAGGCCATCAGACCCAGCATTTTCTGAAACCTTTTGAGCGGAACTATCGAGCCGTGGCGGAAGGATTTCGTGACGTGCTGAATATTTAGTCCGCGCTCCGGTGACAGGCGTGCCATCATGTCGAGTCTAACACTGCTCCCAGAAAGGAAATTTTCTGACTGGGAGACAGTGAGCTTTTCGCCCAATTGACTGTGAGGCCCAGCTCCTCGAGGTGCTCGAGTAATGCGGCCCTGTGTTCTATGAGCTCCGATCGTGATCGAGCTAGAATCAGCCAATCGTCCAAGTAGTTCAGGACTCGCATGCCCTGAAGTCTCAGGGGTGCGAGCGCCGCGTCCATGCACTTTGTGAATGTACGAGGTGCTAGAGACAGGCCGAACGGCAGGACTGTGTATTGATATGCCCGGCCCTCGAAGGCGAATCTCAAGAATCGCCTGTGATGGGACGCTATTTGTATCTGGAAATAGGCGTCTTTCAGATCTATTGACATAAACCAGTCCCCGTGGCGTACTTGCGCGAGGATTTTCCTGGTCGTAAGCATTCTGAACTGGCGCTTCACAAGCGCTCTGTTCAGCTGTCGCAGATCTAAAATGGGTCTGAGACCCCCACCTTTTTTCGGTACCAGAAAATATCTGCTGTATAGGCCCCCTTCGCTCTGAGCCTGAGATAAAGGTTCTATAGCCCCTTTGCTCAGTAGTTTCGCTATCTCGGCACGAAGTAGATGAGACACTTCGTTTTTCACCGTAGTTTCGACACGCGCCGCATGACGGCGAGGGCGTCGAGCGAATTGTAGCGAATAGCCTCTCTTTATAGTGTTCAGCACCCATTCTGATACCCCGGGAAGCTTTGACCACGCATCTGCGTGAATAGCTAGCGGCAGAATGAAATCCGGGCTCTGGCCGCGGCGAAACGGCAGCTCGAGAGCCCTGGTATACTGGGAACACAACACCGTGTTTACAGCGTTCGAGGCGGGGGGCGCGCTGATCACAGTGGGCAGCCTGGCCGCGCTCAGCTTCTCTATGGCAGATTGTGCAGAGAAAGTGAGCGGGGCGGATCCCGTAGGATTCGGTGTGTTTGTGAGAGACTGTGGGCGCGGGACTGTGGGCACATCTACACTGAAAACACTGTTGGTTAGAGCCGACTGAATGTGTGTTGGTTTCGTTTTTACAGAAACCAAGGGACACGCAGCGTGCAGTGTAAGCGGGCATTGTGACATGGGCGCGTTCACTACATTGTCTGCACAATCGACCTGAATCGATTTTATTTGTGCTAGCCCTGCACCGTGGCGGGCCGTGTCTGGGTGTGGGAATGGGTACTGGGGTGTGGGCATTCTTACAACACTCATAACACCATCGGCCGTGGTCGGAACACCAGAAAATGCACTCTTTATTGGATTTATCTGGGTAGCCGTAAAAACGGCTTTTGTGCGCAGGCAAGCGGGCTGAGACACCGGCTGGCTCACTGCGAAATACACTAGGACAGTCACAGTGCTTGGAACTGAACGAGCGAGAAGTTTTGGTGGAGTCTGGCCGCGGCGAGACTTAAACACCGTGGGTTTTAGCTGACTGTATGTGTGTTGGTTTCGTTTTACAGAAAACATGGCACATGCAGTGTGTAGTGTTTGTGGGCACTGGGTTGTGGGCACATTCACTACATTTAATGCACAATGACATGAGTCGATCTCATTTGTGCGTGTCCTGCACTGTGGCGGGCTGCGTTTGTGTGTAGAAATGAACACTGGGCTGTGGGCATTTTTATTACACTCATAACACCATCGGCTGTGGCCGGAATACCAGAAAATACACTGCTTATATGATTTTTCTGGGTCGCCGTGGAAACGGCATTTTTGTGCAGGCAAGCGGGCCATGGTACCGACTTGTTTACTGCAAAATACACTGGAACAGTCGCATTTTCTTGGAACTGAACGAGCGAAAAATTTCGGTGCAAGTCTGGCTGCGGCGAGACTAAATTTTTATCTGCTGCGAGACCTGGGATCGAACATGGGTCTCCCGTGCGAAGGCTTTGGGTTTCGCCGCTGAGCCACAGGGGGAAACGACAAAAGCTTAAAATAGCTCGAGCAGATAAGAGAGCGTCATCACAGTTTGTGTGTGTTGGCGTTTGTTTGCAGACGTGCGTGTTATACAACAGGCTCATTGCTGCAATATTGACATTTTCAGCCGCTCAAACTAAGAGGAGCTGAGAAATGTTTGAGAAATGGAGATTAGTCCGGCCTCGGCGGGACTAAAAACAAACTCTTTCCTCATTTCGCCGGTGACGCATGCCCACGGGGGGCGGGGGCGGGGTAGCTTTCTTATAACGTAAATAAAGCTAGCCGCGGGGCGGAGAAGGGGGCGTTCCACGACTTAGTCACTTCCTCGTGTAACTCAGGGAGGAAGGGCGCGGGCCTTGACTTTGACGGGGCTTCGTCTTTCCCGAGAAAGCGTCCGTCCAGTCTGCTGCGCGGCGGTTGCGCGGGCGCCTCCCAGTCGAGGCCGATGTTTTCCACAGCTTGAGAGAGCAGACGCATCAGCTCAGACTCAATGCCGGCTCTCTTCCCAGTGGTTTGGCGGGAAACGCTAGCGGAGGGGAGATCCACGGAGCTCGCCCAATCCTCGCTATCAGACGCCAGAAGAGAACACGCCTCGGTGGGTTCGCGAATTCGTGGACGGATGCGGCGGCAGACGGCGGCTGTTGTCCGTCAGTGAGCGACTCGAGCAAAGCCGGCGAAGCTGGCGGGCGAACCGGCGAGCTTTGGCGGGCTGGAGAGAGCTCGGGAGCGCGCTGGGCGCGGCACTTCTTGCGGCGCGGCGACACGTCGGGCTGTGGTGAAGACTCGGAGAATGACGCCAGGCGAGTCCTCAGAGTCACCATAGGCAGAAGCTCGCAATGAGGGCATCCGCCGTCAGCGAGCGCGATAGCCGCGTGATCCTCACCCAGGCAGGACACGCAGATGACATGACGGTCCCCGTCGCTGAGTGGGGCGCGGCACGAGCCACAGGATGGCATCTTTAAAAAGACGCAGCTCTTTTGTGATGAGAGGTGTAAGTCGCGTCACGTAAGCGAGCTAACACTCTCAGCAGAGTAAGGATAAAAAGGATACTTAGAACGCCGGAAAGCGCAGCAGGTACGGCAGTTGAAGGCGGCGAGGCCAGCGACTCCAGGAGCTCGTCCCGCTGAAAGGCTTGCGTCGACGGCGCGGGTTCTCACTCCGGATCCAGCGATGCATGTGCTTCGCTGAAGAGATGAAAATGAGTGTACCAGCCTTATCGAGCTATATTTATAGGGCGAGACCACGCCCTTTCTGGCGGGACGTGACGAAATGGGCGCGAAATGCCCCCATTGGATATGTATCACGCAACGCCTCTCTCGATAGGCTGCTGCATTTGCCGCTAGAGCAGCCAATAGGCGCGCGAGCTGTTTCGCCTATGTCTGCTTGCTGCTGCAAAGCGTTTTACATTAATAAAAAATTAAGGATAATTTTTGGCTTCAATATCTTGTGGAAAATAGGTTTTCCCCATAGCGTAAGCTATTACGCAGTACGAGAGATACTCTCGTAAGAGAACCAACATATTGCCAGCCTCATCTCAGGAGCTGGCTTGAGTTAGCTTAAAGTGGGGGAGGGCGCATATTTTGCATTTGAATGGTGTGTGACATTCTAAAACATTTAACGCGTTACGCACACACACAACTAGTCAATGTTTCTAAGATAAATGTCTCTCAACCATTAAAGAAAAACGTTAGACGGACTTGACACAACTGGGAAACATTTTTATCTGATCATAAACATTGACTAGTTAATATGTTTATGATAAGATAAAAATGTTTCTCAGTTGTGTTTGTGTGCGTCACGCTTTAAATGTGTTAGAATGTCACACAACATTCAAATGCAAAATACAGTATGCGCCCTCGGCCTCGCCCTCCGACTTTCAATGCAAAAGCCTCTAACTAAGTCCGTCTAACGTTTTTCTTTAATATTAACATTTTTTTCAGGCTCCTAGAGCTCTAGAGTTTCAACTCTATTTACTTAGTTTCAACTATTTTAATTTATTATTTTCTCTGTTTTAAAAATTTGTTATTGTTTTTTGTTTGTTTATTTTTTAACGTCTGGCTATTTACTCGTCTTGTTCTTGTCAAAAAATTTTGTTGAAAAAATAAAAAAAGTGTTTTTACAAGACCCTGTGCTGTTTTTATTATTATTATTATTATGCAGATGTAAATTCAGTCATTTTGTTGGATAAAATGGTCCCTAATCTAAATGGAAATGCATGGTAATTTTATTTTATAAATATAAAATATAGGCTAGGCAAAAAAAAAAAAAAAGGGGTAAAAAAGTTTTAGAACTATTGACAAATCTCTCTGCATTAATAATAAAAAAGTAGACCATGTTTGTTCGGGATTCAAACTTAATCAATTTTAGTGTTCTTTTACATTTTCATTTGCTTTTATATTGGAAGTAATACTATTTAAGTAGTCTGTCAAGTCAACAAAATCAGTCTTTTCTGATTTGTTCAATGTATGGATCTGTTTTGAAAAAATTCTCCCGTTGCTATGGCCAGGTATCACTGTCAGTCAACTTCACAAAACAATAATTTGGCAGATTAAAGACGAGCATCATTATTTTCATTTTCTGACGCGATCAGCTTTCTTTTTTTATTTATTTTCATTTCCCTTATCAGTTTGGTCGTGCAGCTGCTCTACATGGAATGTAGCAAATTTACGTTAATGTGGCATTGATAATTAAACAAAACGCTTGACATTAAATAAATAAACAGTTAGTGAACTCGCTAATAAACAGTTACCTATTTAAGCATCAAGAACGGTAAAACATAAATGAAGTCGGCCAACAGAATATTTGCTACAGTGAGACTCGATCTCGGATAGCTTGAAGCGCAGTGAGACTCAAGTTGTTGCTTTAACCACTGAGCTACCGTCATAACGCTAATAATTTCGGTTTATGCTCTACCTTAGCCCCATTGATAGCCTAATATATATTCTGTTGCAATGTTTTATGTTGTAATGTTTTCACTATTTATTCAATTTAATTTCAGTATTGTGATTATGAATTCGTTTATGTTTCACTTGAATTCATCTGTTACCAGCTTTCAATCGCTCTGAATGAGCCGCGGCGCGGCGTTAGATTACGCAATAGAGAGAATAAACGGATACCTTACAAAGTCTGTGATTGTAGTGCCTCTTAGCGGTAAAAGGCAGCAAATACAGATCCGGCGGTAAAAGTATTATTCTGGTTGAGTAACCACTGTAGTTGATACAATCTCTGCTGACACTTCAGGGATACGTTGTGGTTGTGTCTAGGCGCAGGTCCTCTATCTGATCTGGATAAGTCCCGGATCCACCTGACTACAGTAAACCTTGGGATAAACAGAGTGACTAAAATTAGTGTAGATGCCATTCTTCTTATGATGTAACGAGTGCATCGGGTGTTATGGGAAATGTTCCCCGTTTCGGCTGACCTAATTTATGCAGCATAACAACCATTTTACATGATTTGAATGTAATGTAAGTATGAATGAATCACAGTACATGATGCTGTTCAGTGGTACTGTGACGGGTCTCCTACTCTTCCTCCTACGGCCGGCCAGTGGGTGTGGCTAGGAGGCTCATCAAGGGAACAATGTCCACCTGTTCTTCCCTCCAGACAGATATTACAGATGACCATGTATTCTTGTTTTATATATTTTTCTATTTATGTTAATAAATGTTCATTCTTACAAACCAACTCATTATGTCCTCCATCAGTTGCCACGGCTTTGAGCCGGTCGTGACAGTACTTCATAGTTGCACTGCAATTTAATAAATATTACTCCTCTCTATAGACATTTGACACAAACATATGAGAATCTATCGATATTTCTTCAAATCTGCACACTTTTGAACTAAAAGCCCTGAGAGACGTTGTTTTGTCAACCGCTTTCATGAAGACTGTACAGAAGTTTTTATTCTGAATGCGAGCGGCTGACAGTCATAATAGATTTTAAAGTTATCGACTTTCAGAGGTATTAATTTTCATAACTCATGACACAAATTAGGACATCACTGCCAGTATACGATTTTCAGAATAAAATAAGTAAAATACTGAAGCTTGAGTCTAAGATCATTTTAATGATGTATAGTTTGTCGAGGTAATAACAATCGTTTACATTATAACTTTGAACTAATATAAAAAAAAGAATGCTTCAATGTGCTGTCGTCCTTGTGAAGTTTAAGAGATTAAACTATAAAATAAAACACAAATTAGGATATAGTGGCATTCATTAAAAGTAATATTCAAACATTACAACATCACATCGTGACTTTTGCGTAAACATACACGCCACTTTCAAGTAGGGATGTCCCGATCCGATCACGAGATCGGAAATCGGGCCCGATCACGTGGTTTCAGACTCGATCGGAATCGGACGTTACCTCCCGATCAGGACTCGGATATATGTATATTAGGGGTGTAACGGTACACGTAATTATTGAACCGTTTCGGTACGAGGCTTCCGGTTCGGTACGCATACAAACCGAACGATTCCTAGGACCATTTTTCCTGCAGACAAAATCCGCGCTGCGCAACATCAAATGGCAAACGTAATGAAAGCGGAACGAAACTGCGCGACTCAATATATTGTGCTTAACGGACCGTTTATCAGTTCGGACCAGCAACATCTGTGCAGCGCGAGATCAAGCGACACTGTGCTAAGAGATCCAGTGAAGAAAACATTTGAATTCGCCACTGAAGTAGCCTAATAACATTGCTGCGAGATCTAGTGAGAAGCATTTCAATTTCTCCGTTATTTACCGTAGATCTCTATTAGATCAAACAGCGCTGACGTGGAAACCAGGAGAAACATTGTGCCGTGAATCAGAGAATGTCTGCGTGAATGAACATGGATTTAATGTTGCACTTCAAAACTCAAATATTATATAAATATATATTTAAATGTTATTTTTAATGTGATTACCAAAACATTATTTGTTCATCCTTCAAAGATTACCCCCATTTATAAACCTGAAAGTTTCAAGATGTAGAAAAACTCAAACTTATTTAAAAATAGTTTTTCTTTTAATAAATAGGAAATTTCTCTGGCATTTCTTTCTTTTTGCTGTATCGTATCGAACCGAACCGCACATTTTGTGAACTGTTACACCCCTAATGACATTAGCATTATTTTTTTATACACTTTTAAAACATTTTTATTTTTTGCCTGCCGGGTATTTTAAGTTGAGGTGCTATTTGTTTTTATATTAGACTTTTTCTATATTTACTGTTGCACTAAAGTCCAAAAGTGAAGATTTTATGTTATTTATTACTTGATTGTACAAGCTACCTCACAGAAGTGCTCTGTTTGTTAACAGAGTTGTTGAATGTTAAAATAAGCTGAATTAAATAAAAAATAAGGAACATCCTGGATCAGTTTTTTCTCTCTTCTTTATTCTTTTTTTATGTATTATATAAGTATCGGATCGGGACTCGGTATCGGTAGATACTCAAAATCAAATGACTCGGACTCGGACTCGAGGGCAAAAAAACCTGATCGGGACATCCCTACTTTCAAGTCAAGTGGCGTGTTATCTATCCGCATTTTGAGCTATCCGCGTGTATGTCCTTTTCCGCGTGTATGTCACGCCGAAACGAACCGTCATCTTTTGCGTGTATGTCTACGCCGTTAAATGTCCTAGCGAAACGAAGCAAAATGTAGATCTACATCTGGGGAGCGATATTTTTTTTCCTAGGATGGTAGGGGAAGACTCATAAATGGTATTAACCCCAGTGACGGGTAGGTTTAGGGACGGGGTTGGGGTAGGTCATATATTTATACATACAGTAATGTACGTTAAGTCAACGGCGTTCATAAACACGCTGAAAAGCGATTATGCGTGTTGATAGCACGCCAAAAATGGAAATACGAATTGGCGTGTCATACATACGCCATTGCATGAGATCAGTCTGAAACATTAAGCCAAAATTAATTTATTTAAAGCGGCAATGAGCTTACTACTCTTATTGGGCAAGAATCCAAATGTTTCCATATTTGCCATGTAACATTTGGTTTGTTAAACTATTATTCATTATGTAAACATGGCTTTGTACTTCACTCATGTTTCAATATCCATCCTTCACATGCACAAAAATTGGGTTGGGGCCATTTCAATTGAACAGTGTATCTTTTGTTTGGTTGACTGCATTTTAGTTTGATGATGAATGGCTCAAATGTCAAGTTAGCAATGCTAGAACTGATGTTGTGTGTGCATGCACGTGAGGCGCCTGCGTGATCAGTTGGATTTAATAAAATAAAGATAGAAAGAATACAACTATAATGCGTTAGAGTGTCACAAAAAACTACAGTAGCTTATACTACTTGTCGCTCAGTTTTTTCTTTTGTTAATCTGTTAATTATTTAAGTTAAATATATTTTGTGTAGTCTTATTTAGGCCTATTTTATTCCCTTTATATAGTTCTCCATTCACGCGGTGCAGGTGCGTAATGTGACGATGCTTAAATCCTCACGTATTTTATGTTGCTATTTGCGCATGTAAAGCTAAACCCCTGGGTAAAAAAACCCATTTGTGGTATTTTTGATTTGTCACAGACACCCATCTATTCTACTTTCATTTTAATTTGACATTATAATGTAGTCGTTTAATGAGCGATTAATAAGCTTTGGTTGTCGGGCTCGGCCAGGAAAATAATCTAATTTAGCAAAATGCTCTCATTACAATTTTCCACCAGATTTACTATGCTGCACGCAAGTTCATGCTAACTCAAAAACTTGCGTATACGAGTTGAGACCTGACGTGAGATTTGATCATAGTCAACACTCACGTTCATATTGATAAAAGCCAAGATTTGCGTGGAAACGGCCGTATGTCCAGTTTTCTGATGTACGTTCGTTTCATAAATGAGGCCCATTGTATGTAAAAAAATTTAACCTAAGATCTTAATATTGAAAAAATTGTTACATCAGACCATCAAGTTAGCTGAATTCCACTCCAACTTCACCTGACTCCTGTTCTGCCCTGTGAGGCCATTGGTTACACTCCAAATCATTCATCCATATTAATTATGTTTATAAAAGTGCATAGACTGTATCAGGTCATTTACATTTGGCAGTCGCAGTGGAATCGCAGTTCAATCTCTAGGATGCTTGTCTTTCTTTTTGCACTCCTGCTTTGTCATAAACCTTATACAAAGGCTGAAAACCCTCTTTGTCAAAAAATGGGAGACCCTAACTATGCACTGCTTTTCAACGATGGAGACGTAACTATTGGAGGACTTTTTTCAATCCACAGTATAGAAATATTGCCTTCATTTGATTTTATAGAAAAACCCCAGCTTCTATCATGCTCCAGGTTTGTAACATTGTAAACTATTTGAGAAATATTATAGCAGATGACGTTTTCAATATCAGTAGACTTCTAATGAAAATATATTGCAGATTATAAAATCATGTATTTTGAATTTATAACCACAAACTACCATAAAATCTGGAATATTATGGCAGTGTGAATTTGAGAGATTTCCGGATGGCTCAAATCATGATCTTTGCCATTGAGGAGATAAACAGAAGTAAAAGTTTGCTCCCAAATGTTTCTATTGGTTACAAAATCTATGATAGCTGTGGTTCAAGACTATCTTCTATGAGTACAACTATGGCACTGATGAATGGTCAGGAGTTTGCAGGAGTGGACAGATGCCATGGACAGTCTCCTATACATGCTATTATAGGAGAAACTGAGTCTTCTGCCACAGTGATTCTGTCCAGAACTACAGGACCATTTAAAATCCCAGTGGTAAGGAGTAAAAACATTAAATGCTTGACATAATTACCATACTGATGACTGTTTCAATGTTCCCTCTGCTTTTTTTCCTAGATAAGTCACTCAGCCACATGTGAATGTCTAAGCAATAGAAAAGATTACCCCTCATTCTTCAGGACTATTGCTAGTGATTACCACCAGAGCAGAGCACTTGCATACATAGTCAAATACTTTGGCTGGTCTTGGGTGGGAGCTGTGAACAGTGACAACGATTATGGAAACAATGGAATGGCCATATTTCTTAAAACAGCCCAGGAAGTGGGGATTTGTGTGGAGTACTCTGTGAAATTCTATCGAACAGAGCCAGAAAAACTCCAGAAAGTGGTAGACACTATGAAAAGAAGCACCACAAAAGTGGTTGTTGCATTTCTTTCCCGTGTTGAAATGGTTAATCTACTTGAGCAGCTAAGCATTCAGAACATTACAGGCCTCCAAGTAATTGGCGTGGAAGCATGGACAACTGCAAAAAGTTTGATCACTCCAAATAGTTTTCGTGTTCTGGGAGGATCACTGGGGTTTGCAGTGAGAAAAATCAATACTGAAGGGTTTTCAGATTATGTTATAAAAGCATTCTGGGACACAGCTTTCCCATGCTCACAGACTAGGGGTAATTCTCTTCAAGATAATTTAAATTGCAGCAGATATAAGGATCTACTTGTGCTGAAAAATTACAATGAAGATGTGCCTGAGCAAAGATATGCAAGCAATGTCTACAAAGCAGTTTATGCTGTGGCTCATTCACTACACAATCTACTCAAGTGCAAAGAACAAGAAGGTTGTGAGAAAAGTCTGACAATACAACCACAGCAGGTAAAAAAAAAACACAAAAAAAAACAAGAAGAGAGATTTGGCGAGAAAGGGGGTAATCCTATTTCTGTTTAACAATGTGTTAAAACACCTAAATGTTCATGTATATTTATTAGGTGGTTGAGGCTCTGAAAAAGGTCAATTTCTCCGTAAAGTTTGGAGATCGTGTGTGGTTTGACAGCACTGGTGCCACAGTAGCCCAATATGAAGTTGTGAACTGGCAGCAGGACTCAGATGGGTCAATCCAATTTAAACCAGTGGGATACTACGATGCATCATTGCACCCTGAACAGCGCTTTGTGGTTAACACTAAAAACATAATCTGGGCTGGAGGACAGCTGGAGGTAAATAGTAACATGTTGGATTGAAAGAAGCTAATGTGGCATGGTTAAAAAAATCAAGGACATTATTCAGGACATTAACTGGCATTGAAACTGTATGTACAATGTACTTTTTAACGCAGAAGCCAAGGTCTGTGTGCAGTGAGAGCTGTCCTCCAGGCACTAGGAAGGCTGCACAGAAAGGAAGACCTGTCTGCTGTTATGACTGTATTCCATGTGCAGAAGGAGAAATCAGTAATGAGACAGGTAATCTTCAGCCCATCTCACACTTTCAAAAAAAAATAGTTAGTTGCTATTTTTGTGTTCTTCTTCTACTCTTCAGGATGCAGTTTATTATCAAAGGAGTTCATATATAAAATAACTTTCTTCTTATCTCTAACTATAGTAAACACAACTTCCTTTCCAGATTCAAATAACTGCAAGCAGTGTCCAAGGGAATACTGGTCTAATCCTGAGAAAAATAAATGTGTGTTAAAGACTGTAGAGTTTCTGTCATTCACAGAAGTTATGGGTATAGTGCTAGTCTTTTTCTCACTGTTTGGAGTAGGATTAACTGTGCTGGTGGCCATCCTGTTTTACAGTAAGAAGGATACCCCCATAGTAAAGGCCAACAACTCAGAGCTGAGCTTCCTGCTCCTCTTCTCACTGACTCTGTGTTTCCTCTGTTCACTTACTTTCATTGGTCGGCCCACTGAGTTGTCCTGTATGTTGCGTCACACGGCATTTGGGATCACTTTCGTCCTCTGTATCTCCTGTGTTTTGGGGAAAACAGTAGTGGTGTTAATGGCATTCAAGGCTACACTTCCAGGAAGTAATGTCATGAAGTGGTTTGGGCCTACACAACAACGACTCAGTGTTCTTGCCTTTACACTTATACAGGTTCTTATCTGTGTACTTTGGCTAACTTTATCTCCTCCATTTCCCTACAAAAATATGAAATATTATAAGGAAAAGATCATTCTTGAGTGCAGCCTTGGTTCTACTCTTGGTTTCTCTGCTGTACTGGGTTATATTGGCCTTCTGGCTGTCTTGTGCTTCATTCTGGCTTTTCTGGCACGCAAGCTGCCTGATAACTTCAATGAAGCGAAGTTCATCACATTCAGTATGATCATATTCTGTGCTGTATGGATCACATTTATTCCAGCTTATGTGAGTTCTCCTGGAAAATTGACTGTAGCTGTGGAGATATTTGCCATTTTAGCCTCAAGCTTTGGTTTACTGTTATGTATATTTGCACCAAAATGTTATATAATTCTGTTCAAGCCTGAAGAAAATACAAAGAAAAATGTAATAGGAAAGATTTCACTTAAGTCTTAATAAAAAATAAGCTAATGAAATATAAGCTTATGATAACAAACGAAACACAATAAATGAATAAAAAACTGTTCATGAGAAGGCCACCAGTGGAAGGCTGGAGTTATATAGGTTTCTTCTAGCTTCTTGGAGACGTTGCCACAGTTCTTCTGGATTTAGTCTGTCTTAGTTTTTTCTGTTTCTTCATGTAATCCCAGATGAACTCGATGATGGTGAGATCAGATCTCCATGTGGAGCATACAGCTGTTGTCAGACTCTTTGTGTATACAACATTTCCACTAGAAACCTCCACCCTATTTTGAAAATACTAAAGAAAAAATAAATCTCTGCTTGGATGTTGTTACAGGAAGCATCTGAGCCATACTAACTACATAGAACACAGAAGAAGATGCACAGCCTGTCACATTTTGTCTGTGATTTGGTTATTTATCTGTGTTGAGTCCCTGTCCCCTTGGTTGCTATTATTAGTTGATTGATCAGTCCAACCTGTGCATTTTCTTACCCCTCTTTATATTATGTATATTGTGTTTGTTCTCATCAATGTAAGGTGTGGTTTTCTGTGATCCTGTGTCTTCCCAGGTGGTTGTTGAGGAGATTCCCCCCTTCTATGTAAAGCGCTTTGAGTGCAGAGAAAAGCGCTATATAAATGTAAAAATGTAATGAATTCCCAGATCCTAGTGTTTTGTTTTGATTTAATAAACTCATCCATCAGAGTTAAATCACTACAGGCCTGCATTGTAAACCTCAATTATAAAGAAATGTTTTGAGAAAATGGTCAAAAACATTATGCTTCCATATGTTACACCATTTCTAGATTGTCTCTAATTTGCACATGAATTGTCTCCTATTTCTTTATATTCTATATACCTGTGGTATTCAAATGGTGGACCACGGGATAATTGCACCATTTCATTTCTATAGTTTAAAATGAGCAGCGCTTCAAAACAACAGAGCGGTTCACACCATAAGGGCTCATGGCCGTTCATGGTAATGATCTTTCGGCGCTACAAACTGTAATATTTTTTTATCTAAAGACAAATGCGCTTCATTCAAGCTCTTTCTGCTCGGTGCGTGTTGCTTCTCTCTGATGGTTATTTTAACAAAAGTAGCAGAAACACAGGGAGCAGAAAATTAGGGTAACGCTTTAGATTACAGCCCGGAAAGTACTGCGTAAGTACACCGAATTTGCAGCGTACCTTTCGGTAATTATAGTGTACTTATAAAGTACGTACGTGTAATACACCGAATTTACAGCGTACCTTTCGGTAATTATAGTGTACCTATAAAGTACGTACGTGTAATTATGCCTGGAAAGTACTGTGTAAGTACACTGCATTTACAGCGTACCTTTTGGTAATTATAGTGTACCTATAAAGTACCTACGTGTAATACACCGAATACACAGCGTACCTTTCGGTAATTATAGTGTACCTATAAAGTACGTACGTGTAATTGGATGTAATACGTACGTGTAATTGGATGTAAAGTGCGCTGGGTGTTCAGCAGTTCATATAGTAAATGTGCTATACATCATTTAATCATAATCATACACCACGTACCTTTTTGGAATAATACATAGGTATTAAAGGGATACTTCACCTCTGGAAAGATGAATGTGTATTTAAAATGGGTCATTTATGTAGAAGAAATGTGAAATTATTTTTGAGTTTGGAGCTTTCTAGACTGAGAAAAGCCCGAAAATGTATTTTTGGCTTATGTGGATGAAAGACAACAACTCCCAGAATGCACTTTTTATTACTTTTCTCACTTTTCCTACCGGTAACAGAGCGCAGCGCAGTAGTTAAACAACAAGTCTAGGCTATTAGTGAGTCTCCGTGATGAGTCTGCCCAGGATTTCGAGATCGCCCAAAATGTCCGGGATTCGGCTTTTGCGTTCTACAGTCGCCATTCATTATGTTTGCTGTGGCGAGCAGGACGAGACTCAGGGCCGCAGGAGACGGCGCGAGGCAGGTGGCGTGATTACCGATGAGAGACTGTGAGACGCACCAGTGTCGTATCTCTCACGGAGGAGCGGGAATTTTCTTAGCGCACATCAACCGATCACTTGTTTAGCGTTCATGTAAACACTACATTCAGATTCACCAATCGGAATGAATTCAGTTAGATTGAAACAAAAGGTGTGCATGTAAACAATGAATGGTGACTGCAGAAAGCAAAAGATGAATCCCGGACATTTTGTACGATCTCGACGGCCGGACATGTCCGGGAAAAAGAGGATGAAAGAGGATGAATGGTAACCCCTACTACTCAGCTTTCTCCTACTAAGTTACTCAGCTTTCTCCACAGAACAAGAGCCTGCTAGCTTAGCTTCCAAAAAATATGTCTGACACTATGTGTACATACTGTGAGTGAGATCCCACCCTCTATGGGCGGCTTAAGAACATGCGGGACAGCCCCTACTACTGGCTGTAGTCTTTAGCCTCTGGCCAAAAAATCCTCCGATGACGCAAAATGACGATTTTTTGGTCATCGGAGGATTTTTTCCAGACAAAAAATACATAAATCTCTCGTCTCAGGGGGATATGAGGGTGAAAAGCACGGTGATTTGAAAATTCGACAGGTTTTCTACTAATACAAAGCTTAATGCTAAATCCTGAAGTATCCCTTTAAATATATTTATAGGCCTTTCTATCATCATGCATGATGGCGATTACTGAACAACAAAACTTGAAATTCAGGGGAATGAGTTAATGAGTCTCTGCTATGGTTTTATTTGGAATTTTCAACATAGGCTACTTACCTTAAGAAAGAAAAAGAGTACAGGATTTTGTTGGGTCATCAAGCAAAATTAAAAATAGGCAAGGCAACTATAGTGAAAACAAGCTACTATATATTTAACATGAGCAGAAATTGGCGAACAAAAGCTTATTTGATGTGGCAGTAGTCTTTTTTTACAGTAAAAACTAATCAACGAAATCTTGTCTAAACATTCATATTTAGTCTGTAACATATCGTGTGTATGATATATTAGTATATAAATGTTAATTTGCAGTTTGTTGCTTAACCCTTTATAGGGCACTCATTGAAATACTTGGAAATTCTAAATTTCAACCATAGAGTGTTATTGGAGGATATTATAAGACTTCTAAACATTTGTGAGTTTTTAAAAAAAAATATTTTTTTAGGTTGGAAATCAAGGGCAATGAAGTTACCATATATGGTTCCTCGCCAGTCTAGGGTAATTTTTTTCCCTTAAAAAGTGTATATATAAAAAATCAAATAAAAACACATAAACTTGTTTGAAACATAAAAATATTTATTTAGGAACATTTTAAATTATTATTAGGAACATTTTATATTAAATTATTATTAGGAACATTTTAAATTATTATTATTAGAAACATTTTAAATTATTATTAGGAACATTTTTTAAATTATTATTAGGAACATTTTAAATTATTATTAGGAACATTTTAAATTTTTATTAACATTTTTTTTTTTTCAAGTCCAGCGAATTAGGCCACTGCTTCGTGGTACTTAAGGAAGCAGTTGCGGTCAGCATTGAGGCACAGATGGACCTTGCAGACCCTGCAGACCACAATCGACCTCATGATATTCCCCTTCCGGCTGCAGTACTTGCAGGTCTGGCGGTTTGTGTAGACAGGGGCGTGGAACAGGGACATGTCAAACCGCACATGGATTGCTGGATTTGTGCTGCGGTGTCCCCGGACAGGTATGGGGATGGCAACAGAAGTGCTGAGGCTGCCTGAAGATGCTGAGCTCCTTCGGAGATGCGATGTGGGAGACCTCTGGCTGCTAGCTTCCCTGAACACCTGGATTCTAAAATTTTTTAAAGACAGGCCATCCAGAAAGCCAATAGCCTTGCAGTCCCGCCTGTAGAAAACCCAGGCATTCGTGAGGCTGACATCCACAGAGTAGGCAAACATGCGCATATACCACCTCTTTGATTTCATGGGGGTGCGGTAGAGATGGACCAGCATGTCACTCTTGTCAATGCCCCCCATGTTGGCATTGTAGCTTTTGATGACAGCAGGGCAGCTCACTTGTTCCTTCCTCTTGGTTTCACTGCAGTACCTGTAGACTGAGGAAATGGGCTCTGCCCCCATGTCGGTTGACAACAGAGTGACAATCCTATTGTCCTTCCACCTGAGGGCCGGGATCCCATCGTCACTGGTGACGTAGTCATACGTACCACGAGGGACAGCCTTATTCTCCATCTCCTTGATGATTTTGAGTGGAGGCTTGCCTATTCTGTTGTCCCTGGCTGTCCCTGTGTACCTGCAGTTTTTGTCCTTGAGGTACCGCACTATCTCCAGGCTGGTAAAAAAGTTGTCCGCAAAGATGGCTGTGGTGGTGGAGGAGGACATGGTGCTGGCTAGGACGGAGACGATCTGGCTGGTGACACCCATGGCTGTTTGTTCAGGTGTCAGGGGAACACCGTGGGCCTCCAGCGTACTCTTACCTTGATACAACACCATGTCATGGATGAAGCCATCCTCAGAAGCCCTAGCAAACAACTTGAATCCCCATTTGTCTGGCTTGTTCTTAATGTACTGCCTCAGGTTGCCAGCTGTCTTGCCTTTGTAGGCAATCATGACCTCATCCACAGACTGCTTGGGGGTCTGTGGCTCACTCCTGAAGGCATCATTCAGATGACTGAACAGTGGCCGCACCTTGAAGAATCGATCTATGGTGCCAGTGATCTGGGTGTTGTCGTTGAAGTGGACAAGCCTCTTCATCAGCCTGAACCTCTTCGATGACATGAGGGTTGCGACTTGAGGGACCCTGGTCTCCATTGCCCAGTAGTCTTCAACGGCAGGCAGCTCAGCAATCCCCATGTACATCAGGATAGCCACAAAGTTCATCATCTCGTCTTCAGTGGTGGTGAAGGAGGTGTTGATGTTCTTCTGGTTTGCATACAAATTGGTCTGGTACGTTATGTGCTTGATGACTTGGGGGCTGAAGTACCTGCTGAAGTACTGAAATGGAGTCTCAATGAAGTCTGGGGGACAGTGCTGGTACTCAGGCAGGGCGGCGTTGTCCAGGTCATCCTTCCTCCAGATGGTTAGCCTGGCTGCTGGCTTCCCCTTTTTAGTTGGCCTCTTTGCTTGTGGTGCTGGTTCTTCATCATCGTCATCGTCGTCATCATCATCATCATCAAGAACCTCAACTGCAGGCTGCACACACTTCCTCTTGGCAGAGGGGCCTGGAGTGTCTAGGTTGTGGGTGGATGGGAGGAAGTCAGGATCTAACACATCATCATCTTCCTCCTCAGAGCCCTCATCATCACTGATGCTGGGGTTGGCTGGCACAACTGTCTCCCTCTTGCCATAAAAGATTCGCGTAGATAGCTGCAAAAAACAGAGAGTACATTTTTGAGTCAATATCAAGCCCAGTTTGAGTTATTTGTTGAGTAACAGTGAAGTGCAGATCTACTGAAATATAAATAATAAGAAAAATAAGAGAGTAACATTGGACTGGTCTGTCATAACACTTAAGTGCTAAAAATATAAATCCTTTGAAATATTACTCAAATAATTAAAAATGTTTATTTTAATACATTAACATAATTTGAAACCAAATTAATGAATAGGGTTTTCATTTATGGTTTGTGCTCCTAAGAATGTTTTATAAATGCACATTTGTGCATATTTTATAAATAAATGTTATAAATAAATGTATACATTTATAAAAGATCTGTACTACTGATCTTTGGTATGGTCAAGTACTGGTGGTACCACTTATTTTAGCAGTAATAAGTCTCACAGTAAAAAAAAAAACACCAATACATGGCATTTAACTATGATAAAAACTGTTTCAAGGGCATAAAACTTACACATAAAGTGTAAATATATAATAAGAAGTGCAAAAAATCATTATAAGTATTAAAAACTGTTATAAAGGTCATAAAACTGACCAAAACCACACATATTTCAATATCTATGGCTTGAAAATGTCTATAAATGTGTTACGTTTCCCACTGAATCACTTTATAATGTTATTCAAACCTGTGATAACATCCAAAGCACTAGTAAATACTATTGTCCTACGTTATAATCATAGACTGTGGTTATAATGCATTATTTGTAGAAAAAATACCCTAGTACGGCTTTTCTATACGCATAGGGCGTATGTCTAAATATGGTCTTCCTATCACTTGCGCTAATCTTACGTGAACAGGGCGTATGATCAAATATGGTCTCACCATTTTTCAAGCCACAAATGTCACTGCTTTCAAGAAATCTATGCAAACAACACCTATCTCAACATGTTGCACAACTATTCAACCATAGAATGTGTGAGTTTCATCAACTTACCATTTTTTGTTGTAAAGTTATTAGCGCTGATGTGGGAGTAGGAAGTAGCGCATATCCTCACTTTGCAATATCCGGAACGGCACTGAAGTTTGAAATGCTCCGCGCAACTTCTGATTGGTCAGATGGCATGGTGTGACTATCAGTGACGTAGTCTGATCTTCGCTGATTGGCTTGGAGAAATCTATGCGCTCATACGACAATGCAAACAGGCAGGGGAGAGTCAGTTTGAATGCGCGATTAAGTTACCAAATATGGTTCCTCGCCCGATAAAGGGTTAACTAAAGTGGCACTTGTTACCCCCTTATTTCTTGTAGTTATAGAGTAAGTACAACATAAAGTGGCACTTGTTACCCCCTTATATCTTGTAGTTATAGAGTAAGTACAACATAAAGTGGCACTTGTTACCCCCTTATTTCATGTAGTTATAAAGTACAACATAAATTGGCACTTGTTACCCCTTATTTCTTGTAGTTATAGAGTAAGTACAACATAAAGTGGCACTTGTTGCCCCCTTTTTTATTGTAGTTATAGAGTAAGTACAAAATCTGCAGGCTGTAAATTAAAGTGGCACTTGTTACCCCCTTGTTTCATGTAGTTATAGAGTAAGTACAACATCTGCGGGCTGTAAATTAAAGTGGTACTTGTTACCCCCCTTGTTTCACATAGTTGTAGGGTACAGTAGGTGCAATAAATATATATATACAAAATATATATCCTTTAAGCCATAAACTTTATTTTACAAACAACTTACTTCAAAACAGATTGTGAACTTT
The DNA here is from genome assembly GCA_030578255.1 of Tiaroga cobitis. Taxonomy (NCBI): domain Eukaryota; kingdom Metazoa; phylum Chordata; class Actinopteri; order Cypriniformes; family Leuciscidae; genus Tiaroga; species Tiaroga cobitis. The sequence continues at coordinate 1,639,048 of CM060608.1, forward strand.
TCATTTTAAATGATATAGACTTGATAATAGACTTGATTATAACATTATTTTTTCCCCTTTTTTTTTGTTGCTCTTCCTTGGCTTCTTCATTTTGTTCCTCTTCTTTTTCACCGAGGAATCTGACGCTGAGGAGCTGGTGGAATCCCACGAGTCTTGCTGTTCTGCATTATATATATATATAAAAACACACACTTTTTAGCAAACTATTACTTTAAGTGGCATTAGTAGAAAATACGTTTCTTTAGCATTATTTGACAGAAGTTTTCAGTGTCCAAACAGAACCTGAGTTTCTCTCTGTCTCATCCTGTTGACCCTGATGACTCTCAGTCCATATTAAAGCGCATATGCAATCACATTTAACTATTGGAGAAAAAGATACAAATTGTGGTTGGATAATAGCCTATTAGTTTGTTACCCAAGGACAATGTTGATTTTGTCAAGCAGTCGATCTGCACTGAAATTGTCAGGCGTGTGTTCAGTAAGGATGGCTGGCGCGAAACAGACGTTCCGAAGCTTTGCGAGATCCCGAAGCAAAGATGATTCGAAACACTGATCCGAAGCGTGATTCAAAACACCCACGTCACGTGACAACGGCTAAATGAAGCATCTAAGTGTTTCATCAGGTGGAGTGCTCCGCCGAATCAGGGTTTCATTGATTGGTCGGTTCGGGAACAAATCACACAATCACACAGTCTAAAAGTTTTGTCGCCGCATTTTCATATCGTGGGTTTTTGTGAGAGGAGTTTGGTTTTGAGATAGCGGATTTTTGGTGATATAGTGACATTTATAGTGCGATTTGTTTAGTTATATTTAGGATTTAATTTACATTTACACATTGACTTAGAGACACACAGAGTACATATAGTGACACATTAATAGATGCATTGATAGAAATATATATATATATATATATATATATATATATATATATATATATATATATATATATAGATTAATAGATAGATACATATATTACAGATACATATAGATTATTAGATAGATAGGCTACATATAAAATAGATAGATAGATAGATAGAAATGGAGGCTCCACAGAAGAGATGCCGTACATCTGTGGTGTAGGAGCATTTCCATTTGGAAACCCCAAATAAAGTGAGATGTGTGTATTGTGATCGGCAGCTAGCCTACTGCAACAATACATCATCCATGATGCGCCATTTGAGGAGCATTCATCCTGCCATTCTGCAGGGTGCAGAGACTACAGGTTACAAGCTTCATATATTACAAAAATACAATAATAAAATAAAAAAAACACATTTTTTTATTAGCTCTTTGTAAAGGTTGTTTCAGATCAACACCTGCAAGTGGCCACTAGGTGTCACCGTGGAGACGGGTTTCGGATTGATTCGAAGCCTCGAAACAAAATGGCACATTTGCTTCGACTGTTTCATTGCTTCACGAAGCCTCGATCTGCCCATCACTAGTGTTCAGGCAGATGAAGACGAGTAAGGCTGAAGGTTCCAATACGAGAGTTTTATTCTCAATATAAATCAAAAAGGTACACACAGGCAGGGAAACACACTCTAAATAACGTTAACAACCGACAAAGGACAGACTGAACTGAAGGAACTAAATACAAGTACAAATCAAACATAACAAGGTGAAGACAGGTGACACAGATGATGATGACGAGGGACAGGTGGATAATGAGGGAGTGAGTTCAGGTGTGGAGACAAAAAGGATTCTGGGAAGTGTAGTGAAGATGACGAAGACAGAATGGTGCAGACGATAACTGTGACAGAAATGTTTAGGCCATCGTAATCACTGTAAATGGCTTTTTTAGTGTGAAGCTTGAGACACTGATCTATAAATAATTCCTCTTGTTGTTATAATTAATTATGATGGAACAATCCTATCACCGTATTCATATCATATTGGAGATTTTGACATATTAGTGCCCATATTCTGCTATAAAAGTGTCTAATTTTGTTTTAGAGGTCTAATATATTAGGTTTATATGCATCCAAGATCAAAAAACACTTTATTTTCTAATAATACAGAGTATGCACCACCTCTGTTCTCACTTTGTCACCAAATTTTGTTCACTGTAAGCCCTTACCTTTCCAAAATCCTAGTCAATCTTATTTGTCAGATGTCCCCATCTGTTGTGAAGGTCTACTGCTTACAGAAACGTCCATGACCATATCTGAATTTCAGCTCAGTAATGATGGCGTTGGTGTTACCGTTGTTTTACCGTTGTTTACACACTACATCAAAGGTTATAAATGAAAAAGCATAATAGGGACACTTTAAATATAAGCTGAGTTAGAATTTTTAAGTTTAACAACATGTCAGTAAATATGCTTTAATTTAGTGGACAGGTATAGTCATTAAAAGCTGTTGAGAAAGAATTTAAACTATACTTTACTGTTTTTTTCCAAACTTCAAATCACCTACATCAGTATTAGTGGGCCATACTACGAGGGTAAAATAAGAGGTCTGCAAAATAACTAATTCTTTATTTGATTTTGTGTTCTGTAGCAGTGTTCATTTGGCATGTTTATAAAGTTACATGTATATAGTTAAGTCAAATTAAGAAACGTTTGTTTGTTTAAAAAAAAATATCTTAGTCTTTTTTCTTGCATTTTTACCTGCATTTTTAATGTTTTTATATTCCAAGAATTTTGATCAACATCTTTCACCATCTTTGTTAAGTGCAGGTACCATGTTTAATTGGTAAACATGGTACCTGCACTTAACAAAGATGGTGAAAGATGTTTATCTCTTTTAATGTTTGTGGAAAAGAGGATTGATTCATCCACAAATCCTGTTCACTGGGTCCAGCTTGATTGTAGAGGCTAAATTGTCATAACATGTCTATTTCTCAAGGAAGATAACGGCTTTTCAATTGCAGTCCTGGTTTAAAATTATGATAATTACCTACTCCTCATTAATTTGTTTACTCCAAAGCAAACATAGTTCTTCTGACAGAAACCAATAACAATGAAGCATGAAACACAAACCTGAAGAACCTGGCACTGTCGAATCAGTATGGACTTGAGACACTGCAGTTGGGACAACAGACTTCATCTTTTCAATCCCCTTTTTCAAAAAACCGCACTCATCTTTAAGCAAGGAGATCTCTGCTTTTAGAGTAGAAATCTTAGCTTTAAAAAAAAGAAAGAAAGAAAAGTTAGAGGTTTTATTACTCTTTCAATGTCGTTGATGGAGGGGTTTGCATTTGCAATAGAGATGTTGTCTTATTTAAATTTAACAACATGTAAATGTGTATCCGCCGCGCTGGACTCGAGCTGCAGAACTGGAGGAGGCTGGTATGCACAGATTTTTTCCGCGCTCTTATCTGCGCCGGTTTCAAAAATAATAATTTTCTGCTTGTCCGGCACTTTGCAACAACACAGCCTTGTTTCGGCAGCGACTTTTAGCATGTTCCCTTTAACAACGTCTGACGTTTACATTTACGTGACATTTACGTGGAAAGTCACATACCACGCGAAATCCGTGAGTGACGAAAATTCTTGGTTAAATTTTACACATTAAATCAGTTCCCTCAGGGGCACCAATAGATCTCTTCCTGATCTCCGATCTTCTGGTTCTTCTGCTCCTTCCACCATCCCAACCCCAGACTACTGAGCCACGACTGAAGTTTTTACTTTGAATGCTTTAGCCTGGTGAGAAAGAAAACAATAACCAAAATGTACATTTTAAAAAACAAAACAATGGCTGTCAAATACATTATACACTTATACACATTATACACAGTATACACTTGAGTTTTTCCTACACATATACGTGCAAGATTTCAGTCATAGATAAATTGTAAATGTTTGCTTGATCAGACATTACCTGTCTAGCGATATGTTTATGCTGAAATATAATATTGGTTTGTGTTTTAAAATCATCTATCATGTGTCATTTTGTAGCGAACTGTCTCGTGTGATTTAAAGTTTTGAGGTTCAGAACTTCTGATAAGGGAAAATAGTGAGTTTTTAGGGAGCGAATGTTTCAGTGCACTGTAAGGATTTTGTGATTAAGACAGCCCTTAACCACTGACTACTGAGCTAGGGACCTGAGTGATAAGCACCCAGAGTTTAGCACCTTGATTAGCTTGTTCAGGTGTGCTGGACTAGGTTAGAGCAAAACTTTGTTCTGAACATGACACATCAGAGATGCAGGATGACTGCTAGATTGATGACTTACAACAGTGGCATCCAGACCAGACCAATGTTCTGCAGAGTTCTGCTCAGGTCTGATTAATTGGGGTTGGAGCTAACAATACTGAAAAGCGGAAAGACAACCAATATTATTACGTTATAAATAATTTGTTCTGTGTTTATCTGCTTACCTGTACAAAGTATGCATCATCAATAAACTGTATTGAATTTGATATTTTAATAACACTGTTTTACTACATTAATACTAACTACAAACCTGATAAAAAATGACTGGCGGCCAATAGAGGAAAGCCTTATTTTGCCCTCCAGGTGGACTTTCCTATAATGGTGTGACGATAAATTAGCTTAATTCCATTCATCCATTGACCAATTGCCAACAAAATCTTTACAAAACTATCAAAATATCTCATCTACACATAAGATGCGATTAAAAGCCCAAACTTACAGCTCAAGTCTATAGTTAACCTAACTTACCTAGTTAGCCTAACGGTTGAGATGCTAACGGACTTTTTCGAAGACACTAACCACATAAATATTCAACGGAAAAGCGAGTCATTTACATGAAAGAAAGTGTCGGAAACATTTGTATGTACTATTTGTGTAATTTTAGGGACTAAACTTACCTGAAAGTAGTGAAAACAACAGCGAGAGACGGAGTTGTGCTGCTTGTCAGTTGAGCTGCCGCCCGGTTTCCATGGTAACGCTGTCCTCTCCAGTTCAAATGCGGCCGCGGCTCGAAGGTTCAGCGCGCGCGCCCATTAAAACACGTAGAGTTACGCAGCATTTACATATAGAATAGATGGAGTGAATTATTTGATAATCAGATAAAATATCCTGAAACTTGATACAGTATTAAGTGGATAGTAGGCCTGTGGCCATCGTCAAACTGTAAATGGAATGATCATATAAAAGTAGTAGCCTAGGCAGTATCCTATTGAAAATGTAAAACAACCCACTGCGCAAAGTTACCTCCAGATGACGTCGTTTCAACGGTGTGCTTGTCCGTCCTATGTCTGTATCAGGAGGGTGCAGACTGTGACGCCAATCAACGTATTTTTCCGACGTCTACCGAACTTCCTGTATGGACTTCCACAGGACTTCTGTTTAAGGGCTAAATGTAGTCCAGATATGGTCGTTGTGGACGTCTCATTTTGGTCCCCTATGGGTGCAGACTGTAACGCCAGACGACGTCTTTTTTTGTCGTCTAATGATCGTCCTGTACTAACGACCAGAGGACCTCTGTGTAAGGGCTAATTGTACTCCAAATGTGGTCATTGTGGACGTCCCATGTTGATACTTTAAAGGTGCAGACTGTGACGCCAAATGACGTCTTATTTAGTCGTCCAAAAAACGTCCTGTATTAACGTCCGTAGAATTTCTGTATAAGGGCTAATTATACTCCAAATGTGCTCATTGTGGACGTCACATTTTTATACCTTAAAGGTGCCGACTGTGACGCCAAACGACGTCTTTAGTCGTCCAACAAACGTCCTGTATTAACGTCCGTAGAATTTCTGTATAAGGGCTAATTATACTCCAAATGTGCTCATTGTGGACGTCACATTTTTATACCTTAAAGGTGCAGACTGTGACGCCAAACGACGTCTTATTTAGTCGTCCAACAAACGTCCTGTATTAACGTCCAGAGGACCTCAGGAGGTGCAGACAGTGCTTTTATACTGCACTGTTCATAACCTTTGTCTCATTTTACTGTTCCAGTTCATTTTTCTGTAGCTTCATTTGATTGCTTTCCTTTCCACCACATAACTGGAAACACATTCCAATGTAGCCTAATCCATCCATTTCCAGTTCAAACCTGCCTCTGAGCTAAATGCTACAGGAAAATAGGCTTTATGCCGAGCGTCACGTGACTAAGCCGGAAAACAGATCACATTGCTTCCGATTCAGGTCTTTTGTATGTGCTTCATGAAATTTTTTGCGGTTTTACTCAAGATAACTTAAAAGGAGCAAGCAAAAATGAGCATAACCAATGTCCCTCGCATGTGCAGATTGATATTAAAAAGTTTTTTAATTTTTCTTCTTCACACTAACGTTTAGATATTTAAATAGCATAAAACACCTATAACAAAGTGAACTTAGTAGGTTAGCTGATTACCTTAAAAATCCATAGATATCGTAGTTAGTTCTTACGGCCGTTACACTTTCTCTGACAAGCGGATGCAATGAGACCCGTTTTCCGGTTTGGTCACGTGACGCTCGGCATAAAGCCTATTAACTGGTACAGAAAACAGGCCCTCCACCCTCTGGAAAGGGATAGGCATACAGTTGTGCACAGAGGTTTAAAGGGTTAGTTCACCCAAAAATGAAAATTAAGTCATTAATTACTCACCCCCATGCTGTACCAACCCCGTAAGACCTTCGTTCGTCTTCGGAACACAAATTAAGATATTTTTGATTAAATGTGACAGCTGGATCACTCCTCCATAGGCTCCCTAAGGGAATGAATCCTGACGGCCCAGGAAGTCAATGAAGAAAATGTTTAAATATTCCATGTCACAACAGTGGCTCAACTATAAGTTTATCAAGCGACGAGAATACTTTTTGTGCGGAAATAAAACAAAAATAACGACTTTATTCGACTATTCCTTTTCTTCCTTGTAGGCCTGAAACGAAACTTCAAGAGATTTCCACGACGAATAAACTAATAAAGTCGTTATTTTTGTTTGTTTTTTCGCACAAAAAGTATTCTCGTCGCATGGCATGCATGGTGAATTTAAGGACGCTTCACGCATCAGTTGAGGCTCTCGGGATCCAAGGGGTTGCTACAGTGATATGGGATTATTTTTGTGCCTTTAAAATTGAACGTAACCTTTCAAGAAATTAATGAAAATATAAGTTGATACTTAATAAAATGTCTTTGAAACCGGGAAAAAATAAACCGCAGGCAATTTTTTTTTACTTTGTTTTTAATACACTTCATGTTTTACTAACGGTTTTCTCTTTTTTCTTTCGTTGATCTGTACTTATAAATGCGCTTCCAGAGTTTTCATTTACGCTAAAGAGGTTTTCGTTTACGCTCTCTGAGTTTTCGTTCGCCATTCAGGCACATAACTCTTGTGGGGGCGGGGCTAACAGCGGTGTGTTCTCATTGGCTACTGAGTTTTTGATTGACAGATTCTTAACCTGGAAGTGAAGACATCAGTGTTGTGTTTACATGTGAGTATCTGTAAGCGGCTTCCTATTTAATTTTAGTGATATAAAGTTAGGAGTTTTGTTTTTTAATTGTATCTGTATTTATCATCTACCACTAATATGTTAGCATAAGCTTTTCAGGAGCAGTATTTGTCAGCGCGAGAGAGAATGAATGTCTAGAGGTATAATTGTAGTACATTAAAATACTGTATAATAATGAATAATATCCAATGCTTTCGGAGAATATTTGTTTGTTCCTGATGTTAAATGTTTTTTTTATGCATTGTAGGCTTTGATTAGATTGTAATGTAACAATTTAAAGAGAATACTAGTACTAGGGATATTTTCAGCCATCAAGAAAGTCTCACTCTAACCTGATAATCAAAGTAAGCAACCCTGGTCATAACACTATACCCATTGTTAGCACATGCACTTACACCATCACAATTAATGATCACTTAATTCTGAAGAATTCAAACAATATGAAAATTGCAATCAGATGGTGGCTTGCTGTCAGATGGTACAGACCTTCAAGGATATTTCATTATATTCTTTATTGTCACTATAAGTATGAAAGTGAAAGTCTTGGATGTTGTGACATTCTCATAAAACACATATAGTACTAAAAATGCACAAGTACACAATATACAAAATTTGTGTAAAATTCATATATATTTTAAATTATTTCCAATGATCATTTGAACAGTTCTTGTTACTGCAAATGTAACAAAGCAGTGACTGGGTACATTGTAAGTCTAAACAGAATGAGGGTGGGTATAAGATGAGAGAATTATTATTTTTGGGTGGGCTATCCCCTTAACATTTTTATGCTGTTGGTGTGTTAATCCATGATCAGCGTAGATTTATAAGAATAAAGTGCAACCTCTTGTGTACTTGTGAACTGTGTTTGTTTTAAACTATACACAAGTTTTTGAGCCGTTTCCGCTCTACGTACTAAACTCCTCCCGTCGATGCAATCCACTTCCGTTCTGGCGGGCTGGGTTTGTTTTGCTAGCTAGCTCCGTTGTGCCGACAAAGCACTGATATCGCAGTGACAAATGATATAACAATTACAACATGAAGAAAACTGGTTTGGGAACGATGTGTTCGGTAGTTGGTTGCAAACACTCGAGAAAGCACCTGAAACGAGTGGTTAGATAGAGAGTGCTACGACCACAATCCAGCTACAAAGAGACAATGTCCATGCGCTCCCTTGTTTACATTTTTTCGCAAGCCTGATGCCGACTCGGTATCAAGGACCTGGCTGAGAGTGCCTTGTGAGGGTTAGAATCTTGCCTTGTGTTCCTGTCTACCAACACCCAGCCATGATGCTCATTAAATACAGATAAACACAACAAATACTGCATGCATTGTATTTTTTAATATTATATATGAAAATTTTCATAGTGATGTAATTATGTGGGCTGCTTTTGTATTTTACTTTTTAATACCTGTTAGGATTAAATACGCAATCTTTCTTGTTGAAGTGAATTTCGTTTTGTATCAATTGTATCTTTGTATCTTTAGTCAATGTTTCATCAACAAATTGCCTGGATTAATAAATAAGAAGCAAATATAGTAGACAATATAATTAGGACATGGAGGCGCCGGCGCGTGAACTGGAGCGCGTCTCATAAATGAACCGAAAACTGACAGAAAACACTAGTTTATTAATAAACAATTCAAATGCTTTCAGATTGTCCATTGCTTTTCCATATATTGCCATGGATTGCACGAAGTAGGAGCAAATCTTGCTGTACGTTATGCTGGGCCACGTCGTCATGTTATCCTCCCAGTTCTGCACTGAATTCTAGTAACGCCATCTCCAGTCAAAGTAGTAGAACCGTGTTCCCAAGCTGCATGTGTGAACGTACAGTAAGGAACATAAGGCCTATCTTTCATGATCGTAGTTCAGTGCAATAATTAAATGAAATTACATCAAACTTTATTTTCACTCAAACAGTACAGGCACACTGATATATTGCACAACATAAAGAGATAATGTAAATTGCGCATTATGTAAACAACGGACATCTGTTGGCATGACCTAAATAAGGCTAGGCTCTGCTTTCAGATAAACAAAACGATCATGTTTGTATGACATGACACAACCGACTTTGTTACTGTGCAGATATTGATATGCCTCGGAGGCTTTCAGATTGTCCATTGCTTTTCCATCTATTGCCATGGATTGCACGAAGTAGGAGGTGAAATTGGGCAGTGTAAACTAGGATTTCTTTTTTAGTGATTTTCTGAATGTAAAGCCAAAACAGCGTATTTATGAATTTTGGAGGGCTCTTATTTTGTAATACAACATCAGAATGTCCTGAAACTGTGCAGGTGACACGGTGAGAAGGTGTACTTGTCACCTAGTGACCAACGTTAAATCATAAACTCAGGTCCCAGCCACAGAAACCCAACAGACAGTCGAGGTTGCATACAAAAAAAATACACTTTATTGATGGGCCAGCAAGCATTAAATAGAAACACTAATACGTAGGAGAAAAAGTTCACTAAAATCAAGTCTCTGGAACCCTTTTGAGAGAGGTTAAGATTCAGTGACTGGGTAGCTTCTCGGTGGTTTGCTCCAGCTGTCCTCCCTCAAAACAGTCAAACGGACGCGTCCAGAGGGTCACGGTAGTCGTCTGACCCACAGGAAAAAGTTACGGTACTCCAGGCAGCAAGCAGCGAGCGTCGAGGGAGGTTCGAAGATAGCCACTCAGTCTTCGAGACAACGCCAGAACCACAGGATGGGTATTGCCAAGGCTAAAAGCAAGCAACCACAATGAACACCAACAGTAGCAGAAGAACACACATTCACACTGTGTGGTAATAAAATATATTTACGGCCCTTCAGGCAACAATAGCGAGCGTTGAGGGGGGTTCAAGGGTAGCCACACAGTCTTCAGGACGACGCCAGGCACTGGAACCACAGGATGGGTATTGCTGAGGCTAGGAACAAGCAACCATAATGAACACCGACACCACAGATAGCAGAAGAACACGCATTCACACTGTGTGGTAGAAAAACATAGTTACGGCCCTTCAGGCAACAATAGCGAGCGTTGAGGGGGGTTCAAGGGTAGCCACACAGTCTTCAGGACCACGCCAGACACTGGAACCACAGGATGGGTATTGCTGAGGCTAGGAACAAGCAACCACAATGAACACCGACACCACAGATAGCCGAAGAACACGCATTCACTCTGTGTGGTAGAAAAATATAGTTACGGCCCTTCAGTAGTGATGTGACATTTGAAGCGAGGCGTCGGAGCTTGTGTCGAGCAAAAAGGGGCGTGCCAGATGAAGCCGCGATTCGAGGCTTGTGTTGTTAACGTGAAAATCACGTGACTAATGACAAACGAGGCCTCGGTTTGTGTGGAGACGTCATCGGTTCGGTCTTGAGTGTCGTTTCCGGATAAAGGGGGTTCGAAACTCGCGCCTCCTTGTGGGTGTTGCAGGAGTAGTAGAATCAGTTGTAGTAGCGTAAGCGAGTCAGAGAGTTAGAGTTAGAGAGTTGTTTCATCGTCGTTATTGTGCAATATATGTGTTAGGGCTGTATATTATTACATTATATCAGGTTAGATTAGTTATAGTATATTGTTAGTATTAATTATAGTAGCTATATTATAGTATTGTTATATTAATTAGATAAGATTATTTGGATTGCTTTGGATTTTTGGATTTTGGACTGGACTGCTTTTTGATTTGGATTGCCCTTTTGGAATTGTTTGCCTTTTGTGACCTCTTCCTTTTTCCTTGTAATGGAGCCAGCAAGAAAGAGGAAATCCTCCCCTGTCTGGGAGTTTTTTGAAATGGTTGCTCACAATAAGGTACAAACACAATTTGTATTATTTTTGTTATTATTATTATTTTACTGTCTTTATATAATAATCCTCACTATATGGCTGTATTATATTTAATGTCTATTCATTTATGTTTCAAGGTGAAATGCTTGCTGTGCCTAAAGGAGCTGACATACAGCAATAACACCTCCTCTATGCTCAGGCATTATCGAGCACTGCACGAGCATGCACAGACTACTAACAATCCACACAGTAGTCAAAGTAATTGATAATAATCATTAAAAAACATTATTTAAATAATGTTTTAGGCTCCTACAATACACCTGCACTTTACTTTATTATACTACCTCCACCATAAGCACTGCACTCAACAGTGTCACTTTTGTTGTTCATACTGTCACTATCCAAACCATTTATGAATAATTAATTAACTCTCTCTCTGTGTGTGTGTGTGTGTGTGTGTGTGTGTGTGTGTGTGTGTTTGTTTATGTCCCTTTTGGGTACATTCACCAGGATACACACCAGTAAACTGAGGACCACCTCAAAAATTGAGGACATTTTGTATGTCCTCATTTGTTTGACTATATAATGGCATTCAGCATACTCTAAAATGGTGTCCAGACTTAAAATCTCACTTGTCCCAAAAAATCAGTTTTAAGTGATTTGTGTATGTGAAGTGTGTATGCCCCCCCACTAAAGTGTGTATAACACAGCGCCCTCTAGGAGTACTGCACTTCCGGAAAAGATACACACTTCGGGGATTCTGACCAATCAGAGCGCAGGAAGCCACTATGAGAGCGGGACTTAATGATCTGACCAATCTGAGGCCATCACGTCATCAACAAAAATGGCGGAGCAGAGGCGATATCATTATTATGAATGAATTGACAGATAATCCACATTCAATAATAGATAAATTCGCAATAATTATTATTTAAATAAAAATAGACTAATTTACCCTGAGCAGCAGGAGCTCTCACGATGTATATGGGCATGTTATTAAACTTTAATCCTCGCAGTTTTGCTCTCGCATCGGAGTCTGCTCTGTGTAACGTTATGTGTGTGTGAAGATCGCGCTGCTGCGCGTCACCGAACAGCTGTACAGTAACTTACATAGGAGTTTATTAATCATGTAGGAACGAGTTTGAAGCGGGGAAGAGACAGAGACATTACGTCATGTGAATTTACAAAGTACATATTTCCTTCCAAAAGCGGAGGAACAGCTGTTTAAATCTGTCAATATGGACGTGATGATTGATTCATCCAAGTTTGTTTAATAAAAACACACAAGCCACCAAAAGATGTGAAAACATGCTAAATCGCTTGCTTTTATGAGTGATTTTATTTGTTTGAAGTGTTTTCTCCTACTTTGCGTTCTGCCGTTTCCTCTCATAATATCAGTGATTTCCCTGAGCGGCCACCGCCCCTCCCCCACCCCCCGCACGAGCAGGACTCCGTTACCAGTTACCACAGCAACACATTCACTACAGCAAACAAGCTAACTTTTTTCTTTATATATTATATTATATTATATTATATTATATTATATTATATTGAGGAGAGCAGTTACAGCAAACATTATTCTTATTATATTATATTGCATTGTATTATTTTATATTATATAAAGAGGAGAGCAGTTACAGCAAACATTCTCTTTATAGTATATATTATATTATTTTATATTATATAGAGGAGAGCAGCTGCATGCAACATTCTCATATTATATTATTATATTAATTAAATGTTTACACTAATTACATACGTTTTTTTAAGGCGCTTTGGTGCATTTCTCAAATCACAACTAAAATTCTTGTTCAACCTCCACATCATCTAGTCACTTGTGCACATCATGAAAGCAGTTTATCATTCTTTTGAACAAATTGCAAATGCTTTGGTACATTCATGCAATAAATGTAAGTGTCTGCTGTTTCTTACATTATCAATTGCTTATGTCATGTTGATCAAAATGTATTATACTGGTTCTCTGTTGAATAGTCTTACCCCTCAAAACATATAGGCATTAAATTACTAGTTGTCATAAACTGTCAAACATATTTTCTATACAATTCTATTATACTTTTTTTGTCCTGAATTGCAGATGTGAATTTTGAATTTCACTAATGAAGGGGAATGTAAAGCATTAGATCAATCAATGATCACCAGTTCTCTATAATCGCTCAGAGTGCATCTCATGAAGCTTCCTCTGGAAGCCATATAGACAGAGCACAACACATACACACTCTGAGAATGGAAGAACAACAGGGGGAACAGCCGAGAAGAAGAAGAGGAGGAGTAAGGATGTGTGGTGGAAGGATACAGAGGTAAAACAGAGAGATTGTAGGTTTCTGAAGAAATAGGGGCCAATATTGTAGATCATGTTCATGACCTCATGGCCGAGGCGGGTTGAAAGCTGAGCTGAATGTTGGGAGAACAACCGTGTGTGTCCTAAAACATTCAAGTCTTTATAGACAGAACATGCGTGTAATCAGACAGTGTTCACTATACTGTAGTGTTCACCATAAGCTGTAGACTTACTGTATTACAGCGGAGTCTACTTGCATTTTACATGAGACAGTAAAAATACGTGATAGAGATCCCTTTCCCACTCTACAGATATAAAGCGTTGTGAATCTAGTTTCGCGTACCTACCCCGAAGTGATAAAATAAAACAAAATTATGTATCAAATTTATAGACAAGTAATTTGTTCAGGCATGGTTTTCTAGGGAAATACAAACCTACGCACATATATTCAAACGCACATAACTATAGAATCAATTCTTAATGCGCATGTGAACGCCATCAGCGTTAATCACAGGTTCACGTTTAAAGTCTGTTTAGAGACATTCATATAAATTTTTACCTTGCAGTTACTGTAAATCCGGCCTCTAGTTCATAAACGCCAGAGGAGAACTGGCCCCCACTGAGCCTGGGTTCTCCCAAGGTTTTTTTCTTCTCCATCGGGTCACTTGATGGAGTTTTTCGGTTCCTTGCCACTGTTGCCTTTGGCTTGCTCAGTTGGGGATATTCAAATTAATTAACCAATCATTAATACCATTGATCAGCTCTACCAAACGTGGATGTTTTTCCACTAAGAAACGAACATTGTTATTATGTTTTGATTGATACTGTGAAGCTGCTTTGATGCAATCTATATTGTGAAAAGCGCTATATAAATATACTTGATAGAGACATAATGTAACACACACACATATACAGTATGTGTTTGAATAGTCTGTTCATCGCAATGGCATTGTCATTTTTTAACAGACCAACAGTGTATCTGTGAGTCCAGTCTCATAATGGGTACGTGTTTATGTGTCATACAGATAATGTGCAGTCTTTTCATTGTCATCAAAATCGTAGCCAGTGTTTACTTCTGAAAATACTGATACAGTTATATTGACAACCATCAAAAGCCTGTAACTTGTTAAAAATCCTTAGTACAATATATATCAATGAACATATCAGTGCCTTGTGTCACAAACAAGAATGTCAAAATGCTGTCATGTAATCCTATTGTGTTCTGCTGTTTGTACGAAATGCACTTTCCTTGTTTGCAAATCTTAAGGATGATTCAAGAAATGTACCAAAGCGACTGATAAGAACTGTTTATAGAGGAGAGCAGTTACAGCATACATTCACTCTCTCTCTCTCTCTCTCTCTCTCTCTCTCTCTCTCTCTCTCTCTCTCTCTATCTATCTCTCAATATATATATATATATATAGCCTATATATATAGCCTATATATATATATATATATATATATATATATATATATATATATATATATATATATATAAATCGATAGATAGATAGATAGATAGAGAGAGAGAGAGAGAGAGAGAGAGAGAGAGAGAGGGGGGGGGGGGACAGAGCAGTTACATATAGTCATACAAAAGAAAAAAAGTGTTTAAAAGAATCATGAATCAAGCTGACACGTTTAAATGTTTGTTTACATAATTATTTTGTACTTAATTTGATTTTAAAAGCCATTGGATCTGCACTAACCCTAACCCTAACCCTAGCTCTGCCTGTGACTGTCAGTCTGACTGAGATCTGCTCACACTGTGATCAGCCGCCCTTCCCCCACAGCACTGAGACTGATCGCGCGCGCGCCCTTCCCCCACAGCACTGAGAGAGACTGATCGCGCGCGCGCCCTTCCCCCACAGCACTGAGACTGACTGGAGTGACAGAGAGCTGAACTTGTCTCTGACTGAACTAACAGACTGACAGTTACAGGTAGATAGCTAAGCAGAAGTGCTTCTCAAAAGATCACAAACTGTCGTGGCTATGCGTTTTTAAAGCACTTTTACAAGGTCTATTAGCTTCTCCGCCCTGTAATGTAAAATACCATTAATTTATGAAAGAAATACAAAGAAGATAATGCTGTTAAAGTACTTGTTAAAGTTTAATTTAGAGCCTCGAAATAATCCACACCCATCCCCCATCTTAACTCGAATAAATTGACAACAACACAGACTCCAAAAGTAGAGACATATTATACCAGCTTGAATATCAGCCCTGCTGTGTATTTGCATACATCAGTTTACTATTTTGATTAATAAATGCTATTAGTAGAAAATAAGATGTCTGTTCATAGGTTGCTCATTTTGCATTTTTTGCTCTTTTAAACCTGTGCTTGTTCGGACATGCGCACTGGTTCCTAGTTCGAGTCGGGTGAGTTCGTTTACAAGTGATCATGTGCTCTGTCCACTAGACTAGAAAGACTTGATCCACCACAGTTTTTTTTTTTTTTTTTTTTTGAAGAAGAAGAAACACTACTGCGATTAAAAAAAAAAAAGATTCTTGTCATCAGAGAGTTTTCTATTCGGTCAAATAAATAGTCACAATTGCAACGTGAAATCCAAATACGTAACCACGTCATTTACGCACGTCTGCGACAGTGGATGTATTTTCCCGGGAAATGCAGACACGTGACAATGGGACGCGAAACAGTCAGACGACAGCCCTCCACCCTCCACCACGCAGGAAAGGTGAGATGAAGTCTTGTCCTGAAAATGCATGATAACTAAATACATTGTGAAATATGAAAGTTAGTAAGATGTATGTTTATTTTAGTGGTTTAATTATTTTTTGCTTAGGGTTTTATTTACTTCTCGATTGTATTTTATTTGTTTCTCATTTGATGATTTGTTGCAATAAGGAAAAAAGTATATTGCCTACTTGTAGGCATTGACCAGTAAATATAATTTTGTTAGTACTTTAGATTCTACAAATTAAAAAAAAAACGAGTCAGTGATAGCCTACTATATCATTGTTTTTCTCAAAAGTGTTGTCAAATTGCAACTGTGATTTAAAATATTAATTATATTTTTTTTATATCATTATTATTTGATATATTTTTAATTTTATGTAATACAATATTTGCCCAAAAATCTTTTTTTCAGTGGAATGTTTTTTTTTCTAGATTTATTATTTATCTTTTTTATCTTTTTTTGCCCAATGATGGTACATAGACACTTTATAGTATTTTTATTGTGTGTTTCAATGTCCAAAGCAGACAAAAAGCACATTAGAAATAGTCCATATAAATCTAGCTGGTTATTGACTGAAAATATCCTGTATGCTGTAGCTAATCAATATAGTAGATTGATGTCAATTGTGGTCACAAGACACACAAGAACCTATGTTTTTTGGCATCATTGACATTGCCTTTTTTTAATCTAAATTCCTGTTGTAGACTGGTCACACGTGCTGTCATTGAATAGAGCTCTGTGATATAATATAAATATATACTTAAGTGTTGAACAGAAAAAACACAACACGTGTTTGGAACAACATGAGGTTCAATTGGAACACTTAACATAATTGTATGTTAATTACGTATGTTTTTGGGTGAACAATTCCAGTAAGATCAACAAGATTTTTTAAATATGCTTGTTTATTTCATTTCATTCACATTATATATATATATATATATATATATATATATATATATATTTTTTTCCCAGTCATTTCAAGAAAGTAAGTCGCCATGCTGGGAAATAAAAGACGTAAGAAACCTCTGCAGGACGCTGAGCATCACATTACCTGTGAAACCGACAAGCCTGAGCTTCAAGAGCAGTTCATCAGCAAATATAAAGGCAAGTATTTATGAATAAGGAGTAATAACGTTACTCTACAAAACTGATAATTTAATGTGAGGTGAGTCATATGGTTGTTTGGCCAAATTATATCCATGTTATACAAGTAACACAGTACTTCATATAATTTATTTTTATTGTGCAGTCAAGATTTCTGAATAGAGTTCTGCAGTCATTAGCCCGAAAACAAAAACAGTTGCATTTTTGCATTTCTGGTTCCATCAACCCAAAGTCAGTGTTTATTTGCGCATTCTTAACCCAATTATGCACAATAAGCCCATAGTGCGTGTGGTCATGTAAACGCAGACTAAGGTCATCATAAACGGCATAAGCATAAACCAATCGACACCGCTAGATTTTTGCCCCTTATTCCAGATTTGCCCAGCATGTAAACACATTAACCTGCGTTCTGTGGCTTATTGAAGTGAGCATGTGTGACTGGAAAGTGTCCTTATTGTGGATTTAAGCACATCCAGACAGAGCGAGCGTTTTCTTGACCCAATAACATCTTAAAAAGTGTTCTCAAAAAGTGTTCTCATCTCATGCAGAAGTGGTACAGTCAAAATCCTACTAAAACTTCTTTGTCATTGTGGAGAGTGCAGTGCATGGTTGCATAGCAACAACAGACGCCACGGGAAAATCAGACTGTTATTTTACTATTAATAATAAAATATAAGCTAATATGCATTAACACTAGGACTCCCAGAATTCTATAACTACTATAATGGCCATAGCAGTCATTCTGACTGCTCATACATTATTTGCATATCATTTCAATAAGCTATATCAAATCTAAGAATAAATGGATCTGTTATGTTAGGATAGGTAATAATAAACATCAGAACACTACATTTTAATTATGATGTATGTAAAATTGTATTAGTTAACCAACAACCACTCAGCCTCATCAAGGCTCTGAAGCATGGCTAAAGCCTCTGTGGCAGTCATTCTTCTTGCTGACATTGTTCTGATATTCTCTTTTCAATATTTCAATTTGGTTTTAGCTCGAAGCTAAAGCTAGATTTCAGCTTTGCAATAGACTAAACAAACAACAAGAGAAATTGTTGCTAGTCAACGGTGATGCATCTTCAAGAGCAGGAAAAAGGAGCAACCGACACACGGTCTGTAATGCATACGGTCAGTATGACTGTTAGGACCATTCAAGGTAGAAATACTCAAAACTCAGTCTTTTGTGTCTTGTAATTTTAATAAAATAACAATGATAGAATAAAATATAGACACATTTAGGAAAAGTCAGGGTCCTATTAGTTACATGGGTTTTATTTCAACAAAGTTATTACATTGCAAAATTTTAAAACAGTCAAAATGACTGCCTTGGGAGTTCTAGTGTTAATGAACATGTCAAGTAATTTGTCTTTTTTTACTCGTATATTTCAGCCTTTAAATAATTTTTATAAAAAGAATGAGGTTTATCTTTTATAAAACCTTTTTTGTCAACTTTATTCGAATTTAATTTTACTATATGTGCCTATAGGGGTGGGCCTGGGATGGCAGGGGTTGGTGGCAATGTAAGTTTCTGGATATTTTCCATAAGAAAATTTGCGGGGCGAGGGCTTCGATTACCTCTCTCGTTTTGGACCATACATGTGTTTGCATCCCTGCATATGCGCGAGGGAGGGAGAGAGAGAGCAAGACAGTTTGAAGGTGCGCGCGCGGCCGGGGCTCTGCTCGTTCTTTCAGTAACATGCGCCCTATCACACTCATCTACATCACTCACCGATCAAATAAGGCTTTGGGGGCAGGGGCGTGTCTAGAAGGGGGGCCCCCCTGGAATATGATTGGCCCCCCCCGGTGCCCCCCCAACATCATTGGGCTAGATTTACTGTCAACCTGACAATGCCCAACGCCATTGGATCAGAGCGCTGTCAATCACTGCTTGATTTGCGATTCGCAAAGCGAAATCACAGGTCCGCGTTTTTAAAACAGTAGGAGAGAGAGAGAGAGATACCTCGACACGTCATTGTTTATGGTATATACACACTCAATTACAGTATATATTTTGAAATATTGCACCGTATGTTAGTCTGATTACTTTCATGTGTGACTGATCAAGCCAGTACCGTTAGATCAGCTAACGTAACTTCGGCAGACTGAATAGAGATTCCGTGGCAGCGCACAACCACATAAATATAAAATAGATAATTTTTATAGATTTTTAATAGATTACTTTATCTGTTGTTTTAAAGACTAAAGGCACAATCTTTTTCCAAAAAAGTCGTGCCGTGGTGAACATTAAAATGTGGGAATGTTAACTAACACCATAGCTACATGCAACTCTGTGTAATTTAGATACTTAATGGGTTTTTGTTTATTTTTACACCGCAACAGGACATCCAAGATTTCTTTAAGAAATCATTTTAGAGACCGATTTTATGCAGAACGTTCACCGACACTCACACACACATTCAATGTTTGTGTTGAGAATAATGCATGTTAGATGACTAATTAATGCCTAGGTGATGTTTTTTTTTATTTATAAGAACAAAACTGTGTGGTCCAATCCATGTAAAATACAAAATGATTTTCAGGCTCTTGTTCAGTGCCACATTTAATACCATCTATATTAGGGCACTGGGCATTGCAAAGATTTTTTAAATCGCGTTTAATATTTTCTAAACAAGTATTTATTTCTAGTTGAATTTTCTAGCTGATTTCCCATGGGCCCCCCCGACTGGTCCTTGGTCCACCCTGTGGCCCCCCCATTTATAAAATCCTAGAATCACCCCTGTTTGGCGGGGCAAATAAACTGCATCCAACTGCTTTCCCTGACGCCTGGATCGTTCGGTGGCGTATTCAAACATGTTGTTTGTCCACAGCGAGGAATAGCACGTCTGCGTGGCATCGCAATCTTCTTGTAAACAGACCCACTCGCTGCATGACAACGCATGCGATGATGCGAAATGAGGCATAGTTGTCTTGCGCTGGAGGCGGTCATATGCAAACGACTGGTACGTTTATAATGGGGGTTGGGGGGGGGCGGCACGGGACATCTTAAGCTATTAAACTTGCTGGAAGTTTTAATAGTACATAGATCTCTTATATACCAAAAGATCAAGGCAAATTTGGTCTCATGTCATGACCCCTTTAAAAGTATAATGTAAAGTATAAAAAGCAAAGCATACTTTGAGATTAGCCTGGCTATTGACTATTTTCCTACAGTAATTTCCCTTTTACATCATATAATGTACATCATATGGTTGAGAACTTTTAGTAATAATCAAAATAATAGTTGACATTAAAGAAACTGCTGCTAATGAATTTCTCCTCTTCAGGGCGTGGAGTTTTCACCACTGGAGCTTTCTTCAGAGGGGATTTTGTTCTTGAATACAGAGGTGAACTTCTGAGTTCAGAGGAGAGTCTTGCTCGAACTGAACACTACACTGAAGCTGAGAACACGTTCCTGTTTGATTTTCAGTGGCATGGCAGAAATTGGTGGTGAGTAAAGAACTGTTGGATTGATGTAGTAGTGATAATAAATAGGGATGTCCCGATCCGATACTCAGGATCGGTATCGGCTCCGATACTGCCATTTTTGCGGGATCGGGTATCGATCAGACATTGATCAGACGAGGCCGATCCAAATCCGATATTGTGGGTATACTATTATGTGTTATTGTTAAGCCCCACAAAAGGCACAAAAACATTCTAAAGTACCATAACGTTTTCGTGCACTCTATTATAAGTGTTCTGAAGCCATTATGTGAGATATAAATTAATATTTAAGTCATTAAATTCAAGATCACGTAAACTTTTCCAAATCAGTCATTCTCCATTCAGCATTCAAACAGCGCGTCGCGTTCGGTTACAGTCAATGATGAAACTATCTTCAAGATGATTCAATGTTAATACTATTATACTTGATCTGTAAGATAAAGGTCTATGTTTTCGCATAAAACAACTTTATCTTGCTGGACTTTATTGCTGTAACTCAATCGTGTTACTCTACCGGGTGTCGGACGCTGTCGGTTTGATAACAAAACTAGAGTCAGAGCACTATAATTGTTCTTCATGCGCACAGTAACTGAAATTTAAAACTGTTAAAAGAAAAGGCTCAATAAACGATTGCATAGATAGATACTGTATAATACACTGTCCATCAATATGTATCTCCGTTGTGCTTTGAACTTTTCAAAGCGGACTCGACGCGCTGCGTGCTGTAACTCCACGTGGCTTCAAGCGCATCATTCTCCGCTCGGGATGCGCATAAGCGCTTTGTGCCGCACTGTATTGGAGCCTTTCATATCATAATGCAGTGACGCAATTAAAGCTTATTAACATTAATAATTATTAATGTTGCTGCCTCATTAAATAGCTGTGCAATACACTTAAAACATGTCTCAATTTTATAGCAGATTTAGCTATATCTAAAATAATTATCTTTTTCATTTTTGTTATCTTGTTTTTCATGAATGTATTTTACAACAATAAAAAGAACAATGTGTATTATCCACTAATCTAGTTTATAATAGCATTTTTGTCACATATTTTGGGGATTTGTTGTTTATCTTTATAATGAAGCTGTCTCTATTAAGTAGATTGTGTTTAACACACACAAGAGTGATAATCAGTTTAACACACAGTTATAGAAATTCTACTTGATTTAAAAAACAAAAACTGTACTGGTATTTACAATGTAGAATGCTGCTGTTTAAATTGTTTTAACTTTAAACCTGTTGGTAGCTAGCTAGCTTTAAGTACTGAAGTACCTGTATTTTCTTTCATTTATATATTTATTTTTTATTTTTTTTGTAGTGTTTGAATAAAGGGTGGCAATCTTTCATAATCAACTGTTGTTGTGGACTATATAGGAGGTATATTTTAGGTGGCTAATTGAGAAAATTGCTATATTTTTTATTAGTTTAAGAATAAAATAAAAATATCGGATTAATATCGGTATCGGCAAAAGCCAAAGCTACGGCATCGGTATCGGTATCGGAAGTGAAAAAGTGGTATCGGGACATCCCTAATAATAAAATATCTGGAACTGTAAAATACTCAGGGTGTGTTCATGCCTGTAGTTCTGTTCGCTTGGTTCGTTTGGTCCGGGTCTGCTTAGTGTTCAGATTGGCATTTCTATCGTCAAACCTGTTATGCTTGACCAGTTTGTCCTTTTTAGGGTCACATCTTCCTGTTTTTGGTTCGTTTATATGTCTCTGGTCCATGTTATGCTCATATTTCATTCAAACCGCACCAGAGTTTTTCTCTGTATTCCCTAAAGAGAACAAAATGGTTAAAGGGATAGTTCAGGATTTAGGATTAAGCTTTGTATTAGTAGAAAACCTGTAGTATTTTCGAATTACCATGCTTTCCACCCTCATATCCCCCTGAGACGAGAGATTTATGTATTTTTTGTCTGGAAAAAATCCTCCGATGAAGCAAAATTCGTCATTTTGCGTCATCGGAGGATTTTTTGGCCAGAGGCTAAAGACTACAGCCAGTAGTAGGGGCTGTCCCGCATGTTCTCAACCCGCCCATAGAGGGTGGGATCTCACTCACAGAATGTACACATAGTGTCAGACATCTTTTTCTGGAAGCTAAGCTAGCAGGTTCTTGTTCTGTGGCGAAAACTGAGTAGTAGGGGTTACCATCCTCTTTTTCCCGGACATGTCCGGGCGTCGATGTCCGGGATTCAGCTTTTGCTTTCTGCAGTCGCCATTCATTGTTTACATGCACACCTTTTGTTTCAATCTAACTGAATTCATTCTGATTGGTGAATCTGAATGTAGTGTTTACATGAAAGCTAAACAAGTGATCGGTTGATGTGCATTTTAACATTGCTAAGAAAATTTCGTCTCACAGGTGTCGTTCATCAGTAATCACGCCACCGGCTTCGTGTCGTTCTCCCACGGCCCTCACTCGTCCTGCTCGCCACAGTAAACATGACTCGTGTCGTTCTCCCGCGGCTCTCACTCGTCCTGCTCGCCACAGTAAACATGACTCGTGTCGTTCTCCCGCGGCCCTCACTCGTCCTGCTCGCCACAGTAAACATGACTCGTGTCGTTCTCCCGCGGCCCTCACTCGTCCTGCTCGCCACAGTAAACATGACTCGCGCCGTTCTCCCGCGGCCCTCACTCGTCCTGCTCGCCACAGTAAACATGACTCGAGCCGTTCTCCCGCGGCCCTCACTCGTCCTGCTCGCCACAGTAAACATGACTCGCGCTGTTCTCCCGCGGCCCTCACTCGTCCTGCTCGCCACAGTAAACATGACTCGAGCCGTTCTCCCGCGGCCCTCACTCGTCCTGCTCGCCACAGTAAACATGACTCGCACTGTTCTCCCGCGGCCCTCACTCGTCCTGCTCGCCACAGTAAACATGACTCGAGCCGTTCTCCCGCGGCCCTCACTCGTCCTGCTCGCCACAGTAAACATGACTCGTGTCGTTCTCCCGCGGCTCTCACTCGTCCTGCTCGCCACAGTAAACATGACTCGTGTCGTTCTCCCGCGGCCCTCACTCGTCCTGCTCGCCACAGTAAACATGACTCGTGTCGTTCTCCCGCGGCCCTCACTCGTCCTGCTCGCCACAGTAAACATGACTCGTGTCATTCTCCCGCGGCTCTCACTCGTCCTGCTCGCCACAGTAAACATGACTCGTGTCGTTCTCCCGCGGCCCTCACTCGTCCTGCTCGCCACAGTAAACATGACTCGTGTCGTTCTCCCGCGGCCCTCACTCGTCCTGCTCGCCACAGTAAACATGACTCGCGCCGTTCTCCCGCGGCTCTCACTCGTCCTGCTCGCCACAGTAAACATGACTCGTGTCGTTCTCCACACGGCCCTCACTCGTCCTGCTCGCCACAGTAAACATGACTCGTGTCGTTCTCCCGCGGCTCTCACTCGTCCTGCTCGCCACAGTAAACATGACTCGCCCGTTCTCCCGCGGCCCTCACTCGTCCTGCTCGCCACAGTAAACATGACTCGTGTCCTTCTCCACACGGCCCTCACTCGTCCTGCTCGCCACAGTAAACATGACTCGCGCCGTTCTCCCGCGGCCCTCACTCATCCTGCTCGCCACAGTAAACATGACTCGTGTCGTTCTCCCGCGGCCCTCACTCGTCCTGCTCGCCACAGTAAACATGACTCGTGTCGTTCTCCCGCGGCCCTCACTCGTCCTGCTCGCCACAGTAAACATGACTCGTGCCGTTCTCCCGCGGCCCTCACTCGTCCTGCTCGCCACAGTAAACATGACTCGTGCCGTTCTCCCGCGGCTCTCACTCGTCCTGCTCGCCACAGTAAACATGACTCGTGCCGTTCTCCCGCGGCTCTCACTCGTCCTGCTCGCCACAGTAAACATGACTCGTGTCGTTCTCCCGCGGCTCTCACTCGTCCTGCTCGCCACAGTAAACATGACTCGTGCCGTTCTCCCGCGGCCCTCACTCGTCCTGCTCGCCACAGTAAACATGACTCGTGTCGTTCTCCCGCGGCCCTCACTCGTCCTGCTCGCCACAGTAAACATGACTCGTGTCGTTCTCCCGCGGCCCTCACTCGTCCTGCTCGCCACAGTAAACATGACTCGCGCCGTTCTCCCGCGCCCCTCACTCGTCCTGCTCGCCACAGTAAACATGACTCGCGCCGTTCTCCCGCGGCCCTCACTCGTCCTGCTCGCCACAGTAAACATGACTCGTGCCGTTCTCCCGCGGCTCTCACTCGTCCTGCTCGCCACAGTAAACATGACTCGTGCCGTTCTCCCGCGGCTCTCACTCGTCCTGCTCGCCACAGTAAACATGACTCGTGTCGTTCTCCCGCGGCCCTCACTCGTCCTGCTCGCCACAGTAAACATGACTCGAGCCGTTCTCCCGCGGCCCTCACTCGTCCTGCTCGCCACAGTAAACATGACTCGAGCCGTTCTCCCGCGGCCCTCACTCGTCCTGCTCGCCACAGTAAACATGACTCGAGCCGTTCTCCCGCGGCTCTCACTCGTCCTGCTCTCCACAGTAAACATGACTCGCGCCGTTCTCCCGCGGCCCTCACTCGTCCTGCTCGCCACAGTAAACATGACTCGTGCCGTTCTCCCGCGGCTCTCACTCGTCCTGCTCGCCACAGTAAACATGACTCGAGCCGTTCTCCCGCGGCCCTCACTCGTCCTGCTCGCCACAGTAAACATGACTCGTGTCGTTCTCCCGCGGCCCTCACTCGTCCTGCTCGCCACAGTAAACATGACTCGTGTCGTTCTCCCGCGGCCCTCACTCGTCCTGCTCGCCACAGTAAACATGACTCGCGCCGTTCTCCCGCGGCTCTCACTCGTCCTGCTCGCCACAGTAAACATGACTCGTGTCGTTCTCCACACGGCCCTCACTCGTCCTGCTCGCCACAGTAAACATGACTCGTGTCGTTCTCCCGCGGCTCTCACTCGTCCTGCTCGCCACAGTAAACATGACTCGCCCGTTCTCCCGCGGCCCTCACTCGTCCTGCTCGCCACAGTAAACATGACTCGTGTCGTTCTCCACACGGCCCTCACTCGTCCTGCTCGCCACAGTAAACATGACTCGCGCCGTTCTCCCGCGGCCCTCACTCATCCTGCTCGCCACAGTAAACATGACTCGTGTCGTTCTCCCGCGGCCCTCACTCGTCCTGCTCGCCACAGTAAACATGACTCGTGTCGTTCTCCCGCGGCCCTCACTCGTCCTGCTCGCCACAGTAAACATGACTCGTGCCGTTCTCCCGCGGCCCTCACTCGTCCTGCTCGCCACAGTAAACATGACTCGTGCCGTTCTCCCGCGGCTCTCACTCGTCCTGCTCGCCACAGTAAACATGACTCGTGCCGTTCTCCCGCGGCTCTCACTCGTCCTGCTCGCCACAGTAAACATGACTCGTGTCGTTCTCCCGCGGCTCTCACTCGTCCTGCTCGCCACAGTAAACATGACTCGTGCCGTTCTCCCGCGGCCCTCACTCGTCCTGCTCGCCACAGTAAACATGACTCGTGTCGTTCTCCCGCGGCCCTCACTCGTCCTGCTCGCCACAGTAAACATGACTCGTGTCGTTCTCCCGCGGCCCTCACTCGTCCTGCTCGCCACAGTAAACATGACTCGCGCCGTTCTCCCGCGCCCCTCACTCGTCCTGCTCGCCACAGTAAACATGACTCGCGCCGTTCTCCCGCGGCCCTCACTCGTCCTGCTCGCCACAGTAAACATGACTCGTGCCGTTCTCCCGCGGCTCTCACTCGTCCTGCTCGCCACAGTAAACATGACTCGTGCCGTTCTCCCGCGGCTCTCACTCGTCCTGCTCGCCACAGTAAACATGACTCGTGTCGTTCTCCCGCGGCCCTCACTCATCCTGCTCGCCACAGTAAACATGACTCGTGTCGTTCTCCCGCGGCCCTCACTCGTCCTGCTCGCCACAGTAAACATGACTCGCGCCGTTCTCCCGCGGCCCTCACTCGTCCTGCTCGCCACAGTAAACATGACTCGTGCCGTTCTCCCGCGGCTCTCACTCGTCCTGCTCGCCACAGTAAACATGACTCGTGTCGTTCTCCCGCGGCCCTCACTCGTCCTGCTCGCCACAGTAAACATGACTCGTGTCGTTCTCCCGCGGCCCTCACTCGTCCTGCTCGCCACAGTAAACATGACTCGTGTCGTTCTCCCGCGGCCCTCACTCGTCCTGCTCGCCACAGTAAACATGACTCGCCCGTTCTCCCGCGGCTCTCACTCGTCCTGCTCGCCACAGTAAACATGACTCGCGCCGTTCTCCCGCGGCCCTCACTCGTCCTTTCCCCTTTCCCCATCCCCTTTACATTCTCTCCTCCCTCTTTACATCCCCTTTACATTCTCTCCTCCCTCTTTACATCCTCTTTACATTCTCTCCTCCCTCTTTACATTCCCTTTACATTCTCTCCTCCCTCTTTACATTCTCTCCTCCCTCTTTACATTCTCTCCTCCCTCTTTACACCTCCTTTACATTCTCTCCTCCCTCTTTACATCCACTTTACATTCTCTCCTCCCTCTTTACATTCCCTTTACATTCTCTCCTCCCTCTTTACATTCTCTCCTCCCTCTTTACACCTCCTTTACATTCTCTCCTCCCTCTTTACATCCCCTTTACATTCTCTCCTCCCTCTTTACATCCTCTTTACATTCTCTCCTCCCTCTTTACATCCCCTTTACATTCTCTCCTCCCTCTTTACATCCCCTTTACATTCTCTCCTCCCTCTTTACATCCTCTTTACATTCTCTCCTCCCTCTTTACATCCTCTTTACATTCTCTCCTCCCTCTTTACATCCTCTTTACATTCTCTCCTCCCTCTTTACATCCTCTTTACATTCTCTTTACATTCTCTCCTCCCTCTTTACATCCTCTTTACATTCTCTCCTCTTAACATCCCCTTTACTTTACAGATGTAAAGAGGGATGAGAATGTAAAAGATGTAAAGAGGGAGGAGAGAATGTAAAAGATGTAAAGAGGGAGGAGAATATAAAGATGATGTAAAGAGGGAGGAGAGCTTTATGCTTGTTGAACTTGTTGGACAGCGCTGCACAGACGGCTGACTTGAGCAGTGCATGACGGTTAGAGCTTGTGTCCGGCTTCAGACAGCGACGCCCCGTGACTGTGACGTATGGTATCAGAGTACAGCGAGAGCGATTCGAGAGCAGGACTCAGCCAGAGCAGTTTCTCCAGAGCGACTCACGAGCTCTGATGACGACACAACTGATCCACGATTTGCCGAATCCACCGCACAAATCTGTTTTTTTTAAACATTGAAAGCTCTTTTCATGTAGTCGCAATGTTATATTGTCATGGTTATCAAAATAAAACTGATACAATGTAGACCCCACTTCATTGGGATTTAGGCTTATGTTGAACTATATTCTTGTACAAACAGACGCTGTATTAAGCAGTACATGTATTGAATCAAAATGTCTCTGAAATATCGGTGTATTTGGCAAATAATGCATTTATTCCACTTCAGCTGTGGTAAAGTATGCAAACACAGCGCAAGCGTCACTACGGGAAGCAGAAAGTGTCAAACTCACGTCTCAGTTTTCAGCTCCTCCCGCCTCCACACGGCAACTCTCACCGATCGGTTACATCCAGCCACAGCCCATGTCCAACACAGCTAATGTAAAGGATGAAAGAGGGAGGAGTGAAGGTAAAGAGGGAGAAAATGGGGAGGAGTGAAGGTAAAGAGGATGGAAAAGAGGGAGGAGTGAAGGTAAACAGGTTGAAAAGAGGGAGGAGTGAAGGTAAAGAGGGAGGAGTGAAGGTAAAGGAGGAGGTAGAGATTTTGATGGGTGGATGGAGGAAATATCGAGGATGGTTGTGCACTGAGAATCATTCCCACCTCCAAGTTAATTGATTTTTCATTGTTCTTTTTTTAATTTTTTTATGTTTTTGAATTTCTGTCATTAACTGCAATGTGTACTTTCAACACAATGTGTTCAAGACTGTTAATATTAAAGAGTCATTTAATTGGAGTGTGTGTCACTCGAGTCCCCAACGAGTCATTTAATCGGAGTGTGTGTCTCTCAAGTCCCCAAAGAGTCATTTAATCGGAGTGTGTGTGTCTCTCAAGTCCCCAAAGAGTCATTTAATCGGAGTGTGTGTGTCTCTCAAGTCCCCAAAGAGTCATTTAATTGGAGTGTGTGTCTCTCAAGTCCCCAAAGAGTCATTTAATCGGAGTGTGTGTGTCTCTCAAGTCCCCAAAGAGTCATTTAATCGGAGTGTGTGTCTCTCAAGTCCCCAAAGAGTCATTTAATCGGAGTGTGTGTGTCTCTCAAGTCCCCAAAGAGTCATTTAATCGGAGTGTGTGTGTCTCTCAAGTCCCCAAAGAGTCATTTCATCGGAGTGTGTGTCTCTCAAGTCCCCAAAGAGTCATTTCATCGAAGTGTGTGTCTCTCAAGTCCCCAAAGAGTCATTTAATCGGAGTGTGTGTCTCTCAAGTCCCCAAAGAGTCATTTAATCGGAGTGTGTGTGTGTGTGTCTCTCAAGTCCCCAAAGAGTCATTTAATCGGAGTGTGTGTCTCTCAAGTCCCCAAAGAGTCATTTAATCGGAGTGTGTGTGTCTCTCAAGTCCCCAAAGAGTCATTTAATCGGAGTGTGTGTCTCTCAAGTCCCCAAAGAGTCATTTAATCGGAGTGTGTGTGTCTCTCAAGTCCCCAAAGAGTCATTTAATCGGAGTGTGTGTCTCTCAAGTCCCCAAAGAGTCATTTAATCGGAGTGTGTGTGTCTCTCAAGTCCCCAAAGAGTCATTTAATCGGAGTGTGTGTGTCTCTCAAGTCCCCAAAGAGTCATTTAATCGAAGTGTGTGTTTTTTTGTTTGTTTTTTGGACAATTACTACACTTTACAGAAGAACATGACTAATGTGTTAAAGCCCCAGTGAGTAGCCAAAGACTCAAGATGTTTTTGTGATAATGATTATTTTGCAGTCGGTGCTAAATTAACTAGAGGGATGCAGGCCGTGGTCTTAGAAAAACTATTTAGGCTATATATATATATATATATTAGTTTGCGTGCCGTGTGCTCGGCTGCTTGCTGTGTTGTGATCGTAATTATACGATCACGCGAGAGAGAAAGTAGATGTGTGCAGTTTCAGCCGTCCTCCTCTGATTGTGATGTGATCGAAATAACAAACAAAACAGTTTTGTAAAATGATATATGAATCATTTTTATTTTATCATATATCATTTTACAAAACTTTTTTCTGCATGTGCTCCCGCACACACAATTTCAGTCACAACACGCAGTCAGAGGATGCGCTGAAACATCAGCTCTCGATGCTGTTCCCTTCATTCATAACTCGGACTGAGAAGGATAGGCTATATTTGTGTAAATAGTTGTGCAACTGCGCAAACTTTATGAAGTTTAATGTTTGGGTTCCAGGGGAATTTATGATTGTTTCACCTTTTCAACCTCATCAATGTTTCGTAATTAGTAAGTTCTGTGCTTTTTCTCTTTTTTTTTTCTTGTGTGCTGACTGATGAGGGGCCAATGTGCCTTGGTGAAACGGTGTTTGTACATGCAGCTTATTTTTTTAATTATCGTGGCAAGCAATCATAAAATACAGCATATTGCACAAAAAAAAAAAGCAATTTACTGAGAAACGGACCTCGGGTTTGGGTCGGGCTCAGGCTTAAAATATAACCGTAATGTTCGGGTCAGGTTAAATGATTTCGGGTACGGGCCGGGTTTGGGCTTAAGTTTAAAGCCTGTGCTGACCTCTACTTCAGGCACATAACTTGTAAAATTTCAGCAATTATTAAATTACTTCTGTAG
The DNA here is from genome assembly GCA_030578255.1 of Tiaroga cobitis. NCBI lineage: Eukaryota > Metazoa > Chordata > Actinopteri > Cypriniformes > Leuciscidae > Tiaroga > Tiaroga cobitis. The sequence goes on from CM060608.1 coordinate 1,669,483, forward strand.
AGCTGTTTTACAGTTGAAATAGAATTGAGCTGAATAATGACACTATTGTCTTCAGTTCCATCTTTGGTTCTCTCTGATAGTCAATCAATCAAATACAGTCAAATGAATAATATTTCTGAATGTTAATTGTCATTCCCCAACTGAGCAGTGAAGGACACTTCATCTCAAGCTACAAATCAGACAAAAATGTTGGCTACCCATTTTCTGTGATCTTGACGAAAAAATAAAAAATAAAAAACTGTTTACTCACTAAATATATACCATCTCAACAAAGTCCTGATATTATACCTTTACCAGAATCTGTGTATCACCATGGTCCTCAAAGTATGACTTAACCAGAGTCTGTGTATCACCATGGTCCTCAAAGTATGACTTGATCAGAGTTTGTGTTTAATGTCCCCAAAATGGACATAAAAAATACTGTCCCTAAAGTGAAGCCAAAATGTCAGGTCTTTAAGGAAGACTTTTATTAATAAAATCAAGTGATAAGTGTGATGACAGCTTCTCCAGAAGTGCAGTCATGTCTTTCTTTTGTCTCTAGACCCTTCAGAAAGGGGTGTCCCTAAAGGTAGGGTTCCCAGTCATACGTCCTCACATTGTGGTTAAGTAGGTATGTGTGTGTGTGTGTGTGTGTGTGTGTGTGTGTGTGTGTGTGTGTGTGTGTTTATGTCCCTTTTGGGTACATTCACCAGGATACACACCAGTAAACTGAGGACCACCTCAAAAATTGAGGACATTTTGTATGTCCTCATTTGTTTGACTATATAATGGCATTCAGCATACTCTAAAATGGTGTCCAGACTTAAAATCTCACTTGTCCCAAAAAATCAGTTTTAAGTGATTTGTGTATGTGAAGTGTGTATGCCCCCCCACTAAAGTGTGTATAACACAGCGCCCTCTAGGAGTACTGCACTTCCGGAAAAGATACACACTTCGGGGATTCTGACCAATCAGAGCGCAGGAAGCCACTATGAGAGCGGGACTTAATGATCTGACCAATCTGAGGCCATCACGTCATCAACAAAAATGGCGGAGCAGAGGCGATATCATTATTATGAATGAATTGACAGATAATCCACATTCAATAATAGATAAATTCGCAATAATTATTATTTAAATAAAAATAGACTAATTTACCCTGAGCAGCAGGAGCTCTCACGATGTATATGGGCATGTTATTAAACTTTAATCCTCGCAGTTTTGCTCTCGCATCGGAGTCTGCTCTGTGTAACGTTATGTGTGTGTGAAGATCGCGCTGCTGCGCGTCACCGAACAGCTGTACAGTAACTTACATAGGAGTTTATTAATCATGTAGGAACGAGTTTGAAGCGGGGAAGAGACAGAGACATTACGTCATGTGAATTTACAAAGTACATATTTCCTTCCAAAAGCGGAGGAACAGCTGTTTAAATCTGTCAATATGGACGTGATGATTGATTCATCCAAGTTTGTTTAATAAAAACACACAAGCCACCAAAAGATGTGAAAACATGCTAAATCGCTTGCTTTTATGAGTGATTTTATTTGTTTTAAGTGTTTTCTCCTACTTTGCGTTCTGCCGTTTCCTCTCATAATATCAGTGATTTCCCTGAGCGGCCACCGCCCCTCCCCCACCCCCCGCACGAGCAGGACTCCGTTACCAGTTACCACAGCAACACATTCACTACAGCAAACAAGCTAACTTTTTTCTTTATATATTATATTATATTATATTATATTATATTATATTATATTATATTATATTATATTATATTGAGGAGAGCAGTTACAGCAAACATTATTCTTATTATATTATATTGCATTGTATTATTTTATATTATATAAAGAGGAGAGCAGTTACAGCAAACATTCTCTTTATAGTATATACCGTATTATATTATTTTATATTATATAGAGGAGAGCAGCTGCATGCAACATTCTCATATTATATTATTATATTAATTAAATGTTTACACTAATTACATACGTTTTTTTAAGGCGCTTTGGTGCATTTCTCAAATCACAACTAAAATTCTTGTTCAACCTCCACATCATCTAGTCACTTGTGCACATCATGAAAGCAGTTTATCATTCTTTTGAACAAATTGCAAATGCTTTGGTACATTCATGCAATAAATGTAAGTGTCTGCTGTTTCTTACATTATCAATTGCTTATGTCATGTTGATCAAAATGTATTATACTGGTTCTCTGTTGAATAGTCTTACCCCTCAAAACATATAGGCATTAAATTACTAGTTGTCATAAACTGTCAAACATATTTTCTATACAATTCTATTATACTTTTTTTGTCCTGAATTGCAGATGTGAATTTTGAATTTCACTAATGAAGGGGAATGTAAAGCATTAGATCAATCAATGATCACCAGTTCTCTATAATCGCTCAGAGTGCATCTCATGAAGCTTCCTCTGGAAGCCATATAGACAGAGCACAACACATACACACTCTGAGAATGGAAGAACAACAGGGGGAACAGCCGAGAAGAAGAAGAGGAGGAGTAAGGATGTGTGGTGGAAGGATACAGAGGTAAAACAGAGAGATTGTAGGTTTCTGAAGAAATAGGGGCCAATATTGTAGATCATGTTCATGACCTCATGGCCGAGGCGGGTTGAAAGCTGAGCTGAATGTTGGGAGAACAACCGTGTGTGTCCTAAAACATTCAAGTCTTTATAGACAGAACATGCGTGTAATCAGACAGTGTTCACTATACTGTAGTGTTCACCATAAGCTGTAGACTTACTGTATTACAGCGGAGTCTACTTGCATTTTACATGAGACAGTAAAAATACGTGATAGAGATCCCTTTCCCACTCTACAGATATAAAGCGTTGTGAATCTAGTTTCGCGTACCTACCCCGAAGTGATAAAATAAAACAAAATTATGTATCAAATTTATAGACAAGTAATTTGTTCAGGCATGGTTTTCTAGGGAAATACAAACCTACGCACATATATTCAAACGCACATAACTATAGAATCAATTCTTAATGCGCATGTGAACGCCATCAGCGTTAATCACAGGTTCACGTTTAAAGTCTGTTTAGAGACATTCATATAAATTTTTACCTTGCAGTTACTGTAAATCCGGCCTCTAGTTCATAAACGCCAGAGGAGAACTGGCCCCCACTGAGCCTGGGTTCTCCCAAGGTTTTTTTCTTCTCCATCGGGTCACTTGATGGAGTTTTTCGGTTCCTTGCCACTGTTGCCTTTGGCTTGCTCAGTTGGGGATATTCAAATTAATTAACCAATCATTAATACCATTGATCAGCTCTACCAAACGTGGATGTTTTTCCACTAAGAAACGAACATTGTTATTATGTTTTGATTGATACTGTGAAGCTGCTTTGATGCAATCTATATTGTGAAAAGCGCTATATAAATATACTTGATAGAGACATAATGTAACACACACACATATACAGTATGTGTTTGAATAGTCTGTTCATCGCAATGGCATTGTCATTTTTTAACAGACCAACAGTGTATCTGTGAGTCCAGTCTCATAATGGGTACGTGTTTATGTGTCATACAGATAATGTGCAGTCTTTTCATTGTCATCAAAATCGTAGCCAGTGTTTACTTCTGAAAATACTGATACAGTTATATTGACAACCATCAAAAGCCTGTAACTTGTTAAAAATCCTTAGTACAATATATATCAATGAACATATCAGTGCCTTGTGTCACAAACAAGAATGTCAAAATGCTGTCATGTAATCCTATTGTGTTCTGCTGTTTGTACGAAATGCACTTTCCTTGTTTGCAAATCTTAAGGATGATTCAAGAAATGTACCAAAGCGACTGATAAGAACTGTTTATAGAGGAGAGCAGTTACAGCATACATTCACTCTCTCTCTCTCTCTCTCTCTCTCTCTCTCTCTCTCTCTCTCTCTCTCTCTCTCTCTCTCTCTCTATCTCTCTCTATCTATCTCTCAATATATATATATATATATAGCCTATATATATAGCCAGGGCCTGAAGTTAACTTTTTTGGCCACCAGCCACTGTGGCAGGTGGATATCAAAATTCACCTGCCACAGAGACTTTTTACCAGCCTTTTTTTTTTTTTTTTTTTTGCCTCATAGCCTAAAGGTGAAAAACGGGAATTTCACAATATTGTTCTTTAACTTGTACACATTTAAGTGCTGTCAAGTTATTAACGAAATCAATATGAGTAATAATAACTCTTAGAATATACATTTAAAAAAAATCTTTTTATTCATTGATTTTGACACACACACGCACAACAGATCTATAGACCTACCGCAGCTCGTATGTAAACAAATCACCCGCGGCTGTGTTGATGGCTGATTTAGTCCCGTAGACAGCAAGGTCCTGACAGCTTTTAGTTACAGCGTTCAGGAACCGTTAAGCAGAACTAAATTAATATTATTACTGGTAAAGTTACCGGGTACCGGACATTTTCTCACCGGTTCCCAACTCCCAACATGTACTACAGTTGCACACGCACACATCTGTGCAACTGTCATTGTTCTGGCGCCTACGTCAGCGTTACATTATCTCATCCCATATCACCAACAGTTTAATACTCGCACATCCAAACGTAGTCAGAAAAGGGCCTCATCTTCTTTCTGATCGCATGAACGTTACGAAACAACAGTCGCTGTCATAAATCAGCCGCTCACGAACCTTGCCGTTGTCGTCAATTGACCACTTTGTATTAAAATGTCTTCTTTTACTTTTCTTTGACTCATCCTTATCTTTTTGTTGGTTGTTTGTTTCAGCTGGCCTTTTTACCCCAGTAATGTGCCGCCACATTATAGCTAAGGTCCAACGCAATGAAAATGAAAACGTAAAAAAAAAACCTAATGAATCACTCAAATCTCATTGGCTACCTGCCAATGTGGCAGGTAGATTGACAGTGTTACCCGCCAATAGCAAAATTCACCCGCATTTGGCAGGTGGTCGGGTGTTAATTTCAGGCCCTGTATATAGCCTATATATATATATATATATATATATATATATATATATATATATATATAAATCGATAGATAGATAGATAGATAGAGAGAGAGAGAGAGAGAGAGAGAGAGAGGGGGGGGGGGGGGACAGAGCAGTTACATATAGTCATACAAAAGAAAAAAAGTGTTTAAAAGAATCATGAATCAAGCTGACACGTTTAAATGTTTGTTTACATAATTATTTTGTACTTAATTTGATTTTAAAAGCCATTGGATCTGCACTAACCCTAACCCTAACCCTAACCCTAGCTCTGCCTGTGACTGTCAGTCTGACTGAGATCTGCTCACACTGTGATCAGCCGCCCTTCCCCCACAGCACTGAGACTGATCGCGCGCGCGCCCTTCCCCCACAGCACTGAGAGAGACTGATCGCGCGCGCGCCCTTCCCCCACAGCACTGAGACTGACTGGAGTGACAGAGAGCTGAACTTGTCTCTGGCTGAACTAACAGACTGACAGTTACAGGTAGATAGCTAAGCAGAAGTGCTTCTCAAAAGATCACAAACTGTCGTGGCTATGCGTTTTTAAAGCACTTTTACAAGGTCTATTAGCTTCTCCGCCCTGTAATGTAAAATACCATTAATTTATGAAAGAAATACAAAGAAGATAATGCTGTTAAAGTACTTGTTAAAGTTTAATTTAGAGCCTCGAAATAATCCACACCCATCCCCCATCCCCCATCTTAACTCGAATAAATTGACAACAACACAGACTCCAAAAGTAGAGACATATTATACCAGCTTGAATATCAGCCCTGCTGTGTATTTGCATACATCAGTTTACTATTTTGATTAATAAATGCTATTAGTAGAAAATAAGATGTCTGTTCATAGGTTGCTCATTTTGCATTTTTTGCTCTTTTAAACCTGTGCTTGTTCGGACATGCGCACTGGTTCCTAGTTCGAGTCGGGTGAGTTCGTTTACAAGTGATCATGTGCTCTGTCCACTAGACTAGAAAGACTTGATCCACCACAGTTTTTTTTTTTTTTTTTTTTTTGAAGAAGAAGAAACACTACTGCGATTAAAAAAAAAAAAGATTCTTGTCATCAGAGAGTTTTCTATTCGGTCAAATAAATAGTCACAATTGCAACGTGAAATCCAAATACGTAACCACGTCATTTACGCACGTCTGCGACAGTGGATGTATTTTCCCGGGAAATGCAGACACGTGACAATGGGACGCGAAACAGTCAGACGACAGCCCTCCACCCTCCACCACGCAGGAAAGGTGAGATGAAGTCTTGTCCTGAAAATGCATGATAACTAAATACATTGTGAAATATGAAAGTTAGTAAGATGTATGTTTATTTTAGTGGTTTAATTATTTTTTGCTTAGGGTTTTATTTACTTCTCGATTGTATTTTATTTGTTTCTCATTTGATGATTTGTTGCAATAAGGAAAAAAGTATATTGCCTACTTGTAGGCATTGACCAGTAAATATAATTTTGTTAGTACTTTAGATTCTACAAATTAAAAAAAAAACGAGTCAGTGATAGCCTACTATATCATTGTTTTTCTCAAAAGTGTTGTCAAATTGCAACTGTGATTTAAAATATTAATTATATTTTTTTTATATCATTATTATTTGATATATTTTTAGTTTTATGTAATACAATATTTGCCCAAAAATCTTTTTTTTCAGTGGAATGTTTTTTTTTCTCTAGATTTATTATTTATCTTTTTTATCTTTTTTTGCCCAATGATGGTACATAGACACTTTATAGTATTTTTATTGTGTGTTTCAATGTCCAAAGCAGACAAAAAGCACATTAGAAATAGTCCATATAAATCTAGCTGGTTATTGACTGAAAATATCCTGTATGCTGTAGCTAATCAATATAGTAGATTGATGTCAATTGTGGTCACAAGACACACAAGAACCTATGTTTTTTGGCATCATTGACATTGCCTTTTTTTAATCTAAATTCCTGTTGTAGACTGGTCACACGTGCTGTCATTGAATAGAGCTCTGTGATATAATATAAATATATACTTAAGTGTTGAACAGAAAAAACACAACACGTGTTTGGAACAACATGAGGTTCAATTGGAACACTTAACATAATTGTATGTTAATTACGTATGTTTTTGGGTGAACAATTCCAGTAAGATCAACAAGATTTTTTAAATATGCTTGTTTATTTCATTTCATTCACATTATATATATATATATATATATATATATATATATATATATATATATATATATATATATATATATTTTTTTTTTTTTTTTTTCCCAGTCATTTCAAGAAAGTAAGTCGCCATGCTGGGAAATAAAAGACGTAAGAAACCTCTGCAGGACGCTGAGCATCACATTACCTGTGAAACCGACAAGCCTGAGCTTCAAGAGCAGTTCATCAGCAAATATAAAGGCAAGTATTTATGAATAAGGAGTAATAACGTTACTCTACAAAACTGATAATTTAATGTGAGGTGAGTCATATGGTTGTTTGGCCAAATTATATCCATGTTATACAAGTAACACAGTACTTCATATAATTTATTTTTATTGTGCAGTCAAGATTTCTGAATAGAGTTCTGCAGTCATTAGCCCGAAAACAAAAACAGTTGCATTTTTGCATTTCTGGTTCCATCAACCCAAAGTCAGTGTTTATTTGCGCATTCTTAACCCAATTATGCACAATAAGCCCATAGTGCATGTGGTCATGTAAACGCAGACTAAGGTCATCATAAACGGCATAAGCATAAACCAATCGACACCGCTAGATTTTTGCCCCTTATTCCAGATTTGCCCAGCATGTAAACACATTAACCTGCGTTCTGTGGCTTATTGAAGTGAGCATGTGTGACTGGAAAGTGTCCTTATTGTGGATTTAAGCACATCCAGACAGAGCGAGCGTTTTCTTGACCCAATAACATCTTAAAAAGTGTTCTCAAAAAGTGTTCTCATCTCATGCAGAAGTGGTACAGTCAAAATCCTACTAAAACTTCTTTGTCATTGTGGAGAGTGCAGTGCATGGTTGCATAGCAACAACAGACGCCACGGGAAAATCAGACTGTTATTTTACTATTAATAATAAAATATAAGCTAATATGCATTAACACTAGGACTCCCAGAATTCTATAACTACTATAATGGCCATAGCAGTCATTCTGACTGCTCATACATTATTTGCATATCATTTCAATAAGCTATATCAAATCTAAGAATAAATGGATCTGTTATGTTAGGATAGGTAATAATAAACATCAGAACACTACATTTTAATTATGATGTATGTAAAATTGTATTAGTTAACCAACAACCACTCAGCCTCATCAAGGCTCTGAAGCATGGCTAAAGCCTCTGTGGCAGTCATTCTTCTTGCTGACATTGTTCTGATATTCTCTTTTCAATATTTCAATTTGGTTTTAGCTCGAAGCTAAAGCTAGATTTCAGCTTTGCAATAGACTAAACAAACAACAAGAGAAATTGTTGCTAGTCAACGGTGATGCATCTTCAAGAGCAGGAAAAAGGAGCAACCGACACACGGTCTGTAATGCATACGGTCAGTATGACTGTTAGGACCATTCAAGGTAGAAATACTCAAAACTCAGTCTTTTGTGTCTTGTAATTTTAATAAAATAACAATGATAGAATAAAATATAGACACATTTAGGAAAAGTCAGGGTCCTATTAGTTACATGGGTTTTATTTCAACAAAGTTATTACATTGCAAAATTTTAAAACAGTCAAAATGACTGCCTTGGGAGTTCTAGTGTTAATGAACATGTCAAGTAATTTGTCTTTTTTTACTCGTATATTTCAGCCTTTAAATCATTTTTATAAAAAGAATGAGGTTTATCTTTTATAAAACCTTTTTTGTCAACTTTATTCGAATTTAATTTTACTATATGTGCCTATAGGGGTGGGCCTGGGATGGCAGGGGTTGGTGGCAATGTAAGTTTCTGGATATTTTCCATAAGAAAATTTGCGGGGCGAGGGCTTCGATTACCTCTCTCGTTTTGGACCATACATGTGTTTGCATCCCTGCATATGCGCGAGGGAGGGAGAGAGAGAGCAAGACAGTTTGAAGGTGCGCGCGCGGCCGGGGCTCTGCTCGTTCTTTCAGTAACATGCGCCCTATCACACTCATCTACATCACTCACCGATCAAATAAGGCTTTGGGGGCAGGGGCGTGTCTAGAAGGGGGGCCCCCCTGGAATATGATTGGCCCCCCCCGGTGCCCCCCCAACATCATTGGGCTAGATTTACTGTCAACCTGACAATGCCCAACGCCATTGGATCAGAGCGCTGTCAATCACTGCTTGATTTGCGATTCGCAAAGCGAAATCACAGGTCCGCGTTTTTAAAACAGTAGGAGAGAGAGAGAGAGATACCTCGACACGTCATTGTTTATGGTATATACACACTCAATTACAGTATATATTTTGAAATATTGCACCGTATGTTAGTCTGATTACTTTCATGTGTGACTGATCAAGCCAGTACCGTTAGATCAGCTAACGTAACTTCGGCAGACTGAATAGAGATTCCGCGGCAGCGCACAACCACATAAATATAAAATAGATAATTTTTATAGATTTTTAATAGATTACTTTATCTGTTGTTTTAAAGACTAAAGGCACAATCTTTTTCCAAAAAAGTCGTGCCGTGGTGAACATTAAAATGTGGGAATGTTAACTAACACCATAGCTACATGCAACTCTGTGTAATTTAGATACTTAATGGGTTTTTGTTTATTTTTACACCGCAACAGGACATCCAAGATTTCTTTAAGAAATCATTTTAGAGACCGATTTTATGCAGAACGTTCACCGACACTCACACACACATTCAATGTTTGTGTTGAGAATAATGCATGTTAGATGACTAATTAATGCCTAGGTGATGTTTTTTTTTATTTATAAGAACAAAACTGTGTGGTCCAATCCATGTAAAATACAAAATGATTTTCAGGCTCTTGTTCAGTGCCACATTTAATACCATCTATATTAGGGCACTGGGCATTGCAAAGATTTTTTAAATCGCGTTTAATATTTTCTAAACAAGTATTTATTTCTAGTTGAATTTTCTAGCTGATTTCCCATGGGCCCCCCTGACTGGTCCTTGGTCCACCCTGTGGCCCCCCCATTTATAAAATCCTAGAATCACCCCTGTTTGGCGGGGCAAATAAACTGCATCCAACTGCTTTCCCTGACGCCTGGATCGTTCGGTGGCGTATTCAAACATGTTGTTTGTCCACAGCGAGGAATAGCACGTCTGCGTGGCATCGCAATCTTCTTGTAAACAGACCCACTCGCTGCATGACAACGCATGCGATGATGCGAAATGAGGCATAGTTGTCTTGCGCTGGAGGCGGTCATATGCAAACGACTGGTACGTTTATAATGGGGGTTGGGGGGGGGCGGCACGGGACATCTTAAGCTATTAAACTTGCTGGAAGTTTTAATAGTACATAGATCTCTTATATACCAAAAGATCAAGGCAAATTTGGTCTCATGTCATGACCCCTTTAAAAGTATAATGTAAAGTATAAAAAGCAAAGCATACTTTGAGATTAGCCTGGCTATTGACTATTTTCCTACAGTAATTTCCCTTTTACATCATATAATGTACATCATATGGTTGAGAACTTTTAGTAATAATCAAAATAATAGTTGACATTAAAGAAACTGCTGCTAATGAATTTCTCCTCTTCAGGGCGTGGAGTTTTCACCACTGGAGCTTTCTTCAGAGGGGATTTTGTTCTTGAATACAGAGGTGAACTTCTGAGTTCAGAGGAGAGTCTTGCTCGAACTGAACACTACACTGAAGCTGAGAACACGTTCCTGTTTGATTTTCAGTGGCATGGCAGAAATTGGTGGTGAGTAAAGAACTGTTGGATTGATGTAGTAGTGATAATAAATAGGGATGTCCCGATCCGATACTCAGGATCGGTATCGGCTCCGATACTGCCATTTTTGCGGGATCGGGTATCGATCAGACATTGATCAGACGAGGCCGATCCAAATCCGATATTGTGGGTATACTATTATGTGTTATTGTTAAGCCCCACAAAAGGCACAAAAACATTCTAAAGTACCATAACGTTTTCGTGCACTCTATTATAAGTGTTCTGAAGCCATTATGTGAGATATAAATTAATATTTAAGTCATTAAATTCAAGATCACGTAAACTTTTCCAAATCAGTCATTCTCCATTCAGCATTCAAACAGCGCGTCGCGTTCGGTTACAGTCAATGATGAAACTATCTTCAAGATGATTCAATGTTAATACTATTATACTTGATCTGTAAGATAAAGGTCTATGTTTTCGCATAAAACAACTTTATCTTGCTGGACTTTATTGCTGTAACTCAATCGTGTTACTCTACCGGGTGTCGGACGCTGTCGGTTTGATAACAAAACTAGAGTCAGAGCACTATAATTGTTCTTCATGCGCACAGTAACTGAAATTTAAAACTGTTAAAAGAAAAGGCTCAATAAACGATTGCATAGATAGATACTGTATAATACACTGTCCATCAATATGTATCTCCGTTGTGCTTTGAACTTTTCAAAGCGGACTCGACGCGCTGCGTGCTGTAACTCCACGTGGCTTCAAGCGCATCATTCTCCGCTCGGGATGCGCATAAGCGCTTTGTGCCGCACTGTATTGGAGCCTTTCATATCATAATGCAGTGACGCAATTAAAGCTTATTAACATTAATAATTATTAATGTTGCTGCCTCATTAAATAGCTGTGCAATACACTTAAAACATGTCTCAATTTTATAGCAGATTTAGCTATATCTAAAATAATTATCTTTTTCATTTTTGTTATCTTGTTTTTCATGAATGTATTTTACAACAATAAAAAGAACAATGTGTATTATCCACTAATCTAGTTTATAATAGCATTTTTGTCACATATTTTGGGGATTTGTTGTTTATCTTTATAATGAAGCTGTCTCTATTAAGTAGATTGTGTTTAACACACACAAGAGTGATAATCAGTTTAACACACAGTTATAGAAATTCTACTTGATTTAAAAAACAAAAACTGTACTGGTATTTACAATGTAGAATGCTGCTGTTTAAATTGTTTTAACTTTAAACCTGTTGGTAGCTAGCTAGCTTTAAGTACTGAAGTACCTGTATTTTCTTTCATTTATATATTTTTTTTTTATTTTTTTTGTAGTGTTTGAATAAAGGGTGGCAATCTTTCATAATCAACTGTTGTTGTGGACTATATAGGAGGTATATTTTAGGTGGCTAATTGAGAAAATTGCTATATTTTTTATTAGTTTAAGAATAAAATAAAAATATCGGATTAATATCGGTATCGGCAAAAGCCAAAGCTACGGCATCGGTATCGGTATCGGAAGTGAAAAAGTGGTATCGGGACATCCCTAATAATAAAATATCTGGAACTGTAAAATACTCAGGGTGTGTTCATGCCTGTAGTTCTGTTCGCTTGGTTCGTTTGGTCCGGGTCTGCTTAGTGTTCAGATTGGCATTTCTATCGTCAAACCTGTTATGCTTGACCAGTTTGTCCTTTTTAGGGTCACATCTTCCTGTTTTTGGTTCGTTTATATGTCTCTGGTCCATGTTATGCTCATATTTCATTCAAACCGCACCAGAGTTTTTCTCTGTATTCCCTAAAGAGAACAAAATGGTTAAAGGGATAGTTCAGGATTTAGGATTAAGCTTTGTATTAGTAGAAAACCTGTAGTATTTTCGAATTACCATGCTTTCCACCCTCATATCCCCCTGAGACGAGAGATTTATGTATTTTTTGTCTGGAAAAAATCCTCCGATGAAGCAAAATTCGTCATTTTGCGTCATCGGAGGATTTTTTGGCCAGAGGCTAAAGACTACAGCCAGTAGTAGGGGCTGTCCCGCATGTTCTCAACCCGCCCATAGAGGGTGGGATCTCACTCACAGAATGTACACATAGTGTCAGACATCTTTTTCTGGAAGCTAAGCTAGCAGGTTCTTGTTCTGTGGCGAAAACTGAGTAGTAGGGGTTACCATCCTCTTTTTCCCGGACATGTCCGGGCGTCGATGTCCGGGATTCAGCTTTTGCTTTCTGCAGTCGCCATTCATTGTTTACATGCACACCTTTTGTTTCAATCTAACTGAATTCATTCCGATTGGTGAATCTGAATGTAGTGTTTACATGAAAGCTAAACAAGTGATCGGTTGATGTGCATTTTAACATTGCTAAGAAAATTTCGTCTCACAGGTGTCGTTCATCAGTAATCACGCCACCGGCTTCGTGTCGTTCTCCCACGGCCCTCACTCGTCCTGCTCGCCACAGTAAACATGACTCGTGTCGTTCTCCCGCGGCTCTCACTCGTCCTGCTCGCCACAGTAAACATGACTCGTGTCGTTCTCCCGCGGCCCTCACTCGTCCTGCTCGCCACAGTAAACATGACTCGTGCCGTTCTCCCGCGGCCCTCACTCGTCCTGCTCGCCACAGTAAACATGACTCGTGCCGTTCTCCCGCGGCCCTCACTCGTCCTGCTCGCCACAGTAAACATGACTCGTGTCGTTCTCCCGCGGCCCTCACTCGTCCTGCTCGCCACAGTAAACATGACTCGTGTCGTTCTCCCGCGGCCCTCACTCGTCCTGCTCGCCACAGTAAACATGACTCGTGCCGTTCTCCCGCGGCTCTCACTCGTCCTGCTCGCCACAGTAAACATGACTCGTGCCGTTCTCCCGCGGCTCTCACTCGTCCTGCTCGCCACAGTAAACATGACTCGTGTCGTTCTCCCGCGGCTCTCACTCGTCCTGCTCACCACAGTAAACATGACTCGTGTCGTTCTCCCCGCGGCCCTCACTCGTCCTGCTCGCCACAGTAAACATGACTCGCCCGTTCTCCCGCGCCCCTCACTCGTCCTGCTCGCCACAGTAAACATGACTCGTGTCGTTCTCCCGCGGCCCTCACTCGTCCTGCTCGCCACAGTAAACATGACTCGTGCCGTTCTCCCGCGGCCCTCACTCGTCCTGCTCGCCACAGTAAACATGACTCGTGCCGTTCTCCCGCGGCCCTCACTCGTCCTGCTCGCCACAGTAAACATGACTCGTGTCGTTCTCCCGCGGCCCTCACTCGTCCTGCTCGCCACAGTAAACATGACTCGTGTCGTTCTCCCGCGGCCCTCACTCGTCCTGCTCGCCACAGTAAACATGACTCGTGCCGTTCTCCCGCGGCTCTCACTCGTCCTGCTCGCCACAGTAAACATGACTCGTGCCGTTCTCCCGCGGCTCTCACTCGTCCTGCTCGCCACAGTAAACATGACTCGTGTCGTTCTCCCGCGGCTCTCACTCGTCCTGCTCGCCACAGTAAACATGACTCGTGTCGTTCTCCCGCGGCCCTCACTCGTCCTGCTCGCCACAGTAAACATGACTCGCCCGTTCTCCCGCGCCCCTCACTCGTCCTGCTCGCCACAGTAAACATGACTCGTGTCGTTCTCCCGCGGCCCTCACTCGTCCTGCTCGCCACAGTAAACATGACTCGCCCGTTCTCCCGCGCCCCTCACTCGTCCTGCTCGCCACAGTAAACATGACTCGCGCCGTTCTCCCGCGGCCCTCACTCGTCCTGCTCGCCACAGTAAACATGACTCGCGCCGTTCTCCCGCGGCCCTCACTCGTCCTGCTCGCCACAGTAAACATGACTCGTGTCGTTCTCCCGCGGCCCTCACTCGTCCTGCTCGCCACAGTAAACATGACTCGCCCGTTCTCCCGCGCCCCTCACTCGTCCTGCTCGCCACAGTAAACATGACTCGTGTCGTTCTCCCGCGGCCCTCACTCGTCCTGCTCGCCACAGTAAACATGACTCGCCCGTTCTCCCGCGCCCCTCACTCGTCCTGCTCGCCACAGTAAACATGACTCGCGCCGTTCTCCCGCGGCCCTCACTCGTCCTGCTCGCCACAGTAAACATGACTCGTGCCGTTCTCCCGCGGCCCTCACTCGTCCTGCTCGCCACAGTAAACATGACTCGTGTCGTTCTCCCGCGGCCCTCACTCGTCCTGCTCGCCACAGTAAACATGACTCGTGTCGTTCTCCCGCGGCCCTCACTCGTCCTGCTCGCCACAGTAAACATGACTCGCGCCGTTCTCCCGCGCCCCTCACTCGTCCTGCTCGCCACAGTAAACATGACTCGCGCCGTTCTCCCGCGGCCCTCACTCGTCCTGCTCGCCACAGTAAACATGACTCGTGCCGTTCTCCCGCGGCTCTCACTCGTCCTGCTCGCCACAGTAAACATGACTCGTGCCGTTCTCCCGCGGCTCTCACTCGTCCTGCTCGCCACAGTAAACATGACTCGTGTCGTTCTCCCGCGGCCCTCACTCGTCCTGCTCGCCACAGTAAACATGACTCGTGTCGTTCTCCCGCGGCCCTCACTCGTCCTGCTCGCCACAGTAAACATGACTCGCGCCGTTCTCCCGCGGCCCTCACTCGTCCTGCTCGCCACAGTAAACATGACTCGCGCCGTTCTCCCGCGGCCCTCACTCGTCCTGCTCGCCACAGTAAACATGACTCGTGCCGTTCTCCCGCGGCTCTCACTCGTCCTGCTCGCCACAGTAAACATGACTCGTGTCGTTCTCCCGCGGCCCTCACTCGTCCTGCTCGCCACAGTAAACATGACTCGTGTCGTTCTCCCGCGGCCCTCACTCGTCCTGCTCGCCACAGTAAACATGACTCGTGTCGTTCTCCCGCGGCCCTCACTCGTCCTGCTCTCCACAGTAAACATGACTCGTGTCGTTCTCCCGTGGCCCTCACTCGTCCTGCTCTCCACAGTAAACATGACTCGTGCCGTTCTCCCGCGGCCGTCACTCGTCCTGCTCGCCACAGTAAACATGACTCGTGTCGTTCTCCCGCGGCCCTCACTCGTCCTGCTCGCCACAGTAAACATGACTCGCCCGTTCTCCCGCGGCTCTCACTCGTCCTGCTCGCCACAGTAAACATGACTCGCGCCGTTCTCCCGCGGCCCTAGCCTCGTAGCCACAGTAAACATAATGAATGGCGACTGTAGAACGCAAAAGCCGAATCCCGAGCATTTAGGGCGATCTCAAAACACATTGTCGAGCAAGCTCATCAGAGGAGACTCACTAGTAGCCTATACTTGTTGTTTAACTACTGCGCTCTGTTACCGGTAGGCGTGGCCTCCTAGGGCAGCGAAGCAAGTGCATTCTGGGAGTTGTTGTCTTTCATCCACATAAGCCAAAAATACATTTTCTGGCTTTTCTCAGTCTAGAAAGCTCCAAATTAAAAAAAAAAATCACATTTCTTCTACATAAATGACCCATTTTAAATACACATTCATCATCGCAGAGGTGAAGTATCCCTTTAATTTGAGATGGCTTTATCTGAGAGCTGAGAGGATGTTGCAGTACACTATCATATATATCAGTGGTTTTCAGACCCTCTCTGCAGGTTCTGTATGTCTCCTTCACCAGACACACTCAGTTGAGTTCATAGAGCCGTGTTCTGATGATAAACTCCTCATCTGAATCAGCTGTATTAAAACACGAGACATACAGCATATGCAGAGCGGTGGGTTCCCAGGACTGGGGTTCAGAACCACTTATAGAAAATAACTGTACATTTCTATCATGTATACTAAGATTACAAGTATTGAGTGATAATTGGATGTCTTTATAGCATGGATGCATCTAAAGAAGACGGGTTGTCCTTGGGAAGACTTGTAAACGATCAGACCAGAAATCCTACTTGCAAAATGAGAACCGTTGAAGTGAGCAGAAAACCTCACCTGTGTCTCTTTGCTGTACGAGACATTCTACCAGGAGAATAAATCACTTACAATTATGGAGACTCAGATTGGCCATGGCGAATCAAGGTACTATCAAGAAAATGCTAAAGAGATTGATCAGTAATTCATGATAATCTTTTACTGTCATTCTGATTAGTTACCATGTGATTGTGGTCTCATATTTCTGAAGCCTTTAAATCAAGCATCAGCAGAATCCACTGATGAAAAGCCAGCCAGCAGTTTGGGCCCGCAGAAATCGGTAGGTCCACTTTAAAACATCTGTATCATTATATTATTGACTATTTCAGCTTAGAGATGTGTGTGAAAGAAATGATAGTTAAAGTGTAGGACAGCTAGATAAATGAACATAAACAAGTTTTTCTGTCCTTCACAAATATTTCCTGCTTTCTTAGCCCCATTGTGCAGCTTCTCTTCCCTTTTCTGAATTGGACAAGGTGAACAGCAATGGTCCACATAAGCTGTCAGGCAAAGCAAGAACATCAAGGAATAAAACGGTAACCATCTCATACATGCAGCAGCGATCTACTGATGTTTACTGCCAGCTAGTTAAAAGTGCAGTCAGTGATTTCTGAGAAACACTGTTGATATTTAAAATCGACAGCCAAACAAACACACCTCCCTTCATTGCTCCGCCCCCAAAATAATGAACAACACAGGCAACCAGTTGACTATAGGTGCATATCCACTTCATCCAGCACACGTGTGTAATAGTTGTGGCACGTTCGGATCATTTTACTGACTTGGATCTTTGAATCTCGTTCATCAAAATTAACAAATCTTTTTTCGAAAACCTTTTGTTCATTTCAGTAGAATGTATTTAAAATGGTAGCCAAATTCCCCAAACACATCAAATATTGATCGCATTTAGAATAAGAAAAAAAGTGCGATGCAAGGAAAAGGCCAAATTATGAGAGACTGAAATGATTCATTAATTTATTTGGGTCTTCAGGCTATGCAGTCTGTTAGTCACCTCACCTCCCGATCTAAGCCGTTCGTTCATCCTGTGACATCCTCATAAACTGAACTTTGCAGTCTGTAGTACCGGATACGTACACGTTTCGAGTCTATCGACTTCGGGTTGAAGTCATTCGTTCATCACGTGGCAGCCCCATAGGCTGAGCTATGCAGTCGATACCGGATGCAGAATTGATTAGTTCATATTTTGAGTCTTCGAGGACTTGAGAGGTGAACTAATCATTTATCTTTCCAGTACTGACAGCATAGCCTCTATGGGACTGATGGGAAGAACGAAGGACCCAAAGACTCGAGTGATTTAACTAATTATTTCTGTTTCCAGTACAGAACCTATAGGATGTTGTGTGTGCGCAGTCAACACAAAAGTAAAGAATCACTCTCTGAGACAACTCAGTAGTCACGAGTCATTAAAGATTCTTCAAAATGTCTATCACACAAACAAGCCCCCCCCCCCCCCCCCCACCCAAAAGGGCAAACCCGACCCCACCACCTCAACTGACACATTTTCTGCGGGAAACCCTGAAAACAAGAAATGACTTGGATGGTATGGAGTAAATTTAGCGGCTTACTACCAACCTCTGCTAGTTAAAAGAGTAGTCTGTCTTTCTTTAGTGGAAAATAAATTAAATTTTCTCCATATAATGAACTTCCTTAATGGGGTCCAACAGTTTAAAGGTCCAAAATTTGAGTTTCAGTGCAGCTTCAAAGTCTCGACACGATCCAGCCGAGGAATAAGAGTCTCATCTAGACAAACCAGTAGACATTTATAACAAAATAAACATTTATATACTTTTAATTACAAATGCTTGTCTTGCACTAGCTCGATGCACCACAAAAACTCCTCCAACTTCAAAATCGTCAGACATCGTTTTTTGAATGATGTTAGACTTAGTCTTTGCCTGTTCGCTTTATAAACACTAGGTCGGTACTTCTGCCTACCTTTCGCGTGACCTTTCACCCTGATGACGTAATGTGTGTCGCATCACAGCTCGTGCAAGACCAGCATTTGTGGTTTAAAAGTATATAAATGTGTATTTTGTTAGAAATGTCCGCTGGTTTGTCTAGATCAGACTCTTATTCCTCGGCTGGATCGTGTCGAGACTTTGAAGCTGCACTGAAACTCACATCTGGACCTTCGACCCGTTGGACCCCATTGAAGTCACTATATGGAGAAACACCTGGAGTGTGTTCCTCAAAAACCTTCATTTCTTTTACACTGAAGAAAGAAAGACATGAACATCTTAGATGGTGTGATGATGGCGAGTAAATTATCAGGAAATGAATTCTGAAGTGAACTAATCATTTAAGTAGTTATTGGTTCAGAGTTTTAATGTCTGAACCAGTGTAACTATTAATTTGACTATTGTCACAATTTTGTTGTTTTTTATTTTATTAATGATCTTTGCTTTGAAGTGTGCAAAACACGTTTCTTTATTTTTTGTTCACCCCTACAGTGTGTTTGTTTTGTTTTATATGGGTGCCACAGTTTTCAATATTTTTAATGTCATTTTATTCTTGTTTAAGCTAAATACCTCTTTATATATCTGCAGAAGCGGTTTCAATCAAGACTGTTACAGTCATCCTCAGTCGCATCCACATCTGGTGCACCCTCTTCATCAGCACCCTGTGCTGTGTCCACCTCTATAATGGCCTCATCAACCTCATGCCCTCCTGGCCTGTCCTCATCAACATCAACACCTCCCACGTCACCTTCATCAGCCTCGCCTGTGCAGCCTTCATCATCCTCGCCTGTGCAGCCTTCATCATCCTCGCCTGTGCAGCCTTCATCATCCTCGCCTGTGCAGCCTTCATCATCCTCGTCTGGGCAGCCTTCATCAGCCTCGCCTGGGCAGCCTTCATCAGCCTCGCCTGGGCAGCCTTCATCAGCCTCGCCTGGGCAGCCTTCATCATCCTCGCCTGTGCAGCCTTCATCAGCCTCGCCTGGGCAGCCTTCATCAGCCTCGCCTGGGCAGCCTTCATCAGCCTCGCCTGGGCAGCCTTCATCAGCCTCGCCTGGGCAGCCTTCATCAGCCTCGCCTGGGCAGCCTTCATCAGCCTCGCCTGGGCAGCCTTCATCAGCCTCGCCTGGGCAGCCTTCATCAGCCTCGCCTGTGCAGCCTTCATCAGCCTCGCCTGGGCAGCCTTCATCAGCCTCGCCTGTGCAGCCTTCATCAGCCTCGCCTGGGCAGCCTTCATCATCCTCGCCTGTGCAGCCTTCATCAGCCTCGCCTGTGCAGCCTTCATCAGCCTCGCCTGGGCAGCCTTCATCATCCTCGCCTGGGCAGCCTTCATCAGCCTCGCCTGTGCAGCCTTCATCATCCTCGCCTGGGCAGCCTTCATCATCCTCGCCTGTGCAGCCTTCATCAGCCTCGCCTGTGCAGCCTTCATCATCCTCGCCTGGGCAGCCTTCATCAGCCTCGCCTGTGCAGCCTTCATCAGCCTGGCCTGTGCAGCCTTCATCAGCCTCGCCTGGGCAGCCTTCATCAGCCTGGCCTGGGCAGCCTTCATCATCCTCGCCTGTGCAGCCTTCATCAGCCTGGCCTGTGCAGCCTTCATCAGCCTCGCCTGGGCAGCCTTCATCAGCCTGGCCTGGGCAGCCTTCATCATCCTCGCCTGTGCAGCCTTCATCAGCCTGGCCTGGGCAGCCTTCATCAGCCTGGCCTGGGCAGCCTTCATCAGCCTCGCCTGGGCAGCCTTCATCATCCTCGCCTGTGCAGCCTTCATCAGCCTGGCCTGTGCAGCCTTCATCAGCCTCGCCTGGGCAGCCTTCATCAGCCTCGCCTGGGCAGCCTTCATCAGCCTGGCCTGTGCAGCCTTCATCAGCCTCGCCTGGGCAGCCTTCATCAGCCTGGCCTGGGCAGCCTTCATCATCCTCGCCTGTGCAGCCTTCATCAGCCTGGCCTGGGCAGCCTTCATCATCCTCGCCTGGGCAGCCTTCATCATCCTTGCCTGTGCAGCCTTCATCAGCCTCGCCTGTGCAGCCTTCATCAGCCTCGCCTGTGCAGCCTTCATCATCCTCGCCTGTGCAGCCTTCATCATCCTCGCCTGGGCAGCCTTCATCAGCCTCGCCTGGGCAGCCTTCATCAGCCTCGCCTGGGCAGCCTTCATCAGCCTCGCCTGTGCAGCCTTCATCAGCCTCGCCTGGGCAGCCTTCATCATCCTCGCCTGTGCAGCCTTCATCAGCCTGGCCTGTGCAGCCTTCATCAGCCTCGCCTGGGCAGCCTTCATCAGCCTGGCCTGGGCAGCCTTCATCATCCTCGCCTGGGCAGCCTTCATCATCCTTGCCTGTGCAGCCTTCATCAGCCTCGCCTGTGCAGCCTTCATCATCCTCGCCTGGGCAGCCTTCATCAGCCTCGCCTGGGCAGCCTTCATCAGCCTCGCCTGTGCAGCCTTCATCAGCCTCGCCTGGGCAGCCTTCATCAGCCTGGCCTGGGCAGCCTTCATCATCCTCGCCTGGGCAGCCTTCATCATCCTCGCCTGTGCAGCCTTCATCAGCCTGGCCTGTGCAGCCTTCATCAGCCTCGCCTGTGCAGCCTTCATCAGCCTGGCCTGTGCAGCCTTCATCATCCTCGCCTGGGCAGCCTTCATCATCCTCCCTTGTGCAGCCCTCATCGCCTTATGCGCAGCATTCATCATCCTCATCCTCGCCTGCTCCACCCTTATCTTCACCTTGTGCTGTGTCAACACCGGTGGTTCACTCATCACAGGTGTCTGAGACACTCTCATGGGAGGTGGGTAGATTCATTTGCTGAATTATTGGGATGGTCGGGGTGTATTGCACTGGTAGAACTAACAATAGATTATATGAAATTATATATCATTTATATCTGTTTGTATTCATCCTCTTCCAGATATCCTCTTTAAGGCCATCAAGAAAAAGACAGGTATGTGACTTGCCATGTGATACTTTATATGCAATTTTATTTGCATAATTATGAATTGGCTTGCATAATAGTATCCGCAATATGATGAAACGTAATGTTACAGCAACCACTGCCTTGAGTAAGTGTTAAATTCTCTCATTCAGTATTCCGGAAGTTCCGTCTGTGACACAGACTACAGCGATGTCACAGACTACAGCGATATTGACTACATACCAAAAATCAGCTCCGATGAATCGGATGGTAGTTCTTCTGGACATGACATGGTCAAAAGTGCTTTGATACATCCAACATCTCCCAACGAGGCAGGTAGTTCATCTGATCAATTTATGACCGCACCATCACCAAAAAAGATGAAATGCCAATCTAAAGAGACAAACACCTTGTCTGGTGAAAAGACTTTTATTCAGTCAATGCCATCACCAAAGCAGGAACGCAAGGCATACAACAAGAAGCAGTATTGCCTTTATTGCTCTAAGCCATATTCAAAAATGGCAAGACACCTTGAATTTGTCCATCGCAACGAAGTGGGGGTTGTAAAGGCAATAGCATTTCCAAAACATTCCAAAGAAAGACAAGTCCAGTTAAACCTCCTTAGAAAAAGGGGCAACTTTGCCCACAACACAGATGTGGTGAGACAGGGACATGGGGAGATGATTGCCTGCTACCGTCCAAAAAATAGACAAAGAGCCAAAGAATTTATTCACTGCATTTACTGCCAAGGGCTTTACAACAAGCATAGCCTTTGGAAACATATCAAAAACTGTCCCCTGAAACCTAAAGAGGATGATGCCCAGGGCAGGAAAAGAGTTCGATCTCTGTGTGCTTTAAACACACCAGTTGGCTTAGAAGTGAGCAAAGGTTTCAAGAAAATACTGTCCTTTATGAACTATGATGAAGTTTCGCGTGTAGTTCATACTGACAGATGCATCATGCAGCTGGGGGAGCACATGTTCAACAGGATGGGGTCTGATGTGACCAAACATGACTACATCAGACAGAAGATGAGAGAAGTAGGCAGACTTCTTCTTGAAGCAAGGAAGATTACCCCACTGAGAACAATGGTAGACTTCTTCATACCAGCAAACTTCAAACATGTCATAGCAGCTGTTAAAGTTTTATGTGGCTACAATGAAGAGAAAAACTCCTACCGCATTCCTTCTTTAGCTCTCAAACTTGGGCATTCTTTAAACAAGGTCTGTAGCATTGTTGAGAGCAATGCCATGATGTATGGAGATCATGATCGTGCTGAATGCGCCCGAGACTTCAGGAAAATACACCAGGCAAGGTGGAATGAGTACATTTCTGCTGGTGCTATAACTACATTGAAAGAAGCCAAGTGGAACACACCACAGATCATTCCTTTCACTCAGGATGTCAAAGTCCTGCACACACATCTTGAAAAGAAACACGATGGGCTCCTAAGTAAGCTCAGAACTTGCCCTTCTGCTGACAGCTACTCTGCTCTAGCCAAGGTCACACTGTCCCAGGTCATCCTGTTCAACCGAAGGAGAGAAGGTGAGGTATCCCGGATGCTTTTGTCAGCTTTTAAAAGTAGGGATTCTTCGGAGCTACACGAAGACATTGCCATCTGTCTGTCTGAGTTTGAGAGGAAGCTGTGTCTGCACTTCACAAGAGTTGAGATCCGGGGTAAACGAGGCAGAAAGGTTCCTGTGCTCCTCAAGCCTTCCATGGTTTCTGCCATGGAGCTGCTCGTTGAAACGCGGGAGCTTTGTGGTGTTCCAGCAGAGAATCCCTTTATGTTTGCCAGATGTGGAGCAATGTCAGCCTACAGAGGTGGAGAGTGCATCAACAAAGCTGCTTGCGAATGTGGCATAAAGAACCCTGAAGCACTGTCATCAACTAGGCTCAGGAAACACATAGCAACCATGTCTAAAATTCTTAACCTTGATGAGAATGAAGCAGACCAACTGGCTGATTTCCTTGGTCACGATATCAGAATCCACAGACAGTATTACCGGTTACCAGAGGGAACACTGCAGCTGGCAAAAATGAGTAAAGTCCTAATGGCCATGGAGAAAGGAACACTGTCTGACTACAAAGGAAAGAAACTTGATGACATTGAAATCGACCCAAATGGTATGAGTATATTTAGTCTGTGTGTATCTGTGCTGTACTTATTTGCAAAACACATCATTTCATAGATACTAAGTATAAGCAATATAGTGTTAATTTTATTGTCATTTAATTATTTAGAGCAACTTGAGGCCCAAGGTGATTCCATGTCAAGTGATGAGGAGGACTACAGTGACCTATCTCAGACAACAGCACCAGCAGAGACTGATCGACCTGTTCAACCTGTTCAATCTGATCAACCTGTTCAACCTGTTCAATCTGATCAATCTGTTTCACAGGTGGATCAATGTAAGAAAAATCTCTAAACTGCACAAACAACAATAATCAAATAAACATGAATTAGCTCCAAGCAGCAATATCCAGCCAAATTCAAATAATCAACACATGAGGACACAATCTTGATTTGGTCTTTACTCACCGATTTAGTTGTAATGACAATGTGTAATGAGAATTTACTTTTTAACTATTTCATAGGTTCTTCACACGCTCCAAAAAAGAAATGGGAGGACAGTGAGGTAAAAGCAGTAGAGAGACACATGATGAAGTTCATCAAGACATGCAAAGTTCCTGGTAAGCAAGACTGTGAAAGATGCATTCACGCAGAGCCAGAAGCTTTGAAGCAGCGAACATGGACTGGTGTGAAAAATTATGTGCGGAACAGGATCACGACTCTTAAAAGAAAGGGTGGTTTGTAGGGAGCCATAAACACTTCAACACTTTGCATATTATGCTCTTTTTGTAAGAAATTGAGCTTAATTAAAAGAAATGAGGATAAAGGTGTAGAAATATTCTGAGGATGGAATGAAACAGAATATAAAGTGAAAAGTTAGAGTATAAGAAAGCTAATGAAGAAGTAGAGGATAGTAATATAGTCTAATTTCATTTATTCAGTTTTCTTTGTTCAGTTGCAATGAAGTTGGATGGAATGTCATGTTAAACTTTTTGATATTTCTGTTATAGAGGGAGGAGAGAATGTAAAGATGATAAAGTGAAGAGTGATTAGCTGTGTTGGACATGGGCTGTGGCTGGATGTAACCGATCGGTGAGAGTTGCCGTGTGGAGGCGGGAGGAGCTGAAAACTGAGACGTGAGTTTGACACTTTCTGCTTCCCGTAGTGACGCTTGCGCTGTGTTTGCATACTTTACCACAGCTGAAGTGGAATAAATGCATTATTTGCCAAATACACCGATATTTCAGAGACATTTTGATTCAATACATGTACTGCTTAATACAGCGTCTGTTTGTACAAGAATATAGTTCAACATAAGCCTAAATCCCAATGAAGTGGGGTCTACATTGTATCAGTTTTATTTTGATAACCATGACAATATAACATTGCGACTACATGAAAAGAGCTTTCAATGTTTTAAAAAAAACAGATTTGTGCGGTGGATTCGGCAAATCGTGGATCAGTTGTGTCGTCATCAGAGCTCGTGAGTCGCTCTGGAGAAACTGCTCTGGCTGAGTCCTGCTCTCGAATCGCTCTCGCTGATACCATACGTCACAGTCACGGGGCGTCGCTGTCTGAAGCCGGACACAAGCTCTAACCGTCATGCACTGCTCAAGTCAGCCGTCTGTGCAGCGCTGTCCAACAAGTTCAACAAGCATAAAGCTCTCCTCCCTCTTTACATCATCTTTATATTCTCCTCCCTCTTTACATCTTTTACATTCTCTCCTCCCTCTTTACATCTTTTACATTCTCATCCCTCTTTACATCTGTAAAGTAAAGGGGATGTTAAGAGGAGAGAATGTAAAGAGGATGTAAAGAGGGAGGAGAGAATGTAAAGAGAATGTAAAGAGGATGTAAAGAGGGAGGAGAGAATGTAAAGAGGATGTAAAGAGGGAGGAGAGAATGTAAAGAGGATGTAAAGAGGGAGGAGAGAATGTAAAGAGGATGTAAAGAGGGAGGAGAGAATGTAAAGAGGATGTAAAGAGGGAGGAGAGAATGTAAAGGGGATGTAAAGAGGGAGGAGAGAATGTAAAGGGGATGTAAAGAGGGAGGAGAGAATGTAAAGAGGATGTAAAGAGGGAGGAGAGAATGTAAAGGGGATGTAAAGAGGGAGGAGAGAATGTAAAGGAGGTGTAAAGAGGGAGGAGAGAATGTAAAGAGGGAGGAGAGAATGTAAAGGGAATGTAAAGAGGGAGGAGAGAATGTAAAGTGGATGTAAAGAGGGAGGAGAGAATGTAAAGGAGGTGTAAAGAGGGAGGAGAGAATGTAAAGAGGGAGGAGAGAATGTAAAGAGGGAGGAGAGAATGTAAAGGGAATGTAAAGAGGGAGGAGAGAATGTAAAGAGGATGTAAAGAGGGAGGAGAGAATGTAAAGGGGATGTAAAGAGGGAGGAGAGAATGTAAAGGGGATGTAAAGAGGGAGGAGAGAATGTAAAGGGGGTGTAAAGAGGGAGGAGAGAATGTAAAGAGGGAGGAGAGAATGTAAAGGATGTAAAGAGGGAGGAGAGAATGTAAAGAGGGAGGAGAGAATGTAAAGAGAATAAAGAGGGAGGAGAGAATGTAAAGAGAATAAAGAGGGAGGAGAGAATTTAAAGAGGATGTAAAGAGGGAGGAGAGAATGTAAAGAGGGAGGAGAGGATGTAAAGAGGGAGGAGAGAATGTAAAGGGAATGTAAAGAGGGAGGAGATAATGTAAAGGATGTAAAGAGAGAGGGGAGAATGTAAAGAGGGAGGAGATAATGTAAAGGATGTAAAGAGGGAGGAGAGAATGTAAAGGGGATGTAAAGAGGGAGGAGAGAAGAGAATGTAAAGAGGGAGGAGAGAATGTAAAGGGGATGTAAAGAGGGAGGAGAGAATGTAAAGAGGGAGTAGAGAATGTAAAGAGGGAGTAGAGAATGTAAAGAGGGAGGAGAGAATGTAAAGAGGGAGGAGAGAATGTAAAGAAGGAGGAGATAATGTAAAGGGGATGTAAAGAGGGAGGAGAGAATGTAAAGAAGGAGGAGATAATGTAAAGGGGATGTAAAGAGGGAGGAGAGAATGTAAAGAGGGAGGAGAGAATGTAAAGAGGGAGGAGAGAATGTAAAGGATGTAAAGAGGGAGGAGAGAATGTAAAAGATGTAAAGAGGGAGGAGAGAATGTAAAGAGGGAGGAGAGAATGTAAAGGAGGAGATAATGTAAAGGGGATGTAAAGAGGGAGGAGAGAATGTAAAGAAGGAGGAGATAATGTAAAGGGGATGTAAAGAGGGAGGAGAGAATGTAAAGAGGGAGGAGAGAATGTAAAGGATGTAAAGAGGGAGGAGAGAATGTAAAAGATGTAAAGAGGGAGGAGAGAATGTAAAGGGGATGTAAAGAGGGAGGAGAGAAGAGAATGTAAAGAGGGAGGAGAGAATGTAAAGGGGATGTAAAGAGGGAGGAGAGAATGTAAAGAGGGAGGAGAGAATGTAAAGAGGGAGTAGAGAATGTAAAGAGGGAGGAGAGAATGTAAAGAGGGAGGAGAGAATGTAAAGAAGGAGGAGATAATGTAAAGGGGATGTAAAGAGGGAGGAGAGAATGTAAAGAAGGAGGAGATAATGTAAAGGGGATGTAAAGAGGGATGAGAGATTGTTAAGAGGGAGGAGAGAATGTAAAGGATGTAAAGAGGGAGGAGAGAATGTTAAGAGGGAGGAGAGAATGTAAAGAGGGAGGAGAGAATGTAAAGAGGGAGGAGAGAATGTAAAGAGGATGTAAAGAGGAAGGAGAGGATGTAAAGAGGGAGGAGAGAATGTAAAGAGGATGTAAAGAGGGAGGAGAGAATGTAAAGAGGGAGGAGAGAATGTAAAGAGGGAGGAGAGAATGTAAAGGAGGAGAGAATGTAAAGAGGATGTAAAGAGGGAGGAGAGAATGTAAAGAGGGAGTAGAGAATGTAGAGAGGGAGGAGAGAATGTAAAGAGGGAGGAGAGAATGTAAAGAGGGAGAAGAGGATGTAAAGAGGGAGGAGAGAATGTAAAGGGGATGTAAAGAGGGAGGAGAGAATGTAAAGAGGGAGGAGAGAATGTAAAGAGGGAGAAGAGAATGTAAAGAGGGAGGAGAGAATGTAAAGGGGATGTAAAGAGGGAGGAGAGAATGTAAAAGATGTAAAGAGGGATGAGAATGTAAAAGATGTAAAGAGGGATGAGAATGTAAAAGATGTAAAGAGGGAGGAGAGAATGTAAAGAGGGAGGAGAGAATGTAAAGAGGGAGGAGAGAATGTAAAGAGGGAGGAGAGAATGTAAAGGGGATGTAAAGAGGGAGGAGAGAATGTAAAGAGGGAGGAGAGAATGTAAAGAGGGAGAAGAGAATGTAAAGAGGGAGGAGAGAATGTAAAGGGGATGTAAAGAGGGAGGAGAGAATGTAAAAGATGTAAAGAGGGATGAGAATGTAAAAGATGTAAAGAGGGATGAGAATGTAAAAGATGTAAAGAGGGAGGAGAGAATGTAAAGAGGGAGGAGAGAATGTAAAGAGGGAGGAGAGAATGTAAAGAGGGAGGAGAGAGGGAGGAGAGAATGTAAAGAGGGAGGAGAGAATGTAAAGAGGGAGAAGAGGATGTAAAGAGGGAGGAGAGAATGTAAAGAGGGAGGAGAGAATGTAAAGAGGGAGGAGAGAATGTAAAGAGGGAGGAGAGAATGTAAAGAGGGAGGAGAGAATGTAAAGAGGATGTAAAGAGGGAGGAGAGAATGTAAAGAGGGAGGAGAGAATGTAAAGAGGGAGGAGAGAGGGAGGAGAGAATGTAAAGAGGGAGGAGAGAATGTAAAGAGGGAGAAGAGAATGTAAAGAGGGAGGAGAGAATGTAAAGGGGATGTAAAGAGGGAGGAGAGAATGTAAAAGATGTAAAGAGGGAGGAGAGAATGTAAAAGATGTAAAGAGGGATGAGAGAATGTAAAGAGGGAGAAGAGGATGTAAAGAGGGAGGAAAGAATGTAAAGAGGGAGGAGAGGATGTAAAGAGGGAGAAGAGGATGTAAAGAGGGAGGAGAGAATGTAAAGAGGGAGAAGAGGATGTAAAGAGGGAGGAGAGAATGTAAAGAGGGAGAAGAGGATGTAAAGAGGGAGGAGAGAATGTAAAGAGGGAGGAGAGAATGTAAAGAGGGAGAAGAGGATGTAAAGAGGGAGGAGAGAATGTAAAGAGGGAGGAGAGGATGTAAAGAGGGAGGAGAGAATGTAAAGAGGGAGGAGAGAATGTAAAGAGGGAGGAGAGAATGTAAAGAGGATGTAAAGAGGGAGGAGAGAATGTAAAGAGGGAGGAGAGAATGTAAAGAGGGAGGAGAGAGGGAGGAGAGAATGTAAAGAGGGAGGAGAGAATGTAAAGAGGGAGAAGAGAATGTAAAGAGGGAGGAGAGAATGTAAAGGGGATGTAAAGAGGGAGGAGAGAATGTAAAAGATGTAAAGAGGGAGGAGAATATAAAGATGATGTAAAGAGGGAGGAGAGCTTTATGCTTGTTGAACTTGTTGGACAGCGCTGCACAGACGGCTGACTTGAGCAGTGCATGACGGTTAGAGCTTGTGTCCGGCTTCAGACAGCGACGCCCCGTGACTGTGACGTATGGTATCAGAGTACGGCGAGAGCGATTCGAGAGCAGGACTCAGCCAGAGCAGTTTCTCCAGAGCGACTCACGAGCTCTGATGACGACACAACTGATCCACGATTTGCCGAATCCACCGCACAAATCTGTTTTTTTTAAAACATTGAAAGCTCTTTTCATGTAGTCGCAATGTTATATTGTCATGGTTATCAAAATAAAACTGATACAATGTAGACCCCACTTCATTGGGATTTAGGCTTATGTTGAACTATATTCTTGTACAAACAGACGCTGTATTAAGCAGTACATGTATTGAATCAAAATGTCTCTGAAATATCGGTGTATTTGGCAAATAATGCATTTATTCCACTTCAGCTGTGGTAAAGTATGCAAACACAGCGCAAGCGTCACTACGGGAAGCAGAAAGTGTCAAACTCACGTCTCAGTTTTCAGCTCCTCCCGCCTTCACACGGCAACTCTCACCGATCGGTTACATCCAGCCACAGCCCATGTCCAACACAGCTAATGTAAAGGATGAAAGAGGGAGGAGTGAAGGTAAAGAGGGAGAAAATGGGGAGGAGTGAAGGTAAAGAGGATGGAAAAGAGGGAGGAGTGAAGGTAAACAGGTTGAAAAGAGGGAGGAGTAAAGGTAAAGAGGATGGAAAAGAGGGAGGATTGAAGGTAAAGAGGGAGAAAATGGGGAGGAGTGAAGGTAAAGAGGATGGAAAAGAGGGAGGAGTGAAGGTAAAGAGGTTGAAAAGAGGGAGGAGTGAAGGTAAAGAGGGAGGAGTGAAGGTAAAGGAGGAGGTAGAGATTTTGATGGGTGGATGGAGGAAATATCGAGGATGGTTGTGCACTGAGAATCATTCCCACCTCCAAGTTAATTGATTTTTCATTGTTCTTTTTTTTATTTTTTTATGTTTTTGAATTTCTGTCATTAACTGCAATGTGTACTTTCAACACAATGTGTTCAAGACTGTTAATATTAAAGAGTCATTTAATTGGAGTATGTGTCACTCGAGTCCCCAACGAGTCATTTAATCGGAGTGTGTGTCTCTCAAGTCCCCAAAGAGTCATTTAATCGGAGTGTGTGTGTCTCTCAAGTCCCCAAAGAGTTGTTGTGGCAAAAATTCTCAAACAAACATCACTGCGTAAGAGACACTCAGAGTCAAATTATATAAAAATAGAAGTATTTATTCTTGCAAGAATAGGAGCAGTCTAATACACAGTTGTTACCCTGTGCAGAAGAGTGACACACCCCCAGACAGACTGAACTAGCTTTTATCTTAGTTTCAAGGCCTTCTTCCCCCCAGAGCCTTCCTCCCAGTAGTTTTCCATAGACGTCACTAGTTGGCCCACTAAGCTCCCCTGCACCAAATGGCCTTCTGACATCTAGGTCAGAGGTCCTTGTTCGTCTGTTCTCTGGAGTGTCTCCCTCTTCTGCCTCCCCAGGTACATAAACAGAATCCTCTCACTACAAGTGAGAGACAGACATGTGACATTCTTTGAATCATCTATATTTTACTAAAGATCAATGAATATCATTAAAATTGCCACTACAACTCCTCACTTTTTATCATTCTGATTACCCATAATCACAATAATAAACAATAAGACAAATTTTAAGTCATATCATCACACTTATACTTTTCATCTCTGATTTTTGCATAAATGATCACTCTCCTTGAACCTGTGAAGAAAAGTTTAGAATGAAGAAGCATAAGGCTGTTTTTGTGGGGGAAAGGCCCCGTAATATTTAAGCAAGCAAGTAAACATAGTAAGGAAACAAAAAAAAAAATATATATATATAAAGTATAATAAAAATCACTGTTTCATACCCTATCTTTGTACGCCATCTCGTAACACGGATGACTGCTGCTTTTAACCCTCTTTAAATCTTTTGCCCTTAATCTTTCTCAGAAAATAAACAAAATAGAAGAAAAACAAACAGAACATACATTTAACACATTTCTCACTGTAGCTCCCACTACCTGTGTCGTCACATAATTTTGTTCATCCTTGGGCTAGACTGTCATTTTCACCAATTGAACAGACAGCATGTTTCACCTGTCACTGTAATCATATTCACCCATGAATAACAAAATTATTAGAATAACAATCCTAACTCCTATCATTAAGCCTTTTCCATTAATCTACGCCCATCTCCATATTTCATTTACTTCTAATTCAATTTAGTAAGCTCTATTTAATGCCATATTTAACAAAATCTAACCAGAGAAGTCTTATAATTTTTCCCATTCCTCTAACCAATGCAGTTGTTCAATATTAACTCTAATATTTCCATTACGGACAATCAATATATTTTCTACATTTACAATCAAATCAATACTTTTAATTCAAACATGCTGTGGTTCTACTTAATAAGCTTCAACAATTATCCCTATAATTTACATTAATTAATAGATCTCTTCCCAAAAACATTTTCCTTAAATATTTCCTAATAAGTAACCAATCAAATCTTTTGATCGACTGTATATCAATACTAAGCCCTATTTTGATTTAATCAAATCAAATCCTCAAAATAATCACAAAACCACATTCTTCTGTTAAATTTAAACCATCAGTTGGCAGTTGGTTCCTCCTCCAGGCGTGTTGATAATCTCGTTCGCCCCATGGACTATGGGATGGTTGTGGCCTGTTGGTGTTGTCTAAGGTGAGAGGGTTGGACCCAGGTGTCACACTCTCCAACCATTTTCTGATCCTTATAAGGGTTTCCCTTAAATCACGACCGCACCCCCACTGGAGTGAACTGTCACCTGTGAATGGAGACCTTAAGTATTTTGTTAGTGACCGCTTGTCTAGCCGCTCGTCCCCTTTGGTGTGACCTGTGGAATCAACCTGAAACATTATCACCGGATAATTTCTCGCTCACTTAATAGCACTCAGGATCCTTTTCCCCTGAAAAACAATATTTATACAGTTCTGTTTTCTGGAACCCATCCTGACATTCTGTAAAAGGAAAATTTATGTTATGCGCTGCGCAGGTGTGGCACCTTTCTGCTACAAAAACAATCCAGGCCAGGATAGTTAGTCAAATTCATCCATAGCCATCATTTTATAGGGGACATTCTCCCCTGTATCCAAAAGTCTGCATGCTCTGTAAAGAAAAACAAATGTCGAGGTTATTTTCAGATAGTAAAATACGTAGTTTCTTTTGTCTGCTGTGCTGCCATGGCCTTCGCTGCTGCATCTGCCCTAGCGTTTCCTGTTGAAACAGTCCTGCAAATACATGTACAGACAGCAAATTTTGTTTGGGACCCAAGTAAACCATATTTGGCAATTGTTATACCATCTCCCTCTTGATGCACGACACAACTCGAGCATCAATTTAACATAACATTTAACATAGTGTTTTTAATAAAGTTTGCCATCAACACTAACCCAAACGGTGTCCTTTCAGCAAAATTTTGCCCAGACATCCTTCTCTGCCTCTGAAACAAAATATTACATTCTCCACTTAAAGCCACAATCTCATCTTCTTCTCGCAGTATTTGAAAGGCAACGTCCCTGAGTCTCACAGCGAATCTTGCTTTTCAGGCCTGTTGTTTGGTCTCAAGTCAGCCATCACAAACATTTCTAAAGTCATCAATTTTCAGGTCAGGTCGTGCTGTACAGACTTGGTCAATGTCAGTCAATCATTTCTCCCCCTTTGTTCACAATTATCATAAATGTTAAGGGCTCTCTTGATACTTCGAAATTGACTTAGCCAATATGTCATTTTGTTGTTGCCATCAAATCTACAATATTTTCATTTATCTCAGCCCATGCCAGATGGTGATCTACAACTACACAATTCCAATTTACACAAATACTTAAACTGATCCATAACATAATTCAAATCGACATCCTGCATGACAAAAGTATTACTACCAGACAGAGCTTGATGTCCAATCAACTTAAAGCTCGTCCCATGTTCTGTATTGTCTTTTCAACCGTTCCACTCAGAATTATCGGCTTCTTTAAAATTTGTCATTTGCCTTAACCCATCTGTAATGATAAAACTGTTCTGTTCTAATTTCAATACTGTTCTAATATTAGTACCCCAAACTAATACATACAACATAAAGTGCTGTCACCATCACACACACACTCATACTAGACACACACGTTAACTGCTCATTCTCAATGTTTGCCCTTTCCTTATATCATCGTTAAAAGGATTTAAATTTTAAATAAGATTTTAAACTTCACATTTTCCTGTAGCCTTTCCCTAATTTTACATGGTCTCTTAACCACTTTCAAAGCATGTCTTGTTCATTATTCATTTAATTTTTTTTTTAGACAAGTCAGCTGGGTTGTTTTGGATTCATTATCATTATTTTCCTTCAGCTTGCTCTAGCAGGCCGATAACAGAAAGACAGACACAGTTACCATTCCTCCAAAAGAAAGGAAGTGGCACGACCTCCGCTCAAGCAGTCTCTCTCACTATAAATCCATTTCTTAGACAAAATGTAATATTAAATTCATTACAATAACCTTTGACCATCCACCTTTGTTATCCAGACTTAAATCTACAAAAGCTGTCTTTATCTTTAGTCACCACCATGTCTAACGACCTTCAGGAGTTAGAACTATGTTATAGACTAGTTCTAAATCAACTTCTATACATTTTCCTTGCCCATAAGGCAACCGACATCAAAAAGTTTTATTACTGTCTCCACAACAATTAATAATGGCAATCCCCCTTACGGTCTCAGCTGGCTCTTGAAAGCCCATTGCCATTAGCTCTTTGTCTATAATTTTCTTCTCAGGGTGTTGTCCCCCCCTGGTATAGTTGCAGACACTTGTCACAATGAAAAACAAGCCATACAACTAATGCGGTTTCTTCTGGTGAGTGGTATAGAGGAGCTTTGCATCATGGGGAAGACTGGCGTGACTCGTCATAGCTTCATCTCCCCCTAACGGCATAAGGACGCTGCTGGCCTCACAGCTCCTGCTCAACTCTCATACCTGTCTCACATAAAACACCCCCATTCAGGAAATGCCCAGTGACTTTACGTGAGCCCTCTGGCTTGGGTTGCCCCCTGTCTGGCCAAAGAAGGTCTTACCCGTCATCGAGGTGGTCACTCGTGCCCACTGGTGACCGCTTTTTTCCCATCACAGAATCTTTGACCGTTTTCTTCAACAAAATCTGTTGTTCTCTGGAGCTTAGGAAAGGCACGTTCAAGAGTCACCAGAGCCATTCTCATTGCCTAATAGTGTTCACACAGGGAGACAGGTCAATAACAACAGTATTTAATCACTTAAATCCATTATTTTATCTTAAAAGCAGAAACCCTAGCTGCTTAGACTATACTCAGCGAATTTGGATCATCCGTACGTTCAGTGAACTTTACCTGTAGACGGAGCCATCGGTCCTGAATGGTGGAGACTAAATGAGACAAAGAAGTTACTGGTCCTAAAATAAAATAAAATGTCTTCAAGTTCTGCATTATTATTTTAAAGACTTCTTTAAAGTCATTCAGTTTTACATTTACAATTACAAATTGCCCTTTATGGCAATTGTTTCTTTAAACATCTATGTGTCTATGATTCTTCAACTGAAACACTGTGCTTTACTACAAATAGCTTATCACAGATAACAGCTTTGAGCTGACATTGAATGAGAGAGACTCTGAGGCATTCAGGACTGGCACACTGCACTCTCATAAACTTCTAACATCAAACTTTTATCTACCATCCTATAGCTCTATCCCAGCTTAAGGCATATTTGCCAGAAATTACATGTGTTTCCAAATAAACATAATTTTTATAGTTGTCTTTATTTAGACATTACAAATTTCCACTCAGATTGAGTCTCTGTTGCACTGGCAGTTTCAGCCACAGTACACATCAGATCCAGATAAGCAAACTGTTTCATTACAGCCAATAACAAACTTATCTTTTGAAAGCAAAACATCAGCTTCTAGTTCTTTCATGGCCAACTTTTCAAGCTGTTTGTTTAATCAGCATTCAGCAACTGTTAATCCAGTATTGCTTCTGCTTACTTGATCTTAAATAAAAATAATTATTTTAGTTCTAAATAATGTTTCACATTTCTCAATCTTGATTTTAGTGTCAAGTTCTCAATTACGTTAACTTTGACAAGGCCAGCACTCTCTGCTTGATACATCTCTCCTTAATCTAAACCCTTTCTAAAATGTTTAATTAAACACAATCATCCTGTTAGTTACTTTGATATATTTTCCAGCTCACATTTGTTGGAGTCATTAATTTTACATCAACCTGTATTCATCAATTCACTTTTAAAAATTACTATTATAGATCTTTTCTTTCTTATAGGATTCACTTTAAGACTTCAATCCTTTTGACCTTGTTTTTATCTCTTATTTCTCAGACGAAAAATGTTACTGTCGTCATTTAAACACTGATCTACTTTCAAACCCACATTATTATCAGAAATGTGTCACTATCACATTTTCAAACACCTTCTTGGTGGTCATTTAGTTACCTATTAAATTGTCCTGATGACCACCATTAAAAACACTCTCTGTCATCTAGTGAATTTGTTTCAGCCTCAACTTCAGCATCAGACACCTGTCCTTGACTATAGTTTGATCACTGTGAGCTTGCAAACGGCTCCAACTTACTGCACACCCTTGAAGCAGTGTGTGTCCCATTTCAGGAATGTAAACAGAGCCACTGATAATCAGTCCCCTGTATTCTTTTACAGTCCACCAGTCGCGGATTTAATCACAATAGCCAAATCATAATCTTCATCATTTTATTGGCAGAACATAATTTCATGAGCAGCACAGAAAATGCTCAAAATATTCGAATTTGTTTTCTGTCTTTACACATTTCTCCCAGCTTATCTTTTACAAAACATCATCTGCAAATCTCTTCAAAGTGAGATCTTCTGAGCAGAGCTGTTTACAGCATTTGCTCTCTTCTGTCTCACTATTTATTTATTTATTTTCCCGGACTGTTCCGTTACTCTTCATAAAGTGTAACAATTTGTACATCATTATTTTCATTACAACTGGTTTGAAGCCTTTCCTCTTCCATCACATTGTTGTCTCAGTCTTATCTCTACTGTTTCTCCAAAACAGATTATATTACTCAGTCCGTAAATTACACAGACAACCATTATAGCTACTTGCTTCAATACGCTTATTTTCTTAACATTAATAAAATAAAGCAGATATATCATCATTTCAATCATTTTTTTATCAAAATCTAGAATTGTTCCCCATTCTGCTTAAAACATTCCTCCTATCATGTTAATCCCTGTCAATCATACAATGCCTTATTTTATTCTAAAACTGACTTTTCATTTCACCAGTTAAACAGTTAATTTGACTTCCATAAATTCTGTCAGACCATGTCTATTTTCATCACATATAGTTTTCTGCTATATTTCTCCTTTCTTTTCCCTACATGCCAGTTCCCTCATTATCCTCTCCTTTCTTTTCTCAAACATGCCAGTTCCTTCATTATCTAACCAGTCCATGATTGTTTGAACAATCCCCACACACACATATCTCACACACCAACCTTTTTGTTTTTTCACTTCCCTCTTCCACCAAGTCTCACTTACAGTTCCCTCTATTTCACACAGACAGCCTTATTGCTTCTTGCTACAATCCTTGTCATATAAATTTAAGTTCTATAGACATCTAATGTCATGCATCCATTTACTGGATGAAGAAGTAAAAAAAAAACATTATTTCTCCTGGCAGTTTGACATTTTATCTTCAAGCCAACAATCCATTATCTGTTCACATTTTTTACACATGTTGAACGCAGACACAACTTTTGTTTCTCACTGCTCTGTTCAACTGATTCCCGCACCATCTTTAATGTTGTGGCGCTCAATACCTCATTTGACAAAACCCCGGTGTACCAAATTTCGCAAGCTTGCTTTTGAGACATCCCCATACCGGCTGTTTTCTGTTCTCTGTGGATTTTCTCTTCAACGCGCATTTTCTTTAATCTGTTAGGCGTCCCTAACAAATCCGACTCTTTTCTTTTAACCCAAATCGGTCGGGTTGCACTTGTTAGTGCCCTCCTAATTATGGTTTACCAAAAAAAATCTTTTCTGGCTCCCCCTAATTAGCCTCAGCACCTAAAAAACAATTTGCTCCGTGGTGGAACAACTGATTTTCAGGTTACCTATCTGTTTGCAAACTTCTTGATCCGCTACAAATCTCAGTTAATCTCAGATACTTTCGTATCTGTTTGAAACCTCTTGATCCGCTACAAATCCCAGTTCATCTCAGATAATTTTCTCTCGTATCTGTTTAAAACCTTCTTGATCTATCTATAGATCTCAGTTAAAATCCAGATTACGCACCACAGAGACAGCCCTCAGCCAATATGGTTCAATTTCTCTCTTTCCCCTCTATTAAACTGAATTTGCTTTGCTTACCCAGAGATGTTGTTCCGTGCCACTTGCGGGTTCTTTAGATTCCAGTGGTCGATTCTCCCGGCCCTGATATCGGTCGGCCCCTCTCTCTCAAGTTTACGAGGTAGAGCTGGAACTTACTTAGTCCAGGTGGCCAAACACCGTCCGATCTCAGGTCCAGGAGGCACGTTCAAGGAATATCACTTCTGACACCAAAACTGTTGTGGCAAAAATTCTCAAACAAACATCACTGCGTAAGAGACACTCAGAGTCAAATTATATAAAAATAGAAGTATTTATTCTTGCAAGAATAGGAGCAGTCTAATACACAGTTGTTACCCTGTGCAGAAGAGTGACACACCCCCAGACAGACTGAACTAGCTTTTATCTTAGTTTCAAGGCCTTCTTCCCCCCAGAGCCTTCCTCCCAGTAGTTTTCCATAGACGTCACTAGTTGGCCCACTAAGCTCCCCTGCACCAAATGGCCTTCTGACATCTAGGTCAGAGGTCCTTGTTCGTCTGTTCTCTGGAGTGTCTCCCTCTTCTGCCTCCCCAGGTACATAAACAGAATCCTCTCACTACAAGTGAGAGACAGACATGTGACATTCTTTGAATCATCTATATTTTACTAAAGATCAATGAATATCATTAAAATTGCCACTACAGAGTCATTTAATCGGAGTGTGTGTGTCTCTCAAGTCCCCAAAGAGTCATTTAATCGGAGTGTGTGTGTCTCTCAAGTCCCCAAAGAGTCATTTAATTGGAGTGTGTGTCTCTCAAGTCCCCAAAGAGTCATTTAATCGGAGTGTGTGTGTCTCTCAAGTCCCCAAAGAGTCATTTAATCGGAGTGTGTGTCTCTCAAGTCCCCAAAGAGTCATTTAATCGGAGTGTGTGTGTCTCTCAAGTCCCCAAAGAGTCATTTAATCGGAGTGTGTGTGTCTCTCAAGTCCCCAAAGAGTCATTTCATCGGAGTGTGTGTCTCTCAAGTCCCCAAAGAGTCATTTCATCGAAGTGTGTGTCTCTCAAGTCCCCAAAGAGTAATTTAATCGGAGTGTGTGTCTCTCAAGTCCCCAAAGAGTCATTTAATCGGAGTGTGTGTGTGTGTGTCTCTCAAGTCCCCAAAGAGTCATTTAATCGGAGTGTGTGTCTCTCAAGTCCCCAAAGAGTCATTTAATCGGAGTGTGTGTCTCTCAAGTCCCCAAAGAGTCATTTAATCGGAGTGTGTGTGTCTCTCAAGTCCCCAAAGAGTCATTTAATCGGAGTGTGTGTCTCTCAAGTCCCCAAAGAGTCATTTAATCGGAGTGTGTGTGTCTCTCAAGTCCCCAAAGAGTCATTTAATCGGAGTGTGTGTCTCTCAAGTCCCCAAAGAGTCATTTAATCGGAGTGTGTGTGTCTCTCAAGTCCCCAAAGAGTCATTTAATCGGAGTGTGTGTGTCTCTCAAGTCCCCAAAGAGTCATTTAATCGAAGTGTGTGTTTTTTTGTTTGTTTTTTGGACAATTACTACACTTTACAGAAGAACATGACTAATGTGTTAAAGCCCCAGTGAGTAGCCAAAGACTCAAGATGTTTTTGTGATAATGATTATTTTGCAGTCGATGCTAAATTAACTAGAGGGATGCAGGCCGTGGTCTTAGAAAAACTATTTAGGCTATATATATATATATATATATTAGTTTGCGTGCCGTGTGCTCGGCTGCTTGCTGTGTTGTGATCGTAATTATACGATCACGCGAGAGAGAAAGTAGATGTGTGCAGTTTCAGCCGTCCTCCTCTGATTGTGATGTGATCGAAATAACAAACAAAACAGTTTTGTAAAATGATATATGAATCATTTTTATTTTATCATATATCATTTTACAAAACTTTTTTCTGCATGTGCTCCCGCACACACAATTTCAGTCACAACACGCAGTCAGAGGATGCGCTGAAACATCAGCTCTCGATGCTGTTCCCTTCATTCATAACTCGGACTGAGAAGGATAGGCTATATTTGTGTAAATAGTTGTGCAACTGCGCAAACTTTATGAAGTTTAATGTTTGGGTTCCAGGGGAATTTATGATTGTTTCACCTTTTCAACCTCATCAAGGTTTCGTAATTAGTAAGTTCTGTGCTTTTTCTCTTTTTTTTTCCTTGTGTGCTGACTGATGAGGGGCCAATGTGCCTTGGTGAAACGGTGTTTGTACATGCAGCTTATTTTTTTAATTATCGTGGCAAGCAATCATAAAATACAGCATATTGCACAAAAAAAAAAAGCAATTTACTGAGAAACGGACCTCGGGTTTGGGTCGGGCTCAGGCTTAAAATATAACCGTAATGTTCGGGTCAGGTTAAATGATTTCGGGTACGGGCCGGGTTTGGGCTTAAGTTTAAAGCCTGTGCTGACCTCTACTTCAGGCACATAACTTGTAAAATTTCAGCAATTATTAAATTACTTCTGTAGAGCTGTTTTACAGTTGAAATAGAATTGAGCTGAATAATGACACTATTGTCTTCAGTTCCATCTTTGGTTCTCTCTGATAGTCAATCAATCAAATACAGTCAAATGAATAATATTTCTGAATGTTAATTGTCATTCCCCAACTGAGCAGTGAAGGACACTTCATCTCAAGCTACAAATCAGACAAAAATGTTGGCTACCCATTTTCTGTGATCTTGACGAAAAAATAAAAAATAAAAAACTGTTTACTCACTAAATATATACCATCTCAACAAAGTCCTGATATTATACCTTTACCAGAATCTGTGTATCACCATGGTCCTCAAAGTATGACTTAACCAGAGTCTGTGTATCACCATGGTCCTCAAAGTATGACTTGATCAGAGTTTGTGTTTAATGTCCCCAAAATGGACATAAAAAATACTGTCCCTAAAGTGAAGGCAAAATGTCAGGTCTTTAAGGAAGACTTTTATTAATAAAATCAAGTGATAAGTGTGATGACAGCTCCTCCAGAAGTGCAGTCATG
This sequence comes from Tiaroga cobitis, assembly GCA_030578255.1. Taxonomy (NCBI): domain Eukaryota; kingdom Metazoa; phylum Chordata; class Actinopteri; order Cypriniformes; family Leuciscidae; genus Tiaroga; species Tiaroga cobitis. The sequence continues at coordinate 1,709,979 of CM060608.1, forward strand.
TCTTTCTTTTGTCTCTAGACCCTTCAGAAAGGGGTGTCCCTAAAGGTAGGGTTCCCAGTCATACGTCCTCACATTGTTTGTGTGTGTGTGTGTGTGTGTGTGTGTGTGTGTGTGTGAGTGTGTGTGTGTGAGAGAGAGAGACACACAGTTGTCTCTGCAGAAGTAAATTCAGACAGAGAAATATACATATTTTATTTTATACTCAGTGTGTGTGTGAGAGAGAGAGAGACACACAGTTGTCTCTGCAGAAGTAAATTCAGACAGAGAAATATACATATTTTATTTTATACTCAGGCAATGGACAAATGTCTGCTCAGGTATTTTTATTATTGCAAATGAAAGGTTACAGCCATTAACAGTGAGAACAAAATAAATAAATAAAACAGAACAGGGGGGTATACTGACATCATAAGTCTGCTCAGGTCATTGTTTCAGAATGAATTAATTGGTCTGCTATTTCTTTGCACAGTAGCTAGGTGTCACTAGTGAGCAATGCTGAATGAAGCTTCGAGTAATGAACCTTTGGGTGAACCAATGGTCTGCGAGGTCTCAGTGGTTCAGGAAGCCTCATTTTGCCATCACTACCCTTCAGGCAACAATAGCGAGCGTTGAGGAAATCCAACTGCAGTATACCGGTGTTCAAGCAGTGAGGCCTGGGAACCTGGGCTTAACAGTTACAGAGCAGGCGCATGCATTGACCACAATGGCAGCCGATCAACCACCACCAAGCAAAACCTCTTTCTCTTCCAAAGGACCAGTTTTTATCTTCCTTCAACCCAAGCATGGCCAGCCGGTAAACAATTAGTTGGTAATTGAAATCATCAGCATCAAAGCAGAGGCAATAATAAAATTACTCAATGACAGGAAGTATCGCCCAAATATGGGTAAAAAGGTGGAGCATTATAACGAGTTTTAATAAACTAATTTCATCACATTAGTAGGGGAGGAAGCACAGTCCAAATATGGGCATAGTAGTGAACAGGAAGCAGGTTGCCAGGTTTGTCCATGAACGAGTGTCTAAAAAGAGTCAAGTAGGGCAGATTAAGTAGTAGCCACAACAAAACCCACTACAAATTTGATGCACACACACAGTGAATAACCACTAAAATTCAGAGTGCAAATATGTTCATGCACACAGTAAACACCATCACACATGATACACCACACACAGTAAGGCCCTAATGTCTCTTCAAATTAAAAACAAAAAAGTACTGGTTCAACCTGTGACATACTCTCCATCTGGGGTGAAATTGGGCTGTGTAAACTAGGATTTTTTTATTTTTTTTTATTTAAAATTCTGAATGTAAAGCCAAAACAGCGTACTTATGAATTTTGGAGGGCTCTTATTTTGTAATACAACATCAGAATGTCCTGACACTGTGCAGGTGACACGTGAGGTGTACTCTCCAGTGGTGGAAAGAGTACTGAAAAAGCATACTCAAGTAAAAGTACTGTTACTTGTCAAAAAATGTAGTGAGAGTAGAGTAAAAGTACCGGTCCTAAAAACTACTCAAAGTAGGAGTAAAAAGTAGCCCTTTTAAAAGTACTCAAGAGTAGTGAGTAGTGAGTATTATGCTATGAATGTTAGTCCACCTTATACCCTGCAAATTGAAAATGTAGCTTACTCTTTTATCACAGATTCATAGAAAAAAAGAAACAGTATTTCAATATTTCTCCAACAGTTTTATTTTTGACTGCTAGCACTAAAAATACAGCGTTTCCCCTACCATTGTTTTGGACGACCCCCGCCCCCCTAAAATGCTGACAAAATCCAGTCATAAAAAAGGAATTTATAACTCGGAATTTCACGGAATTTGTAAATTTTTTGAGGAATAAATAGAAAGCAGTTCAGTACACTTGAAATCAAATCGCGATATAGTGTGCGTGTGTGTGAATATTAAACTACAAAGACAATTTAAATTCGAATCCTGCATGTTCTGTGTGAATGAATGGTGCAGCCGACGCGCAGTTTCATTTACCACACACACACACACACACACACTGAAGCACGTGTGAGGTGTGACGCTTGCGCTGTTTTTTTTGCCTATATGAAGACACAAATGCATGAACTTCCTCCAGGCTCAAGATCCACTCCGAAAGTCACTTCGTGAACAAAATAAATTGGCGCCAGGTGTCTCGAAGTCTGTTGATGCTGGTTTGATGCAAAGTTTTCCGCGCGCGATTTGATTTGACGGGAATCACGCATGGAGTCACATGATGACTTATTATAAAAATAAATATTAATATAAATGTAGCGACGGCAGGTTCAGGGAAAATAGCGCAGTAAAAGTACCGATACAGCACTTAAAATGTACTCAAGTAAAAGTAAAAGTACACTGTTTTTAAACTACTTAAAAAAGTACAATTCCTAAAAAAAACTACTCAATTACAGTAACGAGAGTATTTGTAATTCGTTACTTTACACCACTGGTACTCTCCATCTGAGGTGAAACTGGGCAGTGTAAACTAGTATTTTTTTTTAATGATTTTCTGAATGTAAAGCCAAAACAGCGTATTTCTGAATTTTAGAGGGCTCTTATTTTGTAATACAACATCAGAATGTCCTGAAACTGTGCAGGTGACACGGTGAGAAGGTGTACTCTCCATCGGAGGTGAAATTGGGCTGTGTAAACGGATTTTTTGATTTTCTGAATGTATAGACACAACAGCGTATTTATGAATTTTGGAGGGCTCTGACATGGTGAGAATGTGTACTCTCCATCTGAGGTGAAACTGGGCAGTGTAAACTAGGATTTTTTTTTGTGTGATTTTCTGAATGTAAAGCCAAAACAGCGTATTTCTGAATTTTGGAGGGCTCTTATTTTGTAATACAACATCAGAATGTCCTGAAACTGTGCAGGTGACACGGTGAGAAGGTGTACTCTCCATGTAAGGTGAAATTGGGCAGTGCAAACTAGGATTTTTTTTTTTTGGTGATTTTCTGAATGTAAAGCCAAAACAGCGTATTTATGAATTTTGAAGGGCTCTTATTTTGTAATACAACATCAGAATGTCCTGAAACTGTGCAGGTGACACGGTGAGAAGGAGTTCCGAAGCGTGGCGGACATTCAAGGAAGCGAACGTGTCAAACAATTGAAGGCTGTAGGAGTTGAGTTGAATTGGCGGATTGCATAAACTATTCATTGAATGTAGTAGCATGGCTTCTACATCAGGAGGAAATAGTGGTAATGAGATGGAGTGGATGATTTCAAAATCATCACGAATGAAAAGAATGATTAGGAAGAGACAAGAAAGGGCAAGAAGTTGGTCGGAAGAAAGCGAGGCAAGATCAGAAGTTAGCAAAAGGACAAAAACAAATGAACGGGCAAGTTCACGAGAAACGGATGACTTAAACATAGAAGAGGAATATAAATTAATGGTGGAATTTAAGGAGGAGGGTGGATTTATTCACCCGATAAAGATGACTAAAGCAATAGAGGAAGAAATAGGGAAAATCAAAATGGCTAGAATCATGAACAACAGAAAAGTGCTAATTCATGCTGTCAGTGAATTACAACAACAGAAGATATTAAAAATGAAAACCTTGATGGGGGAAAGGATTAAAACATATATCCCAGGAGCGATAGCAAGGTTGAGGGGAGTGATTTCAGGAGTTCCAATCGAAATGACAATGGAGGATGTGAAAAAAGAAATTAGAGGAGGGAAAATAACAGACGCCACCAGGATTAAAAGTAAAAGAGATGGGGAACTTAACCCTCTGAGGTCTGAGGTGTTTTTGGGGTCCTTGAGATGTTTTGACATGCCCTGACATTTGTGCTTTTTTCAGTTGCTTAGAAACATATTAATGGCACTGGTGTAATTACACTCTATTTAGCACAAACAGGGCTACCATAATATGTTAGCAACATGTTTGTACATGTTTGTATTTTTGAGAGAATATTGTTTATGCATGGTTATTGAAAAAACAAAAAAATAAAGTTTCTGAAATAAGGCCACAAAACACACACTAAATATGTGTCCACAAGAGTTTTGACTAATGGATCTTGTCGCCTAGAGTTTAGGCTTCAAAATGATCTGAAAATCATCCTGTCTAATCATTCACATAAAACAATAGATTGTTTTAAATTGTGAAAAACATTTTTTTGTTTGCAAAGGCAATATGCGGATGGGCGTGAACGGCCCAACCCCTATCATGAATAATTAAGTGGTTCTCACCTGAGCAGACAATGACCCTGCATAATAATGAGCCTTTCATTCAGAATTTATTTTTCTCATAACAGCTAAGAACTTAATAGGCTAAAGCCTACTCCGTAATTGTTGGTCATACAGATAAGATATCATCTTTTAAAACTGTAAAAGGTCTACTTTTATTCATGCAGTAGGCTATAGGCCTACACTCACAGGCTAACGACAAAACGTTTTCTCGCTCATGTGAGAAAGTTTGGAAAATTCTCAGTGAGTAAATTCATAGCCGAGCGGTAGAACTTACGGTTCGACCATCAAGATGACCCGGGTTCGAATCCCGATCACTGGTCTACTGTAAATTTTATATTCATTAATGCAGAGAGATTTGTCTAGCTCTAAAACTCTGTTACACCATACAGTTTTTTGCTTATATTTATCAACTAAAATTACCATGCATTTCCATTTTACACTAAGGAACAAATCCAACAGAACGACTTTGCATCTGTATAGGCTACCAATCGTAATTTCAAAAGCAGTTCTGTTAAAAAAAATTAATTTATATATAGGCTATATATATATAGGCCTATATATATATATATATATATATATTTTTTTTTTTTTTTTTTTTTTTTTTTTTTTGATTCCCTACAACCTAGAGTTTTAAAAAAAAATGGTTTTAAGTTAAGTGTGATTTGCCAGGGGGGACGGGGATTTCCTTCTGGTCTAAACATCCCTGCTTCTGCTGAATTATTTTAATCCCCACACCCCTCCCTCCACAGTAGCTAATCAATGCAAGGCTACTTCACCAATAGACCATATCAAATATATAAAATAGAGATATGCAACAGGCACGTTTAAACGACAAACAATAAAATCAAAACCAGCGTTTCAGTTGTTCATTAGTTCCAGTGGCCTAATGCATGCACGGTTTTTCAAATTTCACAAAGCGTTTTGAGATTATTTTGAATGAAATATTGAAGTTTATAAGTGTTTTGGCACACCACGCCGAGTGGCCCTATGCATTTTTCTAAAGTCGGGTTTTATTCTGGCAATTTATTTTTCTCATTACAGCTAAAATAACTTAATAGGCGACTCCGTAATTTTTTGGTCATACAGATAAGAGTAGAGTAGCTTACATCGTTCAAAACTGTAAACTTTTATTCATATTATTAGGCTAACGACAACAGTTTATATCTGTCGTCTCTGTCTCCGGGAACTGCGCGTCACAAAAATGAACCAAAAGCCGATTCAGCTCAGTCGCGATAAGAAATCGGCAATGTCTAAAGTCTTTAAATGTCTAAATATTTAGGCTAATAAATGTTATCTGATTATGTAATCCATATGAAAACGAGAGGTACAGAGGATCTATACTCAATGTAAGCGCTTCCCAATGAGAAAATGGCAAGACAAGGGTGAAAATCTCGCTCCATTTTGTAGGCTAAATCGCCCTGAATTAAAATGTAAAAACAGATCAAATAATTTATTTGTCGAAATGTTGCGATACTGTTTCATTTAAGTTCATAATTATTCTATAAATGTTATTTAATTTAGCAGCATTACCACGAAGCACCGTGGTTCGATATTTATTTGAATAATAGCTACAAAAAAAAAAAACTTAATTAATTGCATGCCTGGTTAAGGATCCAAAGATCCCTGTAGAATAATATTGAGTTTTTTGTTCATGACAACACATTAACATGCGTTTTTTCAGATTATATTTAGTTTTGCTTGGAAAAGGCAGGCCCAAACCAGTTTTATTTCATCAATTATTGAAATAATGAAATATTTAGTAATAAACTTTTATGACAGAAATATCACTAGTCTACATTTAACTTAAATCATTTAATTCCTTCATTATCAACACTGTCTAGAATAGCGATTTAAGTGTGAATTGCGACTTCTCTTTGTGTTAAGTCAGCCTCAGACTCCGATAGCCTGTGGGGGGTTGGAGGGACAGTTGCTGGACAAAGGTGTTAATGTTCCTCTTTCATATGGAGAGACCCGGCGGGTGCAGCGAGGGAGACTAAATAAACTTGCTAAAAAGAGATCCAGCGCGAGAGAGGCAAAGAAAAACGCATGTTTTTAATTTAATTAGGCTATGTTGCTTCGGACAATTTTCGTTTTGTACTGTTTTAATTGTTTAATTTAGCTGTAATTTCTTTGGCAATACAAATGTAAAATGTCGCAAGAATAAGATTAGCCTAGTGTTTCTTATTTTGCATCGCAAAAGAAATAAACTCTAAACTCGATGCAATCCTGTTTAAAAAATAAAAAAAAACTGTCCCGACACTTTATTTAAACCTTGAAATGTTCGAACTTGGTTTCAAACTTAAGTAATTTAAGTGTTCTTTTACATTACACAATAATTTAGCAGACTAAAGACGAGCTTCTTCAGTTTCATTTTCTGATGCAATCGGCTGACAATCTTCCTTCATCAGTTTTTGTCGTTTGTGCAGCGGCTGCGGTTCTACGGGAATGTAGCAAATGTATGTTGTAATGATAATTAAACAAAACTCTTGACTTTAAATAAGTAAACTGTTATAAACAGTTACCTATTTAAGCATCAAGGTGGTAAAATATAAACGCTGTCGGCCAACATCGGTTAAAAACATGTATGTTACACTGAGATTCGATCTCGGGTCGATTGAAGCTCCTTGAATCTCGAGTTGTTGCGTTAACCACTGAGCTACCGTCTGTATGCTGTTCGACAGCTGCATTGATGTAGGCTTAATGTTTTTTATTGCAATGTTTTATGTTGAATTGTTTTCATTATTTATTCAATTTAATTTTAGTAGCCTAATTTCAGCATTGTGATTATTAATTAATTTTAACTACGTTTCACTTGAATTCATATGCTACCAGCTTTCAATCGCTCTAAATGTGCGGCAGCAGATTACGCAATAGAGAGAATAAACGAACACTTTTCAGAGTCTATGATTGTAGCGCCTCTTAGCGGTAAAAGGCAGCAAATACACCACACATTTTACCGCCGCGGTGGAACGGCTGATGTGGGCGTTGTCATGGCTTGCCTCAACATTTGCGTTTGAATAGCGCGCGTCCTCCGTGGGCGTGTCAGATTAACGCGTAATGAAGTGTAATGAGCTGGGGAAAAAAATACTGAAATCACTCTCTTTTCATACAGATTACATAAACAGAGAATATTTGTTTTTATATAAATTACTTCATTGAAAAGAAGAGAATTCAAGCTTCATAAAGAAAAATCTCTCGTGCCTGTATGACAAGTATTTGCGGAGTTATAGTTAATCTTAGGACGCGTTTCAGAATGGACTTCACCGACAGAGAAGGCAGAACTTGCATCATGTTTATTTTTCTTTATTTGTCGAAAAGCACAACACTTTGTTTTTATTGTGAGTATACAGAAAAATAATAGACACTTAACATGATCGATTGATGTATACCACTTATATTTAAGATCAAAATCAACAGAGTATTTTGAGTCTCTTTTGCACTGATGAGAAAAAAAGCGAGACAATCGCGCCGGCGCGATAGCCGACCTCAGAGGGTTAAAGATACAATGGCAGTGATTCTTCAATTTGAAAATACCATGCCAGAAAATATCCAGTTAGGATATATGAATTATAGAGTCAGAGACTACATCCCTAAACCACTCAGATGTTATACCTGCCAGAGAATGGGACACATTGCAAAGGAATGTAAAGGAAAAGCTAGATGTGCACGATGTGGAGGACCACATGAATTTGGTAAATGTGATAAAGATACTAAGGTCAAATGTTGTAATTGCGGAGGAGAACACAGCGCAGCATATGGAGGATGTGTTGTGCAAAGGGAAGCCAGAGAAGCGCAAAGAATTAAAATAACAGAAAGAGTTTCATATGCTGAAGCTTTAAAAAGAGTGAGGAAAGATAGCACAGGAGGAATGAGATTGGGAGAAGTAGGTCAAAGAATCTCGGCTGGGAATACAAAGCAAAGGCAGATGTATCAAAGACAAACCTTGGTACCAACAACAAATATTCAAAACACATGTTTGCATAAATGTAGAGTGGATGAAAACACAATGGTGGTGAAAAAAGAAAACTTTATAGCATTCATGTGTCATATTGTTAATAGCACAGTACAAATGAAGAAGAAAAGTGACAAAATCAAAGAAATTGTAACAGCAGCTGGAAGGTTTTTAGATATGAAAGAAATTCAAGCAGAACAGATCCATACCATTTTGAGTAACACTGAAATAATAGAGAATGGTCAGGATTAGGATTCTAGCTGTTATCATGGTTTTACACATTCTTCAATGGAACGCCAGAAGTTTAATAGCCAATGGACAAGAATTTAAAAAGTATGTTTATGAATTAGAAATAATTCCAGATATAATATGCATTCAAGAAACATGGTTAAAACCTCATTTGGAATTTAAGATTCCTGGATATAGTATAGAAAGACAGGATAGAAGTAATGGTAGTGGAGGAGGATGTGCTATTTTTATTAAAGATGGAATAGCTTATAAGAAAAATCCCATGAATAAAGAAATAGAATGTGTTATTATAGAAATATTTAATGTAAGGAAATATGGAAATATTAAAATTATTAATTATTATAATCCATGTAAAAATCTTGATAGTGATATATTTAGGGAGATAGCAGGGAAAATATATAGAAGAGAAATATGGTGTGGTGATTTTAATGCCCATAATAGTCTTTGGGGTAGCAGGAAGACCGATCATAATGGTAGCATAGTGGAAGAAATAATGGATGAAAGGTCATTAGTTTGTCTTAATAATGGAAAAGGTACAAGAATAAATATACATAAAAATACAGTTTCATGCCTTGATATTACATTAATATCTGATTGTCTTGTTAGTTCATGTAAATGAGATGTTAACTGGGAGTCTACGGTAGGAAGTGATCATTTTACAGTGAGTACAATAATTGATGACAATACAAACAGGCAAGAAGATTTCATATTAACAAGATGGTGCTTTAATAAAGCTAATTGGCAAAAATTTAAAATTAAGTGTGAGGAAACCAGTCATATGGTTACATTAAAAGGCAATATTGAAGAATGTGCAAGGGAGATAACAGAACATATTTTAAATGCAGCAAGTTGTAGCATACCAAGGAAAAGAAACATAAAATGTAAGAAAAAGGTAGTTCCTTGGTGGAATGATGAATGTAGCAAAGTGGTTAAGGAGCGTAACAAGGCATTTAAAATATTACAGAAAAATTTAACAACCGAAAACCTTATTGAATATAAAAGGAAAAGAGCAATGGTTCGTAAAACTATTAAGGAAGCAAAAAAGAAAACATGGAGAGAATATTGTTCCTCAATAGGTTCAGAAATAAAATTACAGAATGTTTGGTCAATGTTTAGGAAAATGACGGGGAAAAGGAATGATGTTAAAATACCAGCGTTAGCTAGAGATCAGGAGATAGTAGTTTTAAATCAAGAAAAGGCAGATTTATTAGGCGAGACATTTGCTGCAGTTCATAATGGCGATCATCTTACAGACATTCATAGAAGGCAGAAGATACAAAAACTGGGAAATCATAAAAATATATTGGGAAAATGTAAAAAATGTATATCAACATTAGACATGAATATAAATATGAAAGAAATTAAAACAGTATTGAAAGGGACAGGATATTCAGCTCCAGGGGAGGATCAATTATGCTATGCTATGTTTAGACAGATACCAGAAGTAACATTGAAATTAATATTAAAATTATTCAATAAAATATGGAAAGAAGGTTCAATACCAAATAGTTGGAAAAGGGCAATAATTTTACCATTTAATAAACCAGGGAAAGATCCTAGCAGTCCCAATAATTATAGACCAATAGCTTTAACTTCTCATTTAAGTAAATGGATGGAGAAAATAGGGGTCAGTAGATTAGGGTTTGTTCTTGAACATAAGAAATTAATTAATGGATACCAGTGTGGATTTAGAACAGGGAGATCAACGATGGATGCAATAATTAGTATCAGCAATGAAATAGAGAAAGCACTAAAAATAAAGGAGATAATGATTGTAGTATTTTTTGATATAGAAAAAGCATATGATTCATTATGGAGAGAAGGGTTACTTATACAAATAAAGCAGATGGGAATAGGTGGGAAGATGTATAATTGGATAGCAAATTTTTTGATGGATAGGAAAATAAGGGTGAAGATGGGGAATGATTATTCAAAAGAATTTAATGTGGAAAATGGAATACCTCAAGGTAGTGTAATAAGTCCAATATTATTTAATATCATGATTAATGAAATATTTTCAGATACTGATAAATGTATTAAATCTGCATTATATGCAGATGATGGGGCCATATGGATGAGAGGAAAGAATATAAAACATGTAATAGGAAATATTAAGAAAGCAATTAATAAAGTAGAAAAATGGTCTTATGAATGGGGCTTTAAATTATCAGCAAGCAAGTCTTGTTTCATGGTATTCACAAATAAGAGAAATATTGATATAGGAACAATAACATTATATGGACAACCGTTGGAAAGGGTTACAGAATTTAAATACCTAGGATTATGGTTAGATAGCTCTTATACATGGAAAACACATATAGATAATTTGGAAACTAAATGTAAGAAAGTTATAAATCTCCTAAAGGCTGTGGCTGGAAATAACTGGGGTGCAGATAGACAGTCATTATTAAACATATATAGGGCTCTTATGAGATCAATAATAGATTATGGCAGTTTTATTTATGGAGCAGCAGCTAAAACAACATTACAAAGAATAGATAGATTACAGAGTAGAGCTTTACGTATATGTACAGGAGCAGTGAAAACAACACCTATCAATGCTCTTTTGGTAGAGACTGGAGAAACTCCACTGGAAATGAGAAGAATGAAATTAGGTTTAGTATATTGGATGAAAATTAAAAGTAATATGGATGAAAATGTAACCTCAACAATTCTAAAAACTTGTTGGGAATATGCAAAGTTCCATAATAATGGATTTGGATGGGCTATAAGTAAATTGATTAAAGAGTTTGGATTAGAGGATAAGGAAATAGCACAGTTTAATCCAATTAGTGTTATTCCTCCATGGGTATTTCCTGAGATAAATGTAGACATGAGACTTCTTAAAATGAAAAATGAATGGAATTTAAATTAAATAGGGATACAGACTGATATATACTTAAGAAACTCATATTATAATTACCTTAAAATTTATTCAGATGGGTCTAAGAATTTAAAAGGGTGTGTGGGAATAGGAATATATGTACCAGAGTTTAAAATACACATTTCTAAAAGAATGTCAGATCAACTATCTGTTTTCACAGCAGAGATGGTGGCAGTTATACTGAGTTTACAATGGGTTGAGGAGGTCAGACCAGACAGGGTGGTGGTATGCACGGATTCCAAAGCAGTTTTAGAAAGTATTCAGGGAGAAGGAAATAATAGGAAAGATTTAGTATTAGAAATTCAGCACAGTTATTTAGATTATACAGGGGTGGCATTGATATTTGGTTTTGTTGGGTACCAGCACATGAAGGGGTAAAAGGAAATGAAAAGGCAGATAAATTAGCAAAAAGGGCTTTAGAGGAGGCAATAACAATTACAATTCCTTTAGGGAAAGGGGAAGGAAAATCATTTATTAAGAGGAAAGAAATTGAAAATTGGCAAAAAAGGTGGAATGAAGATAAAAAAGGAAGAAGATTATATAAAGTACAAAAGTCAGTATTAAATAGAAATATTAATGAGAGAAACCGAAGGGAAGAAATAATAATGTTTAGATTAAGAGTAGGTCATACTTATTTAAATGACAGTTTATATTTAATAGGGAGGAAAAATAATGATAAATGTGAAGGATGTAGAGAGATAGAAAATGTAGAACACGTATTGATGAACTGTAAAACATATGAACCTGAAAGGGAGAAATTGAGAAGAGTAGTTGAAAGGTCAGGCCAAGAATGGAGTCTTAAAGGATTATTGGGAAATAAAGGAAATATAAAGGATATTTATAGATTAAGGAAAGCATTATTTATTTATCTTAAGAATACAAAATTAAAAATTAGAATTTAATAGATGTGAAACAATGTTACTACACACTCATGAACAGTAGGTGGCGGTATGCACCTTAAAGTTGCTTGCAATCCGCCATGATAGAAAAGAAGGTGTACTCCCCATCTAAGGTGAAACTGGGCAGTGTAAACTAGGATTTTTTTTTTAAATGATTTTCTGAATGTATAGACACAACAGTATATTATTATTTTAGGATAGATAGATAGATAGATAGATAGATAGATAGATAATTATAGACAGACAGACAGACAGACAGATAGATAGATAGATAGATAGATAGATAGATAGATAGATAATTATATACAGACACACAGAAAAATAGATAGATAATTATATACAGACACACAGAAAAAAAGAAAGAATAAATTAATGTGAAATAGCCTTTGCCGGAAGATCAATTGTTTTCAATCCAGATGACGGTCTGACGGTCTTCCCGTAATAGCTAGTGTATACGCGCACCGCCAAATATAGGGGCGGCTAGTTTGACCGCTCATTTTGAGGTGGCGGCTGGCTTTACCGCAGTTGTATAATGTTGTGGGCTCTCAATGAGCTCTAAAATATCTCTCCACCTTTTTAACAAAAACAAATTACTGACTTACCGCGAGTCTCCCGAATATCCATTATCCTGATAACAACGATTGATGATGATGATATTATTCGTATGCTATTTCTAGGAAATCATCTCAACCATGTGGTGTAGCAGTAGATACAGATACAATTAAAAAACAAAACTCCAAACTTTATATCACTAAAATGAAATAGGAAGCCACTTACAGACGCTTGCATGTAAACACAACGCTGACGTCTTCACTTCCAGGTTAAGAATCTGTCAATCAAAAACTCAGTAGCCAAGAGAACACACCGCTGTTAGCCCCGCCCCCACGAGAGTTATGTGCCTGAATGGCAAACGAAAACTCAGAGAGCGTAAACGAAAACTTTAGAAGCATAAATTAAAACTCTGGAAGCGCATTTGTAAGTACAGATCAGCGACAGAAAAAAGAGAAAACAGTTAGTAAAACATGCAGTGTATTAAAAACAAAGTCAAAAATTTTGCCTGCAATTTATTTTTTTCCCGGTTTCAAAGACATTTTATTAAGTATCAATTTATATTTTCATTAATTTCTTGAAAAGTTACGTTCAATTTTAAAGGAACAAAAATAATCCCATACAGTGAAAACTCAGCTAAACTTGGTCGCTTATAAATATGAACAGGCTAATGGGAACAGAGCCAACACAGAGAAAACTAAACTAATACAGAACATAACAGAGCATGCATGTTACATTTAAATGTTTATTTTCTATTTAAGTTCATTTTATATGTCATTAGTGTATTTTCCATATCAGTGTAATGCGAATAATATTTACGCAATTGTTTTCTCATTGGCTAAAGTAAGTTGAAGACAGAAAATATGCAATTCAGTAAGCAACACCCACAACGTGGCATTCAGTGGATGGAGACACAACAGCTGTTATATAAGACAGAACCAGAGGATTAGCTGTCTGTTAAGGGTTTAGAATGGGGTTCTTACACACATGGCTTCTGTTCACATTAGTGAGAGCAGCTGACCCTCCATGTAAGTTATGGGAGACTTCTGACATTCCTCAGCTTAGAAAAGATGGGGATGTGACAATTGGGGGCATCTTTTCCTTCCACAACAGCTGGGAGGAAATGATGCCCACATTCACATCAAAACCAGAGCGGCCCAAATGCAAGAGGTGAGTGGACAAGGACACATTTTGACGTGTTAAAAAAGTACAATGAATGAATGCAGTGTGCTTGTATAGGTGTGCCTGTATTAACATGTCTGCTTGTATAAGTATTTATATACTTATACCTGTCTTAACCTTGTGCATTTTCATTGTCATTTATTTAATTATTTGATTTATTTTCTTTCTGTAGTTTGAGCCTCAGAGAATTTCAAAATGCACAGACAATGGTATTTGCCATTGAAGAAATCAACAACAGAGCTGATATTCTTCCTGGTGTCAGTTTGGGTTACAAAATATACGATTCATGTGGCTCAATAGAAATGGCTCTCAGAGCTTCTCTGTCATTAGTTAATGGCGAAAATGCCTCTCTGTTGTCCTGTCAAAGACCTAACACAGTCCAAGCTATCATTGCAGAAACCTCCTCTACTCCAACTATTGCCATCTCTTCCACTGTCGGACCTCTGCATTTACCTGTGGTACGTTGCTGTATCTTCCTTATGACTGTTTAAAGCTTTAACAAAACAGTGATTTATGTAATAATGTAAAAAACAACAACAATCCTACTAATAAATTACACATTCTATTTTGTTGAAAACAAAAACAAAAAAAACCCTGCAGATTAGTCATTTTGCAACATGCGCTTGCCTTAGTGACAGAAAGAAACACCCCTCCTTCTTCAGAACTATTCCTAGTGATTATTACCAGAGCCGAGCACTGGCCAAACTGATCAAGTATTTTGGCTGGACTTGGGTTGGGGCTCTTTGCAGTGATAATGACTATGGAAACAATGGCATGAACACTTTTATCAAAGCAGCCACAGAATTGGGAGTCTGTGTGGAATTTTCAGAAGCATTCTTCAGGACTGATACCAAGGAGGAAATTTTGAGGATCGTGGACATTGTGAAGAAATCAAGCTCTAAAGTGATTGTTGCCTTTGTATCCTACTCAGATATGGAAGTTCTTCTAGGGGAAATATCTCAGCAGAATATTACTGGTCTACAGTGGATTGGTAGTGAATCATGGATCTCTGATATGAACATTGCTACTGGTAAATGGCAACACGTTCTTAGAGGGTCCATGGGCTTTGCCATCCCAAAATCTGAAATAAGAGGCCTAAGGGAATTTTTGACTAAACTTAACCCATCTTCCAGAACAGATCTGTATAAAGAGTTGTGGGAAACAGTATTCCATTGTAAACTTCCCTCACAACAAACTGATGGAAGCAGAAGCATGTGCACAGGCAACGAAAGTTTGGACAATGTGCAGAACCAGTACACAGATGTTACAGAATTACAAATTGCCAATAATGTTTACAAGGCTGTGTATGCTGTCGCTCATGCTCTGAACATCATAATCAGTTGTTCAAAATTAGACACAAACCAACGCAAATGCCTGCAGAAAGTCGACAATACATGGCAGGTAGCATGAGTTGCATGGAAACGGTCATGTTAATTGCACTCATTTATTTACTCAAGTAAATTGTTTGCTTTTACAGGTACTTAATGCCTTGAGGGAAGTGAGCTTCTACACCGAAACCGGTGAAAAGGTGTCCTTTGATAAAAATGGAGATCCGACAGCAAGATATGATCTCTTGAACTGGCAGCAGGGAGAGGATGTAACAACAGAGTTTGTTAAAGTGGGTTTCTATGATGCCTCTTTACAACCAGGATTTCAGCTTTCATTTAACAACATCAGCATAGTGTGGGCCAAAAATCAACACCAGGTATTTTTTATGAGCAGGCCTAGAGACTTGAAGTACACCTTAAATTGCTGTAAACAAGACGCAAGTTTTGTGGTGGTACAAATTGTCATGTTTTACAGGTTCCTGTATCTGTGTGCAGTGAGAGCTGCCCCATGGGCACTAGGAAGGCTGTGAAAAAAGGAAAACCTGTCTGCTGTTATGATTGTATTCAGTGTGCAGATGGTGAAATAAGTAATGAGACAGGTATGGGACAATATTACAAATGCACAACAACAAGCAGTAGTGTACAATCTAAAATCATTTTTATATTCAAACTTTTTCTCAGATTCAGTGATGTGTCTCAAGTGCCCTGCTGAATTTTGGTCGAACAAATGGAAAGATACATGTGTACCAAAACTTGTGGAATTCTTATCATTTGAAGATGTGATGGGAATTATTCTAATAGTGTTTTCTTTACTGGGTGTTTCCTTTACATTAGGTATTGCTGTAGTTTTCTTTGTACACAAGGACACCCCAATAGTAAAAGCCAATAACTCAGAGCTGAGCTTCCTGCTGCTCTTCTCATTGACTCTGTGTTTCCTCTGTTCACTTACTTTCATTGGTCGGCCCACTGAGTGGTCCTGTATGTTGCGACACACAGCATTTGGGATCACTTTTGTCCTCTGTATCTCCTGTGTTCTGGGCAAAACAATCGTTGTGTTAATGGCCTTCAGGGCTACACTTCCAGGAAGTAATGTCATGAGATGTTTCGGACCCTTGCAGCAAAGACTCAGTGTCATTACCTTCACTCTATTACAGATTGTAATTTGTGTGCTTTGGTTAACAATATCCCCTCCTTTTCCATATATGAACATGCATTATTACCAAGAGAAAATAATTCTAGAATGCAATTTAGGTTCTGATTTTGGTTTCTGGGCTGTGCTAGGTTATATTGGCCTACTGGCCGTCTTGTGCTTCATTCTGGCTTTTCTGGCTCGTAAATTGCCAGATAACTTCAATGAAGCCAAATTCATCACATTCAGTATGCTCATATTCTGTGCTGTCTGGCTCACATTTATCCCAGCTTATGTCAGTTCTCCTGGAAAATTTACTGTAGCTGTGGAGATATTTGCTATTTTAGCTTCAAGTTTTGGTTTACTGTTTTGCATATTTGCTCCAAAATGTTACATTATTTTACTCAAACCAGAGCAAAACACAAAGAAACACATGATGATAAATCATAAAATAAATAAATAAAATTCATAAACATGGGAATGATCATGTAAATTTGAATGAGGCAAATTGATCTATTATTAAATTTGTGTCCAAGTTGTACCATTCAACAAATAATGTTAAACATTTAAGAGAGTAATTTACTACAATATACTGTATATTCAATATACTGTAAATAATGTCTAATTTAAACAGTATAAATAGATTTAATAATATATAAAATATGCTTTGTGAATGCTTTAAAATTAATAAAGTTTCATGTCATCCCTGAAAAAGGTTTGTGTTCTATGAAATTTCTTTGCATACCATAAATAAATATTGTATTCATTTCTCTAAAAATTAAATTATTATTTAATATTCAAAGAAAAGTATGTAGATTAGAGATGCACCGATTACAATTTCTAGGCCGATTCCGATTTCCAATTTTTGATTGAGTTTGACCTGCCGATACCGATTTTAGACGATTCCGTTTTTTCTAACCACTTTACAGCAAACACAAATATTTATGTTCTATACATTTTTTTTTTTATAAAACACCATATCCTTTTACCCAAACGGAATAATAAAAACATGTTTAAATGGGTAAATGTTCTATAAATATTTTTGAGTCTTCATTTTCTTTTCTGACATAGCATACTCTAGTTCTTGTTAAAACACAGTAGACGTGCACATTCTGTGCATTTTGGGCACTTTTTGTGTGAAATTATATTTATTTTGTCCATCAAAAGTGTGCTTTCACTTTAATTGAGCGTGAGCAGCGCAGCAAATATAGTCTGCGCCCAAACCCCCACTTCACTGCGGGTCAAGCGACGCTCCTGCTTGACGCTCACGCGCAGCTCCTGCTCCCGGAAAAAATACGCGCTGCTCACGCTTGCGGTGTGAAACAGCCATAGTAATTCACAAGGTTTCCTACATGTGCGTTCCGTGTGCACGTGTGATGCTGATGTTGCGCGATGTTAATCATGCGGCGCCCGAGTGCATTTGACCGGCATAAAATCGGCATATGTCAGACTGACCGGCCGGTCATGGCCGATCACGTGAAAATCGTCCAATTCCGGTCACCAGCCGATCAATCTGTGCATCTCTAAAGTATATGATGTAAACATCCAAATAATATGATGTATGACAGTTATACATCCTCTGTTAAGGGTGTAAACAAAAGGTTTGGTCTATAAAAAGGGTGAATGTGTTTGGTCACCGAATATTTGAAAGGATCCGGCCCACAATGTTGATTCTAGAGCTACTACTGCTCAAGTCAGTGTTGATCAGAGCAGAACAGACAGTTTGTAAGCGACAGGGTAAAACACAGCTGCCTGAGTTCATCAAAGATAGGGCCCTAAAAATTGGAGGCATCTTCACATTTTACACAGGGTATGCTGGGGTGATTCCGAAATTTAACCGATTACCTTCTCAACCAAAGTGCAATGAGTAAGTATGTTTTCAATGCAAATTGTTATCATAGTGTAATTTGTGGAATTACATAATGTATTGTTTTATATTTTGCAGAAGTGGTACTTACTTGTCTGTCCTATTTATTTTTTATTATTTTGTTTTAAATTTCTGTAGTATCAATTACAGGGAATTTAAATTTGCATGCACTATGATCTTCGCAATAGAAGAAATAAATAAAAACCGAAATTTACTCCCAAACCACACTCTGGGATATGAAATCTTTAATGCCTGTGGATTCTCTAATATTCTTCAGTCTGCACTTTCACTGTCCAATGGACAAGATGATGTCACTGACAAAATTAACTGCACCAAGGCCGATACTGTGCAGGCTATAATAGGTCATTCAGGATCCACTCCAACAATTGGCTTTGCCAGAATAATTGGTCGATTCCAAATACCTGTGGTAAGATGTCAGCCAATTCTCTCTCTCTCTCTCTATATATATATATATATATATATATATGCTTACACATGAAATTTACTATTAATATGCTGGTATATAAAGTTACAAAAAGCTCCATGCCATCTGTTTTTGACATTGCCTCTCTCTAATGGAGGGTGAGAAAAAGAAAAAAAAACTTAAAAAAAATTCCTAAAATATTGGATTATTTTATATTGTTTACATATTATAAGCCAAAATCTGAAAATATATTATAGGCTACAGATGAATAAGCATGTTTCATATGCATTTATTTGGATTTTTAATCATTATGTTCACAACTAGTAATAATGACTTAAATGAGCTTATTGTTTTTGCCTTATGTTAATACACGGTTAGCTAACTGCGTGATTATATGTACTTGGACACAGTCACCTCTGATAACAGATCACTCTAACTTGTAATGTTGATGCATGCATTTTCTGTAAAGCTGCTTTGAAACGATATGTAGGCCTATTGTGAAAAGCGTTATACAAATGAATTGAATAATCTGTTGACACAGAAAAAAAAAGTCGAGGCTCTGAAGAATGAAATTCACCCAGTTTCATTCATGCTGTTTCACATTTGTAATTGTGTTCACACAGATCAGTCATTTTGCTACCTGTGCTTGCCTGAGCAACAGAAAAGAGTTTCCTTCTTTCTTCAGAACTATTCCAAGTGATTACTACCAGAGCCGAGCTCTGGCCCAGCTTGTGAAACATTTTGGCTGGACATGGGTGGGGGCCTTAAGCAATGACAATGATTATGGTAAAACTGGCATTGCCACATTTATTAAGGCTGCTGAAGAAGAGGGAGTCTGTATTGAATATTCAGAGGCTTTTGAAAGCACAGGATCAAAAACTTCTTTAACAAATATAGTAGATATTATCAGAACCTCCACATCTAAGGTAATAATGGCTTTCATGTCACACAGAGAGATCAAGATACTGGTGGATGAGCTATACAGGCAAAATATTACAGGACTACAGTGGATCGGAAGTGATGCCTGGATCACAGATGACTCTCTTGCAGATAGCCATGGCCACAATTTGCTGATTGGATCTATAGGATTTACTGTACGCAATGCTAAAATACCTGGACTAGGCCCTTTTTTACAGGATGTCAACCCCTCCCAATTTCCCAAAAGCATGTTTCTCAAAGAATTCTGGGAAAATGTTTTTCAGTGCTCATTAAGCCCAAATACAAGTATACGGGCATGCAACGGCTCAGAGAACTTGAAATATGTCAAACACTATTTTACTGATGTGTCTGATCTGAGGTTTATCAATAATGTCTACACTGCTGTGTATGCAATTGCTCATGCACTGCACAATCTACTGTCATGTAAGCAGCAAAAACTCCCATTTGATAATGCAACCTATGCACAGCCAACAACAATACAACCCTGGCAGGTGAACTACTTATAAAATGTTGAAATCTTAAAACCAAACTATAAATATATGTAAAAATCCAAGTAAATTGCATGATTTAAACAAAAGATGAATGAACAATTTACTATTAAATAAGTTTTTTTAATCACTGAAGTCACCATATATGATGTTACTAAATTGTAGTTTTAAAATCATATGCTTTACAATTTTACGTTTCCATGTTGCTAAAAGGAGGTTATTCTGAATCCAAAATGAGATTACTGCAAATTAAAAATAATAAGAAAAAAAAAAACTTTTCTATCATTACAGGTTTTACATTATCTGCAAACCGTCAATTTCAGCATGAATGGGGGAGAAACATTGTTTTTTGATAGTGAAGGCAACTTTCCTGCAAGGTACGAACTGGTAAACTTACAAAAGGTCACAAAAGGCACCATGGAGGTAGCCACAATTGGCTACTATGATGCAACTCTGCCTCGTGGGCAACAGTTTACTGTGAACAATGTCAACATCATCTGGGGAGGAGGCCTAAAGACTGTAAGTCTCTTTTCAAATTAACTTTCCAATCATAACTAAATACCCAAGTGCACATGAGATGTAGTGATGCATCGTATAGGCTCAGATCCACAAGACAAACATGTGTAAACATGTGCAAACATGTCACATGGCATATTATTTTTCTATTGTTGTTCAAGTAGCTTTTCCCTAATGTGTGGCAGGTGCCTGTGTCTGTGTGCAGTGAGAGCTGTCCCCTAGGCACTAGGAAAGCTGTGCAGCAAGGAAGACCCATCTGTTGTTTTGACTGTATTCCATGCCCTCCAGGAGAGATTAGCAACACAACAGGTAATGTTTGTTTAATTGCTCTTTTAACACTTGCAGTTCATCAAAAGAGAATCAAATGGAAAAGTTTTACAATTAATTTAATCTAAATGATCATATACCCTGCCATAAAAACGTTATTTAAAACACTAACAAGTCTATTTCTAAAGGAGTAGTATATGATCAGATATAGGCTACGAGATACTTCATTGAAATAGCAGGCTCATTACTATTGCACTTCCATTTTCATCCACACCAGATGCATCTGACTGTGTGAAGTGCCCTTTTGGATACTGGTCCAATAGCAGAGGTGATGAGTGTATCATAAAGACAGTGGAATTCCTGTCATTCACCGAAATCATGGGTATCATTTTAATGATGTTTGGGATTCTTGGGGCATTTCTAACTATGTTCATATTTTTAGTTTTCTCTCACCACAGAGACACACCAATAGTAAAGGCCAACAACTCAGAGCTGAGCTTCCTGCTACTCTTCTCATTGACTCTGTGTTTCCTCTGTTCACTTACTTTCATTGGTCGGCCCACTGAGTGGTCCTGTATGTTGCGTCACACAGCATTTGGCATCACTTTCGTCCTCTGTATCTCTTGTGTTCTGGGGAAAACAATAGTGGTGTTAATGGCCTTCAGAGCTACACTTCCAGGAAGTAAAGTTATGAAATGGTTTGGCCCTCTTCAACAAAGAATCAGTGTTGTTAGCTTTACTCTTGTACAGGTCCTTATTTGTATCCTTTGGTTAACATTATCCCCACCTTTCCCATACATGAACATGAACTACTACAGAGAAAAGATCATCCTAGAATGCAGATTAGGCTCAGCTGTCGGTTTCTGTGCAGTTCTGGGATACATTGGCCTACTGGCTGTCTTGTGTTTCATTTTGGCTTTTCTAGCCCGGAAGCTCCCTGATAACTTCAATGAAGCCAAGTTCATCACATTCAGTATGCTCATTTTCTGTTCTGTCTGGATTGCCTTTATCCCAGCTTACCTAAGCACACCTGGAAAGTTAACAGTAGCTGTGGAGGTATTTGCCATTTTAGCTTCCAGTTATAGTTTACTGATCTGTATTTTCATTCCAAAATGTTATGTCATCCTGTTAAGACCAGATGCAAACACAAAAAAACATTTACTGGGAAAAATGGCACATTAAACTGATCATAAAGAAACAGAACATAACCTACTAGCTACAGATGTTATAAAAAGAATGTGACATAACCAGAACACTTTTAACTTAATTACAAGAATTGATGAATATATGAAAAGGACAAAAACTGCAAAGGTCACATCAGACTGCATCAAATGCATCAGTGAAGACCTTAACCCTTTCAGTCATTCAAGTGAATGCCACAGATATGATCTCCCTCTAGTGTAAAAAAGGTCTAGGACTACTAATGTAAGACTTAAAGGCACACTGTGGAACTTTTGGCCACTAGTGGCGCTCGACCTGTAATTTCCCCCTAGAGGCCACAAGCGCCGCAGCACTGTCGCAAAAGTCAACAAACAGTTAACTGGTCAGCCTCCCGTGTCTTTAGATTATGTGTGTGCAGACAGTAGTTGACTTGTTGGTTGAAGAAAGATAATCGATTCACTATTGAACAAAATAATTATATAAATATAAGATTAATAATATAAATTATATAAAGAAAATAAATTTAACAAAAGTAGGCCTACACAGAAAACAATGTGTGATCAGGTAAGTCGCATAGACAAGGGTTGCCCAATTCTGCTCCTGCCGATCGTCTGTCCTGCACAGTTCATCTCCAACCCTAATCAAACACACCTGAAGCAAACCATTAACGTCTTCAGGATCTCTTTAAAATTAAAGTCAGGTGTGTTTGATCAGGGTTGGAGATGAAATCGTGTAGTCGGGAAATCGTGTAACAAAACTGATGTAACTCACAACATACTGCCGTTATTTGTAGGCTTCAGTTTGTTTGTCCTTTTACACACATACAAATATGAGCTGAATGAAAAAAAATAATGGCCGTATGTTGTGACTTATATCACTTATAGCATCCTACTAGCTACCAGATTGATAATTCGCTACTCTACTAGCATTCCTTGATACATGAAGTTAAATGGACGACAAAATAGATTCCGTAACATGGCCAGACAGACAACAAATTAGAAAAAATAGAGATGTTGTGCAAGCGATATATATTAAACTTACTAAGTTACTCCAAAAGCATGACGGCCAGGTCAGCATCGGTCGGGCACCCTTCCTCCTCCTTTAGCCAGTGAGCGAACGCTGGACCAATGTTGATCCTCGTCCTGGCTTTTATTTTATCACTCTCCCTTTTTCTTTTTTTTGTGTCCTCTTACAAAATCTTTGCCTTCTTCCGAGTAACTGTTGGTTTAGCCATGACGACAACATGCAGACGGCAATCAAATGCGAGTTGAGCTCTCACGTTAGAATTTGGGGAAGGGACGTATGCCCTAAACCGGTCAAATTTTGTAGTTCTTTTTGTGCTCGGGTTCCTACCCGCAACCCGAAGTTACATAGTGCTAGTAAAAGCGATACAGACACCTTCAGGCTACGGCAGACGTGTCATTTAACCTATTTTAAGTCGATGTACCATCTCAATGGGTTTTGGATATATATTATAAAGGTTGAAAAGTTCCACAGTGTGCCTTTAATGAACTACATTCTCCCTCTTGTATTTATCATACTGTAAGTCTATGTATGTATCTGATCTTAATGGGTGAATATGAGAATAGTATGAGTAGTGTTGTTGTTATTATTACTAATAAAAACTTGCATTCAATGATTACACACTGCCACTGTAAATGTTTTAATGGGTAACAACATCATATCAGTTTCTCAATTAATGTACTGTAATGATTATATTTCTTACTATTCTGTACCAAATAAAATGTATACCAATTATGGACCTCCTGCATGCCTCCACTTGAAGGCTTGAAGACCTAAAGTACATAGATGGCCATTAGGGTGGCCATTTAAATAACACCAAAAAGGAGGACACTTTGCAGCATTTAGTGAGGCAAGAATAATTGCATATGACTCTGGTGTACTCGCAACTACAATACAATTTTGTCCATCATATCGATGGTATCATGATACAGTGATTCTTAAATAGCCTATTCTATTCATTGCCAGACAATTTGATCTACAATTTATCTTGATGTAGACCTATGTGTAACAGAAGAGGCAAAAAAGTGTTTGTTCACAGTATTTGTATTTATTCAAGGCATTGTGATATCGGTTTCAAAAACTGACCACTGAGATGAACCTGTCTTGCAAAGTGCACAGTGCCAGAAAAAATTTAATTTCTTGACTTCTAGAAATAAAAGAATTACATAAACTAGATAAAAAGTTTGTTGGCAAACTTTAAGGTGGCTTGAAAAGGCCTAGCCAGAAAGTTTGAAGGCAATACAGTCCACCAAAAAGATAGATAGATAGATAGATAGATAGATAGATAGATAGATAGATAGATAGATAGATAGATAGATAGATAGATAGATAGATAGATAGATAGATTAGTAAGAAATAAAGAAAGATTAGTTAGAAAGAAAGAAAGATTAGTTAGAAAGAAAGAAAGATTAATTAGAAATAAGGAAAGAAAGAAAGATTAGTTTGAGAGAAAGAAAGAAATATAGATTAGTTAGAAAAAAGAGATTAGTTAGAAAGAAAAAAGAGAGATAGATTAGTTATAAAGAAAGATAGATTAGTTAGAAAGAAATAAAGAGATTAGTTAGAAAGAAAGATAGATTAGTTAGAAAGAAATAAAGATTAGTTAGAAAAAAAGAATGAAATATTAGTTAGAAAGAATGAAATAAAGATTAGTTAGAAAGAAAGATAAGTTAAAGAGAAAGATTAGTAAGAAAGAAAGATAGACTAGTTAGAAAGAAAAAGAACGATTCGTTAGAAAGAAAGAATAGTTAGAAAAAAAAATTATTAGATAGATTACAGATAGATGAGATATAGATGATAGATAGAAAGAAAGAAAGATTAGTTAAAAAGAGATTAGTTAGAAAGAAAGGAATATTAGTTAGAAAGAAAGAAAGAAAGATTAATTAGAAAGAAAGAAAGAGATAGATTAGTTAGAAAAAGAAAAGTTAGAAAGAAAGAAAAAAGATAGAGTAGTTAGAAAGAAAGAAAGATAGATTAGTAAGAAAGAAAGAACGAAAGATATATTAGTTAGAGAGAAAGAAAGATAGATTAGTTAGAAAGAAAGATATACTAGTTAGAAAGAAAGAAAGATTAGTTAAAAAGAAAGAAAAATAGATTAGTTAGAAAGAAAGAAAGATTAGTCAGAAAGAAAGAAAGATAGATTAATTAGAAAGAAAAAGAAAAGTTAGAAAGAAAGAAAAAAGATAGATTAGTTAGAAAGAAAGAAAAAAAGAAAGAGATTAGTAAGAAAAAACGAAAGATATATTAGTTAGGACGAAAGAAATATTAGTAAGAAAGAAAGAAAGATTAATTAGAAATAAGGAAGAAAAAAATATTAGTTTGAGATAAAGTTAGAAAGAAAGATTAATTAGAAAGAAATAAAGAATGATTAGTTTTAAAGAAAGAAAGACTACTTAGAAAAAATGAAAGTTTAGTTAAAGAGAAAGATTAGTCAGAGAAAGAAAGAAAGAAAGAAAGAAAGAAAGAAAGAAAGAAAGAAAGAAAGAAAGAAAGAAAGAAAGAAAAAGAAATAAAGATTAGTTAGAAAACAAAAAAGAAAGAAAGAAAGATTAGTTAGAAAGAAAGAAAAGATTAAATAGATAGATAGATAGATAGATAGATAGATAGATAAGAATTAATAGTTAGAAAGAAAGAAAGATTAGTTAGAAAGAAAGGAAGATTAGTTAGAAAGTTAGAAAGAAAGAATGGTTAGAAAGAAATAAAAAGAATATCAGTTAGAAAAGATATAGCAACTCGAGTCAGAACAGTCTGAAGGTCTGACCCGAGTTTGGAGTTTGTAGAGTTAAAGCTCTAGGAGGAGTTAGAGTTGGAAAATTTAGTCTCAGAAAAATAATAATAATATTAAGTTTAAATAGGATTTCAGTAAGTTGGCTTTCTCAAGCCAACTTAATAAACTAATAATCTGGCACAGTGCCAGAAAACATAGCATTTCTGGAAATAACAGAAATACATAAATAAACACATAATGAATGCGAAAAATAAATAAATACACTAGTGCTGTCAAACGATAAAAATATTTAATCGCGATTAATCGCAATATCATAGTTAACTTGCGATTAATCGCAATTAATCGCACATTTTTATCTATTCTAAATGTCTCTTCATTTCTTTTTGTCCCATTATTTTTTCTCATTTTAATGCTCTTAACAACATGGAAAAGTGGATCGGCTTGCTTTGTGCAAATGTTTTTTTATTGAAAACAACATTGGCATATACACTTGAAGAGGTCTTTTCCAAAACGCTATAAATCCATTTCAATAGTTTTCAGGAAAATTACATTTTTTACCTAGACCCACACATTTTGTGAATATTCAATTTATCCTGTTAAAATGTTTTATTGGCTCAGTCTGAACATGTTGAACAATGATTATTAAATCAAACAACAATATTGTTTATGATAAATTAAAAGTTAATTTATTTTTTTTCCAAAACGCTATAAATCCATCAATTTTTTCCAAAACTGTATGGTTTGTCTTTAAAAAAAAAAAAACGAGAGCATGTAACATATAATCAGGGGCTCATACTATAAATTAAATTTAGTAACACATTTAGGCTAAAAGTCATTTGGTGCAGAACCTGAAAATAGTAATGATATCAATAGCTATTCAATAAGTTATTTAGTAATACATTCAGAGTCATTTTTAGTAAAGTGTCAAACCTGTAACAAGTAGGACCAATTTGTCCACTACATATGCGTAAAAAAAACAAATTATTAAAAATATTTAATAATGATAACGATATTCAAAAGTAGTGATGGGCACCCCTCCACCACACACACACACACACACACACACACACGCGTGTATAGGCTACACAGCATGTGAACAAAGCGGAGCGGCGTGACGCTTACATATAAGTTTAAAAAAAAACTTAAACATACGTTTCATATTTATGTTTAATAATATAGGCTAATGTTATTTTTTTTATTTAATCTATGTTGATTATATGAAAAGGGAACCGCATGAGATGAGTATGATAGGATCATAAGATGACCAATATATCGGAAAACATTTGGAATGGGTCAGACATGATTTTGACCACTTATTAAGTTTTGTTTAGTAGAAAGCCTTGCTTTAAAGTGAATTTCGTTTTGTATAAATTGTATCTTCATTTTAATCAATGTTTCATCAACAAATTGACTGGATTAATAATAAATAAATAAGCAAATATATAGCAGACATATAATCAGGACACGGAAGCGCCCGCGCGTGATCTGGAGAGCATCACATAAATGAACCGAAACACAGCGATACTTGCCTCACAATCCTGAGAAGTATATCTATAAAAAGCTTGAAATGTCTAAATTTAAACAAAACAATAAAAAACGAAAAGAAATTGGCTACTCTCTGCGTATGTAGGCTAATTCAAAGTGTGCATTTCTCTCTATAGGCGCGTTCACTACTGCGAAGATGGCGAGTCAGCATATCAACTTTATCTTTTCAGCTATATCTGACAGAAAACACTAATTAAAAAATAAACAATTCAAAAGTTTCATGCATAGGCCTAATCATTAATTTTGTCGGTTCTTTGTGGCAAGCTTTATGCGTGAGATGCGGAATAGGCAATTAGAAAAATGGTCATTATGGTTTCTCTCCCATATTTAAATAATTAAATCAATAGAAATATGTGATTAAACTTAAATGAACTACTACTAGTCGATTAGAAAACTCACTCATTTTGAGGAATAAATGAACATAAACAAACCTCTGTTCAGAGCGCCACCCTGTTGGATTGCGTAGAACGTTCACCGAATTCTGATTAGTCGAGAGGATTTATAGCGTTTAGGCTAAAAATAGGTTTGGCGCTTATCGCGTTTTGGAAAGAAACTGCATCTTGTAGTACATTTTAAACAAGGAAATGTAGCGATTTGGCATGAAATGTTGATGGAGCAGTGAATAGGTGCAGTGCACAGCAACATGAGATGACAAACTCATTTTTTTTTAAAATGGCGTTTATCGCGTTTTGGAAAAGACCTCTTCACTTATACAGTGTTCAATTTCACACTAAAACATTTTCACTTGGAGCAAATAATCTCTCAATGTAACACTGTCCATCAATAAAAGGGTGAAAGAAATACTGACGAGGTACTGATATTGACGAGGGGGTTGAGAATTCACATCAGCTGTGTGTGTGCTTGGCCATCAAGTGGTATTTTAGACTGGACGTGCTGCGATGATGCTAGCTCAGTTCACAACGACAAAACACACAGATCACTTTGATCTTGTCAATGGAACCATTTGGCAACTTTTTAAAAGTAAACTTTCCATTCAGAATCTTATTGGCATCCATTTCTGCGTCTCGCGCTCATCATCCACTCAAAACTTAATGTTAACCTACTATTTGATCGTCTTGCAAGCCTAAACAAGTGTGTGCGGCGTCGTGCCTGTTGTTTTGTTTCTGGTCTAGCTAGATCCGCTTCCGCTTTGGTCGACGAAGCAACAAACGTCACGCATGCCGCGTCCTGTTGCAAAAGCATGTGAATAAAACGACAAAGTTTGCTAGGCCAAAAAGGCCGTTAATCTCGAGATAAAAAAATTAACGCCGCTAAAATGGGTTTGCGTTAACGAGAGATCAATTTGGCTTAAGAGCTTCCTACAGGAAATGAGTGTAGCCTATATTTGCTTAATTAAATACAATACACAGCAAACTAACTGCATCAGATTTGTGAACACATAAGACTACATAGAACACATAAGACTAGTGTACTCACCAAATAATTGATTGTCTATCTGCAATACTTCTGCCCTTTCCTGGCTGCATCCAAGAGCTTTTTGTTTCCAAGGAACTTCTTGTACACTTCTGTGCAGGGAAAGGTGAAATTGACACTTTGAGCTCAGCCTTGACGCTGTCCACATCCAGACGATTCCTCTCGTTTCTCCATGCAGATGTCATCATTGAAAAGACTCGTTCTGTGTGTGTATTGCTGCATGGGATGGGAAAAATATAGGCGCTAATCTTCCTGAGATTCACAAGTGGTGCGTCTGCTTTGGAAAACAGTTTCAGATATCGCTCCTTACTGGCAACCTTCCATTTCCGGAGAGGTGAAGGAAGCTTCCACCATGGCATATTCCTCATACAGTCCATCCAATCAAGGCCTGGGCAGCATCATTTTATTCTTCATCTGACACAGCAGTTGTGAGTTCAAGCTTTGTCACTTTGCTATGAAATCTGTTCTCAGAGAAGTCATATCTTTCACCTATGTATTTCTTGGCTCTTTCATAGAAACCAAGAAAATCCTCCACACATTTCTTTGTCAGGTAAGGGGGTAGCTGCTTGAGTTAAATGTTCACAGTAAAGCCAAAGAACACGTCAGTCATCCTTCTCTCTCAAGTTTCTGTTTCAGTTCAGTCATTACCTTAAACACACGTTATGCTGAAAGATTTGGGCTCAAGTGCTTCATTGGTGTCTGAGACCACTTTTAGAATGTGACTGAAGAAAAGAAAATATGTCTCAGACACTTCAATGCTTTTCTCTCCAAAACATTTCCACAAAAACTGGGAGCATTGCTCCTCACCTTCACTCTGAAAGTAGCTGGTCAGGGGCTTCCATTCAGTATTCTGTCAATAGATGGAAGCAGGGACAACCACCTTGTGACGATATGCCGTAGCAGGTTGCATTATTCCACAAACTCACAGAATTCCTTACAACTGTGCTGTTCTGCTTGCTGACATGCTAAAATGACTGTAAACCTTGAGCACAGCATTTTTCAACATCAAAATCCAGGCTGCCTGCTGCATATCTTGTTGCATTGTGTAGGAAATGGGCTATACAGTTTGCAGGTAGCACATCCTTCTGAGCCGGTTTCAATTTCTGATAAACACTGTTGTGTTCCCTTTCGTAGTCACTCCGAGTTACGTCGGATGACGGAGAATGGGGGTTTCGCCTAGAAAGCCAGTCCTCTTCGAGTATTAAAAAACGAGCCAATGGCAAAGAAATGCCATGGGTCTGCGGAATTTGCATAGCGTATCACCGCCCACCACATGGGTATAAAAGGAGGATGCGGACGCAAACGCAGTATGTTTTCGCTTCGGAGCCAAGAGAATATCTTCACTCCACAGCCACAAGACCTGAGTTTACAAGTGACTCACCTCTTCGAGACGAGCAAACTCTCCAGTGTTGGTGTGACGGCGGTACCCAGCGAGTCTTCACATTGCCTGCGATCTGTGCAGTGGTCTGCCAGACTGTTTTCTCCCTGGTCGCCTCAGCATTGCAGAGTTTTTCCTCTCCTAAAAGAGCTGCATGTGGCACGTCTTTTTAAAGATGTGTCTCGCCCGTGTTCTTCTGGTTGCGGTCGATATCTGTCATCTTCTGATGGGCACGAGCGCTGCTTTGTGTGTCTGGGCTCTGAGCACGCTAAAGCAGCGCTCGTGGATGACTAATGTTCCTTCTGTGGGAACATGGCCATCGCAACACTTAGATTGAGACTCAATGATCTATCAGTGAGAGTCCCCGCGTCCACCACCCTTCCTGCTTCCTCCACGAGAGGTGGTAGTTCGGCTGGGGGACAGGGTGATCTGAGGGTGCAATGATCTGTAGAGCAATCCGACGATGCGTCCTCGGACCACGCCCGCCTTCGCTGTGTTGCAACCCGCGAGTGCCGCGGTGATTCAGGCGGACACTTCTTCGGAGGTCCCGCGTGTTTCATTCAGCGCTCCAGAGGAGGACGCAATGTCGATCGCGGCATCACAAGGTGGGCTAGAATCTTCGGGAAGTGATGATACGGCTGCGTTGCCTCCCTCGGGAGTCCCAGCGTTGTCCGTGTTGGACCCCGAGATGACGGACATGCTGTCCCGGGCAGCCGTGAGCATCGGGCTAGAGTGGAACCCTCCGCCCTGCCCCGAGCGCTCGCGGCTGGACGATTGGTTTTTGGGTGCGGCTGCCGCCTCACGGGCTCAGCCAACCCCAATTCCTTTCTTCCCGGAGCTGCATGAGGAGCTGTCGAGATCATGGAAGGATCCTTTGACCTCCCGTGAACACTCGTCAGCTTTCACCGCCTTTCCTCCCCTCGATGGCGCAGCTGCCCATGGGTACACTGGGATTCCCCCAGTGGAGCGCTCTGTTGCAATGCAACTGTGTCCTCAGAGCGCCTCCTCTCGTGGTAATCCTAAACACCCGTCCAAGGCCTGTAGATTCTCATCATCTATGGTGGCGAGGTCTCACAGAGCTGCAGGACAGGCGGCTGCTGCTCTGCATGCTATGAGCACCTTGCAGGTCTACCAGGCCCAGCTGCTCAGAGACATGCACGAGGGCAGGACTGACCCAGGGACGTTCGACGAACTGCGTGCCGCCACTGACCTCGCTCTCCGGGCGACAAAAGTGGCCTCACGCTCCCTGGGTCAGGTGATGGCCACTAACGTGGTCCAGGAGCGTCACCTATGGCTTAACTTGGCCGATATGCGGGACACCGAGCGGACTGGTCAGCTCGATGCCCCCATATCCCAGGCTGGCCTCTTCGGCGGTGCGGTTGAGGACTTCGCCCAGCAGTTCTCAACCGCCCAGAAGCAGTCTGAGGCTATTAAACACATTCTGCCCCGACGGCCAGCTGCTGCCTCCACCCAGCCGTCGGTACAGACACCTCAGCCTGCTCGCCGCCGAGGGCGCCCTCCTACGGCTCCCACCCCCTCCCGCACGGCCCCAGCAGCAGCCTTCACCCAAGCCGCGTCGTGGAGGAAGCCGCAGGAAGGCGCCGCAGGCCCCGCGCCCCACTAAACGCCAGGCCAAGCGGCGTTCCTGAGACGGGCTGCTCAGTGATGGCATCGGATCTTTCCCAGGAGGCGGTAGCAGGCCCCCTCCTTCCCCCGGTGGAGGGCCGGGGGAGAATCTTTTGTTCTCAATTAGCTGCCCGCCCACGGGTGGGCAGCACCCTAAATTGGTTAAAGAAAGATTTGACACCATCACTGAGCACACAGAGCAGGATGGCAGTGCACGACGCCCCAGTGCCTCGCCACTCTCGTCCTCCTCTGTCCCTGAGGGCGAGGATGTCAGTGCGTGCCGTCCCCGGACCACACCGCTCTCATACCCCTCTATCGGCAGACCCCTGGCAGAGCAGACCCCCGTGGAACGCTGGTCCTTCCCTGGTCTCCTCTGTCAGGGTGCGGAGCATGACCGTGCATACGCTCAGGAACGCTATGCCACCCTCGCCTGTGCCGGTCACTCCGCTCCGCTGCCCCTCCGGGGGGACGCCTGTGACTCGGATGACTCCACTTGATCAGTTTTTGGGGGCTTGGTTAGAGCTCCCCAATCTGTCCCGTTGGGTCGCCCAAACTATCAGGCTCGGCTATGCGATTCAGTTCGCACGGTCTCCTCCCCGCTTCAGGGGAGTCCGCTTTACTATGGTCGGTGGCAATGCCCCGAGCGAGCGCTCGGGGCACACTCTTACGGAGCTTACGAGCGAGCGCGCACACTCACTGCTGACCTGTCTTCGACAGTTCGAGGGCAAGAGTGCGGTCCCACTGAAACTTTTTCAGAGGCTCCTGGGGCATATGGCATCCGCAGCCGCGGAAACGCCACTCGGATTGCTTCATATGAGACCGCTTCAGCTGTGGCTTCGCGATCGAGTCCCGAGGTGGGCATGGCATCGCGGTACGCTCAGAGTTCCAGTAACTCCGACCTGCCGTCAGACCTTCACCCCGTGGCGGAACCTCAGCTTTCTACGGGCCAGAGTTCCCCTAGAACAAGTTTCCAGGCATGTTGTTGTCTCCACAGATGCCTCTGCCACGGGCTGGGGCGTCATGTGCAATGGACATGCAGCCGCGGGCTCCTGGACAGGACCCCAGCGCCTCATGCATGTCAATTGCCTCGAGTTGCTGGCAGTACGCCTTGCCCTGCACCGCTTCCATGCGTTGCTCCAGGGTCAACACGTACTAGTCCGTTCAGACAATACCGCGACAGTAGCGTACATCAACCGTCAGGGTGGTCTACACTCTCGCCGTATGTCGCAACTCGCACGCCGCCTCCTCTTATGGAGTCAGAAGCACCTGAGGTCCCTTCGTGCTATTTACATTCCAGGAGAGCGGAACCTTGCAGCCGACGAGCTGTCACGGCTCCGGCCAACCTCTGGCGAATGGGGACTCCATCCCCAGTCGGTCCAGCTGATATGGGACCAGTTCGGGGACGCACAGATAGATCTGTTTGCCTCCCACGACTCATCACATTGCGCCCGTTATTACTCCCTGTCCGAGGGCACGCTCGGCACGGACGCACTGGCGCACAGCTGGCCGCAGGGCCTATGCAAGTATGCGTTTCCCCCAGTGAGCCTTCTCGCACGGACTCTGTGCAAGATCAAGGAGGACGAGGAGCAGGTCATTTTGGTCGCCCCATACTGGCCCACCAAGACCTGGTTCTCCGAACTGATACTCCTCGCGACAGCACCTCCTTGGCTAATTCCTCTGAGGAAGGACCTCCTTTCTCAGAGACGGGGAACCCTATGGCACCCTCGTCCCGATCTTTGGAGACTCCACGTGTGGCTCCTGGACGGGACGAGGCAGGTTTGAGTACCCTGCCACCTTCGGTGGCGGCTACCATCACTTCCGCTAGAGCGTTGTCCACGAGACACGTCTACGCGTTGAAGTGGAACCTCTTCGTCAACTGGTGCTCTAGTGGAACCTCTTCGTCAACTGGTGCTCTTCTCGCCGAGAAGACCCCAGGAGATGCTCGATCAGTGTCGTGCTTTCCTTCCTGCAAGACGGGTTGGAGCGAAGGCTGTCTCCCTCCACCCTGAAGGTGTATGTGGCCGCTATCGCCGCATATCACGATGCAGTTGAAGATAAGTCTCTGGGAAAGCACGACCTGATCATCAGTCTATTTTTTTTGTGGATACTCACAATAAAAACAAAGTGTTGTGCTTTTCGCCAAATAAAGAAAAACAAACATGATGCGCATTCTGCCTTCTCTCTGTCAGTTAAGTCCATTCTGAAACGCGTCCGAAAAATAACTAATTCCGCGAATACTTGTCATACAGGCACGAGTGTTTTTCCATAATGAAGCTTGAACTCTCTTCTTTTAAATGAATTAATTTATATAAAAAAACAAATATTCTCAGCTTATGTAATCTGTATGAAAAGAGACAGATGTCAGTATTTTTCTTTGCAGCTCATTATACCTAATTACGCGTTAATGTGCCACGCCCACGGAGAGCGCGCGCTATTCAAACGCAAATGATCTTAGACAAGCCATTCAAACATGCCAACGCCCACCAGCTGGATTATAAAACACATCGTGTTTAGTAAGTATCTTGTACAGCTGTGTACACAGCGTATCCTTTCACTGTGAGGAATAATACTATCTAACCCTGGAAAGTCAAGTCAAGTCAAGTCAAATATATTTATATAGCGCTTTTCACAATACAGATTGTATCAAAGCTGCTTCACAGTATCAATCAAAACAACTTAACAATGTTTGTTTATTACTGGAAAAAAAAAGACATCCAAGTTTGGTAGAGCTGATCAATGGTATGATTGGTTAATTAATTTGAATATCCCCAACTGAGCAAGCCAAAGGCAACAGTGGCAAGGAACCGAAAAACTCCATCCAGTGACCTAAAGGTGTCCTAACACACCATCAGATGACCCAATGGAGAAAAAAAAACTTTGGGAGAACCCAGGCTCAGTCAGGGGCCAGTTCTCCTCTGGCGTTTATGAACTAGAGGCCGGATTTACAGTAACTGTAAGATAAAAAAATTTATATGAATGCCTGGCTAAATAGATGCGTCTTCAGTCTAGTTTTAAACTGTGAGAGCGAGTCTGAGCAACGAACATTATCAGGAAGGCTATTCCAGAGCTTCGGAGCTAAATGTGAAAATGCTCTGCCTCCTTTGGTGGATCTGGATATCCTAGGAATGACCAGAAGCCTCGAATTTAGTGATCTTAAAGAGCGCGATGGATTGTAGGGCGATAGAAGATCCGTTAAATAGACTGGAGCTAAACCATTTAGAGCTTTATAAGTCAAAAGCAATACCTTGTAATTAATACGGAACTTTATAGGTAACCAATGAAGTGATGATAAAATCTGTGTTATATGATCATATTTTCTTGATCTAGTAAGAACTCTAGCGGCTGCATTTTGGACTAACTGTAGCTTGTTTATTGAAGATGCAGGACAACCAGCTAATAAAGCATTACAGTAATCTAGTCTCGAGGTCATGAATGCATGAACTAACTTTTCTGCATCAGAGACTGATAGCATATTACGTAGCTTAGCAATGTTTCTAAGGTGGAAAAAGGCGGTTTTTGTAACATATGAAATATGCTTTTCAAAAGACAGGTTGCAGTCTAATGTAACACCCAGGTCTTTTACTGTAGCGGATAAAGTAACAGGGCATCCTACTATGTTAAAGTCGTGCTGTGAAAGGTTTTGTGGACGGTTTTTAGAACCGATAAGTATTACCTCTGTCTTGTCTGGGTTTAATAAAAGAAAATTACGCGTCATCCAATCTTTTATATCTTTAACACAATCTGTCAATTTGGATAATTTAGCATATTCATCTGGCCGTGATGAAATATATATTTGAGTGTCATCAGCATAACAATGGAAACTAATTCCATGTTTCCTTAGAATATTACCAAGTGGCAGCATATATATTGAGAATAATAAAGGGCCTAACACAGATCCCTGCGGCACTCCATAGTTTGCCGAAGTTATGATTGATTTTTCTCCATTTAAGTAGACAAAATGGTAGCGGTCAGATAAGTATGACCTGAACCAGCTTAATGCTTGTCCTTGAACACCAGTGTAATTTTGTAGTCGATCTAAGAGTATTGTGTGATCTATAGTGTCGAACGCAGCACTAAGATCAAGTAAAACTAGTACTGAGATACAGCCTTGGTCCGAAGCTAAAAGTAAATCATTTGTGATTCTAACAAGCGCAGTTTCAGTGCTATGATGTGGCCTGAATCCAGACTGAAACTTTTCATAGAAAATGTACCAGAAGTGCTGGTAGTTTCATTTCGAGGAGCAACGGATCCAGCTGATGTAGTAAGTCATTTATTCTTAAGTGCTTTGTTCTAATCGCGATATTGAATAGTGTCTGACTGTAAACCGCAAAAAGACTGTTTAAATATGAATTGCGTGTCTGTGTGTAGGCTAAATGATGAGTGAACGGCATAGGCGCGCGCGCTTTGTTTACTACAGTTATACAGTGCGTGTCTGTGCCTTGTTCATTCACTCTCGCACATACATTAGTAAACGTTATGTTTACATGAACACATACAAACTATATTGCTATAGCCTACTAAGATGAGTAAAAATAGACTGAAATATGTTGAAATAAAATGTCTGTATAAGCAACAAGCTGCAAATTCACATGTATATACTAATATATCATACACAATATATTACAGACTAAATATGAATGTTTAGACAAGGTTTTGTGATTAGTTTTGGATAGATTATAAAGTTTTGACTGTAAAAAAAGACTACTGTCACATTAAATAGGTACGCTTTTGTTCACCAATTTCTGCTCATAGTTAACCCTCTGGGGACCAGAGTGTTTTTGGGGCCCTTCGGATGTTTTGACATGCACTGACATTTGTGCTTTTTTCAGTTATTTATAAACATGTTAATGGCAAAGGTGTAAATTCACTCTATATAGCACAAACTTGGCTACCATGAGATCTGAGCAACATGTATGTACATGTTTGTATTTTTAATAGAATAATGTTTATGCGTGGTTATTGAAAAAAATAAAAATGAAAGTTGCTGAAATAAGACCACAAAACACATATTGATTATTTCTTCACAAGACTTTTGAAAATTGTATCACATAGCCTAGAATATTTGCTCCAAAACAATGTGAGAATCATCCTGACTACTCATTCAGATAAGTCAATAAAGTCTTTTACAAGGTCTTTTTTTTTTTTTGGATAAAAACTTTATCCAAAACGAGTCAACGAAATGTTGTCTGTTATTTAGTCTGTAACAGTGCGTATCTGTGCGTTCATTCATTCATTCATTCATTCATTCATTCACACACACACACACACACACACAAACATGATTCACATTTAACAGTATGCTATTTTTCCGTTTACAGACACTAACGTTATTCTATATCGCGATTAGAACAAAGCACAAGCATAAAACACTTACTTCTCAGCTGAATCTGTTCATCCTCGAAGTGAAAATAAACCCAGTGGTAAATGTCCCAGGATTGTTCCTCATAGACGCAAGACGACAGTAGATTAATCTGACAAAAAAATATAGTGTGTTTTCAGAGTTTATGGGCGTTAACGCGTCTCAATGTGTTGCTTCACATATTTGCGTTTGAATAGCGCGTGCTCTCCGTGGGCGTGTCACATTACCGGAGATAATCAGCTGAGAGAACAATAATGAGACGGGCTGACACGTCTCTCTTTTTATATAGATGACATAAACGGAGAATAATCATTTTAGTTTTGAATCGGATCATTTAAAAGTACAAACTCAAATGATTTAAAAGATATATTGCTTATGGCTGGGTGAATAGTATTAGCTGAGTTGTGTTGAAGATTAGAGACGTGCTCCAGGAAAAAAGTTCACGGTGACTGAGAGGCAGAACGCACACCCTGTTTATATTCTTTATTTTACAAAAGCACAATATTTTATTTCGATTGTATGTGGGCACATAAAAAAGTAGACATTTAACAGATTATTTTCTCATATTTCTTAACTCTATATGAACAGAAATGATGGTAGTACTTTAAGTCTATTTTTCTGCTATGTGAAAAAAAACGAGCAAAACGCGCCGGCACGTTTCTGGTCCCCAGAGGGTTAAATATACTATAGTATGATGTTTTGTCAAAAATAAAGTAGGTATATTGAATTATCAACTAAGATGTTATTATAGTGTTTGTTCCAATATTCAAACTAATGAATCCTTACCTTTTTTTAATACGTATGATAAAATGTATACTTTTTACAAAGAAATACACTTGAAATATTGTTAAAATTGTAATTGTTGTTGTAATTGTAACCTATTTTTAATTGGTTACAATTTCTAATTGTAAAATATGTATAGGCTATATAGATCATTTCTTTTGTCCTTGCATTCTTTGGGATCCTGTGACACACTTGTGTGAAAGGGCTAATTAATATGCAGCTCATTATGCGGCACATTATCCGGCCTTTGTCTTCTCAGGTGTGAACACGCCTCCACGCATATTGCCTTTCCAAACAAAAGGTGTCTAATAAAATGTAAATCAGTGTATGTATTTGTGTAAATGATTAGGCAGGATGATTTTCAGATCATTTTAAAGCAAAAATTCTAGGCAACAACACTCATTAGTCAAAAGTCTTGTGGACACATATTTAGTATGTGTTTTGTGGCCTTATTTCAGACACTTTAAGTTTTAGTTTTTTCAATAACCATGCATAAGCAATATTCTCTCAAAAATACAAACATGTTTCATAATTGTTGCTCAGAAATTACGGTAGCCCAGTTTGTGCTATATTGAGTGAATTTACACCTTTGCCATTAACATGTTTATAAATAACTGAAAAAAGCACAAATGTCAGAGCATGTCAGAACACCTCAAGGACCCCAAAAACCCTTAGACCTCAGAGGGTTAATGGCCATACTGGCATTAGCATTGAGGAGTGGATTGAGGAAGTACAAGCGTGTATGCAGTTGCGTCACCACTCTGCGACTGATAGGGCTTTTTTTTTTTGACCGTTTGGAGGGGGAGGCACGGGAAGAGATCCGGCATCGTCCTGCGGTTGATAAAGGGGATCCAGATAGAATTATTTCTGCGTTGTGGGAGGTATTTGGTTGCTCTCAGTCATATGTGGCCTTACAGGAGGCCTTTTTCTCGCGAAAGCAGCGGGAAGGGGAGACTTTGTTGGAGTTTTCCCTCGCTCTAATGAGCCTCCTGGAGGGTGTTAAGCAACAGTCCCCATATGTAATACCAAATTCGGAGAACCTTTTACGCGACCAATTTGTTGAACATGTAGTGGATAGTTCTCTGCGTTGTGAGCTTAAACAGCTAGATCGCCGCCAACCTACTTCCAGTTTGCTAGAGGTTCGTAGAGAAGCAATAAGATGGGAGCAGGAGGGAATGCCGGGTGGGGTACGTGGGCGAAGTCAGTCCGTTCCAGTAGTTCCTTTGATCCAATATGGTGTGCAGGGGGGACCGTCGTCGAATACTGCTAGTTTAAGGCCAAACTCTGAGTTAAGTGAGTTGAAGGAAATGTTGAAGTCTCAACAGGTACAGCTAGATAAGCTCACTAAGGGTTTGGCATTATTACAGGGTCCTGCTCCTGCTGCTCGTAGTCAATCTCCACATTCGTCTGGTTATCCGTCGTATCCACGGAATAAAGTTTCTCATTCTAATCCAATAATATGTAGAAGATGTCAGCAGCCGGGTCATTTTGCTAGGGAGTGTGATGGGGAACGTATCCCTTCTCGTTCCAAATCTCCCTTCATGGCTCCTCGTGCAGGGGGGAGTGGGCAGCCTCATCTTCAGCGGCCGTCGGAAAACTAGTTCCCACCGGCCTGCAGAGCCTCAGCTCGGTTGGGGAAAAGAATGGCTTAGACGTTTGTCAGAATATTAGTCCGGTGCCTCGTTTGATATCGTCATGCCCGCATTTGGTTGTTCTTATTGGTGGGGTTCAGGTGCCTTGTCTGTTAGATACTGGCTCTATGGTGTCCACCATTACTGAGAGTTGTTTTTTACAGCATTTTAAGCCATGGGGTCAAGATCGCCTTCGTTCGTGCCAGTGGTTGCAGTTGCGGGCTGCCAACGGCCTGGACATCCCTTAACCCTCTGGGGACCAGAAACGCGACGGCGCGTTTTGCTCGTTTTTTTTTCACATAGCAGAAAAATAGACTTAACCCTCTGGGGTCTGAGGTGTTTTTGGGGCAATTGGGATGTTCTGATATGCCCTTACATTTGTGCTTTTTTTCAGTTATTTATAAACATGTTAATGGCAAAGGTGTAAATTCACTCTATATAGCACAAACTGGGCTAACATAATATCTAAGCAACATGTATGTACATGTTTGTATTTTTAAGAGAATAATGTTTATGCGTGGTTATTGAAAAAAAATAAAAATGAAAGTTGTTGAAAAAGGCCACAAAACACATATTGATTATTTCTTCACAAAACTTTTTAAAATTGTATCACATAGCCTAGAATATTTGCTCCAAAACTATGTGAGAATCATCCTGACTACTCATTCAGATAAGACAATAAAGTATTTTTACATTTTTAATGACGTGTTTTGTGTCAGAAAGCTTTATGCGAGGAGGCATGATCTCTCATTAATATGTATGCATTTCACACCTGAGAAAGACAAAAACCCTCCCATAATGGCCCTATTAGGTGCTATCAGGCCATATCATTATGAGGAGCCTTGCACAAAGAATGAGGAGATTTAAAAAAGAATGGCTTTTAGATTGTTTGGATTTATTTACAACACAACATAATCCAAAGATACACAACAAAGGACAAAAAAGCACATTAGTAAACACACTGATCTAAAGACAGAGGCTTGAACAGTCACACAACTTTGTGCCATTGAAACATAGTACATACCTGTCATTTCCAAGGTGTTTGATTTTTCATTTTACCATGTTCATGTACAGAGACTGTTGAATGTTGAAGTCAGCAGGACTCATCAGTGGCATCTCTCCCTGTAAAAAATGAAATAAAAAAATAAACACCTTTGAACATGCTGATCTCAAGAGAAACTATATGGCTGCACGAGTTTGGGCATGCATTGTGTAAAAAATTGTGATTTAATTATATATATATATATAT
Source organism: Tiaroga cobitis (assembly GCA_030578255.1). Lineage (NCBI taxonomy): Eukaryota > Metazoa > Chordata > Actinopteri > Cypriniformes > Leuciscidae > Tiaroga > Tiaroga cobitis. Next base: position 1,750,745 of record CM060608.1, read on the forward strand.
ATATATATATATATATATATATATATATATATATATGCACACACACACACACAGTGCTTAGAATAAGTGAACACATCCACAAAGTTGCCTACCCTTCACAATATAGACATGGTTTTATTTCAGTTAGCCTAACTGAACATTTATACATAAATAATATATTGTATTTAGACAGTATCACATATTTTACCGGAGGCTGAAATATATTTCACTAAATCATTATAACCTAAGCAGTTATTCGCAAACAAAATAAATTACGCATAAGGCAGTATTTTAGCATGATAATCAGTGTCATAAACTAATCTCAAAACTGAGTGAAATATAGGCTATGTAGTAGGCTAATATCACATTTAAAAAGTTTACACGAGCGTAGGCTATAGGGATATATAGGGATATCCTTTTTTTTTAATAAATCTACTTTGCCTGGATTTTTGCCTTGAGTGTTTCGTTTGGGTCCAACATAACCTCCTCTGTGGCAAAGTGGTAGAACACTCAACTCTCCACATCTGAGACCCGAGTTCGAGCCCAGCTTGTGACAGAAAAACCGAGTCAGTCATGGACCCAGAGACACTCAGTTCCAAGGACCTGTTGGCGGTGATCCCTCAACATGAGGCATCTTTCCAGCGCCATGAAGCCGTTCTCAGCCGACAAGAAGAGCTGATGACCAGTCATTCTCAACTCCTGGCTGATATGATGAGTTCCATCCGCCAGCTCTTTGATCGCCTCCCTGGTCCTTCGGCTTCCTCCAGATCACCCCCGAGCGGCGACAGGGCTTCTCCAGTGGCGGAGCCCCGACTTCCACCTCCCAAGCCCTTTGCTGGAGATCCAAGTTCCTGCCAGGGTTTCCTCACCCAATGCTCCCTCACCTTCGAGCTCCAACCCTCAAGTTTTCCCACAGACCATTCCAAAATTGCTTACATTATTACCATTCTTTCAGACAAGGCGCTCTCCTGGGCCTCCGCAGTGTGGCAATATCAGGAAGACTGTTGTGACTCCTACGCAAAATTTGTGGACGAGTTCAAGCGGGTGTTTGATCATCCTGTCAGTGGTCGAGAAGCTTACAAGCGCCTACTTTCTCTCCGTCAGGGTTCCCGAAGCACGGCGGATTTTGCCATTGAATTTCGGACCATAGCAGCAAGGAGTGGATGGAATGATGAAGCGCTGAGGGTCTGTTTTCAGGGAGGGTTGTCTGAGCCCCTTCAAGATGAGTTAGCCACCCGAGAACCAGCTGGGGATCTCGAGTCCCTCATAGCATTGGCCATCCGCCTGGACAATCGTCTGAGAGACCGGAGAACTGCTCGCCGCTAGGTGTCTCAGTCCCAAGTTCCTCTGAGCAATTCTGTTTCTCCAGTTTGTGTTCCTTCATTCAGAGCTTCCCCGGCCCCTGAACAGCTCCATGAGGAGGACATGCAGTTAGGCCGTTCCAGGCTTTCTCCCAAAGAAAGGGAAAGTCGCATGAGGGAGCGTCGGTGCCTCTACTGCGGGGTTGCCGGCCACTTCCGCTCCACCTGCCCCGAGCTTTCGGGAAACGCCTGTCCCCGCCCAGCTACAGGAGGGCTGTGATGGGGAAGATTAGAGCTCCTCCTACTAACGCTGTCCTAGCTATTCCAGCCACTCTGTCCTGGGAGGGCCACCAGCATCAGGTCCAGGCTATGATCGATTCCGGTGCCGCAGGTGACTTCCTGGATCTAACCTTGGCTAAGGAACTTAAGATCCCTACCCAACTACTTCCTCAACCCCAGGCAGTTACAGCTTTGGATGGCAGACCTCTGGAACCAGGCAAAGTAACAGAGGCGACTCATTCCCTGCGACTTACCGTCTTTCAACACCAGCAGGAGGAGACCTTCTATCTCATTGACTCCCCTGAGTATCCCATTATCCTGGGTCACCCTTGGCTGTGCAGACATAATCCCCAGATCGACTGGCCTACTGGAACCATTCTAAGCTGGGGTTCCACTTGTCAATTCACCTGCATGCTTCAGAGTCCCTCGGCCCATAGTTCCGAGTTTCAAGAGTCTGTCGACCTCTCCCGAGTCCCCAGTGTTTACCATCGGTTCATGGCCGTGTTCAGCAAGTCCCGGGCTACTTCTTTACCGCCTCACCGCACTTATGACTGTGCCATTGATCTACTCCCTGGCTCCTGCCCTCCTAGGGGTCGGATCTTCTCCTTGTCCTCCCCCGAGCACTCGGCTATGGATACCTACATTAAGGAGTCCTTGTCAGCCGGCATCATCCGTGCCTCTACTTCCCCAGCTGGGGCGGGCTTCTTTTTTGTAGAGAAGAAAGACGGGGGTCTTAGGCCTTGTATTGATTACCGGGGCCTTAACAAGATCACGGTTCGGAATCGATACCCCCTTCCTCTCATGGCCACTGCTTTTGAGCTGCTTCAAGGGGCTTCATTTTTACTAAACTGGATCTCCGCAATGCTTACCATCTCGTGCGGATCCGGCAAGGAGACGAATGGAAGACCGCCTTCAACACCCCCACGGGTCACTACGAGTATCTGGTGATGCCGTTCGGGCTCACCAACGCCCCCGCAGTATTCCAAGCCCTGATTAATGATGTTCTCCGGGACATGCTTAATCTGTTTGTCTTCGTATACCTGGACGATATCCTCATCTTCTCGAGGTCACTGAAGGAGCACGAGGGACATGTTAACCGGGTTCTCCAGAAACTACTGGACAATCATCTCTATGTAAAACCTGAGAAGTGTGAATTTCATGTTTCCCAGACTCAGTTTCTTGGGTTTATCGTCACTCCTGGCCACCTGGAGATGGACCTCAAGAAGGTCAAGGCGGTCCACAACTGGCCCACACCTACCACAGTTAAGGAGGTTCAACGTTTCATTGGCTTTGCGAACTTCTATAGGAAGTTCATTAAGAATTTCAGTTCTGTGGTAGCCCCCTTGACAGCACTTACTAAGGGAGGAGGAACCAACATTCACTGGGGTCCAAAGGCAGCGGGGGCCTTCGAGGATCTCAAGCGCTGCTTCACTTCAGCTCCGATTCTCGTGATCCCTGACCCAGAAAGACCTTTTGTGGTGGAGATGGACGCCTCAGAGGTGGGGGTGGGGGCCATCCTGTCACAGAGGGGTGAGGATGGAAAATTACACCCTTGTGCCTTCATGTCTCGCTGCCTGTCTGAGGCCGAGCGTAACTACCATGTAGGGGATCGAGAGTTGCTTGCGGTAAAACTGGCCTTGGAGGAGTGGCGCCACTGGCTTGAGGGGGCTCAGCATCCTTTCCAAGTTCTCACGGACCACAAGAACCTGGAATATCTCCAGCAGGCTAAGCGGTTGAACCCTCGACAAGCACGATGGTCCCTGTTTTTTAATCGATTCCAGTTTCTCTTATCTTATAGACCTGGCACCAAGAATGTCAAGCCGGATGCCCTCTCTCGAGTCTACTCTCCTGAGATACAGGAGAAGCCTTTGGCATCGATTATTCCGAGGTCTAGGATAGTTGCACCTCTGCAGTGGGAACTAGAAAAAGGGGTACGAGAGGCCCTTGTCCATGAGCCCGATCCAGGCGGTGGTCCTGCCGGACGCTTGTACGTTCCCCTGTCGGTTCGGGCCTGGGTCTTGCAGTGGGGTCATGAGTCGCCCTTGACCTGCCATCCAGGAAGTGCTCGCACACTGGAATTCCTCCAGCGGAGGTTTTGGTGGCCGTCCATCAAGAAGGATGTTCAAGTCTATGTGGAGGCCTGCCCTGTGTGCAACCAGGGAAAGTCTACACGTCAGCGACCCCAGGGACTGCTCCGTCCCTTACCTGTTCCCCACAGGCCATGGTCACACCTTTCTCTGGACTTTGTTACAGGACTTCCTCCGTCCCAGGGCAACACTGTCATTCTGGTGGTTGTGGACCGGTTCTCTAAGGCTGCCCGGTTTATTCCCCTGCCCAAGCTGCCGATTGTTAGCATCATCATCGTTGGTACGGGTAAACCGTGGAACTGTCTCCGTACCAGTGGTAAATGTAGGGACGACGGACGTAATGTTGTATCCTCGGGCCCTCCTGGGCTCTCTCACAAGCGTTTATGTGGTGAGTTTGCCCAGGGGGGTTACGGAGGTTAATTCTGTCCATGCTGCTTTTGGCCCCCATGGCGCTCAGGTTGATCCCACTGTGGAGGAACAGATTAGGTCTATTGACCTGTCTGTGTTGTCGTCGCAAGATCCGGATCATGTTAGGATCTTATTACTGGAGTACCAGTGTGTGTTCTCTGCTCATGAGGGGGACTTGGAGTGTACTAGTTTACTGTCACACGACATTCCTTTGTTGGATGACACCCCTGTCCGGCAGCGTTACCGCCGGATACCACCCTCAGAGTATGAGGTAGTGAAGGCCCACATTGATACACTGTTAGAGTCACAGGTTATACGGGAAAGTTGCAGTCCTTATGCATCCCCGATAGTCTTGGTTAAAAAGAAGGACGGTAGTCTACGCATGTGCGTAAAATCCAAGACCTGTGGAGTCCGGTGGTGTATAAGGTGGTAGAGGCTCCTAGGTCTGGGGGTGCAGTATATATTGCACCAATACATGAGGAGGGTAATGTAAAAAGAGTTCATCGGTCGCTACTAAAGGCTAGGATCCAAAGGGGCCCTATCCCTGTTGTGCCCGATGGGCCAGTGGTGGAGCTTGAACGGGAGCCAGAGGAGGAGGTGGAGGAGGCAGATTTGTGGGTAGTAATACCGGAAGGCCCCCAACTTGTATCGGACCCGGTCGGTTCCGCTCCTCCGGTACTCGAGCCTAGAGTGGTAAGAGAGCAAAATCAACCCTGTGGCCCAGAGGTTGGCCCATTGTTGTCATCAGGTACTTCAGTTATGGAGTCGCCTCCTGTTCCTGAGGTTGGCCCAGGGAGATCAAGGAGGGCCACAGCTGGCCAACATACTAATATTCAGAGTTTACCTAGGGCCGTGGGGGAACGGGCGACTGGTGCTGTAATCCCGGGGCTGGTGTCCAATGCAATATCGGCCCTCTTTAGACCTTGGGACTAACTGGGCAAGCGAGATTATCGTCGGGGCGACAATCTGTAATTGGGGGGTAGACTGTAGCAGGGTGACTGAATCCACTTAGGAGGATATCATTCACCTGTGCTTAATTTGTTACCACACCCGCCTCTTGTCCTATATACGAGATGTGTGGTGGCCACTTTGTATGCGTCTTGGTATCGCCCACTTGACGTCATCTGTGGCTGCCGCAGGTATGTGATTGTATGGGTAAACTCGCGCTTTCTCGTCTTGTGCTGGCGGTTTATATGAATTTTTCTTGCTGTCAGGTTGCGACGTGTGTTTGCTGCCCACTTCTCTCAGGTACGTGTAGCCTCTTCGTTAAATGGGAAGAAATTGGCTGCGGTTGACAACTTGTGATTTAATATCTGCGGTGGCAACGATAGAATGTCATCTATATGTACCTGAGTGAGAAGCTGTATTATATTATGGTGTGCGACTACGAAGCAGTTTGTGAGCAGTATATCCCCGTGGTATGTAAGATTATGGTTTTGGGTATTAATAACTTGCTGTTGTTGTTGCTCGAGGGCGAAGGTGAAGCTGCCAAACTGTATGGTGTGCTCACATCGAGTGTTGTGTGTCTTCTGGAATTTAACCTTCACGTGTGCAGTGGGTATTTTTAGTGGACTATTGTGGGGGGTTTGTCTTCCAATTTGGCAGCTGACCCATACATCCAGACACCCCCTCTCTAGGTTAATTTGTTTCTTTAAATTCAGGGAACTACACTAACCTTTTCCACTGGTGGCACTTGCGCTACTAACTTTTTCAGTGACTGGCGCAAAACATGATTTGGTCGCACAAATTATTTGTAGTAAGCCGCTCTCTGGATAATAATGAACAATAATGAAACTGTACTGGATTAGGGGTGGAACGGTACACAGAAGTCACGGTTGGGTTCATACCTTGGTTCAGACATCACGGTTCGGTACGATTTCGGTACAATGGAGTGAAAAGCAAAACAAAATGCGGAAGGCATTTTTATAAATGTCTTAAGCCTTGTATTTTTAAGTTGTATACGTTTTATTAATAAAGGCATAGAACCAATTTATTTGTAGTGCACTGACAATAGTTTTATATAATTTGTTTATTAATTAAATTAATAAAAAGACAAAATGACCTTGATATATGTTTGGTAATTGTACCTGAATGAATTAAAAATTAATTAGCTATATTTCAGATCAATATATGTTTTCCTTAATTTTAATTAACCCTAACTTTATTATCATCTGAATTATAAATAAATGATTTCCGTATAAAATAATTACCATTAAAAACACATTTGATTTTCTTTTTTAATCGATGTAGAATGTGTTAACTTAAAAATAAATAGATTAGTGCTCCGACTCCGAGGACAAGAAATGAAAACCAATGCGATATGATGAATCTCCAAAAGATGGAACACACAGACTGTTTTTAAATGGGGTTGGGTAAATATGTTTTGCTTTTAAAACGGTGTGTGTGTGTGTGGTTGGGTTACAGTTGTAGGTTACAGTTTGACAAGAGTTTAGAGTGTGACAAAAGCACAATGTTGTGTTTTATTGCGAGTGTACACAAATATAAGTAAACAGTTTGCAGTTTGAATCATGTCCTGTATGAACAAAATGACGGAGTATGTTTTTATGTTTCCACTGTTCGATCGCGCCCGCGTCTCTCTCTCTCTCACACACACACTGAGTTCGATCGCGCCCGCGTCTCTCTCTCACACACACACACAGAGTTCGATCGCGCCCGCGTCTCTCTCTCTCACACACACACTGAGTTCGATCGCGCCCGCGTCTCTCTCTCACACACACACAGAGTTCGATCGCGCCCGCGTCTCTCTCTCTCTCTCGCGGGGCTGAAGCCAACTTGATGTGTTGAATGCTCAGAGCACGTTTTAAAAACGTATACTTAAAATAGGCTGCACATTTCTGTTTTAATAAATGCTCATAGTAAATCATAGCATATTGCCTAAAACATAAAGCCTAGTTCACACTACAGGATTTTAAGCCCGATTTAAGCCCGATTTGCAAATCGTTGAGCTCGCCGACAGGTCAGGGTGTTATCGCGTGCAAATCGCGGGGGATTAGCGGACGATGGGCGCTCGCCAATCTGTTAGTATGAAAGAGCCAACAACGCATCAAAGACGCTCGCAGACGCCTCGCAGACGCGTCGCCGAGCCCAGAAAAATATCTAGCATGCTAGATATCCAGAGCTGTCGCACGACTCAACCTCAGTGATGTCATGAGCTACAGCCAATCAGAGCAAAGCATGGGTTGCTCCAATCAGAGCAAGGCATGGGTCTTCGTCTTCTTCGCTGGGTATTAGCGCGCGTGCTGTTTCGCGTCATTTCCGGTTCGTTTTATCGCGTGATTTTTTGTGACAAAACGTGATTTGTAGACAAGATAGAATCGGGTGACAGAGTTGTTGTCAACTCGTGTAGTGTGTTACCTCCTGTTGCGGATCAATCACGTTGTGTCGTGTGGTGTGAACAGCTCAACAACTTGAACACTCCTGATTTCACAGAGAGCAAGTCATGTAGTGTGAACCGCTCAGTTCAGCCCGATTATTTAAAATCATGTAGTGTGAACTAGGCTTAAGGTAGGCAGGGTGCGATTTGCCGGGGGGGATGCGTGGGATTTCCCCCTTTCTGGTCAAAGTATCCCTGTCTCTGCTTAATTATTTTTATCCCCGGTGGGGATAAATTTATCCCCCCCTTGGCCTCGGTCACACTGCAGGGGCTTAATGCTCAATTCCGATTTTTTGAAAAAATTAGATTTTTTTGCAAGGCCGTTCACATTTCCAATTAAATGCGACCTTTTGTGATCTCCTGTGTGAACGTGACATGACCCAGAAATGACCCGCATGCATAGAAGAATACTCAATGGTCAACGACGTCACTTGTTGTTTGCGGAAGTAGCTAAACATGGATGTCAACAGTGGAGCTCGTTTAGTGACGGGTCGGATACATGCGACCTGGCCGTTCAGATTGAAGTCTCATTTGAAAAGATCGGATACATATCGAATTTGGACCACATACCCAAGTGGCCTGGGTCGCATTTGAAAAGATCGGATCTGTGTCGTTCAGACTGTCATGAAAAGATCAGATACAGGTCGCATACTGGCAAAAAAATCGGAATTGGGTCGTTTCAGCCTGCAGTGTGAACTACACTAGTGGCGAGACGGATCACAAAACTTATCACGGATCCGTGGTTTGATTAAAGTCAATTTTATTTTAAAATGCGCTCTGCAGACTTGCTCAATGTCCCGCCCACGGCGCTATATGATTGGTTACTCCTCATGAGTAATAGCCTATCAACCCTTGCGAGACTGGGTAGTGGAGCTGTGTGTCGGAGGCGTTTAGCGCGGCGCGGTAGACGCGAATTGACACAGATAATGCATCTGTCTTTTCTATTATTTCACTGTAGCTCAGCATCGCGATGTAACGTTAACGTTACTTTAACAGCAGTACAACTGTTTCTACTGTATCCATGGTACTGGGAGGGGGATTTAATTCTTGCGTGTTTTTTCGTTGTGCGCCGTGATCACAGTTCATATAAGCCATTAGAGTAAAATTATTGCGTTAGGCTACTTCATGAGTTAATAAGAAAAAAGATTTTACAATTCCTGCAAATGCAGTGATGAAGTTCATATTCTCATGATTTATTTTTATGAAAATAACTTTTTCAAAACATCCCCCCCTCTGTTTTTTTTACAAATCGCACCCTGAAGGTAGGTACAAAAATAGTCAGTGATACATTTGCGACCCATTAAAAATTTGGGTCGCAATGGCATTTCAAAAGGTCGCAGTGTAGTTCCCTGAAATTGAATGTGTGTGTGTATGTGGTGCTGATTAATGGTGTCTCTCATTATAATGCGTGTGACAAGTTTTAGACTTTGAATTTCTAACTATTTAATATTTTGTTGACAAACAAAAATAAACTGTTCCATTCTATATGACTCATGTCTTTTCACCCATCCACGCAAAACGAACCTGTGTGCCCTTAGGGCTATTTCCCTGGTTTTCCGGGGTGGCGTAGTCGATCGTATTATATTGTCATTTCTGTTAGAAGTGTGGTAAAACCCTTGTTAGTTCTCTTGAGACTCTTTCTCGTACGCCACAACACTACACTTGTCTCTTGTCGCTTGACACGCCCACAGTCTGTCGCCAGCGGTCACTGTCGCTCGTGTCGCCGGAAGTCGCCAGTGCTCCATTGAAATGAATGGGATCATGTCGCTTTGTCGCTGCGTGTCGTTGGCGGTGTGAACGGGGCTTTACACTCCTGTATGACTGGTGATGCTTGACTGCATGATAGACTTTACAAAGCTCTGCAGCAGAGATTTTGTCATCCTGAGGTGATGTTGCTTCTCGAAAAAATGACCTAAGGGAAGACGTACCTGCGGCTCGTCGGTTACTTTTATGTTTTTCAGTGCTGGCATATCGGTCAATGGCGGCTTTCCCTTGACTACTAACGTCCACTTCACAGTGACACAGTGTGCAAAATCTATGAAAAAGCGTGTCTACTGCTTTTTGAAATAAATGTGTGCTCTTGTCCATTCTGGATTAAATGAGGTCTGACGTTTCGGCATTTTGACGTTATGATATGACGTAGCCAGCACATGGAGGCTTGTTTACGTTTTTAAACCAATGATGTATCAGATATTTATTTGACACCGCTTTCAGACAATCATTTGTTTGACCAGAGATCTTACGGCATTAGACGCTATGCTGCTGCGTCTCAAAAAAGATTCTAGAGCGGGTTTTTTTTTAGGCCGATTCAGCGGAACTCCAAAAAGGAGGACAAATGAATGTCCGGCTTGAGGCTGCGCCGGACGCCGGACAGGGGGCTTAAAATCCGGACGTATGGCCACCCTAATGGAGAGGCTGTGCTGTATTGTGAAAAAGTCACGGCTGAAGGGCGTTGTTAGGCACGACGCGAAGTGGTTGCAGTACCTGCAACCCCTTCAGCCGTGACTTATTCACGAAACAGCACTAGCCTCGAGTACCTTATTGCTTTTATAAAACGGTTACCACACAATACAAATATTAAAGCTGAAAAATATGTATCTATGCAACTTTAATGAAGTAAAATCTCACTAAAATCCTTCCTTCCGCTGGAAAAAATAGTCCCTGGCCGTAAACAGCAACATAAGTTTTGTAACCCCTTTAAATGTAGGTAGTTAACAGACTCTTAATTTGAAGGAAAAATGTAGTAGCTACTATTCTCGACTAGAGGGAGTTTCTCCGTGACGAGTAAAATAATTGGAAAAAGCCATTTTTACATACGAGAGAGAGCGGAAAAAGACAAAAAAAGACGATTCAGAGTGTAAATATTTTAAAAGAGAGTAATAGAGTGTGAAGGAAAAAAGTTTTAAGATCTTTTCCAGTGAAATCAACAGTGGAAGAAACATCTTTCCATACTTTTATTTCAAGGAACTCCGGTGAGTGTTTTGTTACTCCGTTGTTGCTCTGTAATCAGTTATATGTGTTCAATTAGGATTTACAGTAAGAAATATGATTGATCACTAACTGATGATGAGAAAATATTGAAATATGCATGTTGTGATGAAGAGTTAAAGGATAGTTTTGGAGGTACCTGCCTATCTATGGAGGTAGCCACAATTGGCTACTATGATGCAACTCTGCCTCGTGGGCAACAGTTTACTGTGAACAATGTCAACATCATCTGGGGAGGAGGCCTAAAGACTGTAAAAGTCTCTTTTCAAATTAACTTTTCAATCATAACTAAATACCCAAGTGCACATGAGATGTAGTGATGCATCGTATAGGCTCAGATCCACAAGACAAACATGTGTAAACATGTGCAAACATGTCACATGGCATATTATTTTTCTATTGTTGTTCAAGTAGCTTTTCCCTAATGTGTGGCAGGTGCCTGTGTCTGTGTGCAGTGAGAGCTGTCCCCTAGGCACTAGGAAAGCTGTGCAGCAAGGAAGACCCATGTGTTGTTTTGACTGTATTCCATGCCCTCCAGGAGAGATTAGCAACACAACTGGTAATGTTTGTTTAATTGCTCTTTTAACACTTGCAGTTCATCAAAAGAGGATCAAATGGAAAAGTTTTACAATTATTTTAATCTAAATGATCATATACCCTTGCCATAAAAACGTTATTTAAAACACTAACAAGTCTATTTCTAAAGGAGTAGTATATGATCAGATATAGGCTATGAGATACTTCATTAAAATAGCAGGCTCATTACTATTGCACTTCCATTTTCATCCACACCAGATGGATCTGACTGTGTGAAGTGCCCTTTTGGATACTAGTCCAATAGCAGAGGTGATGAGTGTATCATAAAGACAGTGGAATTCCTGTCATTCACCGAAATCATGGGTATCATTTTAATGATGTTTGGGATTCTTGGGGCATTTCTAACTATGTTCATATTTGTAGTTTTCTCTCACCACAGAGACACACCAATAGTAAAGGCCAACAACTCAGAGCTGAGCTTCCTGCTACTCTTCTCATTGACTCTGTGTTTCCTCTGTTTACTTACTTTCATTGGTCGGCCCACTGTATGTTGCGTCACACAGCATTTGGCATCACTTTCGTCCTCTGTATCTCTTGTGTTCTGGGGAAAACAATAGTGGTGTTAATGGCCTTCAGAGCTACACTTCCAGGAAGTAAAGTTATGAAATGGTTCGGGCCTCTTCAACAAAGAATCAGTGTTGTTAGCTTTACTCTTGTACAGGTCCTTATTTGCATCCTTTGGTTAATATTATCCCCACCTTTCCCATATATGAACATGAACTACTACAGAGAAAAGATCATCCTAGAATGCAGATTAGGCTCAGCTGTCGGTTTCTGTGCTGTTCTGGGATACATTGGCCAACTGTCTGTCTTGTGTTTCATTTTGACTTTCTTTTCTAGCCCGGAAGCTCCCTGATAACTTCAATGAAGCCAAGTTCATCAAATTCAGTATGCTCATTTTCTGTTCGGTCTGGATTGCCTTTATCCCAGCTTACCTAAGCACACCTGGAAAGTTAACAGTAGCTGTGGAGGTATTTGCCATTTTAGCTTCCAGTTATAGTTTACTGTCTATAATATTGGGCTCTATAATCATTAATGAGCTCTTGGTCCAGTTGACCGTGAGACCCAAGTCTATATACTGTCTATATACTGATCTGTATTTTCATTTACATTTACATTTACATTTAGTCATTTAGCAGACGCTTTTATCCAAAGCGACTTACAATTGAGGACTAAACCAAGCGAGTCATCGTGAAGAGGCAAAAACAACGCAAGAAGTGCTCAAAATACAAAGTTCAGACATAGCTCGGAGTAGCATAAGCCAGGCAAGCGAGGATTTAAAGGAAAGGATTTTTTTTTGAATTTTTTTTATGTTAAGTGCTCCCGGAAGAGATGAGTTTTCAGTTGCCTTTTGAATGCTGTCAGGGATTCTGCATTCCGGATGACGGTGGGGAGATCATTCCACCAGCATGGAACCGTGAATGAGAATGTTCTGGAGAGTGATTTTGTGCCCCGTTGTGATGGTACCACGAGCCGTCGCTCATTGACCGATCGTAGGCTTCTGGTAGGGATGTACACTTGTAGTAGTGAGTGGAAGTAGGAGGGGGCTGAACCTGTGGTCAATCTGTAAGCAAGCGTCAAAGCCTTGAACTTGATGCGAGCAGAGAGTGGTAGCCAGTGCCGAGAGATGAACAGAGGAGTGACGTGGGCCCTTTTGGGCTCGTTGAAGACGAGACGAGCTGCAGCATTCTGGATCATTTGTAGAGGTTTAGTTGCACATGATGGAAGTCCAGCCAGAAGAGCATTGCAGTAATCAAGCCTAGAAATGACCAGGGCCTGGACGAGAAGTTGTGTTGCATGCTCAGTTAGGAAAGGTCTGATCTTCCTGATGTTGTGCATAGCAAACCTGCATGATCGAGTTGTCTTTGTTATGTGGTCAGTGAAGGTCAGCTGATCATCAAAGATTACTCCAAGATTTCTGACCGACCTTGATGGGGTGATTGAGGATGAATCTAGCTGGATAGTGAGGTCGTGCTGTAGAGACTGATTGGCAGGGAGGACGAGAAGCTCAGTCTTTGCCAGGTTGAGCTGCAGGTGATGTTCCTTCATCCACGCCGAGATGTCCGCTAGACAGCTTGAGATCCGTACAGCTACTGTGGGATCATCTGGTTGAAATGAGAGGTAGAGTTGGGTGTCATCAGCATAGCAATGGTAAGAGAAACCATGTGCCTGTATGATGGGTCCCAGTGATGTGGTGTAAATGGAGAAGAGGAGCGGTCCAAGAACTGAACCCTGGGGAACCCCTGTGGTCAGCTGATGTGCTTTGGATACCTCACCTCTCCATGCGACCTTGAAGGACCTACCTGTGAGATAGGACTCAAACCAGTTGAGGGAGGTTCCAGTGATGCCCAGTGATGAGAGGGCGGACAAGAGGATCTGATGATTCACTGTGTCGAAAGCAGCAGACAGGTCCAGTAGAATGAGAACTGATGATTTGGAAGCAGCTTTTGCGATCCGCAGGGCTTCTGTGACTGACAGCAATGCAGTCTCAGTTGAATGTCCTTTCTTGAAGCCAGATTGGTTGACATCCAGCTGGTTGTTCAGAGACAGGAAAGATGATACTTGGTTAAAAGCAACACGTTCAAGTGTTTTCGCAATGAATGGTAGGAGAGAGACAGGTCTGTAGTTCTCTAGAAGTGATGTGTTTAATGTTGGTTTTTTAAGCAGAGGAGTTACCCGAGCCTGCTTAAATGCTGTAGGGAAAATGCCAGTGTGGAGGGATGAGTTGATGATGTGTGTGAGAGCTGGAAGAAGTGTGGGAGAGATGGCTTGTAGAAGGTGTGAGGGTATGGGGTCTAGAGGGCAGGTGGTAGGATGACTGGAGAGGAGAAGTTTAGATACTTCTTCCTCGGTTAGTGGAGTGAAGGAGGAGAGAAGGTTGTTGGCTGTGGGAGAGGTTAATTTGGGTTCCTGTGTGTGTGAAGCTGAGAACTGACTGCTGATAGTTGTAGTTTTGTTAGTGAAGAAGTTAGCAAAATCATCAGCAGTTAGCGAGGAGGTGGGTGGTGGTGGAGGTGGACAGAGGAGAGAGTTGAATGTCTTGAACAGTGAACGTGTGTTAGTGGCGCTGTTGATCTTGTTGTGGAAATATGAAGATTTTGCGGTGTGAACATCAACAGAGAAGGCAGAGAGCAGAGATTGATACCTACTGAGGTCAGATGTGTCTTTTGATTTGCGCCATTTCCTCTCCGCTGCCCTGAGCTTGGTCCGGTGTTCACGAAGAACCTCAGATAACCAGGGGTTAGAGGGAGTAGTGCGTGCTGGCCTGGAGGAGAGAGGGCAGATGTTGTCTAGAGAGGAGGTTAGGATGGAGCATAAAGTATCCGTTGCAGTATTCACATCCAGAGATGAAAAATGTGAGGGTGAGGGAAGAGAAGATGACACAGCAGAGGAAAGATGGGATGGAGAAAGTGAGCGCAGGTTTCGTCTGAAAGTAAATGGTGGGGAGGTTGGTGGAGCATGGGTAGTGAGTTGTAGTTTGAAAGTAATGAGGAAATGATCTGAAACTTGGAGAGGTTTCACCAAAATGTTATCTGTGATACAGTTGCGTGTGTAAACCAGGTCCAGTTGGTTGCCTGACTTGTGAGTACCGGTGGTGATGAGGCGTTTGAGATCGAAAGAGGCTAGGAGAGAGATGAAGTCTGTTGCATACGGTTTCGCTAGGTGGATGTTGAAATCGCCAAAGACTACAAGTGGGATGCCATCCTCAGGGAAAGAGGACAGCAGCACATCCAGCTCCTCTACAAAGCTTCCCAGTTGACCTGGGGGGCGATAAATAACGACAATATGGATCTTCACGGGAGTTGTAAGTGTAATAGCATGATATTCAAATGAGTTGTTATTGCATAGAGAAGAGAGAGTTGAAAATTTCCAAGTGTTAGAAATGAGAAGACCAGTGCCCCCACCTCTCCCCGACTGGCGAGGGGTGTGGGAGAAAGAGAAGTTGTTAGAGAGAGCACCAGGGGTTGCTGAGTCTTCTGGGCGGATCCAGGTCTCAGTCAAGCCCAAGATATTAAGAGTAGAATGAGATGCAAAGGCTGGAATGAAGTCAGCTTTATTGACTGCTGATTGACAATTCCATAGACCCATAGAAAGAGTGAGAGGTGAGTGTGAGGATGAGAGAATAGGGCGCAGATTAGCAGTATTGCGCTGCCTTCTGTGCGTGGTGAGAGAGCGTTGTCGAGAGACAACAGGAATGTGTTGAAAGCACATAATGATAGTGGGAAATAAGATAAAGGTAGGAAGGGAAAGGGTTAAGAAGATACTTTAAGTGCCTTGCAGGTGTCCTTGCTCGGTGGAGTCGCGCAGGTAGAGTCGCAGGTCTTTACCCGAGTCGGTCTTGACACGAGGAGGTTAAACACGAGCGCTGACTGCTTCCGCTGACGCTTCCGCGACAGCGCGCACACTACATAGATATAATGCTATCAATCGCCTGAGTGAGGACAGCTGTGGTAGCCCTTGCAATTAGCACAGCGAAAGCAAATATCCCGAGAATGGCCGAAATCGAAACTAGCTGTTATGAACAGCAATACTTAAGTGCTACAATAACAACCAGACTACAACCCTTAAGACGGCAGATATTCAAAATAGGAACGTGTCTAATTAAATTAAAGATATTTAGTGAAAATAAAAATTACAAATAAGCAAAGAATCGAAAATAGCCCTACTTACTTGACAAATGGTAAACAGAGCAACAGGAGAACTGGATATTAAGAAAAAACAACTTACGCGCTCTAGCCGTTCTCGCAGAGTGACTGCTTGTCCTGTCATTCCATTCCATTTTCATTCCAAAATGTTATGTCATCCTGTTAAGACCACATTTACTGGGAAAAATCCCACATGAAACTCATCATAAAGAAACAGAACATAGCCTAATAGCTACAGATGTTATAAAAAGAATGTGACATAAACGGAACATTAGGAACACCATACTAATACTGTGTTTGACCCCCTTTCACCTTCAAAACTGCCTTAATTCTACGTGGCATTGATTCAACAAGGTGCTGAAAGCATTCTTTAGAAATGTTGGCCCATATTGATAGGATAGCATCTTGCAGTTGATGGAGATTTGTGGGATGCACATCCAGGGCACGAAGCTCCCGTTCCACCACATCCCAAAGATGCTCTATTGGGTTGAGATCTGGTGACTGAGGGGGCCATTTTAGTACAGTGAACTCATTGTCATGTTCAAGAAACCAATTTGAAATGATTCGAGCTTTGTGACATGGTGCATTATCCTGCTGGAAGTAGCCATCAGAGGATGGGTACATGGTGGCCATAAAGGGATGGACATGGTCAGAAACAATGCTCAGGTAGGCCGTGGCATTTAAACGATGCCCAATTGGCACTAAGGGGCCTAAAGTGTTCCAAGAAAACATCCCCCACACCATTACACCACCACCACCACCAGCCTGCACAGTGGTAACAAGGCATGATGGATCAATGTTCTCATTCTGTTTACGCCAAATTCTGACTCTACCATCTGAATGTCTCAACAGAAATCGAGACTCATCAGACCAGGCAACATTTTTCCAGTCTTCAACTGTCAAATTTTGGTGAGCTCTTGCGAATTGTAGCCTCTTTTTCCTATTTGTAGTGGAGATGAGTGGTACCCGGTGGGGTCTTCTGCTGTTGTAGCCCATCCGCCTAAAGGTTGTGCGTGTTGTGGCTTCACAAATGCTTTGCTGCATACCTCGGTTGTAACGAGTGGTTATTTCAGTCAAAGTTGCTCTTCTATCAGCTTGAATCAGTCGGCCCATTCTCCTCTGACCTCTAGCATCAACAAGGCATTTTCGCCCAAAGGACTGCCGCATACTGGATGTTTTTCCCTTTTCACACCATTCTTTGTAAAAACTAGAAATGGTTGTGCGTGAAAATCCCAGTAACTGAGCAGATTGTGAAATACTCAGACCGGCCCGTCTGGCACCAACAACCATGCCACGCTCAAAATTGCTTAAATCACCTTTCTTTCCCATTCTGACATTCAGTTTGGAGTTCAGGAGATCGTCTTGACCAGGACCACATCCCTAAATGCATTGAAGCAACTGCCATGTGATTGGTTGATTAGATAATTGCATTAATGAGAAACTGAACAGGTGTTCCTAATAATCCTTTAGGGGAGTGTCTATGAAAAGGACAAAA
The DNA here is from genome assembly GCA_030578255.1 of Tiaroga cobitis. Classification (NCBI taxonomy): domain Eukaryota; kingdom Metazoa; phylum Chordata; class Actinopteri; order Cypriniformes; family Leuciscidae; genus Tiaroga; species Tiaroga cobitis. The sequence goes on from CM060608.1 coordinate 1,767,919, forward strand.
ACTGCAAAGGTCACATCAGACTGCATCAAATGCATCAGTGAAGACCTTTCAGTCATTCAAGTGAATGCCACAGATATGATCTCCCTCTAGTGTAAAAAAGGTGTAGGACTACTAATGTAAGACTTAATGAACTTCATTCTCCCTCTTGTATCTCTCATACTGTAAAGTCTATGTATTTATCTGATCTTGATGGGTAATATGAGAATAGTATGAGTACTGTTTTTATTATTATTATTACTAATGAAAACTTGCATTCAATGATTACACACTGCCTCTGTAAATGTTTTAACGGGTAATAACAATATATCATCTACTCAATTAATGTACTGTAATGATTATATTTCTAACTATTCTGTACCAAAAAAAAATTATACCAACTATGTACCTCCTGAATGCCTCCACTTGAAGACTTGAAGACCTAAAGTACATAGTGTTACGATCTCGGGTGTATAAAGCGCACGACAAGGAACTTGGAAGTATTCACAGGAATTTAATTGAACACGAGGAGTACCACATACATGTAACATAAACAATAACCGACAATGAACACACAGGCATGGGAGGAACTTAAATACACAGAGGAGTAACGAGAACAACAGCTGACAATGATGAGTGAGGATGACTGGCATGTGCAGGAATAGGAGAAGGATGTGCAGGTGTGATGCTGGGACATGTAGTGAAGATGAGGACTGTGATGGGACAGACGAAGATTGTGACACATAGATGGCCATAAAATAATCAGTAGCCTAATCAGTTTCCAACAGTGGTGTAAAGTAACGAATAACAAATACTCTCGTTACTGTAATTGAGTAGTTTTTTTAGGAATTGTACTTTTTTAAGTAGTTTAAAAACAGTGTACTTTTACTTTTACTTGAGTACATTTTAAGTGCTGTATCGGTACTTTTACTGCGCTATTTTCCCTGAACCTGCCGTCGCTACATTTATATTAATATTTATTTTTATAATAAGTCATCATGTGACTCCATGCGTGATTCCCGTCAAATCAAATCGCGCGCGGAAAACTTTGCATCAAACCAGCATCAACAGACTTCGAGACACCTGGCGCCAATTTATTTTGTTCACGAAGTGACTTTCGGAGTGGATCTTGAGCCTGGAGGAAGTTCATGCATTTGTGTCTTCATATAGGCAAAAAAACAGCGCAAGCGTCACACCTCACACGTGCTTCAGTGTGTGTGTGTGTGTGTGTGGTAAATGAAACTGCGCGTCGGCTGCACCATTCATTCACACAGAACATGCAGGATTCGTATTTAAATTGTCTTTGTGGTTTAATATTCACACTATATCGCGATTTGATTTCAAGTGTACTGAACTGCTTTCTATTTTTCCTCAAAAAATTTACTAATTCCGTGAAATTCCGAGTTATAAATTCCTTTTTTATGACTGGATTTTGTCAGCATTTTAGGGGGGGCGGGGGTCGTCCAAAACAATGGTAGGGGAAACGCTGTATTTTTAGTGCTAGCAGTCAAAAATAAAACTGTTGGAGAAATATTGAAATACTGTTTCTTTTTTTCTATGAATCTGTGATAAAAGAGTAAGCTACATTTTCAATTTGCAGGGTATAAGGTGGACTAACATTCATAGCATAATACTCACTACTCACTACTCTTGAGTACTTTTAAAAGGGCTACTTTTTACTCCTACTTTGAGTAGTTTTTAGGACCGGTACTTTTACTCTACTCTCACTACATTTTTTGACAAGTAACAGTACTTTTACTTGAGTATGCTTTTTCAGTACTCTTTCCACCACTGGTTTCCAAGCATATATATATATATATTAGGGCTGTCAAACGATTAAAATATTTAATCGCGATTAATCGCATTAATGTCATAGTTAACTCGCGATTAATCGCAATTATTTTTATCTATTCTAAATGTCTCTTGATTTTCTTTTTGTCCCATTATTTTTTCTAATTTTAATGCTCTTATCAACATGGAAAAGTGGATCGGCGCCTGCTTTGTGAAAATGTTTTTTATTGAAAACAACATTGACATATACTGTGTTCAATTTCACACTAACATTTTCACTTGGAGCAAATAATCTCTCAATGCACTGTCCATTAATAAAAGGGTGAAAGAAATACTGACGAGGTCGTGATATTGACGAGGGGGCGGAGAATTCGCATCAGCTGTGTGTGTGTGTGTGTGTGTGTGTGTGTGTGTGTGTGTGTGTGTGTGTGCGTGCTTGGCCATCAAGTGGTATTTCAGACTGGACGCGCTGTGATGATGATAGCTCAGTTCACAACGACAAAACACACAGATCACTTTGGTCTTGTCAATGGAACCATTTGGCAACTTTTTAAAAGTAAACTTTCCATTCAGAATCTTATTGGCATCCATTTCGGCGTCTCGCGGTCGTCATCCACTCAAAGCGTAACGTTAACCAACTATTTGGCCGGCTCGCAAGCCCCAAAGTGTGTGCGGCGCGCCTGTTGTTTTGTTTCCGGTCTAGCTAGATCCGCAAAACATCCTCGCGCGGTGCAAACCATTGAAATTAATGGGTTTCATAGCGCAGCTCCGCGCATGCCGCGTCCTGTTGTAACAGCATGTGAAAAAAACTACAAAGTTTGCTACGCCAAAAAGACCGTTAATCGCGCGATAAAAAAATTGACGCCGTTAAAATGGGTTTGTGTTAACGCCGTTAATAACGCGTTTAACTGACAGCCCTAATATATATATATATATATATATATATATATATATATATATATATATATATTAGAGATGCACCGATTACAATTTTCTAGGCCGATCCCGATTTTTCCTTGAGTTTGACCTGCCGATACCGATTTTAGCCGATTCCGATTTAATTTTTTCAAACCACTTTACAGCACACACAAATATTTATTTTCTATCTTCTCTTTAATAGAACATTTTGCATAGAACATTTTTTGAACAGATAATCGCTATAAAATAGAACTATATAAATGCCTCCTAGTGTGGAAAATTCGCACACATCTAAAGTGCAGTGTTATGGAAGAACCATTTCCTTTTCACATCCAATATCCAATTAAACAAATTTGATATATTTAGCAAACTAAACTTCTGTATGAAAACAGGTAATGGCAATAAAATAATATATAAATAACAAATAAAAATTAAATAAATATAGTTTGCAGTATAAAGATATTTCTCTCTCTCACACACACACACACAGGCCTATTGCAATCACTTGTTGTATCAATGGCAAGTTATATTTCTCAAGCAGTTCTTCTCTCATCTGACACATGTCCAGCCAAGCTAAACAGGACAAGTGGAGCATGTGCAGGGAAATGATTGGGAAATAATAAAAACAAGTTTAAATGGGTAAATTTTCTATAAATATTTTTGAGTCTTCATTTTCTTTCTGACATAGCCTAGCCTACTTCAGTTCTTGTTAAAACACACCAGACATGCAATTTCTTTGCATTTTGGGCACTTTTTGGATGAAATCATATTTATTTTGTCCATCAAAAGTGTGCTTTCACTTAAATTGAGCGCAGCAAAAATAGATTCGGCGCTGAAACCCACGCTTCACTGACGCTCACGCGCTGCTCCGGCTCCCGGTGTGAATGCACTCATTGATTAACATGCACGCCGCACAAAACAAAAAAAAACGCGCTGCACCTAACCTAACCCTAACCCTAACCCTAACCTCTAACCCTAACCCTAACCCTAACCCTAACTTTGCAACTACATGTCAACTTATTCTATCCCTAACCCTACCAGTCTACTAATACTCTACTAACACTCTAGTGAGAGTTAGTAGAGACGTAGGTGCAACGTTATTTATAGTCAACTGAATGTGTTAAAGGGACCATCCAAATAAAGTGAAACCAAAATAACAAATACAAAACGAAAGTAAATGACAGCATTCATCCGTGAGGGGCTGCTGTCTTTTACTTTCGTTTTGTATTTGTTTTATTTTATTATTAAAGTGTGTGTTGAATGTTCGCCGGTATAATATATTGAAACTTAAACAAAACACAACATAAGTCCAGGCCTGTTCCTCTCTGGCTCTTCATTGTTGTCGCTCCTCCTTTTATGCCTCCGCTCCTCCGTGAGAGATACAAGACCGGTGAGCTGCGCAAGTGTCGCTCATCAGTAATTACGCCACCGGCCTCGAGCCATTCTCTTACGGCCCTCGGCCTCGTCCTGCTCGCCACATACCCCCATCACCCCTCGCAGGCCGGGGGTACCCACGAGACTAACCGTAGCAAGGTAATGATGGCTTTCATGTCACACAGAGAGATCAAGATACTGGTGGATGAGCTATACAAGCAAAATATTACAGGACTACAGTTGATCGGAAGTGATGCCTGGATCATAGATGACTCTCTTGCAGATAGCCAAGGCCACAATTTGCTGATTGGATCTATAGGATTTACTGTACGCAATGCTCAAATACCTGGACTAGGCCCTTTTTTACAGGATGTCAACCCCTCCCAATTTCCCAAAAGCATGTTTCTCAAATAATTCTGGGAAAATGTTTTTCAGTGCTCATGAAGCCTAAATACAGTTCTACGGGCATGCAACGGCTCAGAGAACTTGAAATATGTCAAACATTATTTTACTGATGTGCCTGATCTGAGATTTAACAATAATGTCTACACTGCTCTGTATGCAATTGCTCATGCAATGCACAATCTACTGTCATGTAAGCAGCAAAAACTCCCATTTGATAATGCAACCTGTGCACAGCCAACAACAATACAACCCTGGCAGGTGAACTACTTCTAAAATGTTGAAATCTTAAAACCAAACTATAAATATATGTAAAAATCCAATTAAATTGCATGATTTAAACAAAAGATGAATGAACAATTTACTATTAAATAAGTTTGTTTTAATCACTGAAGTCACCATATATGATGTTACTAAAGTGTAGTTTTAAAATCATATGCTTTAAAATTGTACGTTTCCACATTGCTAAAAGGAGGTTATTCTGAATCCAAAATAAGATTACTGAAAATTAAAAATAATAAGAACAAAAAATTTTTTTTCTATAATTACAGGATTTACATTATCTGAAAACGTACTCGGTTACTAACGTAACCTCGGTTCTCTCTAGAGAGGGAACGAGTATTGCGTAAGTTTAGCTTAAGCTACGGGAAAGATTCATCTTCTCGAGATATTGAAGCCAAAAAATTATCCTTAATTTTGTATTCATTGTCAACGCAGTGCAGCAGCCTGCCCTAGAGCAGGCAGTCTTGCGTGCTCATTGGCTGCCCTGCGGGCATCTGCTGCACCCTACCAGTGAGCCCCGCGTGACGTCACGCCCAATGAAGGGCGCCTGCGCCTTCATAGCATCATAGCCTGACCGGGCAAAGGAGATTCACGTCTGTCTCACTGTCTGACGCTGTCAGAGCCGACAGTGAAATGACTTGCGCTCTGAAAGGAGTGCCCATCACTTTTGGAACATAGCCATGTCTAGATTTGAGGATGACTTTAGAGTAATTCGGCCCGAACTCAAGACACGTCAAAAGACGTCAGACCCTTAAGGGAGCTAGAAATGCGCCGCCCTCATGCGCCGCCCTCAGTGAGCGCAGGTCCATCTGGGACCAAATAAGGATGCGTTCCGTCAGAATGCAGGTCCCCCACACGTTTCTAGCTCCCTTAAGGGTCTTCGCTCGATTCTGCGAACGCCGCCACGGCCGCCACATAAACTTTGAGCGTGGATGGGGACCTCCCTTTATCTATCAGCTCTTGTAGGAAAGTGAGCAGATGCGCAACCTCGCACGTCCGCGGGTCCAGATCTCTGTCGGTGCACCACTTGGAGAACACCGACCATTTAGACGCGTAGAGCCTTCTCGTGGAAGGAGCTCTAGACTGCGTGATCGTGTTCATCACTCTTTCTGGCAGGGCAACGAGTACACGTTGATCAACCATGCGTGCAGAGACCAGGCTCTGGATGGGGATGCCAGATCGAGCCGCAAGCCTGAGAGAGGAGATCTGCCCTCACCGGAATCGGCCACGGAGCTCCATGTGACAGCCGTGCTAGTTCCGGGAACCAATTCTGATTCTCCCAGTGCGGAGCTATGAGGAGCACCGAATGGCGCGTTTCCCTGATTCTCTTGATCACCTGTGGTAACAGGGAGACCGGAGGGAAAGCATACAGTGGGAGGCTGGGCCAGACCTGGGCCAGCGCGTCCTCGTTCTTCGAAAAGAACATCGGGCAATGAGCGTTGTCTTTTGACGCAAATAGGTCGACTTCCGCTCTGCCGAATAGGCGCCACAGTTTCTGGACTGTTTGGGGGCGCAGGGACCATTCCCCTGGGGGAACGTTGTCCCTGGACAGTTTGTCTGGACCGTCGTTCAAATGGCCAGGCACATGCGCCGCCCTCAGTGAGCGCAGGTCCATCTGGGACCAAATAAGGATGCGTTCCGTCAGAATGCAGAGGTTTCTGGATCTGACACCGCCCCCTGACGGTTTACATAGGAAACCACAGACATGTTGTCCAAGCGGACGAGAACATGTTGGTCCTGTATGAACGGGAGGAAGCGCTTCAGCGCGTTCTCGACCGCTATCATTTCCAGACAGTTTATGTGAAAACACTTCTCTTGGTCTGACCACTGGCCAAAGGCCGGTCTGCCTTCGAACAGCGTGCCCCAACCCGAGTTGGACGCGTCTGTCGAAATGACTTTCCGATAAGAGATGGTTTCCATCATCACTCCCTGCTGGTACCAGTCGGCTACTAACCAGGGCTGCAGAGCCGCTATGCAGGTCTGAGTCACTCGGATTTTCTGGCCGCCAGAAACCCAGGCTCAGCGAGACGCGCGAGCATTCAGTCAGCGTTGGAGCGGGCGCATGCGCAGTAGGCCCAGCTGGAGCACTGCTGCCGCTGAAGCCATACAGCCCAGCATCCTTTGAAACATTTTCAAAGGGAGAAAGCTGCCCTTCTGGAAAGACGCGGCTAGGCGGCGAACACTGCGCGCGCACTGTATCGACAAACAAGCCGTCATGGCCACAGAATTCAGTTCTATTCCTAAAAAGGAAATTGACTGACTGGGCATTAATGAGCTCTTGGTCCAGTTGACCGTGAGACCCAAGCTTTCCAGGTGACTGAGAAGCACTGTTCTGTGAGATAACAGTTCCGTCTCTGACTGTGCCAATATCAGCCAATCGTCCAGATACTTCATTATTCACAGCCCCTGAGTCCTCAGGGACGCAAGCGCCGCGTCCATGCACTTCGTAAAAGTACAGGGTGCTAGAGACAGGCCGAACGGCAGGACGGTGTATTGATATACCTGACCGTCGAAGGCGAATCTCAAAAATTGCCTGTGACGGGGTAATATCTGAATCTGAAAATAGGCATCCTTCAGATCTAGAGAAATAAACCAGTCCCTCGGGCGAACGTGCGCGAGGATTCTTCTGGTCGTAAGCATTTTGAACGGTCTTTTTGCAAGCACCTTGTTCAAATGTCTAAGATCTAGGATAGGTCTGAAAGCTCCGTCCTTCTTGGGTACGAGAAAATATCGGCTATAAAAGCCTGACTCGCTCAGAGAAGGTGGTACTTTTCCTATAGCCCCTTTGCACAGCAGTTGTGCTATTTCTGCGTGAAGTAGGTGTGCTACTTCCGCGTTCACTATCGCCGCGGTCCGGGCTCGAAAGCGCGGGGGACGGTGAATGAATTGAAGTGTATAGCCCTGCTTTATTGTGCTCAGAACCCATTCTGAAATCCCTGGGATAGTTTCCCACGCAGCTATGTGATCCGCTAGGGGGCGAATGGCCTCCGGGTTCAGATCGCTGCCATTTGCGGGCTTGTGAAACTGAGCCGGAGCCTGGGCAATGGCTGCTCACTGAAAGCCGAGATCGTCTGATTTATATGAGGTGTCCCAATCATAAGGGATGGGGAGCATTTTATTCTTACTTTTTGACGCGCGAGCAGCGCTTTGGGTGGAAAAGCTTTCTGTAAGCGTGTGCGCGGGCACGAGACTTACAAGTGTATTTGACGCCCCGATCATAACGGATGGGGAGCGTCTTATCAATGCCCTGCATTTTGTGATAACATTTAAATGCGCGGGCGGCGCCCGGGGGGAGGTGTGTGTTAGTAAGCGTGAACGCTCTCCGGCGGGCACGAGACTTACATTCATAACCTGTTTTATTGACTGTGTAACAGAGCGGGCAGATAGTGGGCACAGACCTGTGGACACATTTCTTATATTCAACACTCGAGCGGCTTTTCTGCGCTTTATGAGAGTGTACTCTGTTAGTGACACGAGATTTGATGTGCTTGTGTGTAGGGGTGAACACTGGGGCGTGGGCACTTTCACTACACTTAAAACACCAACGGCGTGAGCCGGACCAGACATTATACTCTTTTTGAGATTTCTCTGGGTCGCCGTGAAAACGGTGTTTGTGTGCAGGCGAGAGGGTAAATGAACCGGCTCGTTGGCTGCCAAATGAACCACTGCAGTAGCCTGTTTGAAGGGGACTGTCAGGGAAATAACCTTTGACGGCAGTCCGGCCGCAGCGGGACTCGCGCGTCTTTTCTCTCTCTTGGTTAGGACGGCTTCGCGTGCTCAGACTTCAGCGTGATCTTTTGCCGAGGCCCTCTGGGGGGCGGCTGTCTGTGACGGCTGTCTGAGCGCGACCTAGGGCTGCCGCCCTGGCGTCGCTGCGAAGGCTGGGGCTGTGCTGGACGCTGGGTGCTGGTTCGCACCGGAGGCTGGCTCTGTCTCTCGCGAGAGCGGCCTGTGGCGGAGCTTGAGCATCGCGGCAGGAAGAGGTTCATGGCCTGCGTGGTCTTCTGTACCTCAGAAAAACGGTCAACGATCCCGTTCACCGCTGGGCCGAAGAGACCAGTAGGGGAGAGCGGCGCGGGTACGGCCGGATTCCTGGATCGACGAGGAGGCGGAGTTTAGCGACCATTCCTCGCTATCCGATGCCAGGATGGAGCAGCAGTCTCTCGTGGCGTGTCCTTCAGCCTCATCCTCAGACGCTACGGCGGTGAGGCTCGTGAGCGGCAGCTGCGCGTCGGTGAAGGGAGGCAGGGAAGGCGAGGCTCGAGGGAGGTTTTCCGGCGAGCGCGTCGCTGTGGCCACGGGTTCCGGCCGTCTCTGGGAACGGCGCTTCTTTTTGCGCGGCCCCACGAAGGGCGGAGTGACTGCTTCCGGGTTGAAGGCTTCGAGTCAAGCCCGCAGGGTCGACAGCGGAAGCACTTCACAGAACTCGCAGCCCCCGGACGCGAGGGTGAGCTCCGCGTGTTCCAGGCCCAGACAGAGAGCGCAGATCACGTGGCGGTCTCCGACGCTGAGCGGGGCCCTGCACGAGCCACAGGAAGTGCGAGGCATCATGAAAAAGACGCTCGCTGCTCTTTTAGGAGTATGAGAATACAATAACCATGTAAAAAAGGATACGTCGCCGGATAGCGTAGCTCGCACGGATGGCTGAAGGTGGCGAAGACGGCCGGCTTCCTCAGCGCTGTCCTAAGCTGGCTGTTCGCTGTTCGACGGCGGCAGTGGCTTCTCTCAGTTCCACCGATGCGAAGGGCTTCGCTGAAGAGACGAAAATCATGGAATTCAGCCTACAACCCCTTCTTTTATACGCTAAGCCACGCCCATTCTGGCAGGCTATGACGCTATGAAGGCGCGGGCGCCCTTCATTGGGCGTGACGTCACGCGGGGCTCACTGGTAGGCTGCAGCAGATGCCCGCAGGGCAGCCAATGAGCACGCAAGACTGCCTGCTCTAGGTCTGCTACCTGCTGCACTGCGTTGACAATGAATACAAAATTAAAGATAATTTTTTGGCTTCAATATCTCGAGAAGATGAATCTTTCCCGTAGCGTAAGCTAAACTTACGCAATACGAGAGAACCTCTCGTAAGAGAACCGTCAATTTCAGCATGAATAGGGGGGAAACACTGATTTTTGATAGTGAAGGCAACTCCCCTGCAAGGTACGAACTGGTAAACTTACAAAAGGTCACAAAAGGCACCATGGAGGTAGTCACAATTGGCTACTATGATGCAACTATGCCTTTTGGGCAACAGTTTCTTTTCAAATTAACTTTCCAATCATAACTAAATACCCAAGTGCACATGAGATGTAGTGATGCATCGTACAGGCTCAGATCCACAAGACAAACATGTGTAAACATGTGCAAACATGTCACATGGCATATTATTTTTCTATTGTTGTTCAAGTTACTTTTCCCTAATGTGTGGCAGGTGCCTGTGTCTGTGTGCAGTGAAAGCTGTCCCCTAGGCACTAGGAAAGTTGTTCAGTAAGGAAGACCCATCTGTTGTTTTGACTGTATTCCATGCCCTCCAGGAGAGATTAGCAACACAACAGGTAATGTTTGTTTAATTGCTCTTTTAACACTTGCAGTTCATCAAAAGAGGATCAAATGGAAAAGTTTTACAATTATTTTAATCTAAATGATCATATACCCTGCCATAAAAATGTTATTTAAAACACTAACAAGTCTATTTCTAAAGGAGTAGTAGATGATCAGATATAGGTTACGAGATACTTCATTGAAATAGCAGGCTCATTACTATTGCACTTCCATTTTCATCCACACCAGATGCATCTGACTGTGTGAAGTGCCCTTTTGGATACTGGTCCAATAGCAGAGGTGATGAGTGTATCATAAAGACAGTGGAATTCCTGTCATCAGAGCCGGATTAACGCAAAGGCAAACTAGGCACGTGCCTAGGGCCCGATTGGTGGGATGGGGCGCAGACAGAGGGACAAAAATAAAAAAATTTACAAATGTCCTATCTCGTTCAGGCGCCGATAATACACTCGCGTTTCGGAGTCGGGATAGACGGAATTGTCATTTGCATGGGCCAGCATTGCATCATGAGTAACTACAGGTTACCATTTGCACGTCTTAAGTCTTACCAGTTTAAACATTCACGCGATCTTGAACTATTCGGTAGGCTACTTGCGCGCTGTCTGAGAGATGTTTTTTTATGCACACATACAAGCCGCCTCACAAGCTCGCGGGTAACAACAGTTATTTTTCGTGGATTATATCGCTTTAACAGTAAAAAACATGCGGAAATTATGTCAATTTCGGTCTTGGTGAGTATCCTCTAAACACAGTCGGTTATGTCTTCAATAAGCATACATCGCACGTGACCGTATAATGTTAGTGGCTACAGGATCTGTGCACGAGCTCTTACAGTGACAGCAGCCATGGTCTGTCATTAATTTGGTTGTCAAAACAACAAAACATAGCTTTCATTTTAAGGAATCAGGATTAATATCCTATGTATTTAATTTAGTTCTCAGGACTATAACACTACCCAGTGTTATTTTGCATTTGATTAGGCCTACTTTATTCAGTCTCTGTAGTACTATTTATGAATACTGGTGTCAGACCTAAGCAAAATCTTTTCTCTTTATAGGTATCTTTATTTTTGTGCTACTTTTTTCAATTTAATTCAAAGATTGAAATCAAGCTTCCTTGTGTTGCGTAAATTCTTAAGAACAAAATTACCCCATTAGGAGATAAATGTAGGGCTAATTAAAAAAAAAGTCTAAACTCCCCCATCAAATTAAAGAATCACCTAAGGGGGGAATCCCCCCCCCCCCCCCATTTTCCAAAACGAAATTCAGGCCCTGCTGACAAACAGTTTATGACATCCTTCCAGAAGTTCTGTATATCAGAACATTCCCATAGACAGTGAATTAGTTCCTTTATAATTTTGGCATTGTGTACATATATCAGGAATATTGCTAGACATATGACTAGCAAGATGAGTTTTTCAGGTGTTATATAAACCCTTGTCAACCATTTATACTGTAATAATTTAAGCTGCGTGTTTATGATTTGTTTTTGCGCCTTTAAACATGCTTTAGTCCATTCAAATTTCTCTATTTCTTCTTGAATGTCTTTCCTCCATGCGTTTAATTTGTCTACAGCAGACTCTTTAGAGTTAAACATTATTAATTTATAATATTTTGACAATTGGCCCTTTTCACCTCTTTTTTCCAATTATTTCCTCTATTAATGACAGTTTGGGAATGTACATAATATCTGTAGACCTGTAAGACATAAAACTTTTAAGCTGTGAATATATTTTTTAAAAAATGTTTTGAGGGAATCTGGTGTTTATCACACAATTCTTGAAATGTAAGAAGTATTCCATCCATATACAAGTCTTTAATAGTCTGAATACCTTTAGTTTTCCATAGTTTAAATCCTCCATCCTTATATTTATTATTATTTATTGTTAGACAGATTCTAAATGGTCTTGATGAATGTGAAGGGGTCATGTTTGTCTTGTTCTTAATTACAACATTTATAAATGTTGTAAGCTATTGCATTTTGCAGAAAATCTTAATTGAATGTGTTGATTAAATGTAAACAGAGCAAATAAGATAAACTTATTTGCTCTGTTTACATAGTTTACCTATTGGTTATTTACTGGTACTACTGCCTTAACAATGACACTCCCAATGGATAAGATGAGGATAATTTAATACACTCAAAAAAATGAATCATGGCATAGGTTATAATTATGTATTTGCATCCTTTTGATTTTATTTAAATAATAGTATTTTCAAAATGTATGTAGACAGATTGCTTAGAATCAATGTAAATCTGTTCATTGTGAAAACTATTAGATTTAATCAGTTAAAAAGTATGAATATGGTTTAAATATAGCTAGCTGTGGAACGAGCCAGATCCTATTAGTTACATTTTATGAGATTGGTTTGCATACAATTTATGGGAAATGGAATCGTTTAGAAGCGGAAATTATGCCGATCCATACTCCACTCGGTAGGGGGCGATACTGCACATAGACATGTCTATGGCAATGCACCTAAAAAAAACCCAACGCAACAACCAGCGGCAGTTGAAAAAACAACTCTCCTCGCCATCTTACGTGATCGGAGCACCTTCTTTGGATCAACCTGATTTCAAGGCAAGTTACATCTGTACGATTGTTTTCAATGTATGTATGTGTTATTACTGCTGTTGATATCGTATTACACTTTATCAATGCATTGACTATCAAATTTGCATTTAGTCTACTAAAGTTAGCTAACTTGCACATGGTTCTTAACTTTATCTACTTTCCCCTTAAGCTACTTTTTTTTCAGCTACACAGTGTAACTAATTAAAAGTAACAGGGATGTGTTTTTTTATTTTTAGTTTATATTAATTTCCGTATTTTCTGACCTGAGTATAACTTTGGCCCACGTGCATCGCTTAAATCCGAGAGGAAAAAAATGGTGTTAGGCCGCCTAACGTTAGATGTTGGGTAAGTTAACGTTTAACGTTAAAGTTTAAAATAGTGAAGTGTCATTAAACGATTAACTGCGATTTCAAATATATTTATATCGTACATCGATAACTTCCAACAGAACTGAATGAGCAAACGTTAGGGATCGACAAGCGTCAAATTTGAGTAAAGTTCGAGTATATGAAACGATGTTACTCGTTAGTTGGTGACGGTGTGATTAACGTATATGGCAACGTAAGTTACCGGTATGTGCCAGAGTTGGTTGGGTGTTCTCGAGCACGCGAACCATGGTTTTTAACCCGTCGGTGTCTGTTGCTGTTTATCAGCTTTTGTTCTGTGGTTTAACGTTTCAAGGCAAATTAAGACAGTTATAAACTACTGCAATCAGTATATGAGAGTACTATTCTATATAATTCTCTAAAAAATAAATGCTGGCTTTGTAATTTGTACAAGCAAATGTATGCATTTTGTTTCTAACTAAAACCATTTTTTTCTTTTCAGATATATCAAGCATCCTCTCACATCTATATGGTGGGACAACCTCCTAGACCTTGTATGTATGCTACAAATTAATACATCAAATTATGAACAATTAATCTCAGTTTGAATGTTATATGAGTCAACATAAAAAGTATAACATTCCTAATACATAGTTAAAAACATATTTTACAGACATGAACAGCCTGAAATCATCTTGCAATCAACCATATTATAATCTGGACCTATGTAGTTATTTAATTGTTATAAAAAAGTTAGCTAATAAATGTGTAGTAGTAGTAGTAGCTGTATTTTGACTTGTCTTGTTACAGTAAAATCAAGTATAAATTAAGTTATTTATTTTGATTCTTTAATATTTGGCAGTAACTGATTTTTTTCTTTTGTCTTTGTTCACAGATATGTGAATGTGGCCATGCAAAGTGTGTGACATTTCATTATCTACCCGGTTGAATTGCTAAAACATTTTAGGCTGAAACATTTCCACTACGGTCACAATTGCCGTTATCCCTGTTTATATGCAGATTGCCCATGTACATTCACAAGTTGGAAGAACCTTTTGAGTCACACATATCAAACACACAGGAAGTTAACAGCAGCAAATGTTCAGTTAACTACGTTCTTTTGTCAGACGTGTGCCTGTAAGGACATTTTAACTGAGAAGGAATACTTTGCTCATGTAAATCAACATCTTAAGCAGTATGAAACCATAACTTGTATGTTTGAAGGATGTATGTTTGAGACAAACATATATGGAACATTTCACTCGCATAAAAATCGTAAGCATAATCCCTACACTCTAAAAGATTTTAAGGCAGGCGTTGTTAAACTCGCTACTCAGTCAGACGAATCTGGTACTGTAGATGATAGCCCCTCATCTTCTGCTGACATAGATTTTGTACCTTCGTCAGATGCAGATAGTGATATAGATACTTCAGAGGACCTTCCAAAATTAGTAGAATGAAAAATAGCTGCAGTTTTACTGAAGTTGGAAAACATTTTTTATGTGCCATCTACAGCAATTGATGAACTACTTGATGAACTACACTTCCTCTTAAGTACTGTATCTGTGCCTGTAACTTGTAGCAGTCTTTCAGAATTTTTCAAAAACAAAAACCTAGAAGTTAATAGCTTAATTATTAAGGAACTAGCTGATATACTGTGTAAATCTAACCCTTTGGATTGCTACGCAATCACCACTTTGACGCTTCAAAAAGTTAATAAAGGGATAATAAAACTAATCCGTATGAATTGAGCAGTTTAGTCCAAATTTTCTGAAGAGACTCGATCCTTTTATGAGAACAGATTGAATTTAGGCTTTTTTTCCACATACAAACATTCATCAACTGACATCAGTTATAGTAAACGGAAGCTCAAGAATGTTCACAATGATGTGCGAGAACCAGTGAGGTTTGTTCTAGTGTGTTAAGCAGGTTCAGTTGAGCTTCTGTTTATGTTCGCTGATCAATGTTTATGTGAATAAAAGCCTAAATATAGTCTGTTCATCAAATAAAGTGATCATGTCTCTTTAGAAAATTTGGACTAAACTACTCAATTCATATGGAATAGTTTTACGATCTCTTTATTAATTTTTTGAAGCGTCAAAGTCGTGATAGCCTAGCTGTCAATGGAGAAACAAAGTTTTAAGATTTCATAAAAAAAGATCTTCATTTGTGTTCTGAAGATGAACAAAAGTTGAACAAAATTAATGACAGAATTTTCATTTTTGGGTGAACTATCCCTTTAAAAGGTAGCCTTACTTAAACTGTTAGTTAATAATTAATGACATTTTTTTTTTTGGATCTTATGCTTGTTTGAGAATGAAGACAAACACCAGGCGTGATTGTATCCTGAGGTGCCTAAGTGTCTACCTCAACGAAGACATTGAGACACTTGTCAAAGAATATGTGGTAAGTGTTTGTCAGCCTATTCTCTTCATGTTATAAATTAATGGATATATTTACATCGATTTCATTTTCTCATTGGCATCACAGTCTAGTTTATTCCCTTGTGTGTAGTGTGCAGCGAAAGTTTAACTATGCAGCAATCAGTGCAGAGCATGATACCAGACAAATGAGAAACTTTTCAAATAGAAATGACCTGGATAAAATGATCCAGTTGGTAGTACAAAGTAAGGAAAATATGAAATCAGAATCATGAAACACTCACATCATTATGCTGATCTCAGATTTGTTGTAGATGGGGAAATTAATACGTTATTCATGGCAAAACAGGAACACGGTACAATTATCATTTCAATTACATGACTGAATCAATAGGAAAGAAAATGCCTGCTGCAAAATAAAACGGGAAAACTTGGAACACAACTTATTTTCTTTGTTTATCCGCCAGGACTCTGAAAGTGGAGAGGCTGAGTCTCTCATTGCACAGACAACAATGGGCATCTATGTCATTCGAGCGCAGGGCGCTGGTCCTGAAGAAGAACCTTCAGATGTGGGTGTTGTTCTTGAAGGTGTTGAAGTTCTGCAAAACCTGCTAAGTGTCACACTTGGATGTGTGATGCTTTTTGGACTAATTTATGCCCTTAACTTGAACCATCCAAAGGACCTCAAGTGCACATTTGAAGCATTTCAGAAAATCCTGATGGAACTGGATACAACCAAGTTGTCGCCAAAAGTTCAGGGACTGAAAATTAAGATGCTTCAGTGATAAATTGACAGAAACGCTGATATTTACATCTTTCCTGTTGACTTGTTGCACTTTTTCTACTCGTTTGAGTTTTTTTTTTTTTTGCTGTAGTTGCTGTTGTTTTAAACACCTGTACTCCTAACATGTAAACATGGGTAAAAAGTGTGGTGGTGCAAAACCACTCAACCACTGAGTCTTATGGCATTTTCTGGTGACCACCACCCTATCGTTCCAAATTATTGCATGTCACACATATTTGAAAATGTTAGCGTAATATAAGCAAGTGTTGTCATTAAATCAGATTTGACCTAAATTTACCTCAAGTCTACCTCAAGTTTTACCGATTTTAAGCAGTTCTTGAGGAAATTTATTTTCTTGTTTTGCTGTAGAACCTTTTATACTCCTGTACTCCAAACATGTAGACATGCGTAAAAAACGTGTGGTGATGCAAATCCACTCAACCCCTGAGTCTTATTGCATTTTCCGGTGACCACCACCCTATTTTTCAAAATTATTGCATGTCACAGATTAATGAAAATGTTTGTGTACCGTTAACAAGTGTTGTCATTGAATCAGATTTGACCTGATTTTTATGTCTACCTCAAGTTTTGCAGTTTTTTAAGCACAGTTCTTGAGAAAAAGTACTATGTCTGCAGTCTGTGAAAATCCTTTGCATTTATTTGTGCAATGAGGTTGATTGTGGCAACAACAAAAAAAAACCTTTGAAAGTAGTGCATTTAACCTTAATGTGCATGTAAAAGGTACTTTATGTTTTGTCTAGGTTGCACACAACACTGTATGTGAGCACGGGTTGTCTTGCTAGCTCCTCTTTTTGCTGCCTTTTGAGCTTGTTATTTCTAAAATAAAAATGAGGAACAAAATGTGAAATGAGGTGGTCTGGCCATTCTTTTTTGTGTTGTATATTTGATTGGGGAGGGGAAATGGTGAATAAGTAAATACAAATTTATAAATATGATTTTAAAATACTTTGGGTTTATTAATACAAATTACTTAAATGTGATACATTTTAAATAAATTAGGTTTATTACATAATAATACATAAACCTGTTTCTTATTTATTGAAAATAAATTGGATTTATTGAAAATTTTACATAAATCTAATTCTTACTTGTTTCATTCATATAGGACTTACACATATGTATCACATTAAGTTTATTAATATGTTAACGTTAACAATACGTAATCCAAATGGATGGAAAATTTATATGCAATCAAATTACATAAATCTTATTTATTAGGCCTAAATATTTTTTTGAGTGTAGCGTTTAATAGAGCCGTGTAATGGCGTATAAATAATGAATATCAAAAAATAGTCTGATAGACTGTTTAATTTACAACACATGACTTATTTTGGCATACAAACAACCAATTTGTAACCAAAGACTAGGCTATGTAAAATGTGAATTAACTTTTATTAGTAACTTTGCTAAGTTTCAGCAGATTTCAATTCATAAATAAGGTGGAGGGGGGCCCAAAAAATGCAGCCTGCCTAGTGTAGTCCATTTATTTAATCCGGCTCTGCCTGTCATTCACCGAAATCATGGGTATCATTTTAATGATGTTTGGGATTCTTGGGGCATTTCTAACTATGTTCATATTTTTAGTTCTCTTACGATAGGTTCTCTCGTATTGCGTAAGTTTAGCTTACGCTACGGGAAAGATTCATCTTCTCGAGATATTGAAGCCAAAAAATTATCCTTAATTTTGTATTCATTGTCAACGCAGTGCAGCAGCTAGCAGACCTAGAGCAGGCCATCTCGCGTGCTTATTGGCTGCCCTGCTGGCATCTGCTGCAGCCTAACAGTGAGCCCCGCGTGACGTCACGCCCAATGAAGGGCGCTCGCGCCTTCATAGCGTCACAGCCCGCCAGAATGGGCATGGCTTAGCGTATAAAAGAAGGGGCTGTAGGCTGACTTCCCTGATTTTTCGACTCTTCAGCGAGCTCTCCGCATCGCTGGATCAGAGAGAAGCCACCGCCGCCGTCGAACAGCGAACAGCCAGCTTAGGACAGCGCTGAGGAAGCCGGCCGCCTTCGCCACCTTCAGCCATCCGTGCGAGCTACGCTATCCGGCGACGTATCCTTTTTACACTGTTGTATTCTCTTCTAGCTTACTCCTAAAAGAGCGCGAGTGTCTTTTTAAAGATGCCTCGCATTTCCTGCGGCTCGTGTAGGGCCCCGGAGACAGCCGGAACCTGTGGCCACTGCGACGCGCTCGCCGGAGAATCTCCCTCGAGCCTCGCTCTCGCCTTCCCCGCCTCTCTTCACCGACGCGCAGCTGCCGCTCACGAGCCTCACTGCCGTCGCGTCTGAGGATGAGGTTGAGGGACACGCCACAAGGGTCTGCTGTTCTAACTGCGGCTAGCTTCCTTTACGTTACAAGGAAGCTACCGCGCCCACCATAGAAGCAGTCACTCCGCCCTTTGTGGGACCGCGCAGTGATAAGCGCCGTTCCCAAAGGCAGCCGGAGCCTGTAGCCACAGCGACGCGCTCGCCGGAAAGCCTCCCTCGAGCCTCGCTTTTCACCTTCCCCGCCTCCCTTCACCGACGCGCAGCTGCCGCTCACGAGCCTCACTGCCGTCGCGTCTGAGGATGAGGTCGAGGGACACGCTATGGACTGCTGTTCTAACCGCGGCTAGCTTCCTTTACGTTACAAGGAAGCTGCCGCGCGCGCTCTTATCTGCTCGCGCTACTTAAGCTTTCGTAGTTTCCCCCATGGCTCAGTGGCTAAACTCAAAGCATTCGCGCCAGAGACCCGTGTTCGATCCCGGCTCTCGCAGCAGAAAAAAAAATTTATGCAGCTCTCCTCTATGAGCTCGCGACCAGCTTCCTTACGAACAGAAAGCGAGCGCGCGCCCCCGAGCGCATGCGTCACCGGCGAAGGAAGGAGAGAGTGTGGTTTTTTGTCCCGCCGAGGCCTGACAAACCTCCTCTTTTTCTCAAACATTTTCCAGCTCCTCCTAGTTCGAGCGGCTGGTAATGTCTATACTGCAGTAGAGAGCCTATTATAACACGCACGCCTGCAGACAATGCCGACACGCACACGAAAACTGTGATGACGCTCTCTCTTTTATCTGATCGCGCCAACTAAAGCTTATGTTGTTTCCCCTGTGGCTCAGGGGCTAAACCTTAAGCTTTTTGCCCCGGAGACCCGTGTTCGATTCCGGCTCCCGCAGCAGATAAAATTTACGCGGCTCTCCTCAGCGAGCCGCCGTATTCAAGTTTATTTCCCTGTCAGTCCCCTTCAATCAGACTACTGCAGTGGTCCATTTAGCAGCCAACGAGCCGGCTCATTTGCCCTCTCGCCTGCACACATATACGCCGTCTTCACGGCGACCCAGAGAAAATCTCAAAAGAGTATAATGTCTGGTCCGGCTCACGCCGTTGGTGTTTTAAGTGTAGTGAAAGTGCCCACGCCTCAGTGTTCACCCCTACACACAAGCACATCAAATCTCGTGTCACTCACAGAGCACACTCTCAGAAAGCGCAGAAAGGCCGCTCGAGTGTTGAATATAAGGAGTGTGTCCACAGGTCTGTGCCCACTATCTGCCCGCTCTGTTACACGGTCAATAAAACCGGTTATGAATGTAAGTCTCGTGCCCGCCGGAGAGCGTTCACGCTTACTGACACACACCTCCCCCCGGGCGCCGCCCGCGCGTTTAAATGTTATCACAAAACGCAGGGCATTGATAAGACGCTCCCCATCCGTTATGATCGGGGCGTCAAATACACTTGTAAGTCTCGTGCCCGCGCACACGCGCTCACGCTTACAGAAAGCTTTTCCACCCGAAGCGCTGCTGGCGCGTCAAAAAGTGAGAATAAAATGCTCCCCATCCCTTATTATTGGGACACCTCACATAAATCAGACGGTCTCGGCTTTCAGCGAGAAGCCATTGCCCAGAACCGAGAGCGCGCGCGCCGCGCTTTCGGCTCCGGCTCAGTTTCACAAGCCCGCAAATGGCGTCGATCTGAACCCGGAGGCCATTCGCCCCCCTAGCGGCTCACATAGCTGCGTGGGAAACTATCCCAGGGATTTCAGAATGGGTTCTGAGCACAATAAGCAGGGCTATACACTTCAATTCATTTGCCGTCCCCAGCGCTTTCGAGCCCGGACCGCGACGATAGTGAATGCGGAAGTAGCACACCTACTTCACGCAGAAATAGCAAAGCTGCTGTGCAAAGGGGCTATAGGAAAGGTGCCGCCTTCTCTGAGCGAGTCAGGGTTTTACAGCCGTTATTTTCTCGTACCCAAGAAGGACGGAGCCTTCAGACCTATCCTAGATCTGAGACATTTGAACAAAGCGCTTGTGAAAAGACTGTTCAAAATGCTTACGACCAGGAAAAACCTCGCGCACGTTCGCCCGAGGGACTGGTTTATTTCTCTAGATCTGAAGGATGCCTATTTTCAGGTTCAGATAATACCCCGTCACAGGCAATTTTTGAGATTTGCCTTCGACGGTCAGGTATATCAATAAACCGTCCTGCCGTTCGGCCTGTCTCTAGCACCCCGTGCATTTACGAAGTGCATGGACGCGGCGCTCGCCCCCCTGAGAAGTCAGGGGCTGCGAATAATGAACTATCTGGACAATTGGCACAGTCAGAGACAGAGCTGCTATCTCACAGAACAGTGCTTCGCAGTCACCTGGAAAGCTTGGGTCTCATGGTCAACTGGACCAAGAGCTCATTGCAACCCAGCCAGACAATTTCCCTTTTAGGAATAGAACTGGACTCGGTGACCTATGTCGGCTCGTCTATCGGCACGGCGCGCGCTCCGTGTTCGCCACCTAGCCGCGTTTTTCCAGAAGGACAGCTTTCTCCCTTTGGAAACATTTTAAAGGATGCTGGGCTGTATGGCATCAGCTGCAGCGGTGCTCCAGCTGGGCCTACTGCGCATGCGCCCGCTCCAACGCTGGTTGAATGCTCGCCCGTCCCACCGAGCTTGGGTTTCTGGCGGTCAGAAAATCGGAGTGACTCAGACCTGCATAGCGGCTCTGCAGCCCTGGTTAGTGGCCGACTGGTACCAGCTGGGAGTGAGGATGGGAACCATCTCTTATCGGAAAGTCATTTCGACAGACGCGTCCAACTGGGGTTGGGGCGCGCTGTTCGAGGGCAGACCGGTCTTCGGCCAGTGGTCAGACCAAGAGAGGTGTTTTCACATAAACTGTCTGGAGATGATAGCGGTCGAGAATGCGCTGAAGCGCTTCCTCCCGTTCATACAGGACCAACATGTTATTGTCCGCTCGGACAACATGTCTGTGGTATCCTATGTAAACCGTCAGGGCGGTGTCAGATCCAGAAATCTCTGCAATCTGACGGAACGCCTCCTTATTTGGTCTCAGATGCACCTGCCCTCGCTGAGGGCGGCGCATGTGCCTAGCCATTTGAACGACGGCCCAGACAAACTGTCCAGGGACAACGTTCCCCCAGGGGAATGGTCCCTGGGCCCCCAAGCGGTCCAGAAGCTGTGGCGCCTATTCGGCAGGGCGGAAGTCGACCTATTTGCGTCAAAAGACAACGCTCAATGCCCGACGTTCTTCTCGAAGGACGAGGACGCGCTGGCCCAGGTTTGGCCCAGCCTCCGGCTATATGCTTTCCCTCCGGTCTCTCTGTTACCACAGGTGATCAAGAGAATCAGGGAAACGCGCCACTCGGTGCTCCTCATAGCCCCGCGTTGGGAGAATCAGATTTGGTTCCCGGAGCTAGCACGGCTGTCACATACAGCTCCGTGGCCTATTCCGGTGAGGGCAGATCTCCTCTCTCAGGCTCGCGGCACGATCTGGCATCCCCATCCAGAGCGCTGGTCTCTGCACGCATGGTTGATCAACGGGTACTCGTTGCCCTGCCAGAAGGAGTAATGAACACGATCGCGCAGTCTAGAGCCCCTTCCACGAGAAGGCTCTACGCGTCTAAATGGTCGGTGTTCTCTGGATGGTGCACCGACAGAGGTCTGGACCCGCGGACATGCGGGGTGGCGCATCTGTTCTCCTTCCTACAAGAGCTGTTGGATAAGGGAAGGTCCCCATCCACACTCGAAGTATACGTGGCGGCCGTGGCAGCGTTCGCAGAATCGACGCACGGCCAGTCATTAGGAAGACATGAGTTGGTCATCCGCTTCCTTAGAGGAGCTAGGAGGATGAACCCGCCGCGCCCCCCGTCGGTTCCCATGTGGGATCTTTCACTGGTCCTAGAGGCCCTGAAAGCTTTTCCCTTCGAACCACTAAACTCCGTGGGGTTGAAATATCTATCACTGAAACCGTCTTTCTGACTGCACTGTCGTCAGTAAAACGTGTGGGGGACCTGCATGCGCTGTCTGTCAGCGCATTGTGTCTTGAGTTCGGGCCGTATGACTCTAAAGTCATCCTCAGACCTAGACATGGCTACGTTCCTAAAGTGATGGGCACTCCGTTCAGAGCGCAAGTTATCTCGTTGTCAGCTCTGCCAGCATCTGACAGCGAAAGTGATGTGAACCTCCTCTGCCCTGTCAGAGTACTGAGGTTTTACATTACGCGCTCCGCCTTATTCAGGCGTTCGGAACAGCTGCTTGTTTCGTTCGGTGGGCGCACCAAGGGTCTCGCCTCCTCGAAACAGAGCCTGTCCAGATGGATAGTGGACGCTATAGCAGCCGCTTACGCGTCAAAAGGTCTGGAATGCCCTCTGGGCATCAGGGCTCATTCCACGAGAGGCGTGGCCTCTTCGTGGGCATGGTCCAGTGGACTTTCTATCCATGACATTTGTGTAGCGGCGGGCTGGAGCTCCCCGTCTACCTCTGTCAGGTTTTTATAACCTAGAAGTTCCTGCCTTGCAGGCTAAACTGTTGTCAGTTAAAAGGGAGGTGTATTCTGCCCAGACATCCTGCTCAGATCACTCTCACATGACTCAGCTCTCCTGGTTGAGCTGCACTAGGTAGGGTATGTGCCATGTGCCTATACAGACCGGCGCACTGCTCTGTATTCCCTATGTGTGCGTATGTACAAGTGATGGTCCGCGTGGCTGGCCACCATATTCTCCACCTTACAGGGTTCCCCTGAAAGTTCGGGGTCTCATGGTGGATGCTTGACGCGCACGGCGTTGACAAAGTGTTCCCGTAGCGTAAGCTAAACTTACGCAATACGAGAGAACCTCTCGTAAGAGAACGATACTCGGTTACTAACGTAACCTCGGTTCTCTCTAGAGAGGGAACGAGTATTGCGTAACCGGCCGTGCTCGCGCCACGAGCGACTTCGCTTCAGTTGTCGAAAAACCAGGGAAGTCAGCCTACAGCCCCTTCTTTTATACGCTAAGCCATGCCCATTCTGGCGGGCTGTGACGCTATGAAGGCGCGAGCGCCCTTCATTGGGCGTGACGTCACGCGGGGCTCACTGGTAGGCTGCAGCAGATGCCAGCAGGGCAGCCAATAAGCACGCGAGATGGCCTGCTCTAGGTCTGCTAGCTGCTGCACTGCGTTGACAATGAATACAAAATTAAGGATAATTTTTTGGCTTCAATATCTCGAGAAGATGAATCTTTCCCGTAGCGTAAGCTAAACTTACGCAATACTCGTTCCCTCTCTAGAGAGAACCGAGGTTACGTTAGTAACCGAGTATCGTTTTCTCTCACCACAGAGACACACCAATAGTAAAGGCCAACAACTCAGAGCTGAGCTTACTGCTGCTCTTCTCATTGACTGTGTTTCCTCTCTTCACTTACTTTCATTGGTCGGCCCACTGAGTGGTCCTGTATGTTGCATCACACAGCATTTGGCATCACTTTCGTCCTCTGTATCTCTTGTGTTCTGGGGAAAACAATAGTGGTGTTAATGGCCTTCAGAGCTACACTTCCAGGAAGTAAAGTTATGAAATGGTTTGGGCCTCTTCAACAAAGAATCAGTGTTGTTAGCTTTACTCTTGTACAGGTTCTTATTTCCATCCTTTGGTTAACATTATCCCCACCTTTTCCCATATATGAACATGAACTACTACAGTGAAAAGATCATCCTAGAATGCAGATTAGGCTCAGCTGTCGGTTTCTGTGCTGTTCTGGGATACATTAGCCCAGCGATTCCCAAACGGTGGTCCGCGGGCCACTAGTGGTCCTTGAGGGTACTGCAGGTGGTCCGTGGAAAGGGAAAAAAAAAAAAATTACCTTCTTTTTACCAGGAAATTCCCATAAAAAAAAAAAAGTAAAAATAATATGTAGGCCTATATTGATATAAAACTTAAATTAAATTGTCAAGTCATTGTGTGATTACTAAAATAGACTAGTGGCACTCGGCAGTGACGTTCAAGTTCAGTGCCGTTAAACCCACAACATGCGTCGGTGGATAGCAACAGGTTCTCTGAAGAGAAAAGTGGCAGACTCAGAGGCAAATATGTCCTTATTATCACATCACACGCACAGCCTTTATAGGCAGTTTATATGAAACTAAATGTTTATAAATGGAATGAATAAGGCCTGTTATTATTTTAATTTCCAGTTAGTTTCTTGATCTCGTGTTTCTGAAATGTTTTGCGGATGTGCTGGAAGTGGGCAAACTCAAGCCTACTTTTTGAGGACTTGTAAAACTCTGAAGATTAATAATCCCCTAAAATTGCCAAAGGTTTTGAAATGTTGACTATGTCCAAGTGTTCTTATTACCGTATAGATTTCATACTCCATTGCTATGGAAATAAGCCTGTTGTTCAAATTAACCTGATTAGGCCCTCGGGCGCTTGAGTAAATAAATATGTGGCAGCCGCTGTGTGCAATAAACTTTCTTTTAACAAGCCTGTTGTACTGATACGATGACCAGTTATAGTTTTAGTGCTAGTAAGTCTATTTAGAGGTGCGGATTAATTCAGGTAGGACTGTGTAGGCATATTTTATTATGTGTATTATGAGGTGGTCCGCAAAAATTCTTGATTACAAATAGTGGTCCACACACACAAAAAGTTTGAAAACCCCTGCATTAGCCTACTGGCTGTCTTGTGTTCCATTTAGTCTTTTCTAGCCCGGAAGCTCCCTGATAACTTCAATGAAGCCAAGTTCATCACATTCAGTATGCTCATTTTCTGTTCTGTCTGGATTGCCTTTATCCCAGCTTACCTAAGCACACCTGGAAAGTTAACAGTAGCTGTGGAGGTATTTGCCTTTTTAGCTTCCAGTTATAGTTTACTGATCTGTATTTTCATTCCAAAATGTTATGTCATCCTGTTAAGACCAGATGCAAACACAAAAAAACATTTACTGGGAAAAATCCCACATTAAACTGATCATAAAGAAACAGAACATAGCCTAATAGCTACAGATGTTATAAAAAGAATGTGACATAAACGGAACACATTAAACTTAATTACAAGAATTGATAAATATATATGAAAAGGACAAAAACTGCAAAGGTCACATCAGACTGCATCAAATGCATCAGTGAAGACCTTAACCCTTTCAGTCATTCAAGTGAATGCCACAGATATGATCTCCCTCTAGTGTAAAAAAGGTGTAGGACTACTAATGTAAGACTTAATGAACTTCATTCTCCCTCTTGTATTTCTCATACTGTAATGTCTATGTATTTATCTGATCTTGATGGGTAATATGAGAATAGTATGAGTACTGTTTTTATTATTATTATTACTAATACAAACTTGCATTCAATGATTATACACTGCCACTCCAAATGTTTTAACAGGTAATAACATCATATCAGCTTCTCAATTAATGTACTGTAATGATTATATTTCTTACTATTCTGTACCAAAAAAAAATGTATACCAACTATGCACCTCCTGCATGCCTCCACTTGAAGACTTGAAGACATATATACACGGCGAACGGCGAACATTCAACACACACTTTAATTATAGGTAACACTTTATTTTGATGGTCTCTTTTGAACATTATGTTGACTATAACTAACTTTGCAACTACATGTCAACTAACTCTCACTAGAGTATTAGTAAACTGTCTGCATAATATCTGCTAACACTTTATTGTGATGCTCCTCCAACAGACATTATACTGACTATAAGTAACTTTGCAACTACATGTCAACTTATTCTATCCCTAACCCTACTAATACTCTACTAACACTCTAGTGAGAGTTAGTAGAGATGTAGGTGCAACATTATTTATAGTCAACTGAATGTGTTAAAGGGACCATCCAAATAAAGTGAAACCAAAATAACAAATACAAAACGAAAGTAAATGACAGCATTCATCCGTGAGGGGCTGCTGTCTTTTACTTTCGTTTTGTATTTGTTTTATTTTATTATTAAAGTGTGTGTTGAACGTTCGCCGGTATAATATAATGAAACTTAAACAAAACACAACATAAGTCCAGGCCTGTTCCTCTCTGGCTCTTCATTGTTGTCGCTCCTCCTTTTATGCCTCCGCTCCTCCGTGAGAGATACAAGACCGGTGCGCCGCGCAAGTGTCGCTCATCAGTAATCACGCCACCGGCCTCGGGCCATTCTCTTACGGCCCTCGGCATCGTCCTGCTTGCCACATACCCCCATCGCCCCTCGCAGACTGGGGGTACCCACGAGACTGCCCCCCCCCCCCCCCCCCCCCCCCCCCCCCCAACTTCTTTAACAAATATAGTAGACATTGTCAGAACCTGCACATCTAAGGTAATGATGGCTTTCATGTCACACAGAGAGATCAAGATACTGGTGGATAAGCTATACAAGCAAAATATTACAGGACTACAGTTGATCGGAAGTGATGCCTGGATCATAGATGACTCTCTTGCAGATAGCCAAGGCCACAATTTGCTGATTGGATCTATAGGATTTACTTTACGCAATGCTCAAATATCTGGACTAGGCCCTTTTCTAAAGGATGTCAACCCCTCCCAATTTCCCAAAAGCATGTTTCTCAAATAATTCTGGGAAAATGTTTTTCAGTGCTCATGAAGCCCAAATACAATTCTATGGGCATGCAACGGCTCAGAGAACTTGAAATATGTCAAACATTATTTTACTGATGTGCCTGATCTGAGATTTAACAATAATGTCTACACTGCTCTGTATGCAATTGCTCATGCACTGCACAATCTACTGTCATGTAAGCAGCAAAAACTCCCATTTGATAATGCAACCTGTGCACAGCCAACAACAATACAACCCTGGCAGGTGAACTACTTCTAAAATGTTGAAATCTTAAAACCAAACTATAAATATATGTAAAAATCCAATTAAATTGCATGATTTAAACAAAAGATGATTGTACAATTTAGTATTAAATAAGTTTTTTTTTAATCACTGAAGTCACCATATATGATGTTACTAAAGTGTAGTTTTAAAATCATATGCTTTAAAATTTTATGTATCCACATTGCTAAAAGGAGGTTATTATGAATCCAAAATGAGATTACTGCAAATTAAAAATAATAATAAGAACAAAAAATACTTTTCTATCATTACAGGTTTTACATTATCTGCAAACCGTAAATTTCAGCATGAATAGGGGAGAAACACAGATTTTTGATAGTGAAGGCAACTTTCCTGCAAGGTACGAACTGGTAAACTTACAAAAGGTCACAAAAGGCACCATGGAGGTAGCCACAATTGGCTACTATGATGCAACTCTGCCTTTTGGGCAACAGTTTACTGTGAACAATGTCAACATCATCTGGGGAGGAGGCCTAAAGACTGTAAGAGTCTCTTTTCAAATTAACTTTCAAATTATAACTAAATACCCAAGTGCACATGAGATGTAGTGATGCATCGTATAGGCTCAGATCCACAAGACAAACATGTGTAAACATATGCAAACATGTCACATGGCATATTATTTTCTATTGTTGTTCAAGTAGCTTTTCCCTAATGTGTGGCAGGTGCCTGTGTCTGTGTGCAGTGAGAGCTGTCCCCTAGGCACTAGGAAAGTTGTTCAGTAAGGAAGACCCATCTGTTGTTTTGACTGTATTCCATGCCCTCCAGGAGAGATTAGCAACACAACAGGTAATGTTTGTTTAATTGCTCTTTTAACACTTGCAGTTCATCAAAAGAGGATCAAATGGAAAAGTTTTACAATTATTTTAATCTAAATGATCATATACCCTGCCATAAAAACGTTATTTAAAACACTAACAAGTCTATTTCTAAAGCAGTAGTATATGATCAGATATAGGCTACGAGATACTTCATTGAAATAGCAGGCTTATTACTATTGCACTTCCATTTTCATCCACACCAGATGCATCTGACTGTGTGAAGTGCCCTTTTGGATACTGGTCCAATAGCAGAGGTGATGAGTGTATCATAAAGACAGTGGAATTCCTGTCATTCACCAAAATCATGGGTATCATTTTAAAGATGTTTGGGATTCTTGGGGCATTTCTAACTGTTCATATTTTTAGTTTTCTCTCACCACAGAGACACACCAATAGTAAAGGCCAACAACTCAGAGCTGAGCTTCCTACTACTCTTCTCATTGACTCTGTGTTTCCTCTGTTCACTTACTTTCATTGGTCGGCCCACTGAGTGGTCCTGTATGTTGCGTCACACAGCATTTGGCATCACTTTTGTCCTCTGTATCTCTTGTGTTCTGGGGAAAACAATAGTGGTGTAAATGGCCTTCAGAACTACACTTCCAGGAAGTAAAGTTATGAAATGGTTCGGGCCTCTTCAACAAAGAATCAGTGTTGTTAGCTGTACTCTTGTACAGGTCCTTATTTCCATCCTTTGGTTAACATTATCCCCACCTTTTCCCATACATGAACATAAACTACTACAGTGAAAAGATCATCCTAGAATGCAGATTAGGCTCAGCTCTCAGTTTCTGTGCTGTTCTGGGATACATTGGCCTACTGGCTGTCTTGTGTTTCATTTTGGCTTTTCTAGCTCCCTGATAACTTGAAGCCAAGTTCATCACATTCAGTATACAATACAATACAATATTTATTTATAAAGCACATTTAAAAACAACCAAGGCTGACCAAAGTGCTGTACAGAACAGAAAAAATAAATACAAATAAAACAACCAATAAAGAAACACAAAACAATAGATAAACAACAATCATACCTAAATCAAGGAGTATTAAAAGCCAAAGAAAAGAAATAAGTATTTAAAGAAAATTTGAAGGTGGAAAGAGGGAGCTAATCTAATGTAGAGAGGTAGACTGTTCCAAAGTTTTGGGCCTGCAGTCGCAAAAGCGCGATCGCCTCAATTTTTAAGTCTAGATCTAGGCACAATGAGTAGACAGTGATCACTAGATCTCAGAGTTCTAATAAGGAGTGTACAGACAGAGTAGATTGGTCAGGTACTGAGGGGCCAATTGGTTGAGGCTTTATAAACAAATAATACAATTTTAAAATCAATTCTAAATTTGACAGGTAGCCAGTGCAGTGTGGATAAAATAGGGGTGATCGACTCATACTTGCGGGTCCCAGTGGGGAGTCTAGCAGCTGCGCTTTTTACTAGCTGTAGACGGGAGAGGGAAGACTGAGAGACACCAATATAAAGTTAATTACAATAGTCTAGACGAGTTGTTACAAAAGCATTAATCACTGTTTGGAAGTTACTCTGGGTTTAAAAAGGTTTCACTTTAGAGAGTTGGCGAAGATGAAAAAAAGCGTGATTTAACAGTACTGATCTGTTTATCAAATTTTAGGTTGTGATCAAACAGAAAGCCCAGATTTCTAGCGCATTGAGTTTCATATGGGGCAAGAGAACCACGGTAAACATCAAGCACAGTTTTCCTTGGGCCCAAATAGAATTATTTCAGTTTTACTTTCGTTTAAATTAGTTTAAAATTACTTGAAAGCCAAAGCTTAAGTTCATTTAAACAGGCCAACAGGAGTTGTAAACGATTTATTATGTTTTAAAGGAAAATAGATCTGAGTATCATCAGCGTATAGATGAAAGGATACTCTGTATTTATTAAAAATGAAAGCCAGAGGTAGCATGTACATGGTAAACATTACCGGCCCGAGGATTGATCCCTGCGGGACTCCACAGTTTAGAGGTACACTAGAGGAGGACTGATGACCAATACGAACACTAAAACATCTGTTGGTCAGATAAGAACGGAACCACTGTAAGACTACGCCACGAAATCCCACAGATATCTCCAGACGTCTCAACAGGACCTCATGGTCGACTTAATCAAATGCATCACTCAGATCTAATAAAACTAAAGCCATGGATTTCCCAGAATCAGTTTCTGTGAAAAAATCGCTTGACACTCTTAAAAGGGCAGATTCAGTACTGTGTAAAGCTTTAAAACCAGATTGAACGGTTTCATTGAGAGAATTTACAGCCAAGTATGATTGTAGTTGAGTCAGTGCAACTATCTCAAGAATCTTCTAAATAAAAGGTAGATTAGAAATAGGATGGAAGTTAGAAAGAGAGGAAGGATCCAAATTCGTTTTTTTTTTAAGATATGGCGTCACCACAGCAACTTTAAGACTGTTAGGTAAGGGACCAGTAGACAGGCATTTGTTAATAACCAATAACAGGCCAGGACCAACTGTGTTCATAATTTGTCTCAGGAAAAAAGGTGGAATAATATCCTGAGGACAGATAGTAGGTTTTAGGTGACCAACAATTTCAGTACATGAGTCCAGATCAATCAGCTCAAACTCAGACCAGATGGAAGAACATAATGGAACATCATGCATAGTATATATGGAAATAGACAACTGAGATCTTAAAGTTGTGATCTTGTCAACAAAAAACTTCCCAAAGTTGTCACAGAGAGCAGTAGAGGGCTCTAAAATATAATGCACAGAAGGCTTTAAAATAGAGTTAATAGTGGAAAAGAGAACTTGAGGTTTATGAAATTTTTTTGTGAAAAAAAAAAAAAGTTCAGAAAAATATTTGCATTTTGCAGCCTTTGCAGTTTTCTGAAACAAGTTGTTAGAATTTTTCAAGATCTCATAAGAAATCTTCAATCGGTCCTTTTTCCATTGGCACTCAGCCCGTCTACATACCCGTCTAAGGGTGCTAGGGGTGGCACGGTTCACAAAACCCACGGTTCGGTTTGTATCACGGTTTTAGGGTCACGGTTTCCGGTTCTGTACGGTTCTTGTTGTTATTTTTTCTTTTAATCTTTAACACTCCAGAAATGTACTTCAGCATATTATATATAGCTTAATTATCCACAATTTAGGATACAGTATTAACAAAAATGTTATATCATGCAATCATGCACAAACTGAATTTTACTTGACTTTAAGCACATTATTGGGACCATCTCCGAGGAAAGCAGGTGACATTTTGATACAGCAAGAGAGAAGACATTGATGACATGCTTTTCGTTTATTTGGCAAAAAAAGTAGAATGTGTATCACTGTCTCTACGGGAACTTATGTGCATTTTTAGCACACAAAGATTAAAAATTAACTTGCATTTATCAAACTGCCAACTTAAGTTTAGCTCTTACAAAAATATTATCTTTTAAAAGAAAAAGAGGAACTCTTTAGTAAAAATACATGAAACATAATTGCCTATAATTAGGCTATAGCAATAGCAACGGCCATAATCATAAAGTGAAACATAAGTTCAACCTCAACACAAAAACAGTATCAACAATGCTTCTATTCCCTGAGAGTGAGGATACACTTTTTTTCACTTGAAATTAAAGTGCAGTATTTGGAAACATATGACTGGAGTTCTTATCTAAACTTAAAGGTGAACTAAGCAACTTTTTTACCTTAACCGAACAGCTTTGGAGTCATTGTAATGTTTATATTACTGATTTCGTGTTGAATGGTGGTCGTCTCGCACCCCCCTGGTGCCTGTGAGCCGCAAAACCACCCTTGCAACTTTGGGCCGGCGGGCCGCCGGCCTCAGTGTTAGGAAGTATCGTGTGATATCAGGTCTCGCGAGGTAACGAATTGCTTTACGGCAACAAACAGGTCTGATAAAATGAGCATCAAATAGAAATAACCCGGCGCCGTATACATGTGGTGTTGGGCGCGCGCAGCTCTTAAAGGGGCCATACCTTATTTCCACTCGTTACAGCGTCCATCCTACTGAACAGGTACCGGTGTACAGGGGGAGGGGATCCGGCCGTGAGTGCGAGCCATCTCTGCGTGAGTGCTATTCACGACAGTACAAGTACTCCACAGCGACTCTAGGGGTCGCCATTTGATAAAAACAGAATTCCTACTGAGTGCTGCTTTAAAGTGCCACTGTAGCTGCTATATCTCATAACATGAAATCCAAAATCTTCCCACACACCGGACTTATACGACGCTGGCGCATCCTCCAACTCCGGTTAGCCTTCCTTATCTCTCCCACTTGCCACTTCTCCGCGTGACGTGTCCTGCAGCGCTCCATACTCCACTCTTACTGGCGTGTTCGACTTGAACCGCCGCTAGCTAGACAGAGCTATCGGTGAATGACATTAAAGTACCGCGAGAGTGATTGAAAAGCATACGGAGCCGTCGCGCTCACGCCGATCGCTCTGTGCAGCGCCGGTTCAAGTCGAACAAGCCTCGTATATGTATGTCCACACGTCTTATTTCGCGCGAAAAGGAAACACACGTCTGAGGTCATATACGGGCACAAGGCTACATTGCACATGCGTCGAACCGTGAGACACACACACGCTCCGAACCGAGACAAGCGAACCGAACGGTTCGGATGTTTTTTCATGTACCGTGCCACCCCTAAAGGGTACGTGTAGTGTCAGTGTGTCAGGGCACTGGTGCAGGCTTATGATTTTTGTACTTAAAGGGCGCAATAGAATTCATAATATCTGTGCAGGTGGAATTAAAAAGATGAAGATGTGCATCAGCAACCAGATTATGCAGAGTAGAGTCCAAACAGAGTCCAAACTCCAAACAGTTACGTACATCATGGTAGGCTGCAGAAAATTCTTCACTATAACGTGGAGTAAGACAGCGAGTTAAACGTGCCAGCGATGGATTTCTGAGGATTCGGCCAGCGAGAGGGACAGTAAAGAGTACAGGCCTGTGGTCAGAGAAAGATGCACTACTGATTTCTATGTTCAAATAGTGAAACCATGGGTTAAAAACAGTATGCTCGTTTTCTGTTCTGTCTGCATTGCCTTTATCCCCGCTTACCTAAGCACACCTGGAAAGTTAACAGTAGCTGTGGAGGTATTTGCCATTTTAGATTCCAGTTATAGTTTACTGATCTATATTTTCATTCCAAATTATTGTCATCCTGTTGAGACCAGATGCAAACACAAAAAAACATTTACTGGGAAAAATCCCACATTAAACTGATCATAAAGAAACAGAACATAGCCTAATAGCTACAGATGTTATAAAAAGAATGTAACATAAACAAAACTTAATTACAAGAATTGATGAATATATGAAAAGGACAAAAACTGCAAAGGTCACATCAGACTACATCAAATGCATCAGTGAATACCTGAACCCTTTCAGTCATTCAAGTGAATGCCACAGATATGATCTCCCTCTAGTGTAAAAAAAGGTGTAGGACTACTAATGTAAGACTTAATGAACTTCATTCTCCCTCTTGTATTTCTCATACTGTAAATCTATGTATTTATCTGATCTTTATGGGTGAATAATAGAATAGTATGAGTAGTGTTTTTATTATTATTATTATTATTATTAATACAAACTTGCATTCAATGATTATACACTGCCACTGCAAATGTTTTAACAGGTAACAACGTCATATCAGCTTCTCAATTAATGTACTGTAATGATTATATTTCTTACTATTCTATACAAAATAAAAATGTATACCAACACACACCTAAAGGATTATGAGGAACATCTGTTCAATTTCTCATTAATTCAATTATCTAATCAACCAATCACATGGCAGTTGCTTCAATGCATTTAGGGGTGTGGTCCTGGTCAAGACAATCTCCTGAACTCCAAACTGAATGTCAGAATGGGAAAGAAATGGGATTGTGAGCGTGGCATGGTTGTTGGTGCCAGACGGGCCGGTCTGAGTATTTCACAATCTGCTCAATTAGTGGGATTTTCACGCACAACCATTTCTAGGGTTTACAAAGAATGGTGTGAAAAAGGAAAAACATCCAGTATGCCTTATTGATGCTAGAGGTCAGAGGAGAATGGGCAGACTGATTCAAGCTGACAGAAGAGCAAATTTGACTGAAATAACCACTCGTTACAACCGAGGTATGCAATAAAGCATTTGTGAAGCCACAACACGCACAACCTTGAGGCGGATGGGCTACAACAGCAGAAGACCCCACCGGGTACCACTCATCTCCACTACAAATTGGAAAAAGAGGCTACAATTTGCAAGAGCTCACCAAAATTGGACAGTTGAAGACTAGAAAAATGTTGCCTGGTCTGACGAGTCTCGATTTCTGTTAAAACATTCAGATGATAGAGTCAGAATTTGGCGTAAACAGAGTGAGAACATGGATCCATCATGCCTTGTTACCATTGTGCCTGGTGGTGGTGGTGTAATGGTGTGGGGGATGTTTTCTTGGCACACTTTAGGCCCCTTAGTGCCAATTGGGCATAGTGCTGCCACTAACGACTAATTTTCTAACGACTAATCTTTCGACTAATTTTTCGAAAGGACTAATAATAATCTAAATAACAATCTAAACGACTAATAATAAAAAAAAACATTATTTGTCATTTCGTTGTGTCCATTTTATTTTGAACTCAACTGAAGGGCCAAAATATCAAATGTCACCTGTTGAAAAACATTATGTATTAACAATCTAAGCATAAGTATCTGCATTTCCATTAGGCAATACCATATTAGTCAGAGTCCTAATCTAATCCTCTATTAACAAACATGCATGTATTCATTACTTTAATTAGCTCTTTGTTCTGCCTTAAATTAATACATTAGCTTACTGTACATTTTTATATGTACATTTCTGAAATGCATAACTGATAACATCACTCTGAATTGTAGGCTAAAGTAGATGCAATGCATGCATTTTAGGTAAAGCTGCTTTGAAACAAGCGTTATACAAATAAATTGGAATTGAATGAGTCTGGACTAGCCTACTACGCTTAGCCTTATAATGAATCGCGCTGAAATCAGGCGGGCCCGTGCCACGGTTCGCGTAAATGTGAAAGCAACACGGACTCGGGTGGCCGTTTTAGCTGATTATGTATTTAGTTAAATAAAACACATGTAAGGGATGATAGTGTTGATGATTTACCTTGGATACGAGCGAGAGTGAGTCTGCAGTGTATTCGCGCTTAGCGCGTGGAATCAGGGCAACAT
This sequence comes from Tiaroga cobitis, assembly GCA_030578255.1. Classification (NCBI taxonomy): domain Eukaryota; kingdom Metazoa; phylum Chordata; class Actinopteri; order Cypriniformes; family Leuciscidae; genus Tiaroga; species Tiaroga cobitis. Next base: position 1,803,409 of record CM060608.1, read on the forward strand.
ATTTAGAAAAGAGTCTCCTTAAAAGAGTCTGTTTTCAAGCAGCAGAAGGCCACCTTATGCGACACACGCACCTGTGTTTTTCACTTAGCTGCGCATAATAGCACAGAATTAATAATATATATATATATATATATATATATATATATATATATATATTGACCCGCGTTCTGTTTTCTATCACGCGCCGTGCACGTTTGCGATAGCGTAAGATGCACGCAAACACACCAGGGTTTGGTAGAATTCAGTTTAAATGTGAAACCAGACCAACGCTGCGGGGGCGCCGGGAACAATCGCGCTCAGGCTTGGACCGCAGAAAACGAGCCCAGTGTGAAAGCACCGTCACCTGCCTCCGCAATTTTTCATATAAAAGCAGTGAAGGCAGGGGAGGGGGAAGGACGATGATAGCAGATTAACCAGAAGGGCGCACACAGCGCACAGACTGGTGTGTGGAGGTGAATTACAGTGAGCCGTTTGAGACGGGAGACCAAAAATAAATATGCGGTCAATAGTAAAACGACACGTCGACTAAAAAAATTGCCGTCGAATAATTTGAATGGTCGATTACGTCGACTAAGTCGACTAATCGCAGCAGCACTAATTGGGCATCGTTTAAATGCCACGGCCTACCTGAGCATTGTTTCTGACCATGTCCATCCCTTTATGGCCACCATGTACCCATCCTCTGATGGCTACTTCCAGCAGGATAATGCACCATGTCACAAAGCTCGAAATATTTCAAATTGGTTTCTTAAACATGACAATGAGTTCACTGTACTAAAATGCCCCCCACAGTCACCAGATCTCAACCCAATAGAACATCTTTGGGATGTGGTGGAACGGGAGCTTCATGCCCTGGATGTGCATCCCACAGATCTCCATCAACTGCAAGATGCTATCCTATCAATATGGGCCAACATTTCTAAAGAATGCTTTCAGCACCTTGTTGAATCAATGCCACGTAGAATTAAGGCAGTTCTGAAGGCGAAAGGGGGTCAAACACAGTATTAGTATGGTGTTCCTAATAATCCTTTAGGTGAGTGTATATATACATATATATATATATATATATATATATATATATATATATATATTGTACCGTAGTTAGGTTTCAAACCTAATTAGTTAGGTTTCAAACCTAATTAGAAACGAGTGGAGCACACTCTGTTAATTAACCCAATCAACGAGTTAAGAGGTGTATATATACAGCAAACTTACCTCCGTTCGTTGACAGTTCAACAGAATCCCTCCACCACCCCATCTCCTCACTTCTAGTCCTAAATACTCTTACAACAACCGGGGGGAGTACTCTGGGTTCGGGCAAAAATTCCGAGTTCGGAGCCCTCCCCCCGGACAGCACGCCAAATACGCATAATCTTCACTCTGTATAATTCATGTAAGTGTGAACTCGTGAAACACTTTAATAATAAAATAAACAAATATAAAACGAAAGGAAAAGACAGCAGTCGTCCTTGAGGGGCTGCTGTCCTATACTTTCATTTTGTATTTGTTTATTTTATTATTAAAGTGTGTGTTGAACCTTCGCCGGTTTAATATAATAAAACATAAACAAAAGACAAGGGCTCCTCCTTCCTCCCGGGTTTTGGCACCAATGTAACGTAGTTAGATGTTAAGGGAAGAAGGAGGCAGGAAAGTTTAACACACACTTTAATAATAAAATAAACAAATACAAAATGAAAGTAAAAGAATAACATATAATAAAACATAACCAAAACCCAACATAAGTCCAGGCCTGTTCATCTCTCGCTCTTCACTGCCGTCGCTCCTCCTTTTATTCCTCCACTCCTCCGCGAGAGATACAAGACCAGTGCGTCGCGCAGGTGTCGCTCATCAGTAATCACGCCACCGGCCTCGCGCCATTCTCTCACGGCCCTCGGCCTCGTACCGCTCGCCATATATATATATATATATAGGTTGCACAGTCTTAACCACAAATTTAGTTCTGGGGAGGTGGGACAAAATATGGTAATATGGTTATGTATATATATATATATATATATATATATATATATATATATATATATATATATATATATATACTGTATATACATAAATAATTAATTACATTTATATAGCGCTTTTCTCAGCACTCAAAGCACTTTACTTAGAAGGGGGGAATCTCCTCAACCACCACCAATGTGCAGCATCCACCTGGATGATGCGACAGCAGCCATATTGCGCCAGAACGCCCACCACACACCAGCTTACTGGTGGAGAGGAGACAGAGTGATGAAGCCAATGCGTATGTATGGGGATGATTAGGAGGCCATGATGGACAGAGGCCACTGGGCAAATTTGGCCAGAATGTCCTTTGAAAGAGTAGGGGTGTAGCCACGTGATTTTTTAATGACCGCAGAGAGCCAGGACCTCTGTTTAATGTCTCATTCGAAGGATGATGCTTTTTGACAGTATAGTGTGTCCCCGTCTATACTGGGGAGTTAAGACCCACGCAGACCACAGGGTGAGCACCCCCTGCTGGCCTCACTAACACCTCTTCCAGCAGCAACCTAGTTTTCCCAGGAGGTCTCCCATCCAGGTCCTAACTCTCAGGCTCTCGGGAAGCGAACAGGTCTACTTCGGCACGACCGAAATGTTCCCACAGGAGCTCCACCACCTCTGGGTGAAGACTCCATTCCCCGGGCCTCGGCCCCTGTCTTGACAGGATGTCAAGATTTAAATCTTGACCCCCTGATTTAAATACCCCGGGAGATAGATAGCTCTCAGAGAAAGAATTTTCCCCTGGGACCATAGAAGGATCTGACGTGCCAGTTTGTAAAGTGGGCGAGAATGCAGACCCCCCTGATGGTTGATATAAGAGACCACCGATGTGTTGTCTGTTCGGACAAGAACATGGTAGCCCCTTAGGTCTGGGAGGAAGTGTCTCAGAGCCTGAAACACTGCCAACATCTCTAGACAATATATGTGCCATAGACGGTGATGGTCCTCCCACAGACCCTGAGCTGGGCGACCACTCATGATCGCCCCCCAACCCGTGAGAGAGGCATCTGTCGCTAGCATTACGCGACGACAGGGAGCCCCCAACACAGGACCTTGGGACAGAAACCAAGGATCTTTCCACATGATCAGGGCACGATGACACCGTCGCGAATTCATGATCATGCAAAGCGGATTCCCCCTCGGGGAGAATCCCTTGGTTCTGTGCCACCACTGTAACGGTCTCATGTGCAAGAGGCCAAAAGGTATCACGTTGGACGCGGCTGCCATGAGACCTAACAGTCTCTGGAACTGTTTCACAGTGAATGACTAGCCTAGCTTGACCTGATCTACTGCGGCGAGAATGGAAGCAACACGAGCAGGTGACAATCGTCATCGTCGCTGAATCCCACACCACACCTAGAAAAGTGGTTCTCTGTAATGGAGAAAGAACACTCTTTTTGGCGTTGAGCCTCAGCCCCAGTCTCTTGACGTGAGCAAGAACGACATCTCGATGCCGAACCGCCTGTTGTTCAGATTGAGCTAGAATTAACCAATCGTCTATATAATTCAGAATACGGATGCCCTGCAACCTCAGCGGGGCTATAGCAGCATCCATACACTTCGTGAATGTTCGGGGTGACAGTGCTAGGCCGAACGTAAGAACCCGATACTGGTACGCTTCGCCCCCGAAAGCGAACCTCAGGAACTTCCTGTGTTGTGGGAGGATAGATACATGGAAGTAAGCGTCCTTTAGATCTATCGTGACGAACCAGTCCTCGGATCTGATTTGTGACATGATCTGCTTGAGAGTGAGCATTTTGAATTTAAGCTTCCCTACAGCGCAATTTAAGAGACGCAGATCTATAATGGGACGCAGTCCTCCGTCTTTCTTCGGAACGATGAAGTACCGGCTGTAGTGTCCTAACTCCCTGCTGGGGGGAGGCACCCGCTCTATAGCTCCTTTTAGCAGCAGAGTTTTTACCTCTTATTCTAATACCAGAGCCTGCTCGGGGCCCACCAATGTGGGCAGAACCCCTCTGAACCGAGGTGGACGAGTTCTGAACTGAATAGCGTACCTATTCTCTATAGTATTCAGGACCCACTGAGAAACATTGGGGAGAATTTTCCATTCCGCCAGGAACTCTACTAAGGGAACCAGCCTCTCGAGGCTGGCCTCTGGATGAACATCCCGAGTGACTGTAACGTACTGGCAGGGAACAGCTGGTCTGAGCACTCCACAACCCTCCTCGGAGGGGGCGAGCGTCCCCCGGGAAATCGCTCGCCGAGTCTCTCTGCGCCCTGTATAGGCAGGGTTAGTAGAGCAGACCCTGAGGGCACCGGGAAAGACAGGGCACCGTGCTTTTGTGCAGTGAACTCAAGTCTTCCACGATAGGGACCCCCCTTAGAGTCCTGACGTTCAGTACGTCAGGATTTTTTCGACGCGGCCTCTTGCCGATAATGACTGTCCTCAGATCAGCCCTACCCCGAGAAGGTCGCGCCGGAGAGCGCCCCGCCTCGTTCCTCCAGTTCCTCTGCGGGGGGGGCACGAGACGCGACACTCCATTTCTGCTGCACTCTTTTTGAAGTACTCGGCGGCTGGGACTGCCCTCGCTCAGCAGCCCCAGCGACACGCACTTTAAGGGGCATAAACTTATGAAAAGCCGCCGCCTGTTTCTTCTCTTCCTGGAACCTCTCCGTGACAGAGAGAAGAGTGTCACCGAAGAGGCCCACATGCGAAACTGGAGCATTTAAAAGGAGAGTCTTATCTTTCTCCTTTATAGAGGTCTGACTCAACCACAAGTGTCTTTCTGTGGCCACCATGGCTGCCATAGACCGGCCGATAGATTTAGCGGTCTCCCTGGTGGCCCGGAGAGTGAGATCAGCAGTCTGCCTGAGCTCATTAATCATGTCGACAGAAATGTCCCCCCCTTCACACGGATCTTTAAGCAGGTCAGCCTGATAAGCCTGCATAATGGCCATCGTGTGTAAACATGCAGCCGCCTGACCTGCCGCCGAGTAAGCCTTCCCCACTAACACAGAAGTATTCTTTAGTGGTTTAGAGGGCAGAGCCGGTGCTTTAAGTGAAGATGACGAAGCAGGAGAGAGATAGCTAGCGAGCGTCTCCTCCGCCTTCGGCATTGTCACATATCCTGAAGCTTTTGCACCAAAAATGTTTCCATAAGCATTAGATTGGTTGGTATATATTCTGCTTGAAACAGGTCTAACCCAGGTCTTTGTAACCTCAGAGTGAAGATCTGGAAAGAATGGTAAGCGCCGGCGAGAAGGCTGAGGACGTGCAGACAGAAATCTATCATCTAGTTTGCTTCTATTTCTAGACTCCTGCCTATCAGCTGGCCACTCGATGCTGAGCTTTTCAACAGCCGGAGATAACACATCCATCAGCCCCTCATCAGTAGTGTGCTGGAGTGACGAGTCAGTTTCAACTGATGCGACACTTTCGACATCCAGCTCCTCAGAACTGGATAATTAGGGCCCAAGCCCTGAAAGGGCGAAGGCCCTATTGTTTTCCTTAGGATTATTAGGGCCCAAGCCTTGAAAAGGCGAAGGCCCTATTGTTTTCCTTAGGATTATTATTTATTAGGGCCCAAGCCTTGAAAAGGCGAAGGCCCTATTGTTTTCCTTAGGATTATTATTTATTATTAGGGCCCAAGCCTTGAAAAGGCGAAGGCCCTATTGTTTTCCTAAGGATTATTATTTATTAGGGCCCAAGCCTTGAAAAGGCGAAGGCCCTATTGTTTTCCTTAGGATTATTATTTATTATTATTATTATTTTACTACCTTTTGGGCACTTTTGGGGGCCTTAACGTGCTCGAAAACTCTTGAAACTTTGCACACATCTCAGAACCCGCGGCCATCAGGGCCGGGCTGAAGCTGGTACCCGGGCGTGGCAGGGGGGCTCGACAGCGCCCCCTGGAACGGGGTTTGAACACTTGGTCCATAAATCAAACACGCTTGCATGTAATAATATGAAACTCAGTACACATATAGATCTCATCGATTCATATATACTTCATGCTCTTACTTTTTACCCCAGCCCAACAGGAAGTCGGCTATTAAGGGTTGTTTGGAAAACACATGCAATGGAATGTGAAATACTCCTCCTAGAGAATTCAAACACACGGCACGAAACTCGGTCAGCATGAAGTCAAGACACTGAGGATGAAAAATTGCCAGGGGATTTTTGATATCTCGAACGGTTTGGCCGTGGCGAGTAAACGAAATTATGGCGAGAAACGTGAAACAGGAAGTGTGTTATAACTACTGCATACATTAACTAATCTTGATGAAACTTCAGCAGTGTGTTCGTTGTAAGAGCCCGATCACATGGATGTGACTATTGTGAGTCAAAGTTATAGCGCCACCAACTGGAAGCAGGAAGTGTGTCACTTTCAAAATGCTTTTAAATCACCCTCTTATTTTTACCCGATTTGCTTCAAACTTCATGTGCATAATGTAGACACACGCCAGATGTAGACCTGTGAAAGGATTATTGATATCTTAGATACTGTTGCCATGGCAATGCATCAAACATTAATATTCCTTTTTTTAAGCTTTTTCATGCTTTTTTATGCTTTCGGGCACTTTTGGGGTTCTTAACGTGCTCGAAAACTCTTGAAACTTTGCACACGGGACAAAACCCGCGGCCATCAGGGCCAGGCTGAAGCTGGTACCCGGGCGTGGCAGGGGGGCTCGACAGCGCCCCCTTGAACGGGTCAGACAATTTGGTCCATATATCCAACACGCTTTACCCTATTTGCTTCAAACTTGATGTGTATAATATAGACACAAGCCAGATGTAGACCTGTGAAAGGATTGTTGATATCTTAGATGCTGTTGCCGTGACAATGCATCAAACTTTAATATTCTTTTTGGATACTTTTGAGATTCTTAGCGCACTTTTGGGGCCCTTAACGTGCTCAAAAACTCTTGAAACTTTGCACACGGGTCAGAAACCGCGGCCATCAGGGCCGGGCTGAAGCTGGTACCCGGGCGTGGCAGGGGGGCTCGACAGCGCCCCCTGGAATGGGGTCCGAAAACTTGGTCCATAAATCAAACAGGCTTTACCCGATTTGCTTCAAACTTGATGTGTATAATGTAGACACACGCCAGATTTAGACCTGTGAAAGGATTGTTGATATCTTAGATGCTGTTGCCGTGACAACGCATCAAACTTTAATATTCTTTTTGGATACTTTTGAGACTCTCAGCGCACTTTGGGGGCCCTTAACGTGCTCAAAAACTCTTGAAACTTTGCACACGGGTCAGAACCCGTGGCCATCAGGGCCGGGCTGAAGCTGGTACCCGGGCGTGGCAGGGGGGCTCGACAGTGCCCCCTGGAACGGGGTCCGAAAACTTGGTCCATAAATCAAACACGCTTGAATGTAATAATATGAAACTCGGTACACATATAGATCTCATCGATTCATATATCCTTTGTACTTTTACTTTTTACCCCAGCCCAACAGGAAGTCGGCTATTATGGTTTGTTTGGAAGCGTATGCCCCTGGAATTCGATATACTCCTCCTAGAGAATTCAACCAATCGCCACGAAACTCGGTCAGCATGAAGTCAAGACATTGAGGATGAAAAGTTGCCAGGGGATTTTTGATATCTCGAACGGTTTGGCTGTGGCGAGGAAACGAATTTATGGCGAATAAAGGAAACAGGAAGTGTGTTATAACTTCTGCATACATTAACTGATCTTGATGAAACTTCAGCAGTGTGTTCGCTGTAAGAGTCCGATCACATGGATGTGACTATTGTGAGTCAAAGTTATAGCGCCACCAACTGGCAGCAGGAAGTGTGTCACTTCCTAAAGGCTTTGAAATCACCCTCTTATTTTTACCCAATTTGCTTCAAACTTTATGTGTATAATGTAGACACACGGCAGATGTAGACCTGTGAAAGGATTATTGAAATCTTAGATACTGTTGCCATGGCAACGCATCAAACTTTAATATTCTTTTTGGATGCTTTTGAGACTCTTAGCATGCCTGAAATTGCTTAAAATTGCATGAAACTTGACAGACAGATCACATTTATTAGCCAGTAGACATGTGCAAAGTTTCAGAAACGGGCGTGGTGCAGGGGCTCAGTAGCGCCACCTTTTGTGACAAAAGTGTGTGTGGGGGGGGGGGGGGGGGTTAGTTTCATCTACAGTTACAAAACTTTTTCAACTTGATGAAAATACATTAAAGATGCTAAATTGTGAACGGATATTGAATATCTCAAACGGTTTTGCTATGGCGAGGGATTATGTCAAAAAAAGAATCAGGAAATGTCTCATATCTTTCTAAAATGTAATTATACACCATTTATTTTTCTATAAAATTATACTAATATTAGAAGTAAACCCATTGTATTCCTTTTTTTCAATTTAAGATTTATGTTTAAGTTTAAAAACAGCCAGAATGGTTGTTTAGCCAAAAAAAAAAAAAAAATCATTCATAGTGCTTTACTGCCCTCTTGTGTTCAAAATCAGGTAGGCCAATTGATGCTACTATGGGAATATTTTCCCACCGTGACTCCGCTGGGGGCTTTAAAATCGCTAACTTGAAAGCGAAAGTAACGGACGTCTCCACAAGACGTGCAGCTGTGAGCATTTTTGTTTCATTTTAAAAGAAGCCCCATTTCGGGGGCGGATTTCTTGAATGTATTTTACAAAATCACAATGTTGTGTTTGATTGCGAGTATCCAAAAATAAGTAAACACTTTGCAGTTTGAATGATCTTCTTGAATAAAATGACGGAGTAGCCAATGTTTCCACTGTTCGATCGCGGACGTCCACACGGACATTGATAATGGTGGCGCGTGCAGAGCGCGTGCTTGAATTGTGAGTTCAATAGTCTATTATTTTTCACGGAAAACACAACAACAAAAGAGTATAATGATAGATTCGCTTAAATAGGCGCTTTTACATAAAATAGCCTATTCCGTCATCATCTTTTCAGTCAGCTCTTCACTCTCGTGATTAATGAAATTTGACTCCTGTTGCTGATATTTGCTGCAACTTTCGTTCAGCTCACAATTTAGTAAGCAAACACGCTTCAAATGTGTTTATTTTATTTTTGTGTATATATATATGTGTGTATATATATATATATATATATATATATATATATATATATATAGCTTATGTTTCAAATATGAGTTAATTAACAATCGTTGGAAAGAATGATACTTTTAAACATATCACTAAACCGTCATTAGGTGTCGCCAGGCGACCGTCTTAATGAGCGAGTCATTGATTCATTCGTTCAAACGATTCGTTCGAACGGCTGAGTCATTCATGAATGAGACAGATTATGGATTGGTCGTTGAATCTTTGAGTCAACCGATTTGTTCAAAATGCTGAATCATTCAGTAATGAGAACGCGTTGCTGTGAGATGCTCGATGGTTCTGCTGTGATCTTTGTTGAACTATTTTCGCTGCTGAAAAAGAAAAAAAGTCAATATTGCATCTAAAATGTAAGTGATTTGACGTGTGTGTGTGTGTGTGTGTGTGATTGTGTCTGTTACAGTGATTGTTTAACCCTTGTTAAAGTTTAGGCTTTGTATTTTTGGATATATATCTTTTTATATATAAAAAAATTGCATACAACCCATATATTTTAAATGTATTGTTTGCTTTAAATTACATTGAGATTTGTATGTTTGGTAATTGAACCTGAATGAATTTTAAATGAATGTGCGATATTTCAGATCATATTTTTGTTTTTCCTTAAAATTTGAACTAACACTAACTTTACTCTCATCTGAATGCTAGATTATTTATTTATGTCTAAAATAAAAGCACATTTGATTTTTCTTTTTTAATCAATGTAGAATGTGTAACTGAAAAAATAAACAGATTAGGGCTCTGTTCGAGAACAAGAAATGAAAACCAATGCAATATGATGAATGTCCAAAAGATTTTTTTGCTTTTAAACTATGTGTGTGTGTGTGTGTGTAAGAGATTTTGGTTGGGTGACAGTTGTAGTTTACAGTTTGACAAAAGCACAATGTTGTGTTTTATTGCGATTGTACACAAATATAAGTAAACACTTTGTAGTTTGAATAATGTCCTGTATGAACAAAAGGACGGAGTATGTTTTTATGTCTACATTGTTCAATCACGCCTCACACACACACACACACACAAAAACTATTTTTCTAATCAGATCAGGCAAATATTCTGTCTTGGCACACTTCATATAACTTTCAAACTTGTGTACTTATTTCATGTGTCCATTAAGTCCATGAGACCGTAGGGTGTCTCATTTTTCATTTTAGGTTTCAGAAGCTTGCTCACGCATACTTTGTGGTTGATATGTGCCCTCAATGCACACTTTTGCAGAGCCCACACTGATGCAAGCTCTACAGCACACATCTTCTCAAAGGTCAAAGCGGGGTTACGTTATTGCCCGTCACGCACAGTAACCCTAAAGGCACCGGGGTGGCGGTGCCACCGGCTTGTTTATATATATATATATATATATATATATATATATATATATATATATATATATATATATATATATATATATAAATATAGCTGCGAGCAGCGATGAAGGGCCAAAGCCGGCGGCACCGCCACTCCGGTGCCTTTAGGTAATTAAAGGCACCGGGGTTGCGGTGCCACCGGCTTGGGCCCGTAATCGCTGCTCGCAGCTATATTTATTATTATTATTTTACTACCTTTTGGGCACTTTTGGGGGCCTTAACGTGCTCGAAAACTCTTGAAACTTTGCACACATCTCAGAACCCGCGGCCATCAGGGCCGGGCTGAAGCTGGTACCCGGGCGTGGCAGGGGGGCTCGACAGCGCCCCCTGGAACGGGGTTTGAACACTTGGTCCATAAATCAAACACGCTTGCATGTAATAATATGAAACTCAGTACACATATAGATCTCATCGGTTCATATATACTTCATGCTCTTACTTTTTACCCCAGCCCAACAGGAAGTCGGCTATTAAGGGTTGTTTGGAAAACACATGCAATGGAATGTGAAATACTCCTCCTAGAGAATTCAAACACACGGCACGAAACTCGGTCAGCATGAAGTCAAGACACTGAGGATGAAAAATTGCCAGGGGATTTTTGATATCTCGAACGGTTTGGCCGTGGCGAGTAAACGAAATTATGGCGAGAAACGTGAAACAGGAAGTGTGTTATAACTACTGCATACATTAACTAATCTCGATGAAACTTCAGCAGTGTGTTCGTTGTAAGAGCCCGATCACATGGATGTGACTATTGTGAGTCAAAGTTATAGCGCCACCAACTGGAAGCAGGAAGTGTGTCACTTTCAAAATGCTTTTAAATCACCCTCTTATTTTTACCCGATTTGCTTCAAACTTCATGTGCATAATGTAGACACACGCCAGATGTAGACCTGTGAAAGGATTATTGATATCTTAGATACTGTTGCCATGGCAATGCATCAAACATTAATATTCCTTTTTTTAAGCTTTTTCATGCTTTTTTATGCTTTCGGGCACTTTTGGGGTTCTTAACGTGCTCGAAAACTCTTGAAACTTTGCACACGGGACAAAACCCGCGGCCATCAGGGCCAGGCTGAAGCTGGTACCCGGGCGTGGCAGGGGGGCTCGACAGCGCCCCCTTGAACGGGTCAGACAATTTGGTCCATATATCCAACACGCTTTACCCTATTTGCTTCAAACTTGATGTGTATAATGTAGACACAAGCCAGATGTAGACCTGTGAAAGGATTGTTGATATCTTAGATGCTGTTGCCGTGACAACGCATCAAACTTTAATATTCTTTTTGGATACTTTTGAGATTCTTAGCGCACTTTTGGGGCCCTTAACGTGCTCAAAAACTCTTGAAACTTTGCACACGGGTCAGAAACCGCGGCCATCAGGGCCGGGCTGAAGCTGGTACCCGGGCGTGGCAGGGGGGCTCGACAGCGCCCCCTGGAATGGGGTCCGAAAACTTGGTCCATAAATCAAACAGGCTTTACCCGATTTGCTTCAAACTTGATGTGTATAATGTAGACACACGCCAGATTTAGACCTGTGAAAGGATTGTTGATATCTTAGATGCTGTTGCCGTGACAACGCATCAAACTTTAATATTCTTTTTGGATACTTTTGAGACTCTCAGCGCACTTTGGGGGCCCTTAACGTGCTCAAAAACTCTTGAAACTTTGCACACGGGTCAGAACCCGTGGCCATCAGGGCCGGGCTGAAGCTGGTACCCGGGCGTGGCAGGGGGGCTCGACAGTGCCCCCTGGAACGGGGTCCGAAAACTTGGTCCATAAATCAAACACGCTTGAATGTAATAATATGAAACTCGGTACACATATAGATCTCATCGATTCATATATCCTTTGTACTTTTACTTTTTACCCCAGCCCAACAGGAAGTCGGCTATTATGGTTTGTTTGGAAGCGTATGCCCCTGGAATTCGATATACTCCTCCTAGAGAATTCAACCAATCGCCACGAAACTCGGTCAGCATGAAGTCAAGACATTGAGGATGAAAAGTTGCCAGGGGATTTTTGATATCTCGAACGGTTTGGCTGTGGCGAGGAAACGAATTTATGGCGAATAAAGGAAACAGGAAGTGTGTTATAACTTCTGCATACATTAACTGATCTTGATGAAACTTCAGCAGTGTGTTCGCTGTAAGAGTCCGATCACATGGATGTGACTATTGTGAGTCAAAGTTATAGCGCCACCAACTGGCAGCAGGAAGTGTGTCACTTCCTAAAGGCTTTGAAATCACCCTCTTATTTTTACCCAATTTGCTTCAAACTTTATGTGTATAATGTAGACACACGGCAGATGTAGACCTGAGAAAGGATTATTGATATCTTAGATACTGTTGCCGTGGCAACGCATCAAACTTTATTATTCTTTGTTGATGCTTTTGAGACTCTTAACATACTTGAAATTGCATGAAACCCGACAGACACATCACATTTATTAGACAGTAGACATGTGCAGAGTTTCAGAAACGGGCATGGTGAGAGCAATTAGAGAATAATGTTTAAGTTTAAAAACAGCCAGAATGGTTGTTTAGTCAAAAAAAATTTTTTCCAAATCATACATAGTGTTGTACTGCCCTCTTGTGTTCAAAATCAGGTAAAAAGCGAAAGTAAAATAAGGACGTCTGCACAATTCATTAATAATGGTGCAGAGTAGAGTGAGCTTTTTCAATTAATTCCTATGGAAGTAGGAATGAACTAAACAACGTTCGCTCTGTTCTGCTCGTCCCTCACCGTGGGCGCGCAGAGTTATGAATGCCCGTGCAGCCGTGAGCATTTTAGTTTCATTTTAAAATTAGCGCCATTTCGGGGGACGTATTACTTTAATTTATTTAACAAAAACACAATGTTGTGTTTAATTGCGAGTGTACACAAATATAAGTAAACACTTTGACGTTTGAATGATGTCCTGTATGAAGAAAATGACGGAGTATGTTTCACTGTTCAATCGCGCTGAGCCACCCAGACCCCCACACACACACTGACACACACACACACACACACACACACACACACACACACACACACACACACACACACACACACACACACAAACACACAAACACACACACACACACACACACAATAATAAAACATTCAACCTAACATATACAAATTACACTGCTATGTTGAAATAGTCAGTAGTACAATTTGTATCATTCACAGTAAGCACCGCTCCACTGTGATTTTTCCAAGCACATTTTTGCACAAGTGAAGAGGATGATTTTTTCCGTCGATATTGGAACGTGAGTGAAGTACAAAGCCTGTAATAAAGAATAGTTTAGCATCCAAATACATCGCAAATGTTGCAACATTTAGATTCTAAAGAGAGATTTACGTGAGCCTAACACCACTTACTTTTACTTTTGTTTTAAATTATTTCGTTTTGGCTTTATTATAGTTATTTTTTTATTTGTGTTCTGTTCTGAATATCATTAAATTTAAAGGATTTGTTGTGGAATATTTTGAGTGTATAATCAAATAACACTAAACCGTCACTAGGTGTCGCCAGGCGACCGTCTTAATGAGCGGGTCATTGATTCATTCGTTCAAACGATTCGTTTGAACGACTGAGTCATTCATGAATGAGACAGATGTTTATGGATTGGTCATTGAATCTTTGAGTCAACCAATTTGTTCAAAATGCTGAATCATTCAGTAATGAGAAAACCTGTTGCTGTGAGATGCAATGGTTCTGCTGTGATCTTTGTTTAACTATTTTCGCTGCTGAAACAGAAGAACAGTCAATATTGCATCTAAAATGTAAGTGACTTGACACGTGTGTGTGTGTGTGTGTGTGCGTGTGAGTGCGTGCGTGCGTGCGTGTGTGTGTGTGTGTGTGTGTGTGCAATCAATCCCAGGTAAGAGGCATGAATAATGAGAATTGGACTTCTAGGAGTGAGGTTAATATTCCGGAGATGGTTCCCTCGGATTGTGAAAAGGAGGCGGCGCGGGAGTGGCCAGGCATTGCGCTACTTCTGTTTCAAAGTTTAAAACAATGCTAATATCATTTTTTTGAACGATTTCATTACAAATGTTTATTTTATATATTTATAAAATATTATAAAATATAATAACTATGTTTTGTCCTATTAACAAAAGACAGGCAATGTACTATTAACAAATGTTAATAGTTTTTTAAAAGTTAAAATGATACTTTATGCATTTGTTTTGTGTCAGATGATTAACAATATAAATTAAACAAAGCTTAAAACAAACAAAATAATAAAACGAAAACAAAGCTTGAACATTTTATTTAATTGAAAAGCCTTTTTGAAATAAAATGTGTTTTTTTCCCTCTGAAATAGCAAAAGCATCGCACACTTAGCTGTACCTGCTCTAAATAAATAATAGTATTTAAATAAAAATACAAAATCGAAATAAATAAATTATATAAAACAAAATCAAATCAAAGAAAATAAATCTTATTAAAGTTATGCAGGCACACATTTAACAATAATTTTCAAGTGACAAATAAAATCAATCAAAATTCCTTACACATGGAGTTAATCCTGACGATTCCTGAGGCGCCTTTCCTCATGACACTCGCTTTTTTTTTCGAAGATATATTTTCTTTGGTTTGATTTTGTTTTTGTAATAATTTATTTTATTTAGTTCGATTTTGTATTTTTATTGAATTACTCTTTTTTATTTAGAGCAGGTACAGCTAGTGTGTGATGCTTTTGCTATTTCAGAGGAAAACAATAATTTTATTTAATTAATAATTTTTGTTTCAGTCCACCATATAATTATGTTGTGTTTGATCTATGGAAAAAAGTTAGTTGTGAAATGGTTGAATATTAACAAAAGTTAATAGTTTTTTACAAGTTAGAATAATACGATATATATATATATATAAACAAGCCGGTGGCACCGCCACCCCGGTGCCTTTACGGTTACTGTGCATGACGGGCAATATCGTAACTCCGCTTTGACCTTTGAGAAGATGTGTGCTATAGAGCTTGCATTGGTGTGGGCTCTGCAAAAGTGTGTGTGTGTGTGTGAGGCGTGATTGAACAATGTAGACATATATATATATATATATATAAAGGCACCGGGGGTGGCGGTGCCACCGGCTTGTTTATATATATATATATATATATATATATATATATATATATATATATATATATATATATATATGAATATAGCTGCGAGCAGCGATGAAGGGCCAAAGCCGGCGGCACCGCCACTCCGGTGCCTTTAGGTAACTAAAGGCACCGGGGTTGCGGTGCCACCGGCTTGGGCCCGTAATCGCTGCTCGCAGCTATATTTATTATTATTATTATTATTTTACTACCTTTTGGGCACTTTTGGGGGCCTTAACGTGCTCGAAAACTCTTGAAACTTTGCACACATCTCAGAACCCGCGGCCATCAGGGCCGGGCTGAAGCTGGTACCCGGGCGTGGCAGGGGGGCTCGACAGCGCCCCCTGGAACGGGGTTTGAACACTTGGTCCATAAATCAAACACGCTTGCATGTAATAATATGAAACTCAGTACACATATAGATCTCATCGGTTCATATATACTTCATGCTCTTACTTTTTACCCCAGCCCAACAGGAAGTCGGCTATTAAGGGTTGTTTGGAAAACACATGCAATGGAATGTGAAATACTCCTCCTAGAGAATTCAAACACACGGCACGAAACTCGGTCAGCATGAAGTCAAGACACTGAGGATGAAAAATTGCCAGGGGATTTTTGATATCTCGAACGGTTTGGCCGTGGCGAGTAAACGAAATTATGGCGAGAAACGTGAAACAGGAAGTGTGTTATAACTACTGCATACATTAACTAATCTTGATGAAACTTCAGCAGTGTGTTCGTTGTAAGAGCCCGATCACATGGATGTGACTATTGTGAGTCAAAGTTATAGCGCCACCAACTGGAAGCAGGAAGTGTGTCACTTTCAAAATGCTTTTAAATCACCCTCTTATTTTTACCCGATTTGCTTCAAACTTCATGTGCATAATGTAGACACACGCCAGATGTAGACCTGTGAAAGGATTATTGATATCTTAGATACTGTTGCCATGGCAATGCATCAAACATTAATATTCCTTTTTTTAAGCTTTTTCATGCTTTTTTATGCTTTCGGGCACTTTTGGGGTTCTTAACGTGCTCGAAAACTCTTGAAACTTTGCACACGGGACAAAACCCGCGGCCATCAGGGCCAGGCTGAAGCTGGTACCCGGGCGTGGCAGGGGGGCTCGACAGCGCCCCCTTGAACGGGTCAGACAATTTGGTCCATATATCCAACACGCTTTACCCTATTTGCTTCAAACTTGATGTGTATAATGTAGACACAAGCCAGATGTAGACCTGTGAAAGGATTGTTGATATCTTAGATGCTGTTGCCGTGACAACGCATCAAACTTTAATATTCTTTTTGGATACTTTTGAGATTCTTAGCGCACTTTTGGGGCCCTTAACGTGCTCAAAAACTCTTGAAACTTTGCACACGGGTCAGAAACCGCGGCCATCAGGGCCGGGCTGAAGCTGGTACCCGGGCGTGGCAGGGGGGCTCGACAGCGCCCCCTGGAATGGGGTCCGAAAACTTGGTCCATAAATCAAACAGGCTTTACCCGATTTGCTTCAAACTTGATGTGTATAATGTAGACACACGCCAGATTTAGACCTGTGAAAGGATTGTTGATATCTTAGATGCTGTTGCCGTGACAACGCATCAAACTTTAATATTCTTTTTGGATACTTTTGAGACTCTCAGCGCACTTTGGGGGCCCTTAACGTGCTCAAAAACTCTTGAAACTTTGCACACGGGTCAGAACCCGTGGCCATCAGGGCCGGGCTGAAGCTGGTACCCGGGCGTGGCAGGGGGGCTCGACAGTGCCCCCTGGAACGGGGTCCGAAAACTTGGTCCATAAATCAAACACGCTTGAATGTAATAATATGAAACTCGGTACACATATAGATCTCATCGATTCATATATCCTTTGTACTTTTACTTTTTACCCCAGCCCAACAGGAAGTCGGCTATTATGGTTTGTTTGGAAGCGTATGCCCCTGGAATTCGATATACTCCTCCTAGAGAATTCAACCAATCGCCACGAAACTCGGTCAGCATGAAGTCAAGACATTGAGGATGAAAAGTTGCCAGGGGATTTTTGATATCTCGAACGGTTTGGCTGTGGCGAGGAAACGAATTTATGGCGAATAAAGGAAACAGGAAGTGTGTTATAACTTCTGCATACATTAACTGATCTTGATGAAACTTCAGCAGTGTGTTCGCTGTAAGAGTCCGATCACATGGATGTGACTATTGTGAGTCAAAGTTATAGCGCCACCAACTAGCAGCAGGAAGTGTGTCACTTCCTAAAGGCTTTGAAATCACCCTCTTATTTTTACCCAATTTGCTTCAAACTTTATGTGTATAATGTAGACACACGGCAGATGTAGACCTGAGAAAGGATTATTGATATCTTAGATACTGTTGCCGTGGCAACGCATCAAACTTTATTATTCTTTGTTGATGCTTTTGAGACTCTTAACATACTTGAAATTGCATGAAACCCGACAGACACATCACATTTATTAGACAGTAGACATGTGCAGAGTTTCAGAAACGGGCATGGTGAGAGCAATTAGAGAATAATGTTTAAGTTTAAAAACAGCCAGAATGGTTGTTTAGTCAAAAAAATTTTTTTTCCAAATCATACATAGTGTTATACTGCCCTCTTGTGTTCAAAATCAGGTAAAAAGCGAAAGTAAAATAAGGACGTCTGCACAATTCATTAATAATGGTGCAGAGTAGAGTGAGCTTTTTCAATTAATTCCTATGGAAGTAGGAATGAACTAAACAACGTTCGCTCTGTTCTGCTCGTCCCTCACCGTGGGCGCGCAGAGTTATGAATGCCCGTGCAGCCGTGAGCATTTTAGTTTCATTTTAAAATTAGCGCCATTTCGGGGGACGTATTACTTTAATTTATTTAACAAAAACACAATGTTGTGTTTAATTGCGAGTGTACACAAATATAAGTAAACACTTTGACGTTTGAATGATGTCCTGTATGAAGAAAATGACGGAGTATGTTTCACTGTTCAATCGCGCTGAGCCACCCAGACCCCCACACACACACTGACACACACACACACACACACACACACACACACACACACACACACAAACACACACACACACACACACACAATAATAAAACATTCAACCTAACATATACAAATTACACTGCTATGTTGAAATAGTCAGTAGTACAATTTGTATCATTCACAGTAAGCACCGCTCCACTGTGATTTTTCCAAGCACATTTTTGCACAAGTGAAGAGGATGATTTTTTCCGTCGATATTGGAACGTGAGTGAAGTACAAAGCCTGTAATAAAGAATAGTTTAGCATCCAAATACATCGCAAATGTTGCAACATTTAGATTCTAAAGAGAGATTTACGTGAGCCTAACACCACTTACTTTTACTTTTGTTTTAAATTATTTCGTTTTGGCTTTATTATAGTTATTTTTTTATTTGTGTTCTGTTCTGAATATCATTAAATTTAAAGGATTTGTTGTGGAATATTTTGAGTGTATAATCAAATAACACTAAACCGTCACTAGGTGTCGCCAGGCGACCGTCTTAATGAGCGGGTCATTGATTCATTCGTTCAAACGATTCGTTTGAACGACTGAGTCATTCATGAATGAGACAGATGTTTATGGATTGGTCATTGAATCTTTGAGTCAACCAATTTGTTCAAAATGCTGAATCATTCAGTAATGAGAAAACACGTTGCTGTGAGATGCAATGGTTCTGCTGTGATCTTTGTTTAACTATTTTCGCTGCTGAAACAGAAGAACAGTCAATATTGCATCTAAAATGTAAGTGACTTGACACGTGTGTGTGTGTGTGTGTGTGTGTGCGTGTGAGTGCGTGCGTGCGTGTGTGTGTGTGTGTGTGTGTGTGTGTGTGTGTGTGTGTGTGCAATCAATCCCAGGTAAGAGGCATGAATAATGAGAATTGGACTTCTAGGAGTGAGGTTAATATTCCGGAGATGGTTCCCTCGGATTGTGAAAAGGAGGCGGCGCGGGAGTGGCCAGGCATTGCGCTACTTCTGTTTCAAAGTTTAAAACAATGCTAATATCATTTTTTTGAACGATTTCATTACAAATGTTTATTTTATATATTTATAAAATATTATAAAATATAATAACTATGTTTTGTCCTATTAACAAAAGACAGGCAATGTACTATTAACAAATGTTAATAGTTTTTTAAAAGTTAAAATGATACTTTATGCATTTGTTTTGTGTCAGATGATTAACAATATAAATTAAACAAAGCTTAAAACAAACAAAATAATAAAACGAAAACAAAGCTTGAACATTTTATTTAATTGAAAAGCCTTTTTGAAATAAAATGTGTTTTTTTCCCTCTGAAATAGCAAAAGCATCGCACACTTAGCTGTACCTGCTCTAAATAAATAATAGTATTTAAATAAAAATACAAAATCGAAATAAATAAATTATATAAAACAAAATCAAATCAAAGAAAATAAATCTTATTAAAGTTATGCAGGCACACATTTAACAATAATTTTCAAGTGACAAATAAAATCAATCAAAATTCCTTACACATGGAGTTAATCCTGACGATTCCTGAGGCGCCTTTCCTCATGACACTCGCTTTTTTTTTTCGAAGATATATTTTCTTTGGTTTGATTTTGTTTTTGTAATAATTTATTTTATTTAGTTCGATTTTGTATTTTTATTGAATTACTCTTTTTTATTTAGAGCAGGTACAGCTAGTGTGTGATGCTTTTGCTATTTCAGAGGAAAACAATAATTTTATTTAATTAATAATTTTTGTTTCAGTCCACCATATAATTATGTTGTGTTTGATCTATGGAAAAAAGTTAGTTGTGAAATGGTTGAATAGTAACAAAAGTTAATAGTTTTTTACAAGTTAGAATAATACGATATATATATATATATAAACAAGCCGGTGGCACCGCCACCCCGGTGCCTTTACGGTTACTGTGCATGACGGGCAATATCGTAACTCCGCTTTGACCTTTGAGAAGATGTGTGCTATAGAGCTTGCATTGGTGTGGGCTCTGCAAAAGTGTGTGTGTGTGTGTGAGGCGTAATTGAACAATGTAGACATATATATATATATATATATATAAAGGCACCGGGGGTGGCGGTGCCACCGGCTTGTTTATATATATATATATATATATATATATATATATATATATATATATATATATATATGAATATAGCTGCGAGCAGCGATGAAGGGCAAAAGCCGGCGGCACCGCCACTCCGGTGCCTTTAGGTAACTAAAGGCACCGGGGTTGCGGTGCCACCGGCTTGGGCCCGTAATCGCTGCTCGCAGCTATATATTTTTTTTTTTTTCTCTTTTATTTTTCTTACGACTATTCGGGCACTTTTGGGGCTCTTAACGTGCACGAAAACTCTTGAAACTTTGCACACGGGTCAGAACCCGCGGCCATCAGGGCCGGGCTGAAGATGGTACCCGGGCGTGGCAGGGGGGCTCGACAGCGCCCCCTGGAACGGGGTCCGAAAACTTGGTCCATAAATCAAACACGCTTGCATGTAAGAATATGAAACTCAGTACACATATAGATCTCATCGGTTCATATATACTTCATGCTCTTACTTTTTACCCCAGCCCAACAGGAAGTCGGCTATTTAGGGTTGTTTGTAAAACGCATGCAATGGAATTTAAAGTACTTCTCCTAGAGAATTCAAAGAAATGCCACGAAACTCGGTCAGCATGAAGTCAAGACATTGAGGATGAAAAATTGCCAGGGGATTTTTGATATCTCGAACGGTTTGGCCGTGGCGAGGAAACGAATTTATGGCGAGAAACGTGAAACAGGAAGTGTGTTATAACTTCAGCATACATTAACTGATCTTAATGAAACTTCAGCAGTGTGTTCGTTGTAAGAGGACGATCACATGGATGTGACTATTGTGAGTCAAAGTTATAGCGCCACCAACTGGCAGCAGGAAGTGTGTCACTTTCAAAATGCTTTGAAATCACCCTCTTATTTTAACCCGATTTGCTTCAAACTTCATCTGTATAATGTAAATACACGGCAGATGTAGACCTGTGAAAGGATTATTGATATATTAGATACTGTTGCCGTGGCAACGCATCAAACTTTAATATTCTTTGTTGATGCTTTTGAGACTCTTAACATACTTGAAATAACATGAAACTCGACAGACACATCACATTTATTAGCCAGTAGACATGTGCAAAGTTTCAGAAACGGGCGTGGTGCAGGGGCTCAGTAGCGCCACCTTTTGACAAAAGTGGGGGTGTTAGTTCTATAGTTTTACCTACAATCATAAAACTCGGTACGCATATTGTTCAGATCAAGCCGGACAACTTTCTAATTTACTGTCATTAGCTCAGACCAAGAGGGAGTCAGATATTTTAGTTTGAATGTGGATGTTTCTGAGAATTTTCTCTCCCTCTCTTTCCGTCTCTGTGTGTGAGGGATTTGTCTATTGATTTTAATGCATTTCAAGGTTTCAGGGGATTTTGGGACTCTTAACGTGCTCAAAAACTTTTGAAATTTTGCACACAGGTCAGAACCCACGGCCATCAGGGCCGGGCTGAAGCTGGTACCCGGGCGTGGCAGGGGGGCTCAACAGCGCCCCCTTGAACGGGGTCCGACAATTTGGTCCATATATTCAACACGCTTGCATGAATTAATATGAAACTCAGTACACATATAGATCTCATCGGGCCAAACATTTTACCCCTGGTCAAGTTTTACGCCAGCCCAACAGGAAGTCGGCTATTATGGGTTGTTTGGAAAACGCTTGCTGTGGAATTTGAAGTACTACTCCTAGGCAATTCATTCAATCATCGCCAAACTAGGCGTGCATGAAGTCAAGACATTGAGGATGCTAAATTGCTGACGGATTTTTGATATCTCGAACGGTTTGGCCGTGGCGAGGAAATGAATTTTCATGACTAAAAAAGGACATATAAAGTGTGTTATAACTTAGTTAGATTTACCTACAGTTACAAAACTCAGCTTGTATATTCTTCTCCTCAAGCCAAACAACTTTCTAATTTACAGTCAATAGCTCCAACCCTCAGAAAGTCAGATATTGTGGTTTGAATGTGGATTTCATGAAATGGTATCTCTCTCTGTCACTCTTTGACAGAGAGAGGGCCCCCTCCCATTCTATGTGTGTGTGTGTGTGTGGCTGTCTGTGTGGGGAGGGAGGGGGAGGGAGGGCTGGTGTCTGTGTTTATATGTGTGTGTGTGGCTGGCTGGCTGTTACAGTGACATGATATTAAGCCTTTCATTGCTGTGTGATTTTTCCTGCATTAAAGGATAAAGAAATCTCTAAGGCCTTGTCTTTTTGCATAACAATTTTGTATTTTTTTTAAATTACAAAATATGCACAGAACCAAGATCTTTTAAATGTATAGTTTGCTTTAAATAAAATTAAGATTGTATTGGTAATTGAAGCTGAATGAATTTAAAATGAATGTGCTATATTTCAGAACAATATATTTGTTTTCCTTTAAATTGTAAAACACTAACTTTATTCTCATCTGAATTATAAATAATTTATTCCTGTATAAAATAAAAACACATTTGAATTTTTCTTTTTTAATCAATGTAGAATGTGTAATTGAAAAATAAACAGATTAGGGCTCTGAGGACAATAAATGAAAATCAATGCGATGTGGTGAATGTCCAAAAGATGGCACCCACAGACTGTTTTAAATGGGGTTGGATAAATATTTTTTGCTTTTAGACAGTGTGTGCGTGTGATTTTAGTTTGGTGACAGTTGTAGGTTACAGTTTGACAAGAGTTTATAGTTTGAAAAAAGCACTTTGTTGTGTTTTATTGGACGGAGTATGTTTTTATGTGTAACAGTTCAATCGCACCCGCACCTCACACACACACACACACACACACACACACACACACACACACATATTGAAACCTGAGTGAAGTACAAAGCCCATAATAAAGAATAGTTTAGCATCCAAATACATCGCAAATGTTGAAACAGTTTGATTCTAATGAGAGAGTTACGTGAGCCAAACACCACTTACTTTCACTTTCGCTTTCAATTATTTCGGTTAATTCTTAATTATAGTTTTTTTGAATTCTTGTTCTGTTCTGAATATCATTAAATTTAAAGAATTGCTTGTGTAATATTTTGAGTGTATCATCAAAACAGAATAATTCTCTCGGTTTAGTGATTCCCTAGTTTTTTTTATTGTTTTCATTGTTCTCAGGTAAGGCAAGTGAGATTATATATATATATATATATATATATATATATATATATATATATATATATATAAAAATATATATATATATATATATATATATATGTATTTTTTATATATATATATATAATTTATATATATATATATATATATATATATATATAAATATAGCTGCGAGCAGCGATGAAGGGCCAAAGCCGGCGGCACCGCCACCCCGGTGCCTTTAGGTAACTAAAGGAACCAGGGTTGCGGTGCCACCGGCTTGGGCCCGTAATCGCTGCTCGCAGCTATATTCTAAGTTTGACATCATGTGCCTCAACCCGGGCAGAAGTAACCACCGCAGCGCGTGCTTCCAGAACCGGGTAAGAGGCACTAGATCTCGCCGGAGATAGCTGAGATAGGGCGGAGCCCGTGTCTCATCGTCGCCAGTGAGATCCATCTGCGAGCCCCAAGACAAGCGCCGCCGCTCTGCCTCAACAGAAGCGGGACCCGAGCCTTGGGGAGCTCGCAGCGAACCACTCTCCTCGAAGAGCGATCGCCGCGAGCGCAGAGTTCTCAAGGGAAAACGCTCGCAATGCTCACAATCGACCCCCTCGAGGGCCGACTGTGCATGCTGCATTCCCAAACAAGCAACACACAGCTGGTGTGTATCCCCACCCGTGATGTATCGTGTACAGGGGGAAACACACTTCCAATATTGCTCGCTCGTCACTTTGACACTCATATTGTTTTTTTATATATATATATATATATATATATATATAGTGAAAAACTCCTGTCTAATACAGACAAACACAATCGAAAGATTTCAGACACACACAGAGCTTGCTGAAGTAACAAAAAGCTGGCGGCTTGTGTGCTCAGGGGATATTTATAGCTTCCTGGTCGATGACGTCACTCGCTGTGACGCTCCATCTCTCCATTGACTGATTTCATTCATGCTTCAGACGCGTCACGCTGGAGGGCGTTCCCACTGCGATTACACGCAGGTTCCCCAAAACGTTCTTATCACTAAGTAGTTCTTTTATCTTTTTCTTTATAGAATTGTTTTTTATTTTGCAAGTACAAAGAAAAACAGAGAGCCAGGGCAACAAACAACCTGGACACCTGGTTTTCCATCCAAGTCCATCCAAGTATTAACCAATACTAAACAATATCCTCTATATGGGGAAGAAAAAAAAACAATGCACATTCCCCTTCACTTTATACCTAAAACACTCTTTTCTTTCTTTTCTTTTTTACACACAAGACAAGAGACAATAGACAAGGGAAACAAGACAAACTATTTAGACACATTCCGGACAAGTTACAACACACAGGGCAAAAGTCTCACTAAAAAAAACAACAACAAAAAAACAAAAAAAAACTAACCAACCAAGGCCCGGTTCCCCAGTTCTTAACCCATTCCTTAACCTCTCTCATAACTTTATGGCACGATTCCCGACACGTTCATACGCTAAGTATATCTTCTGTAAGTCACACTTTCGTAAGGTTGGTCTGGACCATTCGTAAGCTCTCTCTTAGCGTTGTTTGTAGCTCAAGACGCTAGTCGCCGCCACTGTGCAGCAGTCTTTAGAAATCAGCACAGCGCAGTACAAGTCAAACTATGGTATGTTGACAATGTTGTGGCTCAACAATGATTTTATGTTATGGACATTTTAAGACTAATAATAAAATATGTTCGCAATGGATACAGGCCTATTTATGAATTTGACTTTATTTGGTATCAGAACTAATATGGTGGTAATTAGCCTAGGCTATTTCGTAATGTCATTAAAGCGTTTAAATTGGCAATCACTTATGATAATTCAAATCTGACAAACAATTTGGCTCTAAATGACTAAGATCTATAAATGGGTAAGCATGGTGGTGTCCAGTAAGCAACCAACTATGGTATTGATCCAACCTGTCCTTGCATTGAATCAAAGACGGCGCCGGCCGCACAATTTTTTTATTCTGCAAACCTTAAGCCTAGGGCTGGGTGATAAAACGATAACGATAATTATCGCAATATCATTTTTCTCGATAAAACGATATCAAGAGTTCGATAAATGTTCGATAATGTTTATGCGCCAAAAGCGGAACGAAACTCATTTGAACCGCGCGCACCTTACGGGCTGTTTATCTGCTCGGCTCAAAGTCCAAACGGCAGCGCGCGCAAGCTCACTGGAGCAGATGCGTTTACTCTGATCGGCCTCGGTCACGACATCCAGTGAGAAGCGCTTGAATTCAGCGAAGAACACTAATGACTCGGTGATTTAAACCAGTTTAAAGGCAGATCAAACAGTGCTGACAAACAGGAGAAACACTGTGGGCAACGATACAGTCAGAATCTGAATTGATACTGAATCCATTTACCATGGATTTACTGTAAGGTTAGCCTAGTAATATTAACTCCACCATGAAATGTGGGATATGCTGAATTGTATTATATTATTAATGTAGACAATGTATTAAAGGACTAATGGAATATAATTACAGTGTTTAATAATGTATTTAGGCTACAGTTTTTCATACAAATACCATAGAAACCATAAAGTTACATATTGCCATGATAGTGAGGTGCTATAGGCTATGGCTGGTTTTATCTGTGGTTATCATGATCTAAATGCATGATACTGGATAACCAATGATTAATTTGAAAAAAAAACTCAAACAGTCAGAATGTTACATTTAACAAATAAAAATGTGGTTGTTAAATTTTTTTAAATAGATGAACGTAATGATAGAATAGAATGAACATAAATTTAACATAGTAGTATTAGCTTGAGTTAGGATGCAGATTTACTGTCAACTCACTGTCAAATATGCATTTCGAGATAAAACATGTAATATTAATATTGCAGCCTGCACTGTGAACTGTGCTGAAGATACGTGCTATCAAAGTCAGGCAACAGAAACCTGTTTCAAGACTTGAAACAATATCCCCCATTAGCATGCATACAAGACATATATGTTTGGCAAGTGTTTGTCATGATATGTTCTGACAATAAAGAGTAGTTTAAAACCACAATTAACGCTCTGGTTTCTACAACTTTCACTTAGGAACAAAAATCTGCCTTTAAACTTGAAAGAAATAAAGATTTGACATTTATCGTGATAATTCACAGTGATCTCATGAGAATACGTGTTTTATGTTAAGTGTAGTTCTACCACACGTACATTTACTTACGTTTTGTACACTCAGAAACGTATAATACTATAAGTTTATCAAGCGACGAGAATACTTTTTGTGCGAAAAAACAAACAAAAATAACGACTTTATTCGACTATTCCTTTTCTTCCTTGTAGGCCTGAAACGAGACTTCAAGAGATTTCCACGACGCACGCACGAGAACTTAACTGAAGTAGTTGAAGGAGATCGCAATTCTCGCGCATGCGTCGTGGAAATCTCTTGAAGTCTCGTTTCAGGCCTACAAGGAAGAAAAGGAATAGTCGAATAAAGTCGTTATTTTTGTTTGTTTTTTCGCACAAAAAGTATTCTCGTCGCTTGATAAACTTATAGTTGAGCCACTGTTGTGACATGGAATATTTAAACATTTTCTTCATTGACTTTCTGGGCCGTAAGGATTCATTCCCTTAGGGAGCCTATGGAGGAGTGATCCAGCTGTCACATTTAATCAAAAATATCTTCATTTGTGTTCCGAAGACGAACGAAGGTCTTACGGGGTTGGTACAGCATGGGGGTGAGTAATTAATGACTTAATTTTCATTTTTGGGTGAACTAACCCTTTAATATAAAAGTGTATTACATAATTTTTAGAAGTCATTAACCCTCTGGGGTCTAATGTGTAAGTACACTCTATTTCGCACAAACAGGGCTATCATAGTATGTGAGCAACATGTATGTACATGTTTGTATTTTTGAGGAGAATATTGTTTATGCATGGTTATTGAAAAAACTAAAACTTAAAGTTTCTGAAATAAGGCCACAAAACACATACTAAATATGCAGAGCTGCCAACTCTCACGCATTGGCCGTGAGACACACGCATTTGATTGGTTTCACACGCCACACCCCTGATTTCTCACGCTGAAGTGTCAACCTGGTTGGTCAAATGCCTGGAAGATGAGTTTATCTATATATCTACCTGTTGCGCCACTCATGATCGACTAGTTATGGCGCAAATTAGTTAGCTAAACACAAAAGTTGGCAGCTATGAATATGTGTCCACAAGACTTTTGACTAATGGATGTTGTCGCCTAGAGTTTTTGCTTCAAAATGATCTGAAAATCATCCTGCCTAATCATTCACATAAAACAATACATTGGTTTAAATTTTTAAGACACTTTTTGTTTGGAAAGGCAAAATGCAGGGGGTCGGGCGTGAATGATTGTGAGGATCATGAATAATGCCCTGATTCACACCTGAGAAGACAATGACCTGCATATGAGCCGCATAATGAGCCTTACTCACAGGTGTGTCACTGGGTACCAAAGAATGCGAAGACAAAAGAAAAAAAAAAAATATATATACAGTATATATATATTCAATAGAATTGATTCAAAGTTAGAGTTGGAAATGTCTTGAAAAAATTTGTCTTTTTCCACAAATTTTGTATGCATGCAAATTGTATAATATCCAAGGTAAACATTTCTAGTAATTGTGTAGTTAATTCTCATACTGTATTTTCAGAAAGTTTTGGAATATGTATCCTCTCCCCAAAATTGTCACTAATAAAACAATAAACACACAAAAAAGTTACAATTACAACAACCATTGCAATTTTACTAATATTTAAAGTGTAATCTTTCTTTGTAAAAAGTATATATTTTATCATTCATATTTCAAAGGTAAGGATTCATTAGAAAAAACGATTCCGTGCTCAATAAATGTTATCCATATTAACGTGCAATAATAACCCATCTCACGCAGTTTACTCAGGTGCTCTCTCACAAACTTATTTTTGCGCTCTGTCAAGTCCCTCTCTCTCTCTCTCTCTCTCTCTCTCTCAACCTCTTAATTCTGTGCGCGCTCAACTCTTGACACACACGCTCGCGTAACTTGCAACAGCGTTACAAGTGTGCCACAAAATCAACCAATCGGAAAATTAAAGGTAAATTGTGATTGGCTGTTGGTCTCCAATCAAATCGCTAGTAGAACCAAAGCCCATCTGGTAGAACTTTTTTTTATTTATTATTTTTTATTATTTATTATTATTAACAAAGCAAATACAAACAAATCAGGTACAATACAAAATCTTACGAACTTACAGTGCACATCCTAGAAAAAAAAATTAAAAGAACAAAAGAACATGGAGCATGTTATAAATGGCAAAAATGGCATTTACATATTCAAAAGAAAATAAATCAAAAGGGCAATTATTCAATAAGATTGTTTACAAAAGAAGACAGTTTCTCAGCATTCTTGTTATAAAAACGTTTCAGCTCATTCCTCCAATGAGTAGGCTAATGTTAGGATTTGTCTTGAAAAAACGACATTTATGTATGAAATGTTTACTTAACAAAATTACATTGTTAATGCCAAAATCACTGTGATCATTAATTGTTAGATTCATCATCTGAATTCCTTTGGAGACGAACAATTGTTGAAGGTCCAGCCAAAACCTTTGTACAACTTCA
This sequence comes from Tiaroga cobitis, assembly GCA_030578255.1. Taxonomy (NCBI): domain Eukaryota; kingdom Metazoa; phylum Chordata; class Actinopteri; order Cypriniformes; family Leuciscidae; genus Tiaroga; species Tiaroga cobitis. The sequence continues at coordinate 1,832,730 of CM060608.1, forward strand.
CACGAACAGAAAAGATGATTCAAATCTTTGGGTTCATTTTCACAGAAGCTACATCCATTTTAAATCTCTGTTTTAAAAAATCTTTAGTTGCATAAATCCTATTTATAATTTTAAATAGCATTTCTTTCATCTTTGGCGGGACTGGGAATTTTAAGTATTTACATCTAATCTTTTTTATTATCTCCTTTTCAAAGTCTTTGAGAATATAATCTCTTTTGAGAGAGCTTGTTTGGCAGTTAAGTAAACAGTTCCTTATAAACTTGTTGTTACATTTGTAATTCAGAAAATTAATACCATTAATGTAAAGTTGTCTTAAGGTAGGCGTGACTTTTGAATATATTATATCCTGCTTAATCATAGCTACAAGTGATACTGGGAGAGCTTTCACAATCTGTTTAAACTTCTTTTGGGTACATCTAATTTGAAATTTGTCACAGAATTCAACATGTTGTAAAACAATTCCTTCCACATCCATGAAGTGGGCAATAGCCCAGACACCTTTAGAGAACAATTTTGGAATAAAAAAAGATTTAAAAAAAAGATAAAAAATCGTGATAAAATTATAAAAAAATATTTTCTATTTACCAATATATACCTATTATTCCAAATTGGTGTATTGTGTGGTATGAAATTAAGCTTGAATATTAATTTCCAAAACAGAAGAACCTGTTGGTGGAAATCTGAAAGTTTCATAGGAAGTTTCTTGAAATCAAAATCGCATTTTAGAAGGAAACTAATTCCGCCTACTTTTTCAAAAATCCGATATAAGACCACAATGAATTTTGATTTTGAATATAGTTTTTCAACCATCAAATTTTCAACATACCATTCCATACCAAATATATTGCATTACCACCTCCATCCTCGTAAGTTCTAATTAAATCCTGCTTGGCTATATAATGACATTTATTCCGCCATATGAAATCAAAATTTAATTTGTTGATAGTTTTAACTATTTGGGGTGCTATTGGAAGGGAGTAAGCCGGATATATTAATCTAGAAACTGTCCATTTTAGTTAACAATATTCTGCCAAAAATGGAAAGATCTCTTAGCCATCTATTTAGAAATGATTTGCAGTTATCAACATTGTCTTTTATGTTTCGTTTATCAGAAATTGTTTTGTCTTTAGTCACCAATACCCAAGTATTTGAATAAAAAATAAAAATAAAAATGCTGTCAATAAAAAAATAAAAATAAAAGTTCTATCAGACGGGCTTTGGTTCTACTAGCGATTTGATTGGAGACCAACAGCCAATCACAATTTACCTTTAATTTTCCGATTGGTTGATTTTGTGGCACACTTGTAAGCTGTTGCAAGTTGAGCGAGCGTGGGTGTCAAGAGTTGAGCGCGCACAGAATTAAGAGGTTGAGAGAGAGAGAGAGAGAGAGAGAGAGAGAGAGAGAGAGAGAGAGAGACTTGACAGAGCGCAAGAATAAGTTTGTGAGAGAGCACCTGAGTAAACTGCGTGAGATGGGTTATTATTGCACGTTAATATGGATAATAGCAAATACATTTATTGAGCACGGAATCGTTTTTTCTTTGCCGAAACGAATTTTTTTTTTGCGATTGTTGATTTCTGTTTAAAATATAATGCAATGTGCTTGCAAAATATAGTTCTCTGTGCTCAAAATGTACAATTACTCGCTCAGGATTGAGTCACACATATAACGCCATAGCTGTACAGCTGTAGTAAACAACAGCGCGCGCCTGTGCCGTTCATTCATTCATTCACACACAGACACGCGATTCATATTTAAACAGTATTTTGCGGTTTACAGGCACTATTTCATATAGCGATTAGAACAAAGCACTTAAGAATAAATAGCCTAACTAACTATCACATCAGCTTGATTCGTTGCTCCTCGAAATGAAACTACCAGCACTTCTGAGGTAAGTTTTTCCAGGATTATTAGATAGTATTATTCCTCACAGCGTAGCAAGAAGACGTAAAGTAAATGATTCTTATTAAACTTGATGTGTTTTATCCAGCTGTTGTGGGCGCTGAGACGTATGTGTGGCTTGCCTCAGATTATTTGCGTTTGAATAGCGCGCGGTCTCAGTGGGCGTGGTCACATTAACACTGAATGAGCTATAATGAGCTGTAAGGAAAACGACTGACATCTCTCTCTTTTCGTACAGATTACATAAACTGAGAATATTTGTTTTTTTATAAAAATTACTTCATTTAAAAGAAGAGAATTCATGCCTGTGTGCCTGTATTCCTGCGTGACTGAGTATTCGCTGAGTTACAGTTCATTTTCGGACGCGTTTCAGAATGGACTTCACTGACAGAGAGAATGCAGAACTCGCATCATGGTTTTTTTTCTTTATTTGGCGAAAAGCACAACACTTTGTTTTTATTGTGAGTATCCACAAAAAAGTAGACATTTAATAGGATCTAATGATGTACAACACTTAGGCCCTGTCCCATTTCTCCCCCCTTAAAACTTCCACTTGGTTTTGAGTGCCCTCGACAGTAAAGTCCCCTCAACGAGGGAAGTGGGGGTGAATATCTTTCCCTATGAAATGGGACACCACTATATGCAAATTAGCATAGAAAACGTGCTCACCTACGTGACGTGCAGTGTCGACGTGTCTACCAGTAGTAGCCTACTATTTTCATTCAGTCATTTTGTCATATTTGTGCAACGTCTCTTGCGCGGATCATTGTGCTTTTAATAGCTCCTTTGAGATGACAGCGCGCTGTGAAGGGAAAGATGATGCGCTAGACGAACGCGGCTAGTTTTTAATAGTTTTACCTCATTTATCATCTTTTTATAATCCTTGGAAGTCAAAATCGAAATCGAAAATAAAATTAGATGAACTACCCAGATCAGATGTATATTTGATGGGCAGACTCTCTCGAAGCACTAAATGTCTAAGATAGCTAAGCTTCGTGAAATATTTGGAAACATAAGTTTCAAAACTCAACAGTCCATTGGATGTGCATCAAACTAACATATTCCAACATATTTCGAAATTTTAACATGCTTATTTGCGAAAATTTACTTAATTCAATTGTTCCTTTCCAGCGGTGTCCGCCATCTTGTTTGAAAAATTTGGCCGGCTCACTGAGTTCGCAAGGTATCCTGGGTAATTTCATCTCCCACTTCGTTTTAAGCCTGCATCGGACCTCACTATGTTTTGAGGGTTGATTTTAAGGGAAGAATAGCACTCCCCCTTGCTCCCTAAAGTTTTGGGACACCCTACCCCTACACGAGAACACGCAAAAACGAGGGTTAGGGAAAAAATCTAGGGGAAGGGGAGTATTTTTGAGTCTCTTTTGCACTGATAAGAAAAAAAGTGAGCTCGTCGCGCCGGCGCGATAGCCGACCCCAGAGGGTTAAAACCATGTCAAGAAGCGGCACAAGTGGCATAGCGGGATAAGGAGGGTGGATGATTAGCGAGGGATACCCAGTTCGTCTACCCGTCACAACATATCGTGTGAACATATTACTGACAATTTGATCATTTAATTAATAGTCTATATTTTACTGATAACAAACTAAAATAAAGTTTGAGTTCAAATAAATGTTACTGGAATAATTTGAGGAATGTTTCATTTGCATAGAACGTGTTGTCTTTCTTAACAAGTCTTTGTAAAGTCTTCGTCGTCGGTTAGGAACCTGGGTGTGCTCTTTGATACCAACCTTTCTTTTGAATGCCACGTGTCTAGTATCTGTAAAACTGCATTCTTCCATCTTAAAAATATATCTAAAATACGCCATATGCTCTCATTGGGAAATGCGGAACAATTAGTTCATGCGTTCATGACCTCAAGGCTAGATTATTGTAATGCTCTACTGGGTGGTTGCCCTGCACGCTTAATAAATAAACTACAGCTAGTTCAAAACGCTGCAGCTCGAGTTCTTACCAGAACCAGGAAATATGACCATATTAGCCCGGTTCTGTCAACACTGCATTGGCTCCCTATTAAACATCGTATAAATTTTAAAATATTGTTGATTACTTACAAAGCACTAAATGGTTTAGCTCCGCAGTACTTGAGCGAGCTCTTAACGCATTATAGTCCTTCACATCTATTGCGATCTCAAAATTCCGGCCAGTTGATCATACCTAGAATATCTAAATCGACTGCTGGCGGTAGATCCTTTTTTTTTATTTAGCACCAAAACTTTGGAACAGTCTTCCTACCATTGTCCGGGAAGCAGACACACTCTGTCAGTTCAAAGCTAGACTAAAAACACATCTCTTTGACCTAGCATAAACATAATACATTATAGACTTCTATAATTCAATGTTAGGCTGCATAGATTAAGATCAGCCGGAACTGGGAACACTTCCCTTAAATCTTGATATACTCGTTACATCATAAGAAGAATGGCATCTACGCTAATATTAGTGTCTTTGTTTATCCCGAGGTTTTCCCGCAGCCTGCCGGATCTAGGCCATATCCAGATCTGACGAAGGAGATGCGCCTGGACCCGATGACAATGCAGTGCTGAAGTGTCAACTATCCTCTCCCTATGGAGGATCCCTTTCCCACTCTACAGATAAAGCATTGTTGAAAATCCGGCTCGCGTACCCCGAAGTGATAAAATAAAAAAAATTCTGTATCAAAATTTATAGGCAAGACAAGTAGTTTGTTTAGGCATGGGTTGTATGGAATTACAAACCGGCGGACATATTTTCAAAAGCACATAACTATAGAATCAATTCCTAATGCGCATCTGACCGCCGTCAGCATTAATCACAGGTTCGCGTTTAAAGTCTGATCATTTCGACGGAGGTGAATCAATCAAAATTAACTTTAGCTGGAAATAACATTATTCAAGAACCGCTATAAAGCCAAAACAATCTCTTCTACCTTAAATTATATGTTTATCTCTGTAAAGCTGCTTTGAGACAATCCATTGTTAAAAGCGCTATATAAATGAAGATGACTTGACTTAACGCCGTAATGCACCTTCGCGTGAAGTGGAAAATCGATTCCTGAGCCATCGATGATAACTAATTCTGCACCTTCACCTTCACACCTTCGAACGTAAGAGGCAGCGTGTTAAGAAGCTTCCTAAGGGACACTTCGGGGAACACACTTAAAAACATAAACAACTTTGGTAAGATATATCTTTCGAGTCTTCTTAGCGCGCTAAGAGTGAGCGTTATCGGGGAACCAGGCCCTGCTTAATATCTGCTCACACTTTATGAAAAATACATTCGACTGACTATAAGTAACTTTATAACTACATACTAACCCAAACCCTAACACCTAACCTTAACTCAACAGTCTACTACAGTCTAGTAATACTCTATAGCTGGGTTTCAGTCACGTGATTGTGATGACGCGCGAAATTCAGATGGAGGGCAGGGAGTGAAGAGCGCAATGGACGAGATGGAGGAAAGTCCATACTGTACTACTTTACACGCTATTACAAGAGAAAGATATAAACAAAAAATCAAACCTATGTTGGACGTGATCCTTACATTATGAAGAGGAGCGATTTTTCAACTGAATTTAAAGATTTTCCTGCCATCGAGGCGGTAGATATCAGCAACTAACTCGTCTTACAGACATACTTTGAATTTACAAAGTTCGGAAACGTTACACGTTACACAAACATAGCCACTTAAGTTGTATTAACTCACCTTTGATGAAGTGATCACTGCACACACGGGCATTTTCCCATTCGGCTACTCCCGACCGCAGATGTAGGTTTGCAAGCCGTTTTTCCGGAGTTTTTCGGTCAATTTCTTGCATTTTCCCCCCTTATGAACAACAACTTTTGGTACACGATAAAAACTCATCGTGGTTTGATTGATTTAAGTAACCATAAACGACGTAAAACATAGGCATTTTGAGTTTGTTATAGTGCTTTCTAAATACAGCAAATCACTTCCTGCCCTCCATTTGCATTTCGCGCCATGGCAACGCAGTGGCGTGACGTCATATGAAAACAAGCTATTGAGAGTTAGTTAACATGTAGTTGCAAATTTACTTTAGTTAGTAGAATGTCTAATGTGGACCATCAAAATAAAGTGTAACCAAAATGTACCATAATGTCTTAAGATATCATGTTCAGTGGACATTATTTAAAAGGCCTATTGTCAATTGTTTTAGTCAAACATCAACATCAATGTATAAAACAATTCAGCCCACAGAACTGACTGTACATCTGTTCTGACCACATATTTTTCAGTGGTGTGAAATTAAATGTACCATTTAATTCAAATAAAAAAATTCAAAATTTCCTTTGTGTAACATATTTTGTACTATTATTGTGAATAATATTTTTAATTAATCAATTATTAAATTTATCAAAATTAAAGCAACATGTAGTGCTATCCAAAGATGTAAGTGCAATGCAATGTTTGCCTCTGAGTATTGGCTCTTGTGTTTCACATCAATGGTACCGTCCTCCTTTGTCACTTAGGATTGTATAAAGCTAGGACCCTACCCTGAACAGGAACTCTATACCAGCCCAGCCTCTGAGATGAGAGGAGCCACTGTGGTTCTACTTGCTCTTCTGACTAGAGCACTGAACCCTTGCTGTACATCACTTAGCCTAGGAGATGCTGAGAGCCAAAATGATAAAAGTGAACATTCAGCTGTCAAAGTTAGCAGGGCCTTGACATTTAATAGAAGACATGTACCGATAACATGTCAAGGGTGGGTATGATTTGTTTCAAGTTAATTTACTCATGTACTTTTTTATTTACAATTAGTTTACTAATGTTTGCTATGTCACTGTCAAAAATGTATACATTCATTATTAGAAAGACATATTTGAATACTGCTGTATAATATTGTACGATGACAAGGTGAAGATGTGATTTTAACATAAAATGTTAGACACATGACAGAAAATGTGATTATGTTATTCCATGGTGCTGTGATTAAATAATGATGTGCATTTGCTTTTGGAGACAGTAAGTCTAAGATCTCCTGTTTGTCTTCTTTCAGCTGCCTTGTAGAGAAATATCAATCTGTGCACTTGTTGATCCTTTCTGTGGAAAAACCTGAGGCGTTCTCAGTGCAAATTATTATTTCAATACGCCCGACGATACTCTGTCTTTGTGAAGTCCTGAATAGGGAGGTCCTGGGTGATCAGCACAAACTGGAGCCCAATCAGACCAACCTGGGCTTACATAAGGTGAGCATTGTTAACACAGATTACTAAATGCGAAGAAAAAAATGCAATTTTAAATCTCTCTTTTTTATTTATGTCTAGGCTTTCAATCTGTCTTCAAGCATATGTTTAAACTACAGCCATGTGTATCTCCTGCTGTTAAATTCTATGAACAGTTTTTATCTGGAAAATGGAAAATTTTCAGGCAGTGTCTGGACAATTGCACTTCACATAATGTGTGAACTGAATGTCAAAAATCACACAAGAGGAATGAACTGTGTGTGCTTCAAAGTTAATTTGTTTCTGGCTACAGAGGACCAGGTGGAAATAACAGATAAACTGTGCATTATAACTGGGGCCTGGTTTATTTCAGCTAACTTCTATGAATCGAATGAGTCCCATGCGCCGAGGCTCAGTATGTTCTTACCTGGTGTGAAACTGTCAGAGCCAGCAGTGAAAGCTCTCATTGGTACCTTTCTCAGGCAGACAGATCACTGGATCATGTCTGCCTTGATCTGTGTGCATACTCCAATGCGTTGCAAGCTTGTACTGTCACTCCACAGATCTTTGAACATGATCTCCCTCATGAGAGGAAATTGTGAGCTATACCAGGTACAGATTTCTGTTCCATGAATGTTGTCCCTACATTTAATCTAAAATAGCATTACTAATAATAATAAGAATTTAGTTAAGATTAGGAAATAATTGCACTTCTAAATCAATATATGCTTATATCTTTATTGGCAGTTCATTTTGAGATGTTCACTGGACAAACAGAGGGAGTTAAACCAAATGGTTAAACACTGCTTCAGATCAAATATGCTCACCTGCACAGACATATGGAAGCATAAAGGTGAACTAATTTAGTCTTTTTGGTTTGTATATGACGTGTTACTTTGTTTAGGGAGCACATATTTGATATGGCATTATAACCAACTTGATGTGCTTTTCATTTCATGTGTACTTGTAGAAATCAGTCCACTACAATGGCAGATCTGCACTCAACTACTCAGCAGAGGCCTGATTCACCAGTGGATTATGAGAGTGCTGCTAATCACAGTTTTCCTGTTTTTAATTGGCCAGACTACAGTTGTGACATATATGAGCTGTACACAAAGATATGTTTTTACCCACAGAGTCAGGAACTCAAATCTAAGATTTGTGCTGCTTTTTACAATCTCATTGTACTCTTTGAGTCCACATACTGGACAATCAACTGCTTGTTCCTGCAAACTTCACCACACAGCATTTGGGATTACTTTTGTCCTCTGTATCTCCTGTGTTCTGGGGAAAACAATAGTGGTGTTAATGGCCTTCAAGGCTACAATTCCAGGCAATAATGTTATGAAATGGTTTGGGCGATTGCCACATAGACTCAGTGTTCCTGCATTTACTATGACACAGATCCTTGTTTTTGTGTTTTGGTTTTCAATATATTCACCTCCATTTAACCTGAGTATGAACTCTTACCAAGAAAAGATGATCATACAATGTGATGTACTCTCTGCAATTGGTTTTTGTCTTAGTTTTTATCACTTGGTGCTCAGCTTTATTCTGACTTTTCATGTATGTAACCTGCCATTTAATGTTGCCTGTTACTCAGCGTTGGACATCCATCCATTTATGGGGGTGACAACAAGAATATCGCTCAGAACATTATTAAGGTAAAGCTGGCCTGGTTGAAGGCCAAATGCAAATACAAATGTATATGAAAAAAGTTTATACTTAGGTTACATAAAAATAAAAATGAACACATGCTCATTTCTGATATTTAAATGTTTTAATTTGAGTGTCAAAAGGTCACTCAAAAAAATCTCAATTGTTTGAAGAAGCCATTATAAAAAACTGATGTCATGCTTTGCATTTTTGAACTACACAGGTGGAAAAAAAGCTGCATTTTACAAACTTGGACCCAAGGTGTATACAACATATTATTTACTGTAAGTTAATATCAACTGTAATGTGTTTCTTATACTGTTTATATACACAGTTAAGGGAATAACATAAGTCAGTCAATAAAGACAGTCAAATTCAGGAGGTCTTCAACCCTGCTCTTGGGGACCCACTGTTCTGCAAAGTGTATTTCCAACCTCCTTCAGCACACCTGCCTGTGTATTTTCTAGCGATCCTGAAGAGCTTGATAGACCCTTTTCACATTTCCAGGGTTCTCAGAAGATGATGAAAGGGAGACGACAGCAAATATCATTTTTGTATTTCCATTTGCTCCAATAGCAAAAGAAAAAATCTGTGATAGAGTTTTCATGACTTTTCAAAAGAGGGAAAATATACAGAGAGATACAAATATGAAAAAAATGTATTAGATTTCTGATGTTGATAACTGGAAACTTGTGCAGTACGTTTGTATTAAATGTTCTATGAGATGTGTATTTTGATATCAAACCATATTTGACACTTAAGCTCCATTCCTCTGTGTTGAAAAATGTAGTTAAACACTACTTTAAATGTTCTCAATAAGAAAATGAAACTGGCGAATGAAAAAATGCAGAATTTAAGCATTTCATTCAATGCATTTACTGTTTTTTTGCCACCCAAAGCTATACCGCACATACATTTTTAACAAGCCATTTTGTCTCCTCTCAGTTGAAATGTTATGCCTGTGAAAGCAGCAAACGAATAATCTGACTCTCTACAGCAAATTCTCTAAATTAGAAAACTAACTGAATTAACTCACCATGGCATACCTGTCAAAAAAACCTTGCACCTCAACGCCACGTTTTGTAGGGGAAAACATTGAATTTGTCATTACATACTTTTACTGTTACAACACTATTGTGAACACTATATCACTTATACATTAAATTAAATTTAAATATAAAAGAGTATATTTCTAAAGAACTTACCAGGAATTATGAATAATGCCTCTAATCTTGAATGAATGAATGAGGCATTTATATAGCGCTTTCATTGTACTACTGTACACCCAAAGCGCTTTACAATCATATCAGGGGTTCTCTCCTCAACCAGCACCAGTGCTCTTAATGTGCTCTTAGTGCTCAGGAGTCGTAATCTTTAATTGTTCTCGCGCTGCTAGTCAACTGGATTTCAAATTTGAACGAAGCCTGCGCAATCGCATAATGCCATACCACAGTAAGTTATTGTGAATTGTTATTATTGTTATTGGTGGCAGGGGGGGTTGGTGGCGGGGGTTTGGCGGGGGGGTGGTCGAGCTCACTTTCGGCCGCCCGGGTTCTGGAGGGGCGGCTGCCGTCTGTGAGGGAGCGGAGGAGTCGCTGCCGTTCGCCATGGGCCAGAGCCTGCTGCCACCTGCCTTGATGGGGAGGAGCAGGGAACGGGGGACTCCTGCTGACTGTCCGAACCCGGAGGCGCTGTCAAGCCGTCCACCGAAGTCTATTCAGCACCACCACCAGGCACCGCGGAGAACATCGCCGAGCTGGTGGAGGACCAGATGACAGTGCGTTGTGGGAATCGGACCAATAATTTTTTTCTCTTTCCCCCTCTCGTCCCTGTCACTCCTCACGCTTCGTGTCCTTATCTCTCGCCTCGTCTATCCATACCCCCAGGTGTCGCGGCCACCGTGACCGGTCCCCCTGGAGGAGGTGGAGGGGGGATGAGTAGAGCGAGGGGCGATGGGGGTATGTGGCGAGCAGGACCGGTGGCGGGATTGCTGATGAGCGACACCTGCGTGACGCACTGGTCTCGTATCTCTCAAAGAGGAGCGAAAGCATAAAAGGAGGAGCGACAACAGTGAAGATCGAGAGAGGCCAGGCCTGGATTTATGTTGTGTTTTGTTTATGTTTTATTATATGTGACAGCAGTCATCCGTGAGAGGCTGCTGTCTTTACTTTAGTTTTGTATGTGTTTATTTATGTTATTAAAGGAGCCGTATGTAGGATTGTGGCCAAAACTGGTACTGCAATCACTTTAAAAATACCATAGAGCGCTGTATCCCCTCCCCCTACCCCCTGACTCGAGGTTGCCAGATTAGCTGCAGGATTCAGCAGAAACGTAGGCTGCTTCCAATGGCAAGTGACGACGATACGTACACAGTAAGTTTTTGGTGTGTTGAGGTGTTGAGCTGGGTGTTGAGGTGCTGGAGCCATAATAGCTGAAGAGATAAGCGTTTTTGATTTTATATTTAATTTGATTTTATTTAGTTATTTTAAACATATAAATACAATTACAATTTTAAAAAAGGCTGTGGAAAAATAAATGTATAATAGTAAAACAAAACAAAAAACATATAACCACAAAATAAAACTTCCTTATTTTTAAAGAAGAAAAAAAAAAATCGATTTACAAGTGCTAAAGTTTTTTCATAAGCGGGCTAACAAATAACCAAAACATTTACCACAGCAATTATAACGCCGGACAAATTCAATATCACCAATGGCTATCACAGGGTTGTTTCCAGTTTCATCATAAAATATTGTTAGAGTAACTAAACAATGTTCATACAGGTCAACTTGCAGCATGTGTAACTTAGTCCACGATATACGCGAAGAACGAATGACGAATCATTTTTTCTGAGGTAAAGTTAGGCTTCTGTCTCAATTACGCTTCAAATTGCCATAATGGGAGTGCTAATGTTGTTTTCCTCTGCGTCTCAGCATAAGGACAGAGAAACTGGCTCCTATAATACATTGCTAATGTTAGCATCCATCCATGTGAGCTTACGTTACGTTACTTTGCACGAACATGCATAACTTTGTTCGACTGTCATGAATATATGAAATGTCCATTGACATCAAGTACAAGTTAGCCAAGCATAGATGAATCTTACCTGTCCAGGAGAAAATTAGCAACGTTGGCGTCTGTGTTCAAATTCTTCTCCGTTTTCAGCCGTCTCCATCTTTCAAAAGCATCTCCAATGCAAATTCTGGTTTTATTTCTGACTTTGTCACGACGAATTTCCGAATCATAACGAGGTCTTTTTGATTTAGTAACGTTAGACATCTTTATCCGACTACAGTTAGGGTAGATTAGAGCAAAGCTGGCAAACCGGATCCCGAAACACTACTGACTTCGTGATTGGTGGATAGGTGGAGGGTGGCGCATCAGACCAAAACACAACATGACAACATCAACATCAGTTGAGGGCTGCAAGTCCACTTTTTAAATGACAATATCCTAGCCATACTACTGTTGTCAGTGATATAAGTATTTGAAATAAACATGATTTCTTAATGTGTGGAGTACTGGGACGGGTGCTAAAGGACTGTGCGTCCGAACTAGCAGAAGTTTTTACCATCATCTTCAACTTGTCACTGTCCAGGTCATGGGTTCCATCATGTTTTAAAGCAGCATCAATTATTCCTGTCCCTAAACAAGCCAATGTCACATGCCTGAATGACTATAGGCCTGTTGCACTTACATCTATCCCTGCAAAGTGCTTGGAGCGGCTGGTCATGAAACACCTAAAAAAGGCCATACCACCAGCTTTAGACCGGTACCAGTTTGCATATAAGGAAAATAGATCAACGGAGGATGCCATTGCTATGGTGCTTTACCTACTGTTGGAACATCTAGAGCATAAAAACACCTATGCACGGCTGCTTTTCATTGACTTTAGTTCAGCCTTCAACACAATACGGCCAAATACACTTCTGCTGAAAGTGTGTAATCTTGGATTGAACAAGTCACTATGCTACTGGATAGTGGATTTTCTAACCAACCGCTCCCAATGTGTGAAAATAGGCAAGCACGTTTCTGACACCATATACATCAACACTGGTGCACCTCAAGGCTGCATGCTCAGTCCCCTACTTTACACATTTTACACACATGACTGTTCCGCTTTTTTTCCCACTAATCATGTCATTAAATTTGCCGACGACACAACTGTGCTTGGCCTCATTACAGCCAGCAATGAGAAGGCATACAGGGCGGAGATCGAACTGTTAAATAAGTAAACAGTTATAAACAGTTACCTATTTAAGCATCAAGGTGGTAAAATATAAACGCTGTCAGCCAACATCGGTTAAAAACTTGTATGCTACACTGAGATTCGATCTCGGGTCAATTGAAGCTCCTTGAATCTCGAACTGTTGCGTTAACCACTGAGCTACCATATGCTGTATGCTGTACTCCAACTGTATGCTGTTCGAAAGCCTCATTGATGTAGCCTAAATGTTTTTTTATTGCAATGTTTTATGTTGAATTGTTTTCATTATTTATTCAATTTAATTTTAGTAGCCTAATTTCAGCATTGTGATTATTAATTATTTTAACTACGTTTCACTTGAATTCATATGCTACCAGCTTTCAATCGCTCTGAATGCGCGGCAGCAGATTACGCAATAGAGAGAATAAACGAACACTTTTCAGAGTCTATGATTGTAGCGCCTCTTAGCGGTAAAAGGCTGCAAATACACCACACATTTTACCGCCGCGGTGGAACGGCTGATGTGGGCGTTGTCATGGCTTGCCTCAACATTTGCGTTTGAATAGCGCGCGTCCTCCGTGGGCGTGTCAGATTAACGCGTAATGAAGTGTAATGAGCTGGGGAAAAAAATACTGAAATCACTCTCTTTTCATACAGATTACATAAACAGAGAATATTTGTTTTTTATATAAAGTACTTCATTGAAAAGAAGAGAATTCAAGCTTCATAAAGAAAAATCTCTCGTGCCTGTATGACAAGTATTTGCGGAGTTATAGTTAATCTTAGGACGCGTTTCAGAATGGACTTCACCGACAGAGAGAAGGCAGAACTTGCATCATGTTTATTTTTCTTTATTTGTCGAAAAGCACAACACTTTGTTTTTATTGTGAGTATACAGAAAAATAATAGACACTTAACATGATCGATTGATGTATACCACTTATATTTAAGATCAAAATCAACAGAGTATTTTGAGTCTCTTTTGCACTGATAAGAAAAAAAGCGAGACAATCGCGCCGGCGCGATAGCCGACCTCAGAGGGTTAACAGAGTGGTGTAAGAACCATAACCTGTTACTAAACATCAGAAAGACAAAGGAAATCATAGTTGACTTTCGTAAATTAAACAATCTAGGTCATTCATCCCTCAACATCAACGGAGAGGCAGTCGAGAGGGTGAAACACTTTAAATTTCTGGGTGTTACTATGTCGGAGGACCTGTCCTGGGGCAGTAGCATTAGTACAGCGGTAGGGAAGGCCCATCAGCGGCTCTTTTACCTGAGGAAGCTGAGAAGAGTGAAACTCCCCCAGAGGCTTATGATAAATTTTTACAACTGTGCAATCCAAAGTGTGCTAACTTATGGGCTGTTGGTGTGGTTTTCTAGCTGCACCACAGCTGAACGACAGTTGATTCAGAAGGTGGTGAAAACTGCAGGCAAGATCATCGGGACTACCCTCCCGGAGATCTCATCTGTGTACACCACCCGTTGTCTGCGTAAAGCACACAACATCATAAGAGACCGGTTCCATCCAGCACACGGCTTGTTCCGCCTGCTGCCGTCGGGCAGGAGGTACAGGTCTCTTCCAGCTAGAACCACTAGAATGGCCAACTGCCTCTACCCTCAGGCAGTTCGACTGCTGAATGAGCACCTTTCCGGACTACCTCCTTCTATTATTTAACATTAACCAACAACTGCAATAACTGTGAACTGGACTCTGCATTGTTGCAGCACACATAATTATACATTTTCATTGATTGGTAGTGATTCACCTTATATGCCCCTTCTTTGTCTTTGTTTATATGCGTCACTATGGCCCTATTTGTGGTGCTAGTATGGACTTTATCATCCAATAATTGTAACTGGACTGTGCACCTCTATAAGTGATTCCACTTGATATTCCTTTGTCTTGGTAGCTGTCTGTTGCGGTGCCCTGTAAACAAACTGTTTTTAATGGTGATCTTTTGCACTTTATGAAAACCACTGTCGATTGTTGCTCTGATGTAATTTCGTTGTACTTACAATGACAATAAATAATAATAATAATAATAAATAATAAATGTCTAGTGACATATCAGGGCCTTTTTATGATTAATTGAAATAAATTTCTTACATACAGCTCCTTTAAAGTTTGTGAACGTTCGCCGCTTCCTGCCTCCTTCTTCCCATAACATCTAACCTCGTTACAAATGCATTGCAAACTACAGCTACATCTTGTAAAATGTTTAACCCTCTGGGGTCTAAGGTGTTTTTGGGGTCCTTGAGATGTTTGGACATGCCCTGACATTTGTGCTTTTTTCAGTTGCTTATAAACATATTAAAGGGGGGGTGAAATGCTATTTCGTGCATAGTGAGTTTTTTTACACTGTTAAAGAGTTGGATTCCCATGCTAAACATGGACAAAGTTTCAAAAATTAAGTTGTACGTTTGATTGAGTATTTCTGTTCTCAAAATACTCCTTCCTGGTTGTCACAAGTTTCGGAAAGTTTTTTTTGATAATGGCGTCAGATGCGCCAGAATTTCAGAAGGGCACTTCTCTCGGAAGGGCGCGCGCGCAGCTGTAGAGCGATAGCCGTAACCTATGCCCATCAAAGCCCTGTGCATCGGCTGCGCTGCGATATGTCACCAAAGAAGTGTGTTTTCGGTTGCCAAGGCAAGACAACACTGCACAGATATGGCGTTATATATGTGCCTCATTCCTGAGCGAGTAATTATAAGTTTTGAGCACTGATAACTATATTTTGCAAGCACATTGCATTATATTTTGAACAGAAATTAACAATCGCAAAAAAAAAAAAAATCGTTTGAGCAAAGAAAAAACCATTCCGTGCTCAATAAATGTATTTGCTATAACGTGCAATAATAACCCTCTCACGCAGTTTACTCAGGTGCTCTCACAAACCTCACGCAGTTTACTCAGATGCTCTCACAAACGTATTATCTGCGCTCTGTCAAGTCCCTCTCTCTCTCTCGCTCAACCTCTTAATTCTGTGCGCGCTCAACTCTTCACACACACGCGCGCTCAAGTCTTGAGACACACGCGCGCTCAACTCTTCACACACACACGCTCACTTAACTTGCATCAGCGTTACAAGTGTGCCACAAAATCAACCAATCGGAAAATTAAAGGTCAATTGTGATTGGCTGTTGGTCTCCAATCACCACGCAGCACAAAGAAGACGAAAAATGTATTTTATGGATAGATGTCTTCTCTAGCCACCATCAAACATGACAGTCTGCGGCTGTGCTAGCGTTTAGAATGCTTGAAAGGGATTAGTCAAACTAACTTTAGTCACAATAGGAGATATACTGTAATATTATAAGCTAAACAACACAACAGCATTATACTACATAAAACTAACAAGGCACTTTTAAGTTAATAATAATAAAAAATACTTACCAAAATAAGTTTTAATCCATTAGTCTCGTTGTAGTCTGTTATTTTTTCGATTTTTTTTTCAGTAAGCTTCCGGGATGCTGTAGATAGTTCTACCCAGAGGTTCTAGACGGGCTTTGGTTCTACGGGTCATTCTACGGAAATGTCAATTTTTCTGTCCCTAGCCTTTACAGAAATATTACACTTAAAAAAACACTTTAGAATTACAATTCATTTACATTTTAAAATAAAACAATATGTTATTTGAACAATTACACCACCTTGAGCCATCAAGTGGCAATATTTTATTTTTTATTAACTATATAGAATTCCAAGCACCACAGAAGTGCTCGTCCCCACAGTCATGTACAGAGGGAAAATGCTTTATTTGGAGGTCAATAACAGTTTTTTTTACACCATTTAAAATAGAATAATGTATACCTAACTATCTAATATATTATGTAAATGACATAAAAAAACGAAATGCAGAATAAATATTATCAAATTTATAATGAAAGTAGTGGTCCCCTGGAGTTGTGTCACTGGTGTTACCGTTAAACAAAAATCTCTTATTTTGAAATAAAAATCACACTGATGACATCACTTTAATTCCTTCTTCCAATTTGCTGAATTTCTATGAAGAAAAGCCCATAATAAATCCTCTGTCTCTTTTCAGTTATCAGAAATATTCTCATTTATCTCATGATTTCATATAAAGCTTTTAGTTGAAGTCACTGGTATGACCTACTTTGTTGTTAGGTAATTGTAAAAAAAAAAATGAGAATACAAATGGATTAAACTACTTAGTTTAGTTAGTATACCATGATTGACAACATATGTTTGATACCTTGCAGCAGCCATTTTGTAAAATGAATTTTTCATGAAAATTGTCACTGGTGTTACTGTCACTGGTGTCACCTTTCTTATGGGTAACACAAGTAACACCAGTGACTCCCATTTATAGATAAACTTTATTCAAAGCTATTCATTTAGATTATATGCCAAATGTAACAATTTAGTCTCATCTACTTAATTATAGTTGAAGAATAATGATCTTTGGTCTTTTGCATGTCATTGGTGATTCATTGTGTCACTGGTGTTACTGTCTTTTTTTCTGTCACATTAAATACAATGCCATATCCGACATGATAATAATTTTATATCCTTTTAATTCTGCTACACTCCAAAGTTAAGATTTAAAGGATTGCATCATTACTTGATTTTAACTTGTTTTCAAATATTTTCATTATTATAGCAAATACAAGGTTGCGCAAACTAACTAACCTCATTCAAGCACACTTTTAACAAACCTGATTCAAATAAATAAAACATAATCTCCTTATTTGTTGCATTATTATTATTTTTTTGGTAACTCTGACTACATGTGCTGAAAAAAATTGAAATAATATTTCATAAAAACATTTAATATTGCCAATGAAGTAAGGTAACACCAGTGACAAAAAAACGGTACATGCGGTCTTTAAATAAAAAATATAAAAAATCATTAAGCTGTCATTTAAGCGTATTCATAAAGCCAAAGGGTAATCTAATAATGTGGTGTAAGTTTAAATGTTAGAAAAAGAAATACATTTTAAGACATCTTGCCATACCAAAAGTGGACGTTTCTGTAGAATGATCCTACTAGCGATTTGATTGGAGACCAACAGCCAATCACAATTGACCTTTAATTTTCCGATTGGTTGATTTTGTGGCACACTTGTAACGCTGATGCAAGTTGAGCGAGCGTGTGTGTGAAGAGTTGAGCGCGCGTGTGTGTCAAGACTTGAGCGCGCATGTGTGTGAAGAGTTGAGCGCGCACATAATTAAGAGGTTGAGCGAGAGAGAGAGAGAGAGAGGGACTTGACAGAGCGCAGATAATAAGTTTGTGAGAGCACCTGAGTAAACTGCGTGAGAGGGTTATTATTGCACGTTATAGCAAATACATTTATTGAGCACGGAATCGTTTTTTCTTTGCTCAAACAATTTTTTTTTTGCGATTGTTAATTTCTGTTCAAAATATAATGCAATGTGCTTGCAAAATATAGTTATCTGTGCTCAAAACTTATAATTACTCGCTCAGGAATGAGGCACATATATAACGCCATACACAGATTCCCAAAGAATCAAGCGTTAAGGGACCAGTGGATGGAGTTTGTATTTCCAGAACATCAACACAGTTGTGCAAATGTTCTTGTTTGTTCCATGCATTTCGAGGATTTTTTTTTTTTAAACAAGGCCCAGTTCGATGCCGGATTTGCTAATCGTTTAGTTCTCAAGGATGGAGCAGTCCCAACAATAAAGGATAACGGTCTTGCGTTGGAACCGCAGGCGGTGAGTAGAACTGCTTAAAATATCTGTGTGTCTATCACGGTCTATCGGCGTGTAAATTAAGCACAGCAAGTAGGCTAAACAACATGATCACGTATAGTTAATGTATCTATGGAGCATGCGATGTATAGTGTGTGCTTGTTTAAATACATTTGTTTAGGTGGCTACTGTAGGTGTCTGTTTGTTTATTGTAAAACCAAATCATGTCTTCATAAACCACGAGTAGACACACAAATGTTCTAAAACTCGCACATGACATGGTGTTCTAAAAACACAGCGCTCAAGTTCAAATCATTTATCATTTTAAAAAACACTCGAGACCTTGTGTTTTTCTCCCATTTCACTGCCCATCACACGTTTTTGTGAGCAAAAATGCGTTCTGTATGAACGTATTCATACAGTATTGTTTAGATTTGTATTGTTTAGATCCTTGTTCTGCAGGGATTACTATTTGATTGTAGTCTAGCAAGGTGATTATTATGAAATTCTTGTTTCAAGTAAAGAATCACATTTTGGTATTTAATTATTTATTTAATTCTTTATTTATAGAGCACATCTACATATGTTCCAACCAGCCAGGACGTGCCTTTAATCAAGCACATGGAATGTCAAACAGAACATAAAACAACTGTGTCTGCTGAAGTGCAACCCAAACCACTAATGAAATCTATAGGCATTCAGTGTACTTTTTTCCCATCTCAAAAAACAGCTGCCACAGTTTTCTTTCAAGAAACAGACAGGACATTTACGGAGCAAAGGTATGTATATAATATGTGAAATGGTTCATACTACCTTTACCTTATAAATCATTTTAAAGCCACTG
Source organism: Tiaroga cobitis (assembly GCA_030578255.1). Classification (NCBI taxonomy): domain Eukaryota; kingdom Metazoa; phylum Chordata; class Actinopteri; order Cypriniformes; family Leuciscidae; genus Tiaroga; species Tiaroga cobitis. Next base: position 1,852,207 of record CM060608.1, read on the forward strand.
TTTTATATTTGAAGGTGTACCTAAATCAAATATATTTTTTTACTCTGTCAGGCACACAGGCAACAGTTTCCTTTACAAGTGCTAGTACTGAGACAACACCGGATGAAACATGGAGGCATTTGACATCTACACCAATAAAGGCATCCACATCTGCACTCGGTGCAACACCATTTAAAAGGCCCCATACAGATTTGCTGGATGAGGATGAGTTTCAATCAAATTTTTCAGAAACTCAACAAAATTTAGACTCCACATATGAGCCTAGTTACTCTGTTGCAGAGCCTTCTGAAACAAGCTAATGTTGTTCAAATGTACAATTTTATTCAATATGTTTATTTTTTAATTTATCATTCTTATTCCATACTTTGCGCTTACTTTTAGTGGGATGGACATCTCTTGTGATTACACAGATGCATAGTACATTGTTTTTGAAAGCTCTCTCAGAGAGCTTTTTAAAACATGTCCTTTTTGCAAGAATAACTGCAATGTACAGCGACATCGGCTTGGGACATTTGTCTCATTCTGTCAGGTCTGCGAACACTGTCAATATACCAAAAAATGGCAGAGCCAGCCTGTGAAAGTTTATTTTATTACAATGCGCAACCTGCTAGATAAATAATCACATTTTACAAAGTTTATTGGTTTGATATCTGTATCATTACATAATGATGAAATCTGAGATATTTTTTCATAATTACTCACTCCTCCTCTCTTCTCATCCTAAGTGGGCCGTAGTCAGCTCTGTAAATGTTATTTATGTTCTGAAGTGTATAGACATTTAGGCAGTTGGCATCCAGTCCTGGATGTTCTGTCATACACTGTAGAGAGGTTGGCACCTGACGCAAGCGTTTCCTTATCTGAAGTATTAAGCGACGAGAATACTTTTTGTGCGCAAAAAAAACAAAGTATTCTCGTCGCTTGATAAACTTAAGATTGAGCCACTGTAGTCACTTGGACTATTTTAACGATGTCTTTACTAACTTTTCGAGGCCGGCAAGTTCAATCCCTGAAGAAGCCTATGGACTAGTATGGAGGAGTGATCCAGCTCTCAGATTTCATCAAAAATATCTTAATTCGTGTTCCGAAGATGAACGAAGGTCTTACGGGGTTGGAACAACATGAGGGTGAGTAATTACTGACAGAATTTTCGTTTTTGGGTGAACTAACCCTTTAATTGTAACAATTTAATACTAAAATATATTAGCTAAAATACAAGCAGAAGCTTTAGAATAATGGGTAACACTTTAAAATAACAGGGCATGAATAATCATGTACTAATACTTGAATTAATTGTAGAGATGGCCCGATACCGATACTGGCATCGGGGATCGGGCCGATACTGTCCTCATATACTCGTACTCGTACTCATAAAAAATTGCCGATATCACGCACCGATACCACGTACATTTTGCGAAACGAAACTGGCCGCCACGAGTGCTTTGTCGAGGTGAACTGAGGCATAGGAGAGTGTAATGTCCGCAGTTTGGGCTCATTTCAAGATAAAGGATGATGACAACAGCAAGGCAGACTGTAAGGTGTCGAGAGGAGGGAAGCAATCTAATAAAACATCTGAAGACGCATCATAGCGCTGAATACACTAAAGCAACTCAGCAGCCAACATTAACAGGTTTTACTGAAGCACGAGAAGATGCGAGATAATCCACGGGAACTAAAAATAACAGAAGGAATTGCTAGGCCTGTAAATCAATAGTTAATTAGTCAAATCGATAGTGAATAAATAAATTAATCGCATGATAAAAAAAATGAGCTTGATATTTTTTTCGGCCGCGATAATTTCCATTTGCATGCTTGTTTGTTTTCCTCGTTTCCTTCTACCAAAGAGACTGCTGGATGACAACTCTCGGTTCCTTAGCATAGGAGGAGATATTTCCTGATATTTCCCGACACTATCTTTGGGCCAGGCCCTTGAGAGACGTGCACTCCCAACCAGTACCGCTGCTAGCCATTTTGGTGCCCTAAGCATAATTCCTTTATGATTCCCCCCCGCCCCTAAAAAAAAAGTTTATTTTTGCCAGTTTAACTTTTTAACGCGCAATCCAACGGATCACTGAGGCGGCGGCACCATCGTTACTTTCTACAGCAATTAAATACTCTTGTTCCACCTGTTTTGTTATATACATCCCTAAAAAGTGCCTAATAATATTTATATACTGAAATAATATCGGCATTATAATTATCATGACTACGCGATATGATGATTTATTTTTCATTAGGCTATTTTTGGTGCCCCCTCAGCATTGGTGCCCTACGCACAGCGCGTGATGCGCGTGGTGGGAGCGGCGGCGCTGCTCCCAACGCAAAAGAGTGCGGCGCGGCACTAGATTTGATGGCCGCTTGCGAGCGCAGGCGCGGGCGGTAATGCACTCACTCTGTGTGTACGGGTTGCGGGAGAGTAAAACGATTCGCGGGACTACCGCAAACTACAAATATCTATGAATAAAACATAAAAACGAATAGATTTTTATTCATCTGTTGCAGAAAAGCAACAAGAACAACTAAAACAAAATAGAAACGATTTACAGGCCAGAGTTTCTATTCATAACATGTCTGCAGCGTTGAGCGATGTAGCCAATCACAGACATACGTGTTGATTTCTTGAACGCAATATTGGCCAATCAGAAGCATTTACGATAGTCTCCCCTCACCGCTCACAACTGACTTTTTGTTCAGTGCTGAATTCTGTATGCTGGCAAATCCTCTAATTATAACAAACAGAGTGTGGATATTATGAAAGATTCATTGTGCAGTCAGCTTCATTGATAATTATAGAGATGTGTGAGATTGCGATGAACTGTCAGCTTTTTAGGAATTATTAAGGGAGCGCACTTTGCACGCATTCAGTCATGCCAGACCATGCACGCAGTAGCTGCTGTCTTTTATGTTAAATTAACAGTGGTTATGTGTTAATACATTTATTATTTTACTCATTATTATTTATTTTTAGACTTGTTAAAACAGGCAGAGAAGAAAATAAAAACAGTCTTCTAACCTGTGTTCTGAAATAGTCTTCTGTCTTCTTTTCTGGGAGCCTATAGTTACTTTTGCGGTAGAAATATCGGTATCGGTACTCGGTATCGGCAAGTAGACAAATGTAAATACTCGTACTCGTATCGGTTTGAAAAAAAATGGTATCGGGCCATCCCTAATTAATTGTTACTTCAACATTAACTCATGATTAGTGAATATGTGAACTAATCATGAACCAATGAAGAGCAACCCTTAACTACAACAGGAGTCATACTGATTCATGCATGAATAACAGCAGCAAACATGTTAGTACATGTTTGATAGTGTAAGAAAAAATTAAGTGGACGTCGAAGATCTCAAAAATGAAGTTTATTACAGGATAGCAGTGGCAAGGTACATGAAGCACCTTGGGTTCAGCGGCGTCAGAATGAACCCAGAACATCTAAATCTCAAACCTTTTATCCTGGTCTTAATGTAATTAAAGTTGCTCATGTTGCAACAGCTGTGATCTGTATGTTAATGAAGTTGAGACACCCCATTGTCTGAGAAGCTTCTCAGTGTCCCACACCCATTCCCATTCTACAATTGATGATGACCATTTGCTCATGATGTGATCAACCCAAATGGTGAAGAAACAATATAACTTCACTTCCTTCATTCTTTATGATAATTAATCCATTTTGGGGATGAGCTTATTCTAAAATATACTTTGTGGAATCTGGGTCGAGGCAGACTACAATTTCTTACAATAGGTAATGCATTAATTAAACATATTTATTAAAGCTGCAGTTCGGCGATTTTCCTCTTTGTCGCCATCTCTGTTTGAAATCTGTAATTGCAGTTATTCGCAGAATTATTAACTTTTCGTGAGTTGTACATCGGCATGAACCAGCGCGGATGAACACACTGTTTTGAGGAGACTGCGCGTCTGTCAGTCACCACGACGGTATGGATACTGACAAGTAGTCATAGTGCTATGAAATAAACGGTTTATGAACTGAATCCCTGTTATGCATAAACGTGTTTTACATAATATAACTCTAATAATTTTTGGGAAAAGGATAATTTTCACTTTACCGATCTGAATCAGAACCAATGCTTGACAATGGAGGAGGCGGGTTTGGTTTTCTTGGAGTAGAGGTGATTTGCTCCCTCTCATAGCTAGCACAAAATAATTCATATTTACCAAAATAGCAAAACGAAAAAAGCCACAACAAAGGAAACTCCGTAACTGTGTGAATTAAGCGAACAAGTGTGCTACTGTTACACGATTGAACTATTGAAATGTCTTACCTGTCCAACAGAAAAAAAGCAATTTCTGCGTCCGTTTTGAACCCCTTCAAATCACGCCACCTTTCAAAAGCCCTGCCAATGTTAATCCTTGTTTTCGCGTGGGCCCGGTTGCAATCTCTTTTTTTTCTCTACCCACTCCGAAGTCCGAAATTCTCTTGGGTTTTACCACGGGTGAATCTCCAGTTGTCACTGGTGGTTGTCGTTTGAACCTTTCTGGATCCGCCATGAGTTTAATTATTTGAAGAGCTGTGAGAAAAGGCTAAAAGCTTTCCTCCTTTATGTGTACAGATGTGACGTAATGACGCAAAGACATGCTCGGATTTCCCGCGGAAATCCACCAGTACCACTGGAATTAAAATCATTATTACAAGCTTACCGCTTTGAATCGAGCAAAGGTAAGCAAATATTTTTGAACACTGGCTGGTCATGTTTTTTTTAATTATTATTATTTTGGATAATTTTTAACCCAAAAAAGTTACGGACAGCAGCTTTAATTACACTTTATTTCGAACACCTTAAGTGGACTATCGAAACACCTAAAGTGGACTATCGAAATAAAGTGTTACCCATAATTTGTATCTTTGTTTTTTTTGTACCATGGGTGTAAAGGATGGTACTGTTATTGTATACGTTTATTCATATTTTAGTTAATGATTTGTAAGTGCATCATTGTGTCATGTCTTTACTTGAGGAGGCCGATTATAATTAATCCATTATTAACTAACCATACACTAACATCAACTAATGGCTTGTTAATGTCACGAGGTGACGAAATTCCAACTTTTTCCCTTGCAAGGCGGAACTAATGTTCGCCGAGATTGCCTCCCGCCGGACCTAGGAATGGGTACCGAAACCCGGTATTAAACTGGTGCTGAATTTTGAAAGACCGTTGGATCGATAAGCTCGGACGTTATCGGTTCTGCTGTCGGTACTGGAGAAATTAAGAAAGTACACGTGCTTTTTATTATTACTATACATGCATAGAAATTCTTGCTAATTTAATCTCGCCAGCCACTTCTATATAATAATATTGAACCATTTGGCTGTGATGCATTTTTGCTAAAGAGAGAGAGAACTGCGGAGCCACGGCGCGCACAACAAAACAGCCGCCTAATGAGTGATGATGAGGTCACTTTAGCTCTTTGATATTAAACAAATTTTATTTTAGATTTCGATTTTGGCTTCCAATGATTATAAAAAATAAGATATTTGAGGTAAAACCATAAAAAACTAAAGCCGCATTCTGTCTAGCGCAACTTCCTTTCCTTCACAGCGGTGCACTATCATTTCTCCTTAAAACCCAAACGTAACGTCAGAATCACCACGATCTGTGATTGTTGTAAAAGGCAGTCTCTCTATTGTTGCTAAACTGCGGGACGCATTTGATAATAGAAAGCTATTAAAAGCACCTAAATAGACGCAATAGACGCTGTTCCAAAGGCGGCGCGCGCACCGAAACACACCGCAACGAGACAAGCAACGTAACGTTACACTTTGGGCTTCCTGTGCGCGTCTAAACAATCAAACATACACGAAAATGTGTAAAAATGACTGTCTTGGAGATTCACTTAAACAGTTTATTCACTTAAATACAGTGTATGTCTTAAACGGGCGTAAATAGTTGGGAGAAACTATGATGTGTAATAATGATTAGATCTGCATTTGGTCTTAAAGAGGCAGCCGTCTAATAAACGTGCTGACGATTGCCCCATTATGTGAATCAAACAACAAAATGCAAAGAGAAAATCAGTTGCAACTCTTGAATGAACAATTTTGGCTTCTATGATAAACTATGCAGTGTTATTTTACATTTGATTACTTAATTAGATGTGTTTTTAGCCCACCTGCACAGTAATGTCGACATTACTCAAATTAAAGCACTAGCTGGGTATATAAATTGTGTATTTGTTTAATTGTATACTTTTTTTGTTTGACCATGCGTTTGTACTTTGTTTTTGGTGTCCTATGTCTTCTGTAGATAAAACACAAAACCCTGCACTCTTCTGCATAACATGTTTTTTTGTTAAAGCATCGCTTTTTTATTTTGCTATTAATTTTTATTTTACATTTCAAAATATAAAGCAATATTCAGGGCTCGAACTTCGGCGCGGGTATTGCGCATAATTCTAATCATTCCCGCAGGTCTCCCATTTATAATGCGGGATATTCCCGCAATCGTAATCCACACAGATTATAAAATCAAATCATTCTTTTAATAACTTTTTTAATATCTGTCAGACGTAATTTCACAAACAGCGTGAGTGTTCAGCGGTGTCTTCCAACTCTTCTCTCAAAATGTGTTGTGCAAGGCAAGCATCAAGCGCTGCCGCGATAATACACACTCGTGTTTAGGAGTCGGGACATGACGGAATATTCACTTGCACTATCGGGCCAGCAGTGCATCGTGACTGAAGTTTACCATTAGGTAAAATAGCGACCTTTTTAAGTCTTAACAGTTTAAACATTCAAGCGATTTTAAACTAATCAGTGCTCGCGCGCTCTCTGGGATGATGTTCTATGCGCACATTCATAGAAAATCCGCCTCAAGAACAGCTGGCCAGAATTAAAAGTTATTTTTCACGGATTATATTGCTTTAACAAGCAAAACTGTGTCAATTTCGCTCTTCGTGAGTATACTCTAAACATAGTCGGTTTTGTTTTTAATAAGCATAATGCATAAAACGCATGCCAGTATAAATGAACACAGAATCCGTGCACTAGCTCTTAAAGTGACGGCAGCCATATGTGTCTGTCATTAATTTTGTTGTCAAAACAACAAAAGATAGCTTTAAGTTAAAGGAATCAGGATTAATAGCCTATGTATTTAATTTATTCAGGACTAAAATACTATCCAGTGTTATTTTCCATTTGATAACTTTATTCAGTTTTTGTCTATGAATACTAGTGTTAGACCTATTCAAAAACGTTTCTCTTTATTTGTCTTTATTTGCATCTTTATTCTATTGTATTTATTTGTGCAACTTTTTTCAATTTAATTGAACAATTTAAATCAAGCCTCCTGTTGTGTAAATTCTTAACAACATTACCCATTGTAAAAATGCAATGAGCGCAAACATTTAGGCAAGATAAATTTATTTATTTTTTTATTTAAAATTTGATTAGCCAAAATCGCCGGCAGCTGTGCATGAGGGGATTGAAGCCCCGCGATTGGGACACGTTGCCATTACGGGAGGATAAAAGGAGAGAGTACAGACCAAAGGGGAGACTTCTTTTTGGGGACTATGATCTCGGAGGAAGCGTGAGCGTTGGAGAAGAGGAAGTGGGGCCGGCAAACGGGCGCGGCACTGTGAGTTTGGGAGAAAGAGCATCCCGACTCAACCGGAAGGAGGGAATCGCTGGACAGTAAGATCGTTGGTGAGAGACTGCGAGTAGTCCAATCAATCTCCATCCTTCTCTCTCGTGTCTATGGGACTCCCTGATGTGACTGCCGGGTCAGAAAATGGGCGACGGCCATCTATATAGAGAGAACGCAGAACTCGCATCATGTTTGTTTTTCTTTATTTGGTGAAAAGCACAACACTTTGTTTTTATTGTGAGTATCCACAAAAAAAAGAAACTTAACAGGATCTAATGATGTATAACACTTATATGTAAGATCAAATCAACCGAGTATTTTGAGTCTCTTTTGCACTGATAAGAAAAAAAGCGAGATCACACCGGCGTGATTGCCGACCCCAGAGGGTTAAGCGTGCTTATGTGCACTTGTGTTGTCATATGTTTGGATTAAAGCTACACTGTGTAACTTTTTTAGTTTATTCTTAGCTAAAAACACTTAGTTCTTTCAAAAATATATGTGCTCATTAATGTATATTTACTTCGTTCAAGTAATAAAGTATACTCGTGAGAGTATAATATGCCATTGAAAATACATACGGGTAAGGGGTTCTAATGTCGGTCGCCATGTTGCCCCTCCATCTTGAAAGTACATTAGCCAAAGAGGGACATACCCGTTAATTCAAGCTTCGCCTTTCGTGTTTTAACACTCGATGGCACCGTGTCGAATGTGAAGAGGGGGATTGCTTGAGAGTGATATATAAAAACCTGAAAGACTTTTTGAAAGTCTGTTGCTGATGGAGGATCACTCTTATTCTCGAGGATACGTATCAGAGTCGCCAAGGAAGCGAAAAAGAGAATTAAGACGACAACGCAACAGGCAAATCAACAAGACAAAAGTAAATATTGGAGTGGCCTTTCCAAGATGGAAAGAGCTTATGACGAGCAACGATTTTAAAAAAGAAGCCGACGTTGCCTGCTTTCTTCTCGACAGGTAACGTTAATTAAGCCTATTTGTGTATATTGGAAGTTTTATTGTTGCTTGGCTAATTATATCATGGTGTGCTGTCCATAACGCTAGAACGACATCTAGGATAGGTTTCCTCGCGTCAATGATGAAAAGTATTGTTTACCTTGTAACATAAACCCGTGTTCTATGACGGATAACATGTGATTCATATTTTAAAGGTGCTATAATTTGTAGGCTATAAGTTATATGTAGGCACTTTAAATTTTAGTTATTTTTCATTTATTTTACTTTATACACAATTAATGTAGCCTAATGTGATAATGCAGTTGTAATGCTGCGTTCCAGGCAACCTGTAACCCGTGTTTTTACAACATGTAACTGGGAGAACATCGATCTAGTACGAATAGAATAACGAAAACAATTTCATAACCTATATGTTACCTGACAAATTAAATTACTGCAAATAATAATAGTTTTCTAAAATAACCTCATCACTTGAAGGAACACTCATGGACGAGGTTGAACAGGGTACCCCCAGGATCCTCCAACTTAAATTCAAGGCTTTTTAAGACCTTTTTAATACCATTTCAAATGAAATTCAATGCCAACTTCGTACCCATTCCGACAGAAGTATGAGGGGAAAATGTCAAATCTGTATACATTTTAAACCCTAGAAAATAATTATGTACAAGGAGGCTAACTTGAATTAAATAAAACATTTTACTTAAATTATCAGTCATACTTAATACATCCGCAACAGCATTGTAGTGCGCACGTGTGTGTAGGCCAGTGTTAATTTTGGCAGCCATTTTTGATTTAGTCTTAGTCTTCAGACGAAAATGCTTATGGGTCTTAATCACATTTGAGTCATCCTGTTTTTTATAGTTGTAGTTGACGAAAAGTCTTTGCATTTTTTGTCAACTTTTGGTCAAACTGCAGTTACTTTACTTTTGATAGTTATTTTATATATTCTGAATAACTATATAATATATTTTATATATTATATATTCTGTCTTTAGACAGAAAATGTCATAATAATTATTCTCTCTAGGCCAATTCAATTAAGCTTATGAGAAATTATTGACATTGAACTCTTTAGCAGTAGCACTTGTAATGATAATGATCCCTTTTCCTAAGTTCTGTGGTTCTCCAATTTTTTAGAGTGCCGTACCCCCTGGTGCCCTCTCTTCCACTTAGACTGCAGTCACACCCTTTCCATTAAGGGACAAGATTTGCCCCCTTTAATACATTTTTCCATTTAATTTTTTCATTAAATTTGCAATGTTAAAACACATAAAAATCACCAGTAGGTGGCAGTAACTCACTATCTTTATGAGTGAGTCTTTGAGTCATTCATTCATTGAATCTCACGATTCGTTCAAAGCCACATATTTCGTTGCAAAATAGAGCAAGCCTGACAATGCTGTTTTAAATGTAGTACATCACTTAATGTTACCCTTTTTTCTTTTCTTATTTACTGTTGTATTAAATCAATGTCACATTTAAAATCGTGTGGATATTCGGGAAACATTGCATTCTTGCTCGTATGAACACTGGTGGATATATCAGCCTGCATTTTGATCGCAGGTTTAGTCGCACAAACAGCGCAAGCGGCTCGTGACAGAACACAGACTGACTGAATGACACTTTAATTTAAGTAACTTAAGAACATCTTAAATAAAGATCGCTGAACTCCAGCTTGTCTGTGTTTTCAGATCATCCGTGCTTCTTCAGCAGTGTAGAGAGAGTGCGCGCGCATGGTTGCCAGATACTATTGAAAAGACCGGGTAGAAAATATGTTCTTTTAACAGAAAAGCTCTTATTTGGGGTTTAAATTCTGTCATTTAAGGCCACAGCGGATTAAACTAGGCTAGGTACTATCTTGTTCTGTACCTCACTTGCCTAGTAACCATAGTAACGGGTGCGCACGCGATCGCTTTTTCTGCTATGACGTGGAGCGCGAGGTGCACTCAACGCTGCATACATTTTGAATTACCCTACATTAGTAACAGTTCATTTTGTTACGGTATGAACTTAATCCTAACAAAGGCAAAAAAATATATATAAGACCTTTGTAACGAAATCCAAGACTTTGTATACTAAATTCAAGGCTTTTAAGGCCTTAATTTGAGATGATCAAATTCAAGACTTTTTCAAGGCTTTTAAGACCCGCGGGTACCCTGTTGAACTGGAAGCCATGTTAATCTTGGACTACATTGGCCACCGTAGGAGTTCAAACGAAATCGGAATTGAGATGAACAGAAACTAATATTCACTGGATGGTCACCTTTTCACCGCTAGATGGGGGTAAAAATCACACAGTGTAGTTTTAACATTTGTACTCACAGACATTTTGTGCAGCTGATAGTAAATGTCGGTGTAGAAATTGTTGACATTAATAGACAGACGAAATGGAAAAAGATTGCGTGGGTGTTTGAATCGAGATCACAGTACGAGATGAAAAGTGATCAAAAACAACTTATGCCCACACTGAAAACATTTTTAAAAGTTTTACATTTAATAAATCTACAAACAACAAATAAAACAAGCAGCTCTATGCACTTTTTAAAGCAAGATTCATTTCCTTCCTTATAATGACCGTCGTCAATAGCAACACATTACCAGCACATCTATGTATCACGCACTCTCATTTCAATTCAAATACAACTTGTCGTCTTGCGTCTCCATTTTTGATTGTATTGAAAATGAAATCAAAGATGATTTATTACTTACAGAGTTTGATAATATTGTTGTGATCATCTTTTCTGGATGAGTTTTGTACGCTGTACAAAGTGGATTTAACAGATAACGTTAAGATTTAAAACATTAATCTCAATTCAATATGTCCCTGTAACTTAATTATGTGGTAAAAAAAATAGATATAATAAGTGTACAATAAATATATAAAGTTGCATTATTATCTCTTAAATGTCACTCTTAATTGAACGTGTTCGTTCGTCTTTGGCTGAAAGTCACTTCACGTTTATTTCAAGTGAGTGAGATAAAATATTTCATAGTAACATTTTCTGCCCAATTTTTTCCCAGATGTAGTTTTGGTATTGGGGTCAAAGTTAACTTGCCTTGTGTTCGCTATAAGTTACAACAGAGGGTGATGGTCACACAAGACGATCGGCAGATTTGAAGTGTTTCCCTCTATCACAGCGACTTTTTTGTGCATGTTCTGCAGACAGGGTGACCATCCTCGTTAGTTTCCCTCAGGACTTTTGTAAAAGCCAAAATATGACCACACCTCAGATTTGGTCCTCTTAAAAGGCTGAAAAATCTCCCCATCACGGTCACTTCCTTCCGCCATTCCTTCTCGAATAAAAAAAAAACAACAACTTTGCGCGCTGCACGGCTGCGTCACTTGCACTTTGGGTGTCAGCACAAAATCTGCAGGAATGAGTCAAATTTGCTCAATACGCGCAATCCCTTGCCAGAATTCAAGCCCTGTACCACCAACAATATTAATCCGGAGCAAATTAAATGAGTGAGTAAAGGGTTGGTGTGTCAACTCGCTGTCGGAGAGATTAAAGAGCGAGAACGCAGCTGGTATCGTTTGTCTCTATTCTGCGAAAGAGTTTCAGATATTTCAGTATCAATATGTATAGAAAAATCAATATTACTGCCAACACTAGATTGCACTTAGTTTTATTATTTCAGATGCCTTTGTAAAACACTACAATTGACAAATGTAAGGTATATAAAATTCAACGGGTGTGGCGGGTGTTAATGTCAAGCCCTGGTGTTAAAACAAATGCTAAGATTTTTAATAAATTCATGTTTCGTATTGAACACCCCATTTCCATTTGTTTCACACAGATACATAATACCCTTGCAGCCCTAATATGTTATTAAAATAGTAAGAAAGCAAACGTTTCAGGTAGTGGTGTCATTTGAATTTGCTTACCTAAAGCATCCTCCTCCAGGAAGTAAACTATGACACCAGGGACTGGAACACAGACACAAATTAGATTAATTGGCATTAATTGTTAGGTTAAGTGTAAATGCTCTCTTGTACCACAATCCTCCATTATTATTACGACAGTCATCTGTGGGTTTACAAAAAGGTTGAGTCTGGAATAAAAAGCAACAAACTTCCCTTTAATAGGGAAAGAAGAAAAAAAAAAAAGACTAGCACTGATGAATTGTCACAATTAAAATTCAGCCAAACCAAAAGCTATGTCCTGACCTGTAGCTTTGACTAAGAGAGGGGATAACATCTGTGGGTTTACAAAAAGGTTGAGTCTGAAATAAAAAGCAACAAATATTTAATAGGGAAAGAAGAAGAAGAAGAAAAACGGAAAAAAAACACTTAGCACTTGTACACAGAATTGTCACAAACACAGAATTGTCACAATTAAAATTCAGCCAAACCAAAAGCTATGTCCTGACCTATAGCTTTGACTAAGAGAGGGGATAAAATACATTTGAATACACAAATTTGAATGCACCTCGCGAGAGATACTTATAACTGACATTACGGAATTTACGTTTGTTGGTGAAAGACAGTGGTGGATATAGACGAGCTCGTATTTTTTTCATAAATTGCGTGTATTTTGTAGTTAATTGTTAGATAAGTTAGTTGATTCGTTTAGATTTCATCATAGGTTAAGTTATAGTTATCATATATAGTATTTATTAGTTATATTAGTTATAGTCTACAGTTTGATAATTAGATAGGTTAAGGTGTAGTTTTCGTAGCTTAATTGACGTTAGTTAAGTTGTGTGTATATATGCTGTTTATACGTGTTTGTGAATAGGATTAGTTAGTTTATACCAGGTTTATAGCAATAAGTTACTTATTTCTTTGATTTTTCATATCGTATTCGCGTTCATATCATAGGTAACGTTACATTAGTTATCGTATTTTAGTGGATTTTAGCTTTCATAGTACGTCGCAGGTCCATTACACCACTTTCTTCGCGAAACCAGTGGACATAAAGTTACATTTGAGGTAAGTAACTTACGTGTATTAATATATTAACATATTAACCGTACATACATATAAGATACGCTGCGTGAAGTGCGCGAGATACAGTTACAGCTAGCGCGAGCGATGTGCACAAGATCATGCATCCTTAGCTAGTGACGAATAACTTAAATCTGTCAAAAGATTAACGTTATTGTATAGAAGAAAAACAAAGTTACTGTAGTCACGATTAAACACATTTTAACGTTCAAATTAGGCAAAAATTTTTACCCGCGGTCTTCCAGCGACTCGTCTGCCTGCCGTGATCATAGGCCGTGATGTGTGCATATCATAGGCGGATATGGCCCTACAACTTCCTGTTCATCACATGGGTTTACTGGCGGGCAGCACACTAAATGCATGACGCCACCTATTGTACTGGAGTTTAATTAAAATTAGTTATTTCTATCTTGTAAACTGTTTTACAGTCTATGGTGCAAACACACTGGCAAGTAATGATTCAAGTGGACCCTAAAAACAATAACCACTGCAAGTAGCTTTTGGGCCAAATCAGAATAATAATTCACCTCCCGTGTTTGTAGAAAGACGTAGGTTCATGAACTTATTCCTAAGGTCAAAGCTGTAGACTGTGCAGACCATTGATTTAGTCTGAATTTATGCATAAATAATGCATATCTTTTTGGAATTACCTTTAAATCTGTATAGCTTACATTATACATTAAAATTAATTAAATATAACTTTAAAACATTAAAAAAATCAAACTATGAACAATTTACAAATTGTTTACCTGAGAACAAAACCATGTGTTATGACTAAGTTTTTTATGCCATACATCACAAAAAAATAACAATTAAATTTGATATAAACAATATTAAGTATTATGATGTTAAAAACAGCCAACAGTGTGGCTACATCTTTTAATTTATCTTGTTTGAAATAGTTATGCATGTGTGTATATGTGTGTGTGTGTATTTATTTAATTGTTTATTTCTGTTTTCTCAGCCTTTGTACTTCTGGCCAGTATGTCCTCCAAAAAGGTAAGTTCAGTACCAATCAAGTAATATGGCTGATAGTTTAAGGGAAAAACAGATTAAATCTGGAAATGTACTGATAAACGTAATTTATTGAATTATTGGCAGAGACACCAGTACAGTAGATGGATGACATCAATAGAGCGTAAGAGGCAGTACAATAAAATCTGGGCTAGAGTGTCAAGGGCACAAAAGGCAGCAGCCAACAAGGAAACGATCAGTGCAATTGAGACGGCCAGCATTGCTGATAGTGACAGTCACAACCAGCTCTTTGAGGAGGAAAATTTTAGCATGTTTATAGATCCAACCCTGTCAAGTTCTGATAGCGAACAAGATACAACTACTCTCAAGGAAGAACTTTCAAAATGGGCAAGCAAGTTTCAAGTTAAACATAATGCTGTGGATGCTCTCTTAAACATCCTCAAAATACATGGGCATGCAGAACTCCCCTATACTGCAAGGACACTCTTTGCAAATGAGAAGCATTATGAACTTATACCAAAGATGCTGTTGAGAGTGTACAGTTCAATGTGGCAGATCAGCTCTCAAAGCATCTGAGCAGATATCCTGCATGTGACAGACCATCTGCAGTCACTGGACCTCTCCTTAAATGTTGATGGGCTACCATTATTTAAAAGCTCAAACTTGTCCCTCTGGCCAGTTCTTTGTTCCATTAATTTGTCACCAGCATGTATTTTCCCCCTCTGCCTCACCACTGCTGCATCCAAACCTAAAACACAAGACTTTATTAGTGACACAGTTCAGGAATTGGCCGAACTAATGCAGAATGGTCTGACCTGGGAAGGCAAACATTTAAACATCCAACTGAGATGCGTTACCTGCGATGCTCCTGCCAAAGCCATGGTCAAGTGTGTCAAGCAGTTCTCGGGCTACTATGGGTGCGACAGATGCACCCAGAAGGGATCCTGGGATGGTCGGATGACATATCCAGATGTTGACAATCTGACCTTGAGGACAGACCAATCATTCAGGGAGTGTTGGCAACCAGAACACCATCACGAGGAGAAGATTTCGCCTTTCTCTGTCCTCCCAATCGACATGATCAAATCATTCCCCATCGATTACATGCACCAGAGCTGCCTTGGGGTCATGAAAAAGTTGCTGCTATTGTGGACAAGAGGTAGATCCGAGTACCGCATGTCATCAGGGGACGTGGCCCGTATAAGCAATAGGCTGGTGACACTGAAGAAAACAATTCCTGACTACTTTGCCAGAAAGCCAAGGGGGTTGCAAGAAATGCGTTGGAAAGCAACCGAATTCAGACAGTTTGCATTACACACAGGGAAGATCTGAAGGGAGCACTACAAGGACAACTGTACGAACACTTCTTGTGTTTTAGCACTGCTCTGTGCATCTTAGTGAGTCCAGAACTTACAAAGGCAAAAGGGCCTTATGCCAGCCAACAACTGCAATACTTTGTGGAGAAAGGACGGGAGATATATGGAGAGACATTTTTTAGTGTACAACTTCCATTCATTGCTGCACCTTTCAGAAGATGCTCAAAACTTTGGCTGCCTTGACAACTGCAGTGCGTTTAAATTTGAAAACTATCTACATCAGATGAAGAACATGGTCCGCTCTGGAAAAAATGTCTTAACTCAAGTAGCAAATCGTCTGGAGGAAACATCAAAGCTGAAGCAAGAAAACAAGGAAAAAGTGGTGTCATTGAAAAGCCCAAACAATGTGTTTGTTTTAAGCCCTGAAGAATGTTGTGAGGTGGTGTCAGAAGGGGTGGACAACACAATGTTATGCAGAGTGTTCACCAATTTACAGCCATATCTGATGACACCATGTGATTCCCGTCTTTATGGAGCGTATGTGGCTAGCATTAGGCACTCACAAATGCGTTGCCTTGACAGAAAGGCACTTGAGAGGAGGGCATTCATGTTGGAGGATCGTGGAATCAGAATTGTCGTGTCTATCCTTCATACTTTGTAGACTGTTGAAAGATGTACATAGTTATTTATTAGTTTAATTTAAAGACACAGAGCATTACAACCAAATAATCAAATATGTCACAAGACTCAAGCCTTTCTGTAGAAGAACATTTAAACTACAAAAATGAAATGAGAATGTTTAGAACTTACGAAAACAAGGAGGATCAAAATGGAACAAATGGATCTGATACAAAACAGCCATTATCATAATTTATTCATGAGGTTAGAGCATGTCCTATGGATCAATTCATAACAAATTAAAAAATTTCAACAAATTATATTTTAACTTTTCTGTTTAATACAGGATTATTTGCGCTATGTTGTGCTTCATTTTATTGAGCACAATGAAGTTGAGGTGGCTCCATCCAGCTGGTTGGAGTTAAATAATGAGGTAAGATGAAGTCCATATATATAAACATAAATGTTAAATATTAAACAGGTTTATTGTATATGTGCAAATGAAAACAAATACATCTATGTCTGAAAGGTATTGTATTGCTACTGGCCTCACGTGAACGCTGGTATTATGGTAAAAAAATGTGCCATCCCAGACAAGAAGCTATGGTCAAAACATCAAGTCAGAATATTTTCTGACACAGGTAAAGTATGCAAAATAATACCTTACAAACGTTTTAATCAGGGGCGTCGCCAGCCGATTTTGCCGGGGCTTCAGCCCCGAACGTTTTGAGTCAAGCCCCGAATGTAATGATGACTGTCACTGAGCAAATATGAAACTGGACAAACAATAGCCTATGTAAACGCCCGAAATCATAAGTTGCTTTATTTCATTGCGCTTTGGCTTTGCATGCATACAGCCTGTAAAAAATAGATCTTAAAAATAATCTAGCCTATAGAATACATTTCTTTGCTGTCGGTAGCCTATGGGCTACTCCGTTTCTTCCTCTCTGTTAAATATGCAGCAGCAGCAGGTAGGGGAGGAGCTATCACAGTCAACCGCAAGAGCGCGAGTTAACAACTGAGACAGTCAGCGAGCAGGAAAGAAAAAATTAAAGAAAAATGAAGCAAACGAGACTTTGAGTTTTCGGAAAGAAGTCAGTGGGTAAGAATTCATTTTTTTTATCCTTAAAGTCTGAAGATAGATCATCATCTGGCTGGCTTTCACTGTAGGCCTATTTGTTTAACTAGCTAGTTATTACCATCGGCTAATTAACATTATAACGTTAGCACTTAGGCCTACTGGCATTTTCTAGTACAGAATCTCTTCCGGATAAAAACACAGGTGAAGAAGCTGAAACAAGTGATAGAAGATTGCTCACTCACTCAAATACAAAATAACGTGATCATCATCAAACATTAAACGTAAATCAAAATTCCGCTTAATATTATCAAAGGTGGACCACCTGTCCTGCATTTTGTGAAGCTGTGAAGAATGTGAAGCTTTGTTGTCCCGCGTCACGCAAGTCATAAGCAGTGTGCCTCATTTTAATTTTGTCTGCATCATTTTATTTAATCCTTTAAATTCCAATTCTAATGTTGCCTTTCTTTATGAAACTTACCAACATTCAAGTGTTGATAAAAAAAGAATGCATGAAGCTAATGAAATGTCTTTAAAATTAAAGTACAGTTAAAGGTATTTTTTAATAAAAAAAAAAAAATCTACATTTGAACATAATAGTATACTGCAAGTGCAAAAATAATTCATAAATACTGAACTATAACAAGTATAAGTTTGTTAACTTAAAGAAAACTTGCAAGTATAATTGCAGTATAAACTAGTAGTTTACTGACAGTACACTTCAGTGTGTACTTTCATAAACTAAAAAAATACTAATTGTATTAAAATAGTAAACTACTACTAGTATACTTATAAGTTCACTTGTAGTACAGATGCATTACAAATGAGAAACCTAGTTGTGTACTTAAAGTTTACTACTCTTACACTTATAATACATTTAAACGAATAATACTTCTTCATAAAATGAACTTGAAGTATACTTCTTTTTCGTAAGGGTAGCCAGAAACATTAGTTTTATCCCACTGCACTGAATACTTTTCCTTGTTTATCAGGTGTTGTTTTCTCTAAGGATAACCAATAAGCATTAACATAAAATGTATGTGTGACTTGTTTTGTGTTTGTAGTTTGTAGTAAATATACACTTTGATTTGATTAAATGGTTTTGTAGAGGGTAGCAAAGATGAGCTGCAGACTGGGGAGGAGCCAGCAGCAGCAGTAGCAGCTGTGCCAGGATCAGACATGGAAACTGGTAACAATTAATCAGTCATTTTACTTTGGAGAAAGATAAAAGTGAAACATTGTTTATCCCAATGCTCCTAATGAAAAGTTTTTGACAGATGTACATTGAGAATTATATACAGTTCGATGCCATGGTGTGTCAATGAACGTAGACTAAAGTCATCCATGTATAGAGGGAATGCATTAACGTCACTCTCCCGCCGGACACGCCCCCCTCAGCCGGACTGAGTGTCAAAAGAGCTGCTGCGTGGCTGGAGTTAATAGGGGAAACTGCGAAAACGCGAGTAAAACAAACTATTATCAGTTTAAACTAAAAGTTGGACTCGATATAGTGTTCCTTACAACTTATCAAAGATCCAGTGATCCATGGATATTGACATGCAGCCAGGAATCGTGTTTCCTGACATTTATATGTGCCTGATTTCGACGCCGGGGAAATAAATTAAGAAAATTTGCCTGTAAACGCTTTATATAAATACAATATAGATAGGTCTAAATCCGAGTGATCACTTACATTAATGTTATACTGTATATCATCATATCGTCCAGCCCTGCTAAAACTTGTATAGTTTTTTGTCAGTGTTTATTTAAAAACATCCAATTATGCAGAATATAGTCTGTTCTGTAGCTTTTTGCAGTCTGTAAAAATATACAGTACCTCAGATTTCTGGTCAAATCTAGTTGTACAGTCAAACGCAAGGCTCTTTCCCGTTTTAGATGTGTTTTGTGTTTTTTTTTAAAAATTGTTACTGTAATAAAATAAAAAAACCTCTTCGAGTGATCCCTGTATTTACACAAAATGGTCTGGGCTAAGCCCCGGATGTCCTTCAATGCTGGAAACGCCCCTGGTTTTAATCAAGACAAAAAAATAGCACATATTTCTATAATAAGTTATGCTGCTTTGTGAGCAGATAATTATGATCTCGGAAGATTTCGGGCAAGAAAGGCCCAAGAAACGTTGAAAGAGGAAAGAGGAGAAAGAGGACTCTGATGAGAATAGGGGGAGAAAAGTCATTCCCCCTAGGCGATTTAGAGGTATTTAGATATGGTATAATACATAGGTTAAAGATCTTCCCTAATTTATTATGAAAGGTAATTTTTAAAATTTGTTTTTTGCAGAGGAAGAAGTCTTGCCCAGCCAGCCCAGATGGGCAAAACAGGCTCAAAGCTGTAAGCATATAAACTATAACTGAAATGAGAATGATTATGAAAAGCCAAAATTTGTGTTCTCTATTAATGTTTAATTAAATTTTGTTTTGCAGTTCATGAGAATGGTGGGTCGTCTCAAGGTGAATTCATTGTGGTGTGCTCATACCAACAAAAAAAAAAGGGTTTTAAATATCAGTGAGGATTTTTAAAAGGAGAATTTATTTAACTATATAACCTAATTCTTTATTTTCATTATTCCATTTGGCCTGGAAGATGACATTACCAGCTTACAAGCAAAGAAAAAGAAAACAAAATAAAAAAACAGATCAACATTAGCAGAAACTACACTTGAGTGTAAGTAGAAAATTAATGTCACTTGAAATATATATATGAAGAGAAGTCAATATTGCCTACATCAGCGGTTTTCAATAGGTGAGGCGCACCTCCCCTGGGGGGCGCCAAAGAGGCACAGGGGAGGCGCGACACGCGAAGAAAAAATATCTGTATCAGAGAATGTCTGTATGCTCTATTAACATAACAGGGCTTAAATTATTCCGGCAACGCATGCGATACATTTTTGTATATGATCACGCTCTTATTTACGCAAATACTTTTAAACCATCCATTCGTGACAAGACAAAAGAGAACGCGCTGTCAGTGAATGTCCTCCTGACACACACACAGACACACACACGCACGCACGCATGACGCACAGAAAGACGCGCGCCCGTATCCAGTTCTCTTTCGCACTTGAACGAACATTAACCCACACATTTATGCCAAAACGTCCGTTTTGTCGAGTATCCTCACAAGAATTGTCTTAAATGAGTTAAATAAAATCTTAAATAGAAAGAGTAGCTAGGGGAGCGCGGGGCACAACCTAACGCGGGGTTAAATGTGCACGGACCTTTTAATAGTTAGTCGGGATCAAGCCGGCTGTGTTTCCGCTCGTTTTCTCTCGCTGCCAGAAGACGGTCTCCCGCGAATTTGTGGAAAGTTTTGATAAGATTTCATGATGAAGATACTGGACAAAGAGTGTTTTGACACCATGCAAGTAAATTTTTTCATCATAGTTTTTTTTCGGTTTCTGAGTTGGGTGTGTATGTCACCAAATCTAACTTTATATTGCCTTAATTACTGTCTTGTTGGCTAAAACATAGCACCGTTTTGAAACATGTCAGCAACTCCTAGCAACTGTTAGCTAGGCTTAAAATATGTTTTACACAGCGGGGTTAGTTGTAGCACATTGTTACAACTAAGCCGCCAAGTGTACAATGATAATCAAATGAAAACAGGGAGCCACACAACTTTTCAGGTTTTAGTATTTATTTATATATTTAAATTTGTTGGACTTTCACAAACAATTTAGTTTACTATGCATTGATCACTTGTTTCTTTTTAAAAAAATATAGCCTGGTTTTAATGCAATAAACCCTTTAAATTTTTATTTTAAGCGTTATTATTATTACTGTTATTATTATTAATAATAATAATTTTACATGCAGCTGCCACACATAAATGTAATTCAATTGCAATTACAATATTTGATGATTTTATGTATTTATTTAAGTATTGCTTGCAAAACTGTGCAGCCCTTTTCTATGTCTCTATCCATGATATTGATCCATAATAGAAGGATGATTGGATGAGGGATGGATGTATGGATATCTATCTATACAGATGCACAAACAATATCAAACCATACAGATAAAATATTACTGAATTATGTGTGTTACACACAAGTGTTACAACTAACCCCTCTGTCTGTTACAATTAACCCCACATATGGGGTAGGTTGTAACATTTGCACTTCTGTCACTTTCAGTGCAACTGTACGAAAATGGAAGCTCCTAGAAAAAACTTTAAGTGTTCATTTGTAGCAGAGATGTGTATGTTGCTTGTGTAAAAAAAAGATGAATCTAACTTAATTATTTTTTAAATAATTGAGCCAAAACCAAAATGTGTCGGGTTGTGGCCCGCTCTCCCCTAGTGAGAGAATGAGATGCGGCAGATCTTAAAGTGACAGAAGCCACTCATTCTCTCTGTCCGTAAAGTTAACCAAAGAACAAAGGGGACAGAGAAAAGTACTCACTGCTCTTGACTAAAGAACCTTTAATAAGGTTTAATCTATATTTCATTTATAATTTATGCAGTGCGGACTGTTTTATAACCTTTCAATTTCTGTATATTTCATACCTGTTAGACAGGAAAGGTACAGGTAAATATGACATTTATTATGGGTTTAAGTGAGGATTGTTTTAAGGTAACTTACATTAAAAGTTGTTATATGTTTTGAAGCCTAATAAATGTTTAAAATTTTGGGGAAAATCATTTTCATGGAGACATCAGTAGCTATATTAATATCAGTGATACTGGCCTTCATTCATAAAAAGCTGCCATAAAAAAAATTTAGACTCAGGACTTTAGCCCCTGATATCGGTAATTGTGCGTGCGTGTGTTAGCTTTAAAATGCATTGTTTCCTTGTCCCAAGTCAACAAAAATCAGCATTAGGGGAGAATTAGGACCCATCAAAAAACTTGATCCCGAGTAGTTGGGGTCCGAGGCTGCACCTCTGCCGCAGTGTGTGGTCTGCAAGGAGGTGCTAGTAAATAATAGCATGAGACAATGCAAACTACAGCGTCACATTGAAACTAAGCACAAATTTACTGAACAAGCCAGTTGAGTTTTTTTGAGAAGAAGCGTGATGATTTGCAGTCACAAAAAAAGCACAATACAGTTGTTTGGCACTATTAACATGAAGGCGACAGAAACATCTTATTGTGTCGCAAAGGCAGGCAAACCCCATGCATCGGCGAAACATTACTCATTGCATTACACATGTTAAGCATGTTTTGTTGACTTGTGGTTAGGCCTACTGATTTTAGTGATCCTAGTGATTTTAAAAGTAGCCTCAATTAGGCCTGCATGAAGTTGGAAATGATTTGCTGTTGTAAAGAATAGTTTATGAATGCACTTTTAAAAAAGTTCAAATACAACATTAAAAAATATTTACATTTTATCAGTTTTTATTGAAACTCATCATTGCCTGGAACACAAAAAGATGGCATTTACTGCAGAGGCGTGTGTGGGTTAGGGCAGGTGGGCGGGATTTTGGGGAAGGGGGGGCTTGGCTGTCCTAACCTACTGTAAGGGGAGGCTCACATTCACCCAATTTGAAAACCCCTGGCCTACATGATTGCTGTCACTGTTTTTTTTTCAGCTGTTGAGACTGATGAAGGTAAGACCACTGTTATTTAGTTTTTATACGTTTAAACAATGCTATGTCTTTTTCACTTTTTTTATTTTTTACCTTAGATGAGGAGCTGCAGCCAAAAAGAAAAAAACAAA
This sequence comes from Tiaroga cobitis, assembly GCA_030578255.1. Lineage (NCBI taxonomy): Eukaryota > Metazoa > Chordata > Actinopteri > Cypriniformes > Leuciscidae > Tiaroga > Tiaroga cobitis. The sequence goes on from CM060608.1 coordinate 1,875,388, forward strand.
AACAATCTCATTTGATGTTGCCCAATGCTCCTTCCTGTGAGTACATTTTGAGTTTTAATTTTTCAGTAACTGAGTAATTATAGAAAGAAGTTTAAGGTTGGGACTTTAAAACTAAATTAAATAAAACAGCAACACAACTCTTTACAACATTCATAATAATAAATGCTTCTTGAGCAGCAAATCAGCATATTAATGATTTCTGAAGGATCATGAAGACTATACTAATTCAGCTTTGCCATCACATAAATGTATTTAGTAATTAAACTGCATTTAGTAATTTACATTTACAGTACAAAAAATGTAGTAATAATTCACATTATAACGGTTTCGACTTTCACATTGATCAAATAAATGAAGCCTAGGTGAGCAGGATAACAGAAAACGTCTGCATTGTAACATTTAAACTTTTTGATTGACTTTTTGATTGATGTGGTTACAGTTCAATCTGCTTCAACACTTCAACCACAGTCCAGTTCTACCAGCCAGCAGATTCAAGGTACGAAGAAAGACTTTATACACATATATACAGATGACCTGGATAGATATGTACAAGAATTGTGATTCTAACAGTCATACTTTCTTTAATATGAATCAGCTGTTTAATCGGTCTTTTGCTGACATTTGCTATAATATATATGTATATATATATATATATATATACACTCACCTAAAGGATTATTAGGAACACCATACTAATACTGTGTTTGACGCCCTTTCGCCTTCAGAACTGCCTTAATTCTACGTGGCATTGATTCAACAAGGTGCTGAAAGCATTCTTTAGAAATGTTGGCCCATATTGATAGGATAGCATCTTGCAATTGATGGAGATTTGTGGGATGCACATCCAGGGCACGAAGCTCCCGTTCCACCACATCCCAAAGATGCTCTATTGGGTTGAGATCTGGTGACTGTGGGGGCCATTTTAGTACAGTGAACTCATTGTCATGTTCAAGAAACCAATTTGAAATGATTCGAGCTTTGTGACATGGTGCATTATCCTGCTGGAAGTAGCCATCAGAGGATGGGTACATGGTGGCCATAAAGGGATGGACATGGTCAGAAACAATGCTCAGGTAGGCCGTGGCATTTAAATGATGCCCAATTGCCACTAAGGGGCCTAAAGTGTGCCAAGAAAACATCCCCCACACCATTACACCACCACCACCAGCCTGCACAGTGGTAACAAGGCATGATGGATCCATGTTCTCATGCTGTTTACGGCAAATTCTGACTCTACCATCTGAATGTCTCAACAGAAATCGAGACTCATCAGACCAGGCAACATTTTTCCAGTCTTCAACTGTCCAATTTTGGTGAGCTCTTGCAAATTGTAGTCTCTTTTTCCTATTTGCAGTGGAGATAAGTGGTACCCGGTGGGATCTTCTGCTGTTGTAGCCCATCCGCCTCAAGGTTGTGCGTGTTGTGGCTTCACAAATGCCTTGCTGCATACCTCGGTTGTAATGAGTGGTTATTTCAGTCAAAGTTGCTCTTCTATCAGCTTGAATCAGTCGGCCCATTCTCCTCTGACCTCTAGCATCAACAAGGCATTTTCGCCCACAGGACTGCCGCATACTGGATGTTCTTCCCTTTTCACACCATTCTTTGTAAACCCTAGAAATGGCTGCGCGTGAAAATCCCAGTAACTGAGCAGATTGTGAAATACTCAGACCGGCCCGTCTGGCACCAACAACCATGCCACGCTCAAAATTGCTTATCCCATTCTGACATTCAGTTTGGAGTTCAGGAGATTGTCTTGACCAGGACCACACCCCTAAATGCATTGAAGCAACTGCCATGTGATTGGTTGATTAGATAATTGCATTAATGAGAAATTGAACGGGTGTTCCTAATAATCCTTTAGGTGAGTGTATATATATATATATATATATATATAATATTTTGAAGGGCATAGGCCTTTTTTGTTGCATTGATTACAATAGTGTTATTTGAAGCATTTATTAAATAAATGTTAAAATTGATAGATTTGCTGAATGGCTATAATTACTAAAATTGAGAAAAAAAATCAGAGAGAGAGAGAGAGACAATGTTTTCACAATGTTTTCACAGATATCTCTCAGCTATTTGATGGCTTGGAGAGGAGAATACTGCTGAAACTTGACCAAATCCATGCCGATATTAAAACAGCTATTGGACTGCAGTCTGTGAACCAGCAAAGCACATCTGCCTTGGACCTATTCGAGGTGATAGAGGAGCCTTGCAAGTCAGTGGAGGAATTGGAAGAGCTGTGCGAAAAGCTGAAAGCTGTTGAGTTTCGCAAGAAGATTGTATGTGCTGAAACAAATGCTGTTTTATGTTATGCTGCAATTTCTTGGCACTGTTCTTTGATAACTGATTGTTGTTGTTTGTATGTAGATTCGATATCTTTGTCTTCAGAGTGCAGGCAGTTTGGGGGATGGCATTAGAAGAATGCTAAAAAAAATCGGAGAGAATTCCCTTTGGGCTGAATACAGCTACAAAGGGAGAAAAGGAAAACGGGCATTTCAGCAACTGCTGATCAATGATGCGATCATACGTAAGTTCAAAACATTACTCAAGAGATCCTGTCTCCAAGATTCCAAAAAGCGCAAGTTGAATGAGATAGATTCATTCTCTTTGATTGAAATATTCATTCAAACTTAGCATATAAATATATAAGTGGAAAATGGTCTGTTATGAGAACATGATGGATTTTTAGTACTATCGAGAATAATACTTTCTACATGTGTCTGTGATCTAGTTATACTTACTGTGAACTATAACTTGAAGGTGCCTGCAGTAAGGTGTATCCACACCACAAGACCCAGAGTGTGGAAGACATGATAGCCGTGACCCTTAAGCATGCTCCACATCGTGAGAAAGCAAAGAAAAATGTTCAGGTAAGAGGATTTTGTCCAAAAACTCACAATATAAGTAGGCTTACTTTTAAAAGAGTATTAACACTCGAGAGCACGTAGATGTGAATTTGAGAACTTGTACAATAAATATTCATACTTGTACGTGAACATTTACACTCACAGCTCCAATGTGAAAACCTGTCAAATTAAAATCTGAAGTTGAATGTTGAAATTTGCACTCGCAGACAAAAGACAAAAAAAAATAAAACTATATTCTGAATTTGAAGCTGCAGACAAGTAGTCACAAATGTGAAAAATGCCATTCACAGTCACAAACTTGTAATATATATATTTGTCTTTAATCGCAGGACAACCTCAATTAGGCACTTCTCAAATCTGTCACTACAATTTCAATTTTCGCGCCTTGAATTTTGCACAACTTGCAAAACTAACTTGTGCACTTGCAACTCAGTGGCGGTGAGAGAGAAAGGGAGACGCTCTGAGATGCTAACATGGCTTAATGCATTAGACTGATATATAAAGAAATAAATGATATTATCAAACTCAGTAAACACCATACTAATAATGCATTCTACAGAAAAGCAGATGAGCACAGAATATGACGAAAGAAAGCAAATTTGTGTTCAGTGCAAATAAACCTGCTGCCTTTGTTTTATTAATAATGTTTAACGAATTGTGTGTGTTTTTTTTTTTATAACTGTTGGTCTATTAAGCGTTTTCAATGGGAGGGAGATGCTTAACGTACAATTAAACACATTGCTTTGAACACCCTGCCACACCTTCTCTCTCACCGCCCCTGAGTTGCAAGTGTAAATGTTCACGTAATATGATTATGCCTTGTACAAGTTCTCAAATTCACATCTACGTCCTCTAGGGTGTTGATATTTTTTACCTTCATAGAGTAGTGAGTGAATGAATGCGAGAGTGGTGATTAGGTAAAGTGAAAGGCATCTATATATAATACTTACGAGCCATAATGGCCATGGTTGGTTATGATGTTTTTGGTATCTCTTCAACTAATGGAGGACAGCATTCCCACCTGTGGAAACAAAAGTCTAAATTAGTGAGAAGTAAAAGATTGATAAATGATAGAGAGGTATGGGCAACATATTCATAGACAGTATATTCTGATTTACAGGATAACAAAAGCAGATATCCATAATTCCCTCTGTAATTATTTCTCCATCTAATATGTGAACACAGTGAAAAAACAAGGTTAAACGTCGTAATTAGCCAGCATAAGCCGCAAATTAAATTAAAATGTGATATTTGTGATAAATAAACTGAATTATTAAATAATATATAAAATATATTGTTTCTATTTTATCAATTTTAACCAGTGCTAATTGGCTTTATGCACAGCTGCACTAATTCCTGAACTTCAGCCAGCTCCTTTGTTTCCTTTCTGCCATTAATGGACAAACTGATTAATCCAGGTGCGTCTGATTATTGTTGTTGTGACTACTGAGGTCAGGCACACCTGGGTTAATCGGTTTGTCCAATAATGGCAGACAGGAAACAAAGGACATGGCTGAAGTTCAGGAAGTAGTGCAGCTGTGCATAAAGCCAATTTAAACAAAATTAATTAATTTAAATGGATGAATAAACAAACATGTTGCACAATTGTTATTTTATTTATTTGTCTTTATTTATTATATTTGCAATGAACGATTAGTTACCTTTACATCATTAAAAATGGGTGTCTCAACTGTACCACATATGGGTACAGTTGAGACAAAGTTGAGACAAAAAGCACCTTATTTTTATGAGCTAATTGTGGAAAATATAAACTACTCATGGGTATTATTGATTGATAATATCTTAGTCTACAAGCTAATGAAATGTCATGTGGCATGTCATGTGGAAATTCACTACTTTTCCGTATTTATTTTTGTTTGAAAAATCAAAAGGAAAAAAGTGTTTCAACTGTACTCACTCTACCCTACAATAGCCAATCAGAAAATAGCACTATTGTATCTGGGTAAGATTCAAGATAAATCATGATCGCCTGTTTTAATGTTATAAAAGTAACTTGTTTGACACAAAAAATGACAACTTGACTGATGTTAGACAATGTTTCCCAGATAATTAGCATCAGTTTTTCATGAGTGTCTGTAACTTAGACAACAGTTTTACAGCCTGTTCACTGACAACACCTGCTTAGAACAAGTAGTAGGCCTAGTTATATTTTCGTTATCACACGATGGCTGACATATTGTCACATTATAAACATCTCTCTCTCCAAATAGGCTTAAAATGATAACTTTTAAAATCATTTTGGTGAATTAAATTCAGCAATTTTGGTAAATAATAAGCAAATATCACCGATTCAGCCTATATAATTATGTAACAGACTACCATGACATCAACACCAGTTTACTTTTATAATGTACTTCCTAAATGATACTTGAATAACGCACTTACCAATTAGCAGAGACGGTGCAGCCTGCAGTCTTCCACTCTTGTCAGCGGGAATTTCTGGTAACAATGTCGCGTTGAGGCTTAGAGATACATTCGTGGAGAAATAAAAACAAATTAGTGAAACAGCACACAAAACTCAGAAGAAGAAATGCACTGAGGTAAAAATTCAAACGTTAGTTGTGTAATGTATAACAATCATAAGTTATAAATAAAACAACAAAGGGAGCTTTTTTGCTAAATATTAATATCACGATTGCAAATGTTACATTGAATTTATAGTTCATTAATCAAGTAGCGTAGTTAATATTAAGCTGTTTACATTTTAGACACAAACAATATCAACTGTTTTTGTTCTATTTCGCCGACGAAAATAGTTCCACCAGCAGCGCAGTTACTGAACGATTGTTATTTAATGTAATGGGTAACAGCCCTGTTATTATTATAACTGAATTTATTGATCAAATGTAACAATTTGACATGAAAGATGATACATACATTTAATAACGTAAAGTTGTCTTAATAAAAATAAATAACACACTGGGGTAAATATCACAAATATGAAGATTTAAGCGTGTCAAATCTGAAATTATTGCTTCAGAATAAATATATTTACACCACCAAATCCCCCCACTCCCGTACATGGCACAGTACAGTAGGCTGCAGTACATACAATTATTTATTTTTATTGGTAGCCTACAATCCGTGCCGCGAGATGTTTTAAAAGGTGGTGGGACAATATCAACCCTGGCAAAAAGTTTATTTTACTAAAAACATACTCAAGTACATTTACATTTAGTATATGTCTACGTCTTTTTCACCTGCATGGGTGCTCCAAAAGTGTTTGAGCAAGATGATTCGGTGAATTGCCATGTGTCTAATCCAATATAATGTTTGCATATTTAAGCATGTCTTGCTACTTGACAAATATAGACCTGTTGTCATTGTTAATATGATATATGAAAAAATAAGTTAAAATTGTATGATCTTTAAGCATTTTTGAAGATGACTTAGTTATTTTGCAAACTAAATTATTGAGTGTGTAGCCTATATAGCCTAAAAAAGCGCGTAGGCGTTATACTAAAGGTGTGTATCGGCAAGTAAAAGGTCATTTATGATTATAAAGAGCACGCAGAATGAATGCATGAATTTGTACTCAGTACCAGGAGACTTCCCGAATTCATACATCTCTATGATGCTGTGCTTGTGTCGTGTGTGTGCAAACAGACAGTGGGTACGATGCGGTAACACTTTATTTTACAGTGTCCTTGTTACATGTAGCCTACTTACAATAGCATAATTATGCATAATTACATGCAACTAACCCTCAACCCAACCCTAATCCTACCCTAACTCTATAGTAAGTAGCCTACATGTATAATATTACTTAAATATATAATTACACTCTCAATGACACCATAAAACAAAGTATAACCGCACAATGTGTTCTTGAATAAAATCACTTCTAGCCTAGGGCTAGATGATCCTCTGTAGCCCATTTAAAAATATTTTAATTATAGAAAACTAGCTGTATTTAAGATAAAACATAAAGGTTTAAATTTTGTTACTTTGTTTTAGGTTCCAAGCTTACGGGTGGAATCAGATGTGGAGGAGTAACACGTTTCAACATGGAAACTTGGCAACTGGACACGCAAACACACACACGCTCTTTTTTGTTTATGAAAATAAAAGTATTTTTGTGTCCTGATATTCGGAATTTTGTGTGTTTTTCCTTGTTGTGTGTTTGTTCCTTGGTTGTTCAATTTTGTGTTATCAGACTAATGCTACACTATAAAAGGGTGTTAAGATGTTAAAAGGACTTCTAGTGAACGTTCCGTAAAGGTCCCCGAAAGTTTTCTAAACGTCCTGTGAAGGTCCCTCGAACGTCCCCTGCGAACGTCCTGCGAACGTTTAAAGAACCCTATACGAAGATGTTCAGGGGACGTTCGCAGTGGACGTTCAGGGGACGTTTTTTTGTTAGCTGGGCTAAGACGCTAAACACGCGTTATAATGTAATGTAATGATCACGATAAAACAGATCCTCGCGCACATTCGACCCGGAGACTGGTTTATCGCGGTGGATCTGAAAGACGCATACTTTCACAGGCGTTTACCGAGATTCGTCTTCAAAGGTGTCACGCTCCTTTCACGAAAAGTAGCCTATGCAGTGCTTTACCCCTTAGGACTCAGTAGGGAGCGCGTTCTGGACTACTTAGACGACTAATGCATTTATAGCACAACCTTTTGTGTTCTGCGTCTTTTCAGTATGCGTTGGTTTCAGCTGTCTGCCCTATTATTGTGCGTGCACTTCGCTCGTCCCGCAGATTTATTCCGGACACTGTGTTTTGTAGGCTTTTAACAGCTGTTCTGATGTTGTATGCACCAGCACTTCTTGCTTCATTATGTTGTATGCGCCAATATACCCTTATTGCTTCATTATTATCACTCTGTGATATGCTAGATGCATGATTGTTTCAACTAGGTCCGGTACCCGAATTGGGTGAGGCGGGGCTTTAGTTCTTTGTTGTATTGACCTGCTTCGGCATGTGTAACATTTTTCTGTCAACTCTGCATATATACTTCGCGATCGTGTTAAGAGCATTTAAATGTTCTGACCGCATTAGTGCAGGACAAAGCTATGAGGAGACAAGTTACAGGGACGGATGGTAGCTGTACAAAGTACACAGGCTACATCGTAATTTCAATTTCAATGGAGAGTAGCCTAAAACAAAGGCAGAACACCGTATAATCTGATAGGTAGCATTATTTGATAGAACGCCAGCACCGTAACTTCATATTGACGCGCGGCTAAACAAAGGCAGAGTGCCGTAACTCAATATGAGCGTTCCAAAACTAAGCCAAAGAGCCGTAACTGGTGTTACGGTGTTCTGCCTTGGTTTCTCATGGGCTTTTGGAAGTTACGGTTGAGACAAACCATTATTTTCTCTAAAAAAACAACGGAATTGACTCAAGATACTTATCCACATGATAAAGGAGGTCTTGAATGTGCCAAAAATATCAATAACTAATTTTCGACCAAAAACGAAGTTACGGTCTTTTGCCTTTGCACGGCAGTATAAGTCAAGTCAAATATATTTATATAGCGCTTTTCACAATACAGATTGTATCAAAGCTGCTTCACAGTATTAATCAAAACAACTTAACAATGTTTGTTTATTACTGGAAAAAAGACATCCAAGTTTGGTAGAGCTGATCAATGGTATGATTGGTTAATTAATTTGAATATCCCCATATAATAATATAATTTATATCATCGTACAGAATAATGTCTTCACTACCATTTATAGATTCTACATCATTAACCCTCTGGGGTCTGAGGTGTTTTTGGGGCAATTGGGATGTTCTGATATGCCCTTACATTTGTGCTTTTTTTCAGTTATTTATAAACATGTTAATGGCAAAGGTGTAAATTCACTCTATATAGCACAAACTGGGCTACCATAATATCTAAGCAACATGTATGTACATGTTTGTATTTTTAAGAGAATAATATTTATGCGTGGTTATTGAAAAAAATAAAAATGAAAGTTGTTTAAATAAGGCCACAAAACACATATTGATTATTTCTTCACAAGACTTTTGAAAATTGTATCACATAGCCTAGAATATTTGCTCCAAAACTATGTGAGGATCATCCTGACTACTCATTCAGATAAGACAATAAAGTATTTTTACATTTTTAATGACGTGTTTTGTGTCAGAAAGCTTTATGCGAGGAGGCATGATCTCTCATTAATATGTATGAATTTCACACCTGAGAAAGAGAAAGACCCTCCCATAATGGCCCTATTAGGTGCTATCAGGCCATATCATTATAAGGAGCCTTGCACAAAGAATGAGGAGTTTTAAAAAAGAATGGCTTTTAGATTGTTTGGATTTATTTACAACACAACATAATACAAAGATACACAACAAAGGACAAAAAAGCACATTAGTAAACACACTGATCTAAAGACAGAGGCTTGAACAGTCACACAACTTTGTGCCATTGAAACATAGTACATACCTGTCATTTCCAAGGTGTTTGATTTTTCATTTTACCATGTTCATGTACAGAGACTGTTGAATGTTGAAGTCAGCAGAACTCAGTGGCATCTCTCCCTGTAAAAAATGAAATAAAAAAATAAACACCTTTGAACATGCTGATATCAAGAGAAACTATATGGCTGCACGACTTTGGGCATGCATTGTAGAAAAAATTGCGATTTAAATATATATATATATATATATATATATATATATATATATATATATATATATACACACACACACACACACACACACACAGTGCTTAGAATAAGTGAACACACCCATGCTAAAGTTGACTACCCCACAATATAGACATGGTTTTATTTCAGTTAGCCTAACTGAACATTTATACATAAATAATATATTGTATTTAGACAGTATCACATATTTTACCGGAGGCTGAAATATATGTCACTAAATCATTATAAACTAAGCAGTTCTCTTACGAGAGGTTCTCTCGTATTGCGTAAGTTTAGCTTACGCTACGGGAAAGATTCATCTTCTCGAGATATTGAAGCCAAAAAATTATCCTTAATTTTGTATTCATTGTCAACGCAGTGCAGCAGCTAGCAGACCTAGAGCAGGCCATCTCGCGTGCTCATTGGCTGCCCTGCTGGCATCTGCTGCAGCCTACCAGTGAGCCCCGCGTGACGTCACGCCCAATGAAGGGCGCTCGCGCCTTCATAGCGTCACAGCCCGCCAGAATGGGCGTGGCTTAGCGTATAAAAGAAGGGGCTGTAGGCTGACTTCCCTGATTTTTCGACTCTTCAGCGAGCTCTCCGCATCGCTGGATCAGAGAGAAGCCACCGCCGCCGTCGAACAGCGAACAGCCAGCTTAGGACAGCGCTGAGGAAGCCGGCCGTCTTCGCCACCTTCAGCCATCCGTGCGAGCTACGCTATCCGGCGACGTATCCTTTTTACACTGTTGTATTCTCTTCTAGCTTACTCCTAAAAGAGCGCGAGTGTCTTTTTAAAGATGCCTCGCATTTCCTGCGGCTCGTTTAGGGCCCCGGAGACAGCCGGAACCTGTGGCCACTGCGACGCGCTCGCCGGAGAATCTCCCTCGAGCCTCGCTCTCGCCTTCCCCGCCTCTCTTCACCGACGCGCAGCTGCCGCTCACGAGCCTCACTGCCGTCGCGTCTGAGGATGAGGTTGAGGGACACGCCACAAGGGACTGCTGTTCTAACTGCGGCTAGCTTCCTTTACGTTACAAGGAAGCTACCGCGCCCACCATAGAAGCAGTCACTCCGCCCTTTGCGGGACCGCGCAGTGATAAGCGCCGTTCCCAAAGGCAGCCGGAGCCTGTAGCCACAGCGCCGGAAAGCCTCCCTCGAGCCTCGCTTTTCACCTTCCCCGCCTCCCTTCACCGACGCGCAGCTGCCGCTCACGAGCCTCACTGCCGTCGCGTCTGAGGATGAGGTCGAGGGACACGCTATGGACTGCTGTTCTAACCGCGGCTAGCTTCCTTTACGTTACAAGGAAGCTGCCGCGCGCGCTCTTATCTGCTCGCGCTACTTAAGCTTTCGTAGTTTCCCCCATGGCTCAGTGGCTAAACTCAAAGCATTCGCGCCAGAGACCCGTGTTCGATCCCGGCTCTCGCAGCAGAAAAAATTTATGCAGCTCTCCTCTATGAGCTCGCGACCAGCTTCCTTACGAACAGAAAGCGAGCGCGCGCCCCCCGAGCGCATGCGTCACCGGCGAAGGAAGGAGAGAGTGTGGTTTTTTGTCCCGCCGAGGCCTGACAAACCCCCTCTTTCTTTCTCAAACATTTTCCAGCTCCTCCTAGTTCAAGCGGCTGGTAATGTCTATACTGCAGTAGAGAGCCTGTTATAACACGCACGCCTGCAGACACGCACACGGAAACTGTGATGACGCTCTCTCTCTTATCTGCTTGCTTACTATGTTTCCCCTGTGGCTCACTGGTTAAACCCTAAGCTTTCGCGCCAGAGACCCGTGTTCGATTCCCAGCTCTCGCAGCAAAAAAAAAAAAAAAAAAAAAAAAAATTATTATGCAGCTCTCCTCTCTGAGCTCGCGACCAGCTTTCTTACGTACAGAGAGCGAGCGCGCGCCCCCGAGCGCATGCGTCACCGGCGAAAGAAGGAGAGAGTGTGGTTTTTTGTCCCGCCGAGGCCTGACAAACCCCCTCTTTCTTTCTCAAACATTTTCCAGCTCCTCCTAGTTCGAGCGGCTGGTAATGTCTATACTGCAGTAGAGAGCCTGTTATAACACGCACGCCTGCAGACAATGCCGACACGCACACGAAAACTGTGATGATGCTCTCTCTCTTTTATCTGATCGCGCCAACTAAAGCTTATGTTGTTTCCCCTGTGGCTCAGGGGCTAAACCTTAAGCTTTTGCCCCGGAGACCCGTGTTCGATTCCGGCTCCCGCAGCAGATAAAATTTATGCGGCTCTCCTCAGCGAGCCGCCGTATTCAAGTTTATTTCCCTGTCAGTCCCCTTCAATCAGGCTACTGCAGTGGTCCATTTAGCAGCCAACGAGCCGGCTCATTTGCCCTCTCGCCTGCACACATATACGCCGTCTTCACGGCGACCCAGAGAAAATCTCAAAAGAATATAATGTCTGGTCCGGCTCACGCCGTTGGTGTTTTAAGTGTAGTGAAAGTGCCCACGCCCCAGTGTTCACCCCTACACACAAGCACATCAAATCTCGTGTCACTCACAGAGCACACTCTCAGAAAGCGCAGAAAGGCCGCTCGAGTGTTGAATATAAGGAATGTGTCCACAGGTCTGTGCCCACTATCTGCCCGCTCTGCTACACGGTCAATAAAACCGGTTATGAATGTAAGTCTCGTGCCCGCCGGAGAGCGTTCACGCTTACTGACACACACCTCCCCCCGGGCGCCGCCCGCGCGTTTAAATGTTATCACAAAACGCAGGGCATTGATAAGACGCTCCCCATCCGTTATGATCGGGGAGTCAAATACACTTGTAAGTCTCGTGCCCGCGCACACGCGCTCACGCTTACAGAAAGCTTTTCCACCCGAAGCGCTGCTTGCGCGTCAAAAAGTGAGAATAAAATGCTCCCCATCCCTTATGATTGGGACACCTCACATAAATCAGACGGTCTCGGCTCTCAGCGAGAGGCCATTGCCCAGAACCGAGAGCGCGCGCGCCGCGCTTTCGGCTCAGTCTCACAAGCCCGCAAATGGCGGCGATCTGAACCCGGAGGCCATTCGCCCCCTAGCGGCTCACATAGCTGCGTGGGAAACTATCCCAGGGATTTCAGAATGGGTTCTGAGCACAATAAGCAGGGCTATACACTTCAATTCATTGGCCGTCCCCAGCGCTTTCGAGCCCGGACCGCGACGATAGTGAATGCGGAAGTAGCACACCTACTTCACGCAGAAATAGCAAAGCTGCTGTGCAAAGGGGCTATAGAAAAGGTGCCGCCTTCTCTGAGCGAGTCAGGCTTTACAGCCGTTATTTTCTCATACCCAAGAAGGACGGAGCCTTCAGACCTATCCTAGATCTGAGACATTTGAACAAAGTGCTTGTGAAAAGACTGTTCAAAATGCTTACGACCAGGAAAAACCTCGCGCACGCTCGCCCGAGGAACTGGTTTATTTCTCTAGATCTGAAGGATGCCTATTTTCGGATTCAGATAATACCCCGTCGCTGGCAATTTTTTAGATTTGCCTTCAACGGTCAGGTATATCAATACACCGTCCTGCCGTTCGGCCTGTCTCTAGCACCCCGTGCATTTACGAAGTGCATGGACGCGGCGCTCGCCCCCCTGAGAAGTCAGGGGCTGCGAATATTGAACTATCTGGACAATTGGCTGATTTTGGCACAGTCAGAGACAGAGCTGCTATCTCACAGAACAGTGCTTCGCAGTCACCTGGAAAGCTTGGGTCTCATGGTCAACTGGACCAAGAGCTCATTACAACCCAGCCAGTCAATTTTCTTTTTAGGAATAGAACTGGACTCGGTGACCTATGTCGGCTCGTCTATCGGCACAGCGCGCGCTCCGTGTTCGCCACCTAGCCGCGTCTTTCCAGAAGGACAGCTTTCTCCCTTTGAAAGCATTTTAAAGGATGCTGGGCTGTATGGCATCAGCTGCAGCGGTGCTCCAGCTGGGCCTACTGCGCATGCGCCCGCTCCAACGCTGGTTGAATGCTCGCCCGTCCCACCGGGCTTGGGTTTCTGGCGGTCAGAAAATCAGAGTGACTCAGACCCGCATAGCGGCTCTGCAGCCCTGGTTAGTGGCCGACTGGTACCAGCTGGGAGTAAGGATGGGAACCATCTCTTTTCGGAAAGTCATTTCGACAGACGCGTCCAACTGGGGTTGGGGCGCGCTGTTCGAGGGCAGACCGGTCTTCGGCCAGTGGTCAGACCAAGAGAGGTGTTTTCACATAAACTGTCTGGAGATGATAGCGGTCGAGAATGCGCTGAAGCGCTTCCTCCCGTTCATACAGGACCAACATGTTATTGTCCGCTCGGACAACATGTCTGTGGTATCCTATGTAAACCGTCAGGGCGGTGTCAGATCCAGAAATCTCTGCAATCTGACGGAACGCCTCCTTATTTGGTCTCAGATGCACCTGCCCTCGCTGAGGGCGGCGCATGTGCCTAGCCATTTGAACGACGGCCCAGACAAACTGTCCAGGGACAACGTTCCCCCAGGGGAATGGTACCGGGGCCCCCAAACGGTCCAGAAACTGTGGCGCCTATTCGGCAGGGCGGAAGTCGACCTATTTGCGTCAAAAGACAACGCTCAATGCCCGACGTTCTTCTCGAAGGACGAGGACGCGCTGGCCCAGGTTTGGCCCAGCCTCCGGCTATATGCTTTCCCTCCGGTCTCTCTGTTACCACAGGTGATCAAGAGAATCAGGGAAACGCGCCACTCGGTGCTCCTCATAGCCCCGCGTTGGGAGAATCAGATTGGTTCCCGGAGCTAGCACGGCTGTCACATACAGCTCCGTGGCCTATTCCGGTGAGGGCAGATCTCCTCTCTCAGGCTCGCGGCACGATCTGGCATCCCCATCCAGAGCGCTGGTCTCTGCACGCATGGTTGATCAACGGGTACTCGTTGCCCTGCCAGAAGGAGTAATGAACACGATCGCGCAGTCTAGAGCCCCTTCCACGAGAAGGCTCTATGCGTCTAAATGGTCGGTGTTCTCTGGATGGTGCACCGACAGAGGTCTGGACCCGTGGACATGCGGGGTGGCGCATCTATTCTCCTTCCTACAAGGGCTGTTGGATAAGGGAAGGTCCCCATCCACGCTCAAAGTATACGTGGCGGCCGTGGCAGCGTTCGCAAAATCGACGCACGGCCAGTCATTAGGAGGACATGAGTTGGTCATCCGCTTCCTTAGAGGAGCTAGGAGGATGAACCCGCCGCGCCCCCCGTCGGTTCCCATGTGGGATCTTTCACTGGTCCTAGAGGCCCTAAAAGCTTTACCCTTCGAACCACTAAACTCCGTGGGGTTGAAATATCTATCACTGAAACCGTCTTTCTGACTGCACTGTCGTCAGTAAAACGTGTGAGGGACCTGCATGCGCTGTCTGTCAGCGCATCGTGTCTTGAGTTCGGGCCGTATGACTCTAAAGTCATCCTCAGACCTAGACATGGCTACGTTCCTAAAGTGATGGGCACTCCGTTCAGAGCGCAAGTTATCTCGTTGTCAGCTCTGCCAGCGTCTGACAGCGAAAGTGATGTGAACCTCCTCTGCCCTGTCAGAGTACTGAGGTTTTACACTACGCGCTCCGCCTTATTCAGGCGTTCGGAACAGCTGTTTGTTTCGTTCGGTGGGCGCACCAAGGGTCTCGCCTCCTCGAAACAGAGCCTGTCCAGATGGATAGTGGACGCTATAGCAACCGCTTACACGTCAAAAGGTCTGCAATGCCCTCTGGGCATCAGGGCTCATTCCACGAGAGGCGTGGCCTCTTCGTGGGCATGGTCCAGTGGAATTTCTATCCATGACATTTGTGTAGCGGCGGGCTGGAGCTCCCCGTCTACCTCTGTCAGGTTTTATAACCTAGAAGTTCCTGCCTTGCAGGCTAAACTGTTGTTAGTTAAAAGGGAGGTGTATTCTGCCCAGACATCCTGCTCAGATCACTCTCACATGACTCAGCTCTCCTGGTTGAGCTGCACTAAGTAGGGTATGTGCCATGTGCCTATACAGACCGGCGCGCTGCTCTGTATTCCCTATGTGTGCGTATGTACAAGTGATGGTACGCGTGGCTGGCCACCTTATTCTGCACCTTACAGGGTTCCCCTGAAAGTTCGGGGTCTCATGGTGGATGCTTGGCGCGCACGGCGTTGACAAAGTGTTCCCGTAGCGTAAGCTAAACTTACGCAATACGAGAGAACCTCTCGTAAGAGAACGATACTCGGTTACTAACGTAACCTCGGTTCTCTCTAGAGAGGGAACGAGTATTGCGTAACCGGCCGTGCTCGCGCCACGAGCGACTTCGCTTCAGTGGTTACTAACGTAACCTCGGTTCTCTCTAGAGAGGGAACGAGTATTGCGTAACCGGCCGTGCTCGCGCCACGAGCGACTTCGCTTCAGTGGTCGAAAAACCAGGGAAGTCAGCTCACAGCCCCTTATTTTATACGCTAAGCCACGCCCATTCTGGCGGGCTGTGACGCTATGAAGGCGCGAGCGCCCTTCATTGGGCGTGACGTCACGCGGGGCTCACTGGTAGGCTGCAGCAGATGCCAGCAGGGCAGCCAATGAGCACGCGAGATGGCCTGCTCTAGGTCTGCTAGCTGCTGCACTGCGTTGACAATAAATACAAAATTAAGGATAATTTTTTGGCTTCAATATCTCGAGAAGATGAATCTTTCCCGTAGCGTAAGCTAAACTTACGCAATACTCGTTCCCTCTCTAGAGAGAACCGAGGTTACGTTAGTAACCGAGTATCGTTATTCGCAAACAAAATAAATTACGCATAAGGCAGTATTTTAGCATGATAATCAGTGTCATAAACTAATCTCAAAACTGAGTGAAATATAGGCTATGTAGTAGGCTAATATCACATTTAAAAAGTTTACACGAGCGTAGGCTATAGGGATATTGTGAGGTAATCTTTCCTATGTCAAAAGCTAGCCAAAACTAGGCAAAAATATAGTCTGAAAATTCATTTGAGCTCTATAATCAGAAAAGGAATTATATAACACTAAACAACTTACTCCGAACTTGTATCCTCGGCGGGGTCAATTCGCTCTTCAAAATGCAGCCGTTGGTCGTCCGAGTTTCAAATTCCTCTGAGGAAAAGGTGAATCCTCGCTGTCCAGAATCATCTGAAGGGCTTCTTCACCGGAGTAGCGTGCCATCCTCAAAACGCGATGAACTATCAGTGAATCTCATGAAGAATCTTTGTGTTTTTATGGCATTGATCGGGGGCGTGTGCGCGATCACCTAAACTATTTACATGTGAATAGCGCCGGGGGCTTGGCGGCCTCAACTCATTAAAAATAATGAGGGGAGAAAGAAAAAACTGGACCTCTCCTTGGTTTCAAACGGATTGCATAAACTGAGAATATTTGTTTTTTATATAAATTACTTCATTTAAAAGAAGAGAATTCAAGCTTCATAAAGAAAAATCTCTCGTGCCTGTGTGACAAGTTATCACGGAGTTACAGTTAATCTTAGGACACGTTTCAGAATGGACTTCACTGACAGAGAG
This sequence comes from Tiaroga cobitis, assembly GCA_030578255.1. NCBI lineage: Eukaryota > Metazoa > Chordata > Actinopteri > Cypriniformes > Leuciscidae > Tiaroga > Tiaroga cobitis. The sequence continues at coordinate 1,892,366 of CM060608.1, forward strand.
AACGCAGAACTCGCATCATGTTTGTTTTTCTTTATTTGGTGAAAAGCACAACACTTTGTTTTTATTGTGAGTATCCACAAAAAAAAGAAACTTAACAGGATCTAATGATGTATAACACTTATATGTAAGATCAAAATCAACCGAGTATTTTGAGTCTCTTTTGCACTGATAAGAAAAAAAGCGAGCAGATCACGCCGGCGTGATTGCCGACCCCAGAGGGTTAATATCCACATCACTCAATTCATCCTCATTGTCTTACATTTGTTTTTTAGTTTTATCATACCTACACCTTCCAACCAAACATACATTTGACAACCCAACCCCAGGACCCTTCACACTCTTGGAGCACACATTTATGCACACATACGCAGGACACACACACAAACAGCGTACAGATCCAGATTTATGACCGGGCAACACACCAATAATCACACACACGAGCGCACACAACACACAATCAGACGCACACATAAAGCTACAGACCATTTGGAGATGTCTCTTACACTTCCCCGTCCGCCCGAATCCAAAGCCCAAAGTCCGAGTATTCGAAATTTTGAAATCCACTTGTCGACTCCACTGAATACCATTGGCACAACCATTAATAGGAAAAGGACTCAATGTCATTATATCCCTTAAGAAAAATGTCCCAAAACTGAAGTCCTCCATCCAACGCAAGACGAACACACTCAGTCATAAACACTAGGGCTTGTCTTCTCACAAGTTATATCAAAAATAATATATGCCTTCCATAGCTGCTCGAGCGTAAGAGCGTGGCTTGATAGTAAGACCATAATTATTACATCTTCCATTCTAGTGTACTGCTCTAGATTGTCGATTCTTTTCTCAAGCTCCTCGATGGTTTTGTCTCTTTCTCTTACAATATTTTTAAGTTGTTTCACTTCTTCAAAAAGCTCCGCTAGCTTCATCAGCTGTTGCGTCACTTTCGTAAGCTCCCCAGACATATAATTTAGGGACTCGCGGATTTCCTCCAAATCATTCTCCATCTTTGTCTCCGCTGCTAATTTCTTCGGTCCCATCGTAAACTTTGCCTGAACTACTTTATTTCGTTTCTACTTTTTTTCGTTTCTACTCACTACTCGTTTCTACTCACACTTTAGGCAAGAAAAACCATACATTTTGATGCTTAAGCCTACAGCACTTCACCGAGCGCAGCCATCTTGGTTGGGTCACATGATATTTAATGAGATAATGCCTAATTTTTATAATTAAACATACAAATTTCCAAAACTTATAATACATTTTTTATATACTTGTGTAAGTTATCAACTGAGGAAGTTTCATGGTGATATCTATTATTAAAAAATGTTACCCTATTCACCTGTAGTGTCTCGCCTTAAAAATAATCCACCCGCCAAACGCCCAAACCTATGATATACTTTGATTTAGATATCTGTATCTGATCATCACATAACAATTATTCAAATTCTCAGTGTTAAGCATGATAATATGGTAAAATATCACACTGAAGTAGGCTGATTTAAAAACAATATTTATTTAAAATAAAAGTTCTTTGGGCAAAATGACATTTCCTTAATAGCCTAAACAGAGGCTTTACTCACTTCAAACTTAAATTGTCAATGTTTCATTACATCACTGTTGGCAAACACTCCCCTCTAATTTTATGTATGGTCCATCTTTCATTTCAAATATTCTTAAATTTGATCAATACATTAAATTAGAATACTAAGACACTAGGCTTTTACGAATCAAATTAAATAATTTACATTGAAAAATTACAACTGTATTAAATGCCCTGATTTGTTTTCCTTGATTGGCTTTCCCTAAAGAGAATTACGTTGTTGAAAACGAAAGTAAAAGAGTGACGCTCGTTCATTGCGTTTTGCCGTGATGAGAGTTCCGTGTCTTTATTACAATCAACACATTATAATGATGTATCTGTCATCCAACCTCGATTAAATTTGAATGTAATGTTTTTATTACTTGGGCTGCCCAACCTGCGGATTATGATCCGCACAGCACTATTGGCAAACTATACAGATTGAGAATGGACACAGGCCAGGAACCTGCAACAGAACCGTCACGGTGGAAAAGGTGTATCTGAGCATGTGACTGTCTGTCCGAATTTTGTCGAAAGCCAGAGGCGGCACAAAATTTGACGGAGGCTGCCACCTCATAATTATGCAGGAAAAACCCTGAAAGTAGTTCGCTAAAATATTGGTGGGGACAATTATGTCATCTTAAAATATTGATTGGGACTAGTACCTAGTGTCCCCCCTAAACCTACGCCCATGGTTACTATGATTGGAAAGAGGTGTAATTTGTGTAATTTTTAACAACGTTTAGCTGATGAGTTATTGATCTGGGAAGTTCGAATCTGTGAATATATTGCCAACTTTACTGAACTTCTTGAACTAAGTGTAGCAGGATGCAGCTTTCTGGCTCATGCATCCCCAAGTGGTATTTAATTTGCTGTGCTGTGAGTGGCTCTGGGCAGTTAACTGTGAGCCAATCGCGATGGCCAAGCCCCTTTACAAACTGGGACTTTGTTTTTGACGAGTGACGTCACCTGCATGCGACTTGCCTGGTTTACCGGCCTAGCGATCTGATGTCTGCCTTGGTCATCCATTCTATCGTAGCGCCGCAGGTGTGACTAGCTTTGTTTCTCTTTCCACTCGTTTGACTCCATAACTTGGGCTTATAGGGAATGTTTCATGTTGTAGCATCGCCAGTGCTGCAGTAGCCCTTTTACTTGCTGAGAGTGCCCCCTGTTATTGGCAATTAAAACCGGGGGCCGTGACTCAACGCTGTTAATCATGGGTATGTGACTACACTGAGTAATAATTGTATGTTACTGTGGGATACATTTATAAGTAGACATTCTGTGTATTTCAGGGAGTGCTATCTAGCCGGGGTGCAGCCGCCAGTTGGTGACATCGGCGCTGAACATCTGCTGCTTTGCTTAATGCTGTTTCATTTTTGTCCCATCGTAGTGGATGGTTTATGATGTTTTGACCATGTTTAATTGTTTATTTTGATTTATTGTGTAATTGCGAGTTTTTGTTTATATTGCTAACCCTAGTACCACTTTGGGCTTTAGAACGGGTGGTCTATTAGACATCCGTTTATTGCAATTTTTGTGTGTAACTTTGTTTAAAGTCTGTCCTTTGTCCAGGTGCTGAGAACTGCCAGTGGGAGCAGTGCCCCTTGCGATGGTGGGTCCCTTGGTGTGTGCTGTTGGCTGCGTGTTCATTTCCCTTGCTGTGTGTGTGTGTGTAAACCTCGACATGTGTGATTGGGGTGTTTTTTATGGATGCTCATTGCTCGATCCACTAGCCTCCCACTGGTAAGATTCTGCCCTATTCCCCTCCTCTATTGGGTGTATAGTGAGTATAGTGAGTGTGTGCTTTGTTGTTTGATTTGATGTACAGCGCATGTCCTTTGCTTTGAAAATTCCCTTATATGTTTGCTGTGACATCCCAATCATCTTTGGAGTGAATATTGTGTGTCGATTGAGTAAAAATATAAACTCTATTTTTGTACTGGACCACTGTCTCTGGCTGATCCATCAACGAACTTGAGTGCCTGGTTAGAACAAAATAGTTAATTCTTTGGGTGTAAATCCGATCATGGCGTAGTGTGCTAACTGCCTGTTATTTATATATATATATATATATATATATATATATATATTCCTTTCACCACATAAGTGTGACTGTGGCCCAGGTAAATTTAGCAAGAGAAGTATGAAATGATCAAATTAAGGAATAATGCCTGACTACACAGCCTTGGGAATTTCACCCAAAGAATCAAACCATAAAGCTATGTCACCTAGTGACCAGTGTTGAATATTAAGTTACCCAGCCGCAGAAACCCAACAGACAGTCAAAGTCAAATACAAAAATACATTATTAAGGGTCAACAAACACTAAAAAGCAAATACTGAAACAGAGGAAATAAAAACAGTTCACTAAAATCAAGTCTCTGATCCTTTAGCCAGAGGTTGAGGTTCAGTGGTTGTGTGGCTTCTCAGTAGTTCGCTCCGGCTGTCTTCCCTCAAAGCGGTCAAGTCCAAAGGGTCACGGCAATCGTCAGACCCACAGAAGATAGTCACGGTGCTCTAGGCAGCAAACAGCGAGCGTTGAGGGAGATTCCAATGTCCCAAGACAGTCGTCACAGCAGCGCTGGACTCAGGGACCCCAAGATGCATAAGCCAGAGGAGCTCTTCAGGCAACGATAGCGAGCGTTGAGGGAGGTTTGAGGATAGCCACACGATCTTCAGGAAAACGCCAGACACTGGAACCACAAGCTGCGTATAGCGGAGGCTGGAAGAAAGCAACCACAATGACCACAAGTAGCCAACAGCGACACCCACTCACATTATGTGGTTGAAAAATAGAATTACGGCCCTTCAGGCAACTATAGGGATGTCCCGCGCCATTTGGAGCAGCCATCTTGACGGAATAGAAAATGCTAAACCGCCTGTGATAATACAGCTCGTCACAAAATATTCCTATCAACCCCGAGCGATGCTGTGCACTTGGATGCGATCAGATCCGTGATAATACAAAAGGAATATCTTTATACCGTATCCCAAAAGAAACAAAACGGAAAAAAGTGGTTAGCGGCAATAAACAGGCAAAACGCATACATGCATTCCTAGATCAGTTAATTCGTTAGGCGTATTATCACATTACATTCTTTCGTTTTCAAATACCAAAAGCTGATCTTGTATTTTATTTGACACTTCTCATAAATCGTTAGAAACACAGGTTGAGACAACAGTTTATCATACTACAGTGACGGTCAGCGATAGGTATAAAAAAAGTATATAAGCATAGGCTATTATTTCGTTTTTCTTGGATCAAACTAGATTAAAAAATTCATTAAAGATACACTTAATCTTGTTGGTGATTTTGTTTAGTGTTTTCCCCTGTAAACTCAGTTTAAAAATTACTACAGGTACTATAATTTGGTGATAAAAATACATTGACCAACCTTTGCGGTGATGATTGAAAAATAATTTTCTTTTAATGAAACTCCGGTGTAGCGTGATGGGAAGTGAATAAGGTAGCTGTAATGTCACCGAACTCAGTGTCAGGAAGTTTTTTTACACATGTAATGTCTGTAAAAAGATCTTGTGGTGCTTCATATGGATAGGAGTCATAATTCCTTGATCTTCCTCTTGCATATTTATTTTTGTGATGCTAATAATAAGTGCGATGACATGACGTGGTGGGGAAAAAAAAAAAAAAATCGATTCTGTTCAGTATCGAGATATTTTGCACCATGATTTTGCGCAAGCAATTATATCAATACTGTAGCACAAAGTATTGCAATATTTAGGCTAATTATACTAATAATATATATTACCCACGGCAATGGATCTATGAGTAGCCAACGGATGTATTCCGTCAAAATGGCTGACACGCGGCTAGGGGTCACGTGACTGGGAGATCCCTATAGCGAGCGAGCATTGAGGGAGGTTCGAGGATAGCCACACGATCTTCAGGAAAACATCAGACACTGGAAACACAGGTTGAGTATAGCAGAGGCTGGAAGAAAGCAACCACAATGACCACTGGCTCCACAAGTATCAAACAGGCACACACACTCACACTGTGTGGAGGAAAAATATAATTACAGCCCTTCAGGCAACAATAGCAAGTGTTGAGGGAGGTTCGAGGATAGCCACACGATCTTCAGGACAGCACCAAACACTGGAACCACAGGATGGATATAGCAGAGGCTAGAAGAAAACAACCACAATGACCACCGACACCACAAGTAGCAAACAGTCACACACACTCACACTGTGTGGCAGCAAAATATAACTACGGCCCTTCAGGCAACAATAGAGAGCATTGAGGGAATTCAGTTGCAGTACACCAGCGTTCAGACAACCAGGCCTTGGAACCTGGACTTCCTTTGCAGAGCAGTAGAGTGCAATAAACACACATGCAGTGGCAGTACAACACCAACAGCAGCCAGACAAGTTGTGGTCCCCCTTTCTCTTCCAAAGAACCAGCTTTTATATCCTCCAACCAGGACACGGCTGGTTGCTAGACCATTAGTTGCTAATTGCAATCATCATCAGCAAGGCAATAATCTGTTCTCGTCTACTCAATCAGTGACAGGAAGTATCGTCTAAATATGGGCAGAGAGGAGGACAGTAATAATGAGTACCTAATAAACCAATTAAGTCACATTGGCAGGAGAGGAAGTAGTCCAAATATGGGCATAGTAATAAAACAGGAAGTGGGTTGCCAGGTTTGTCCATAAGCAGATGTCTAAAATGAGTCAAATAGGGAAGTAGTAATAGCAACAACAAAACCCACTACAAATATGATGCATACGTACAGTGAATACCCACGACAATTCAGAGTGCAAATACGTTCACACACAAAGTAAACACCATCACACAGTAAAGCCCTAATGTCTCTAATTAGGCAACAAAGAAAAGAAAGGACTGGTTCAGCCTGTGACAGCTTTACACAGGTTCTGTACCCAGTGGCAAGCAAAACGTGGAAACACAGGTATCAGTCAAATACAAAAGTTTTATTATATAGGCATAAAAACCATAAAAGTTTAGATTAGACTAAACATTACAAATCAACTTTAATACAGACCTACATAAATCAAGTCACTCAAAATGTCATGGAGCTGCGGCCAATTTACCGGGAGAATGCTCCAATAAAAAGGGATCTCCAAATCTGCACAGCACACTCACATACCAATTAAAGAACCCCAGTGCACGCCACAGACCACAGTACACAATGAAGAAACACCACCACCATCTACAGAGGAATGGTCGCCCCGGTCAATAAGGCCTGCAGCCTCCTAGACGAAAAATAACTCAACACACACACATTAATATACTTTAACTCAATGGAAAATTATATTGTGAATGAATGAAACTAAGCACAAATGTTTCACAATATTAAACAAAATAAATCAATTCAAACGAAAACGATAAACTCAAGACTCAAATTAAGACAGAGAAAGAAAAGCTAAATCAAATAAACTAAATTCAAATAATAAACCAATTTCACATTAATAGGAAAACTCAATTATAATACACAAGCAGCAGAAATAATACAAAAGATTTACAAAACCGAGATCAACCAAAAATAATTCAAAACAACTGATACACAAAATAAACTGATTTGAATTAAATGAATGGGGAGAAATGAATAGGAAGTCCCAAAAAAATTTAACAAGACTAAATGCAACACAAAATCAGGACACTCAACGCTGTTTTAGAGACAAAACATATACACACAAAAGACAAAGTTCGTTGGCACGGGTCTAACACAACCGTAACCCAAAACACTCACGGGCAATGCAGGTCATCCTAGGACAAGACAGTGGTGCTGCCACTCTAAGGATGTTATCCACCCTGCAATCTGCGCAAGAAAAATACAATAAACATTCAATAATAGACGGGGGAAAAGAAAAACTACCACTTACCAAACGACAGCTGCGGGAACCGGGATGCTGGAAGTTTAACTACTCAGCCTATTTGCAACAGCCGTCACCCGTACACAAAGCATTGTGAAATAAAACACAAATTGCAACTTGCACCACTTCCACGGCTGATAAACGGATATAATAAATTAAACACATACCTGGAGGAGGACAGATGCACACTCATATCCATCAGCCAATTTAAAGCAGCTGTGACAAAACACCGAACACGAAAGCAACCATAAACACAGCCACTCTCTTTTACCGACCCACAGTCGTGTTTAATCGCGATAGCAGAAACCACACCACATCCGGGAAATGACGATCTGCCTAGGTGCATTCGAAAATGGCTCTTATAGCCCGCACAATGTACAGCACGCGCTGTTCACATGTAAATAGTTCAGGTGATCGCGCACACGCCCCCGATCAATGCCATAAAAACACAAAGATTCTTCATGAGATTCACTGATAGTTCATCGCGTTTTGAGGATGGCACGCTACTCCGGTGAAGAAGCCCTTCAGATGATTCTGGACAGCGAGGATTCACCTTTTCCTCAGAGGAATTTGAAACTTGGACGACCAACGGCTGCATTTTGAAGAGCGAATTGACCCTGCCGAGGATACAAGTTCGGAGTAAGTTGTTTATTGTTATATAATTCCTTTTCTGATTATAGAGCTCAAATGAATTTTCAGACTATATTTTTGACTAGTTTTGACATAGGAAAGATTACCTCACAGTCACAATATCCCTAGACGCTCGTGTAAACTTTTTAAATGTGATATTAGCCTACTACATATATTTCACTCAGTTTTGAGATTAGTTTATGACACTGATTATCATGCTAAAATACTGCCTTATGCGTAATGTATTTTGTTTGCGAATAACTGCTTAGGTTGTAATGATTTAGTGAAATATATTTCAGCCTCCGGTAAAATATGTGATACTGTCTAAATACAATATATTATTTATGTATAAATGTTCAGTTAGGCTAACTGAAATAAAAACCATGTCTATATTGTGAAGGGTAGTCAACTTTAGCATGGGTGTGTTCACTTATTCTAAGCACTGTGTGTATATATATATATATATATAATTAAAAAGCATTTTTTTCTACAATGCATGCCCAAAGTCGTGCAGCCATATAGTTTCTCTTGATATCAGCATGTTCAAAGGTGTTTATTTTTTTATTTCATTTTTTACAGGGAGAGATGCCACTGAGTCCTGCTGACTTCAACATTCTGTACATGAACATGGTAAAATGAAAAATCAAACACCTTGGAAATGACAGGTATGTACTATGTTTCTATGTACTATGTACTATGTACTATGCTGACAGGTATGTGTGTATCTTTGGATTATGTTGTGTTGTAAATAAATCCAAACAATCTAAAAGCCATTCTTTTTTAAGTCTCCTCATTCTTTGTGCAAGGCTCCTTATAATGATATGGCCTGATAGCACCTAATAGGGCCATTATGGGAGGGTCTTTGTCTTTCTCAGGTGTGAAATTCATACATATTAATGAGAGATCATGCCTCCTAGCATAAAGCTTTCTGACACAAAACACGTCATTAAAAATGTAAAAATACTTTATTGTCTTATCTGAATGAGTAGTCAGGATGATTCTCACATAGTTTTGGAGCAAATATTCTAGGCTATGTGATACAATTTTCAAAAGTCTTGTGAAGAAATAATCAATATGTGTTTTGTGGCCTTATTTGAACAACTTTCATTTTTATTTTTTTCAATAACCACGCATAAACATTATTCTCTTAAAAATACAAACATGTACATCCATGTTGCTTAGAAATTATGGTAGCCCAGTTTGTGCTATATAGAGTGAATTTACACCTTTGCCATTAACATGTTTATAAATAACTGAAAAAAGCACAAATGTAAGGGCATATCAGAACATCCCAATGGCCCCAAAAACACCTCAGACCCCAGAGGGTTAAACAGGAAGTGTTTATCCGAACTCACAACAGGTTTTGCGAGAGAACACAAAGGTTTTTACAAGAGAACGCAAAAGTTTTGTGAGAAAACACAAATATATCTGCGAGAGAACGTAAATGTTTTTGTGAGAGAATGCAAAAGTTTTGCAATAGAACGCAAAAGCTTTGAAAAATATATTTTCCTCCCATCCCATACTTTTTTCCACCACCATGTCCCCTAGAGGCTCCGTAGGATTTACAATTCTTACAATTACTAATATTACTATTCTTTATTCCTACTTACTATAAACCACTATAAAAAATAAAGTACTGTATGTGTACATTTACAAAATTAGAACTGTGCACCCTTATTGCTCTACCAACTCACCAGGGAAAATCTTCAAGTAATAATGGGCCAATATTCACTACTGGTAAAAGAGCTACTGTATATAACAGAGACCTAACTCAGTCTCATGCTCTCTGAACCTCCACTCAGCCATGGGAAGCTTTCATATATTGCTATTTTGCTCTCTGCTATACGTGTACACAGGTTCAACATGCCAGCTGCTCAGTAAATTTGAAATGCCTAGTATTTTTAAAGCAGGGGACATAATGATTGGAGGAATTTTTCCCATTTTTAATAAACAAGAAAATGTAAATGCCTCTTTTGAGAGAAAAATGCAAAGGATTAATTGTACGGGGTAAGTTCAAAGGCATGTTTGTGATGTTTGTGACCTACGTGCCTTATGATAGTATTGGCAAGGTTCAGGCATGCATTGTTGTTCTTGTCAAATTTATTTTACAGATTTGACCTACGTGCCTTCCGCTGGACTCAAGTCATGATGTTTGCAATAGATGAAATAAATCAAGATGAGGGTTTGCTTCCTAACATTTCTTTGGGCTATAAAATAATGGATTCTTGTGCTTCGCCCTCTAATGTTTTACGTGCATCTTTCACACTTGTGAGTGTGCAGAAGGAAGAGGAATCTACAACTCAGTGTCATCTTCCTCTTACAGCTCTTGTAGCTGAATCAGGATCATCACAGTCCTTAGCTGTTGCTGGAACACTTGGACCATTCAAAGTGCCAATGGTAAAATGAATGTAATTGCATTTAAGTGTTCCTGATCATGTAATAAAGTCAATTAACGGTCTAATTTATATAAAAAAAAAATTAAATTTAATCTAGGTAAGCTACTTTTCAACATGTGCATGTCTGAGTGACAGAAGAAAATATCCATCATTTTTTCGTACAATTCCAAGTGACTACTACCAAGCAAAAGCCTTAGCCTCTCTTGTAAAACGATACGGATGGACTTGGATTGGAGTTTTGCAGTCTGACAATGATTATGGAAGAAATGGGATTTCAGCCTTTACAAAGGAGGTGGATAAAATGGGAGTTTGCATTGCATTTGTAGGCACAATTTTAAGAACATATCCCCAAAGTAAAATCATTGAAGTTGTTGAAATGATAAAACAATCTACGGTAAAAGTGATCCTGGCTTTTGTACCAGAGGGAGATCTCTATCCCCTAATGAAAGAAATTGTGAAACAAAACATCACAGGAATCCAGTGGATTGCAAGTGAAGCCTGGGTAACTGCAGCAAGGCCCTCTACCCCTGAAATATTCAAGTCTTTTGGAGGCACAGTTGGATTTGTGGTACGAAAGATGGCTATGCCCAAACTTGGACCTTACCTGAAAAACATCAGTCCTTACTCTCCTTCACAATCTTCTTTTGTCAGTGACTTTTGGGAAACAATGGTTGGCTGTAAGCCATGTCTTAATTGTGAGCTGCTGCCATCTGCAAATGTCACACGCAACAGCCAAGTGTGCACAGGAGAAGAAAAACTAAATTACACAGACAAATTCTTTGATGTAACACAAGTAAGAGTAACATATAATGTTTATCAAGCTGTGTATGCAATTGCATATGCTATTCATAAATTGCTGTTTTGTCAAAAGGACAAAATTAATGTTTTGAGACAGTGCCTAAATGTATCCCAGATAACTCCTAAACTGGTGAGCAAGTTGTTTAATTAATTAATTAAATTATTTAATATTTAATTTAATAATTAACATTTACGAGTCATAATTCAACAGTTTAACTACAGTATATTATACTTAACTATATTATACTTCATTCCAAGGTCAGCGATCAGTTACAGAGGGTATCTTTTGTAGATAGATATGGAGAAAATGTGTTCTTTGATGAGAATGGAGACCCACCTGCATCCTACGAGGTCATAAACTGGCAGCTAAGAGAGGGGGAGGTACAACATGTAACTGTGGGCTACTTCAGTACATCTACAGATGGAACATATAAACTTACAGTTAAAGAGGACAACATCCGCTGGATCACAGGAAATTCGGTAGTATATACTTAGTATACTCAGTTATATATTTATATATATATATATATATATATATATATATATATATATATATATATATATACATACAGGGGTTGGACAATGAAACTGAAACACCTGGTTTTAGACCACAATAATTTATTAGTATGGTGTAGCGCCTCCTTTTTTGGCAAAATACAGCATTAATTCATCTAGGGAATGACAGATACAAGCCCTGCACTGTGGCCAGAGGGATTTTGAGCCACTCATCTTGCAAAAGAGCAGCCAGGTCACTATGTGATGCTGGTGGACGAAAACATTTCCTAACTCGCTCATCCAAAACACCCCAAAGTAGCTCAATAAAATGGTCACTGTGCTGGCCATGGGAGATGTTCAACTTCAATTTCATGTTCATCAAACCAGTCTTGCTGTGTATATTTATCTATTATCATCTTAAAACACACCACCACTTTCAGTGTGCGCATGGTCCTCAAGAATGGTTCGGCAGTCATTGGCAGTGACATTACCATCTAGCACAAGTAGTGGGCCTAGGGAATGCCATGATATTTCAGCCCAAGCGATCACTGATCCACCCCTGCACTTTACTCTGGGCATGCAACAGACTGGGTAGTAAATTTTTTGGGGGCTTCTCCACACGGTAACTCTCCCGCATTAAGGAAAGACAGTGAAGGTGGACTCATCAGTGAACAATATATGTTTCACATTGTCCAAAAGCCAAGATGTCCAATTCTGGCACCATTGAAACCGGTGTTTGGCTTTGGCACGAATGACCAAAGGTTTTGTATAGCAACTAGACCATGAATGTTTACCCTGTGGAACCTCTGAAGAACAATTTTGGTGGAAACATGAGAGTTGAGGTGCACATTTAATTCCACAGTGGGTTGGGCAAACTACAGACCAGAAAAACTTGCTGTCCTGGTCACAGATGCGCTAGCAAGATGCACACCAACAATTTGTCCTATTTTGAACTCTGATTTGCCTCCCAATATGTTGTGTGGATTACAATATTTTATGTACAGCTGCGCTATTGCTCTGCTAATTCAACCTTCTCTCTTTCTCTGCTCTTATTGATGGAATGTAAAATCAGTGACGATTGGTCACCATGCCAACACATATGGGCATTAAATCGGCAAAAGTATATTGGCCAGTGTTTCATTTTCATTGTTCAACCCATGTGTGTGTGTGTGTATATGTACACCACACACACACAGTATATATATATATATATATATATATATATATATATATATATATATATATATATATATATATAACATACATTAATTTGACAGATACCCAAAGCAGTGTGCTCAGACACCTGCCCAAATGGCACAAGAAAAGCACAAATAAAAGGACGGCCTATTTGCTGCTTTGACTGCATTACATGTGCTGATGGTTCAATATCAAATAGAACAGGTACACTAACCCATTCATCTGCGCTACATTTACGTATTTTAAAGCTTATTAAATGCTCCAATTTCATATTTGTTATGTATTTTATAGGAGCAGCAGACTGCACTCTTTGTCCTGAAGAATACTGGTCAAATGAGAGACGAGACAAGTGTGTCATGAAAATGACAGAGTTTCTGTCATATATAGAAACAATGGGGATTATTTTGACTGCTCTGTCACTCTTTGGAGCCAGTCTTACTGTAGCGATTATGATTGTCTTCATACACTTTAGAGAAACACCTATAGTGAAAGCTAACAATTCAGAGCTGAGCTCACTATTACTTGTTTCACTGTTCTTTTGCTTTCTTTGTCCTCTTACATTTATTGGTGAGCCAACGATGTGGTCATGTATGCTACGTCATACAGCATTTGGAGTTACTTTTGGTCTCTGCATTTCTTGTGTTTTGGGGAAAACCATAGTAGTTGTTACTGCTTTTAGAGCCACTTTACCAGGAAATAAATTGGCTGGAAAGTTTGGGCCAGTACAACAAAGAGTCATTGTGTTCTCATGCACTGCAATTCAAATAGTCATATGTGTACTATGGCTTATAATAAACCCACCATTTCCAGAAAAAGTACTTAAGTATTACAATAAAAAGATCATTTTAGAATGCAACACAGGTTCAGATGCTGCATTTTATGCAGTTTTAGGATATATTGGTCTTCTTTCAGCAATCTGTTTGATTTTAGCATTTTTAGCTAGAAAGCTACCAGATAATTTTAATGAGGCCAAATTCATCTCATTCAGTATGCTTATATTTTGTGTTGTCTGGGTATCATTTATACCTGCTTATATCAGTTCACCTGGCAAGTACACAGTTGCAGTAGAGATTTTTGCAATATTGTCTTCTGCCTTTGGCTTATTGTTATGTATATTTGTGCCAAAATGTTACATTATTCTCATAAAACCAGAGAGAAACACTAAAAAACACTTGATGGGGAAACTTCAAAAAGCCAGTCTTTGAGGTAGCTACATGATACGATAACAGTTGGATATTAATGTTGTGTCATTATTTGCCAATACCTGCCCATGTATTTGTGCATTGACAAAAAGAGAGGGTAAAGGGCAGCTATTAATGCAATATAAATAAAATGCCTCAGTATACCACAGGTTGTGAAAATGTCTGTAATTCAATAAACAATGTTTCTCATATAATGAAATTACCTGCTAAGATCACAATGATGCATGTGATTTAAACATAAATGCTATTTAGTGACCAGACCCCAACCAGTATAAGCAAATTGACCAATATTACTTTCTTTTGTTGTCAGGAGTGATGAGATAGTTAGTAATTAGTCGATTGGCCTCACTCAATGGCTGGCTGTCTAAGTGGTGTCCGCAAAATAATATAGAATTCATAGACAATTGGAAAAGTTTTTGGGGCAAACCTGACCTGTTGAAAAGAGATGGTATTCATCCCTCCTGGGATGGTGCTGCTCTTCTCTCTAGTAATTTGGCTCATAGTCTAAGAGATAAAACATGACAAGTTGGGCACCAGGTCAGGAAGCAGACAGACTGGCTTAACCGACCGTCTGCTAGCGGCCTCACATCACCAAGGTCAGATAAATCCCATCACATAGAGTCTCTTTCACCTAGATATCATCATATAGAGACTGTGTCTGTTCCCCGAATTTGGAAATCCAAAAAACGTCCAAACCCATATAAGGTTAAAAATGTAATTGATGTTCAACAAATAAAAAACAGATATAATACAGATAAGCAAACGATAAAGCTTGGGTTGCTGAATATTCGATCCCTTACTTCAAAAGTGCTCATAGTTAATGATATGATTTCAGATTTCAGGCTAAAACCAAACGATTACATTACTTTAAATGAGTCAACTCCACAAGATTACAGTTATAAACATGAGCCTCGTCCGAAAGGCAAAGGGGGATGTGTTGCGGTAATTTATAGTAATATTTTCAAAACCACTAAGAAATCTAGTTTTAAATATACTTCTTTTGAAGTGTTGGTGCTTAATGTAAAAATATATAGTGTAAACGATAAATCACGTTTGAGAATTCTGCTGACTACTGTATACATGCCACCAGGGCACCATAAATATTTTATCAAAGAATTTGCTGACTTTCTATCAGAATTAGTGGCTGCAGATAAAGTACTAATTGTTGGTGATTTTAATATACATATAGATTATGAAAAAGATGCATTGGGAATTGGCATTTAAAGACATTGTAAACTCAATTGGAGTTAGACAACACGTGTCAGGACATTGTCGTAATCATACTCTAGATCTAATACTATCACATGGAATAGATGTTGATACCGTTGAAATACTGCAGCAGAACGATGACATCTCAGATCATTATCTAGTCTCATGTAAATTACGTTTAGCCAAGGCTGCTAAGCCGACTCAGTGTTATAAATTTGTTAGACCTATAACTTCTGCCACTAAAGATTGCTTTATCAATAATCTTCCTAATCAGTTTCATCATCTCAGCATCCCGGATAGCTTAGAAGAACTTGATATTGCAAAAAAAACTTTTAACTCTCTCTTTTCCAGCACTTTAGACACAGTTGCTCCGTTGCGCTTAAAGAAGATTAAAGAAAATAGTCCAACGCCGTGGTACAACGAGCACACTCAGGCCCTTAAGAGACCAGCCAGAAAAATGGAGCGCAACTGGAAGAAAACTAAACTAGAGGTATTTCGGATTTCTTGGAAGGAGAGCTCGATTGCTTACAGAGAGGCTTTAAAAGCTGCTAGATCTGCTTATTTTTCAACCCTATTAGAAGAAAATAAACGTAATCCTGGGTATTTATTTGAACAAGTGGCTAAACTAACGAAAAATAAAGCTTATAGCCCAGAAGTTTCTAAGCAACAGAGCAGTAATGACTTTATGAACTTCTTCACTTATAAGATCGCTAATATCAGGACAAAATTATAACTATGCAACCGTCTACTACAGTATCGCATCAGGGAGTGCATTGTTGTATCCCTGAGGAAAAATTTTATTCATTTGTTGCTATAGGAGAGGAAGAATTTTGCAAACTCATTAAATCATCTAAATCGACAACTTGATTGTTAGACCCTATACCAACTAAGCTACTGAAAGAGAAAGTCATAGATCCTCTTCTTAAAAAAATTAATTTGTCTTTGTCTCTAGGATACGTACCAAAAATCTTTAAGCTGGCTATGATTAAACCGCTTGTTAAAAAAACGCAACTTGATCATACAAAATTAGTCAATTACAGGCCGATCTCGAATCTGCCTTTTCTGTCAAAGATATTAGAAAAAGCAGAATGCTCACAACTGTGTTCCTTTCTTGAAAGAAATACCATCTGCGAGGATTTTCAGTCCGGATTTAGACCGTACCATAGTACTGAGACTGCTCTCATTAGAGTCACAAATGATTTGCTCTTATCATCCGATCGTGGTTGTATCTCTCTATTAGTGTTACTTGATCTTAGTGCTGCATTTGACACCATTGACCACAACATTCTTTTAAATAGACTAGAAAACTATGTTGGCATTAGTGGAATTGCACTAGCATGGTTTAAATCATACTTATCTGACCGTTAAATCATACTTATCTGACCGTCAGTTTGTAGCAGTAAATCAAAATCTTATCGATCAAGCCCTGTTCAGTATGGCATACCACAAGGCTCAGTACTAGGACCGCTACTGTTCACTCTGTACATGCTACCATTAGGAAACATGGAATTAGCTTTCACTGTTATGCCGATGATACTCAGCTGTATATTTCTTCAAAACCTAACGAAACTTACCAATTCACAAAATTAACGGAATGCATAGCTGATATAAAAAATTGGATGACTAGTCATGTCCTACTACTAAATTCTGAAAAAATAGAGATTCTAATTATTGGGCAAAAAACTTCCTCACGTAATAACCTAGAATACTGTCTAACACTTGATGGCTGGTCTGTTAACCCTCTGGGGTCGGCGGTATCGCCGGCGATACCAGCTCACTTTTTTCCTTATCAGTGCAAAAGAGACTCAAATTACTCTGTTGATTTTGATTTTATATATAAGTGCTGTACATCATTAGATCCTGTTAAGTGTCCATTTTTTTTGTGGGTACTCACAATAAAAACAAAGTGTTGTGCTTTTCGTCAAATAAAGAAAAATAAACATGATGCGCGTTTTGCCTTCTCTCTGTCAGTGAGGTCCATTCTGAAACGCGTCCAAAAAATTAATTGTAACTCAGTCAATACTTGTCACAGAGATACGAGACATTTCTCTTTATGAAGCTGAAATTCTCTTCTTTTAAATGAAGTAATTTACAAAAAAAAAAAAATTCCAGTTTATGTAATCCGTTTGAAACCAAGGAGAGGTACCGTTTTTTTCGTTCTCCCTTCATTATCTTTAATGAGCCGAGGCCGCCACGCCCCCAGAGCTTTTCACATGATAAATAGGCGATCTATGCATAGCATACGCGGCACACCCCCCGATCAATGCCATAAAAACACAAAGATTCTTTATCAGATTCACTGATAGTTCATCGCGTTTAGAGGATGGCACGCTACTCCGACAAAGAGGCCCTTCAGATGATTCTGGACAGCGATGAAGAATTCACCTTTTCTTTAGAGGAAGATTATAACTCGGACGACGAACGGCTGCATTTTCAAGAACTAATTGATCTCGCCGAGGATAGAAGTTCGGAGTATGTTGTTTAGTGTTATATAATTCCTTTTCTGATCATATAGAGCTCAAATGAATTTTCAGACTATATTTTGCCTAGTTTTGGCTAGCTTTTGACATAAGGAATATTGCCTCACAATATCCCTAACATTCGTGTACGCTCGTGTAAACTTTTAAAATGTGATATTATCTAAACATTTTTGTATATTAGCCTACATATATTTCACTCAGTTTTGATTAGTTTATGACACTGATTATCATGCTAAATAGCCTACTGCCTTATATGTAATGCATTTTGTTCGCGAATAACTGCTAGGATATGTGATTGAGAGAAATATATTTCAGACTCCGGTAAAATACGTGATACTGTCTAAATACAATATATTTTATATATAAATGTTCAGTTTTGGTTAGCCTATGACACTTTATCATGCGTAAATACTTGTGTGGCGAGGGGAGCGTGGTTTTGTGGAGTCTGTAGCGGGAGAGAGAGGACGGAGCAGAGCGGAGCGTAAGTAGGTCAAGTGCAGATGATGAACACCTGTGTCTGATTTCAGTAATTGGCGTGGAAAGACCGGATATAAGCCGGCGTGTGAGAGCGAGAGGGGAGAGAGAAACGAGCTGGGACCTCGGTTGATGGCCGACGACAGCGACGTCGAGGAGGTGATCGATCGTGTGGTGCTGGAGCAGTTCGTGGCCAGGCTTCCGAAAGGAACTGCGCAGTGGGTCCAGTGCCACCGCCCGGCGTCGCTGGATCAGGCCATCCAGTTGGCGGAGGACCAGATGGTGGCGTGCCCGGGGGTCGGCGACCCCTTACCATCTGCCTCTCTCTCTCACTCTCCTTCTCTCTCTCTTCCCAAACCTGTCCCTTTCCCCAGGTCACGTGGAGGGCTCCCGCCGAAGCCAGCGCCCCGCTGGAGGTCGGGTTATCCGGCGGAGCCAACAACCACGCCCAGGGCTCCTCCCAGGGGAGGGACCTCGACCCCTGGATTCGTCTCTCCACAACATCCAATGCCGCTCTCTCCACGTCAATCGCTTGACCCGCTTCCTGCCGCCAGGGCGGCGGTAAAGTCTGGGCCGGCCTGTTGGCGCTGTGGGGACCCGGGACACTTCATTGACCGGTGTCCAGTGATGGAGGTGGGGACACTGATCCGGGTCCCCGATGCGCCACAAGCTGCCCCCGATCAGGCTGGCCTATACCAAATACCAGTGAGTATCAAGGGGGGTACATATCAGGCTTTGGTGGATTCAGGATGTAACCAATCCTCCATTCATCCAAGCCTGATTCAACCGAGGGCATTGGATAATAGCCGCATGGTTAAGGTTCGGTGTGTGCACGGGGAAGTGGTGAAGTATCCTATTTTGCCTGTGGATATTCAATTTAGGGGAGAAAAGCATAGAATAGAGGTGGCAGTTAACCAGCACCTCCGGCATCCGATAATTTTGGGTACTAATTGGCCATTGTTTAATAAATTGTTGGGGTATTTGTGTTCGGATGCCTCTTGGGAAAAAAAACCTAAGGATAGGATCGCGGTGGCACAGCTGGGGGAGGCTGATCTGGAACCGCTGGGGTCTGTTTCAGGGGAGCAGAGTGCTCAGGAGCGAAACATCCTCCCTGGGCGTGATGATTTTCCCTTGGAACAGTCCCAGGATGAAACGCTGAAAAATGCATTTGAGCAGGTTCGTACCATCGACGGACAGCTTCTTTCTCCTGGCCAACCGCTCTCATATCCTTATTTTGCAATTTTAAAAGATAGGTTGTATCGGGTGACCCAAGATGCCCAGACAAAACAAGATACAACCCAGTTATTGATACCTAAAAGCCGTCGGGAAATGCTTTTCCAGGCGGCTCATTATAATCCTATGGCCGGGCATTTAGGACAGACAGCTACACTAAACCGTCTCATGGCCCGGTTCTTTTGGCCGGGCATTCACGAAAATGTGCGCAGATGGTGCGCGGCATGTCGTGAATGTCAGTTGGTAAATCCACCGGCCACCCCAAAAGCACTATTGTGCCCCCTACCGTTGATGCAGGCCCCCTTCGAACGAATTGGTATGGACCTCATCGGGCCATTAGAACGGTCAGCACGGGGACACCGCTTTGCATTGGTCCTGGTGGACTATGCAACGCGGTATCCTGAAGCAGTGCCGCTCCGCACTATTTCCGCTAAGAGCGTGGCGAGTGCACTGTTTCAACTAATCTCCCGGGTGGGAATTCCGAAGGAAATTCTCACCGATCAGGGCACGGCGTTTATGTCACGTACTATTCGCGAGCTTTACGAGTTGTTGGGCATTAAATCGGTTCGAACCAGCGTCTATCACCCACAATCAGACGGCTTGGTCGAACGGTTTAATCGCACGTTAAAATCTATGATTCGAAAGTTCGTACACGAAGACGCCAAAAATTGGGATAGGTGGTTAGAACCCCTCTTGTTCGCTGTACGGGAGGTCCCACAAGCCTCCACGGGGTTTTCCCCCTTCGAGCTTCTCTATGGGCGTCAGCCCCGTGGGGTGCTGGATGTCCTTAGGGAGGCTTGGGAGGACGGACCTTCTGATAGTAAAAACGAAATTCAGTATGTCATGGACCTGAGAACAAAACTCCACACTTTGGGGTGGCTGTCAAGGGAGAATTTGTTGCAGGCCCAGGACAGACAGAGTCGGTTGTACAACAGGGGGGCTAGACTACGTCAATTTACACCGGGAGATAAAGTGCTTGTGTTACTCCCTACGTCTAGTTCAAAATTACTCGCGAAGTGGCAAGGGCCCTTTGAGGTCACACGGCGAGTTGGGGATCTCAACTATGAGGTAGCTCGAACGGACAGGGGTGGAGCACATCAAATATACCACCTCAACCTGCTCAAAAAATGGTCGGAGGCAGAATCAGTGATGCTGGCGACGGTAATAAGTGGGGAGGAGGATCTTGGGCCAGAAGTGAATTCAAAATCTCAATCTCTCGCTCTGGCCCCTGGTGGAGAGCACCTCTCACCCTCACAGCTCACTGATGTCAAATCAGTACAAGCAGATTTTGCTGATGTGTTTTCACCCCTGCCTGGTCGAACGAATCTCATTCAGCACCATGTTGAGACTGAGCCGGGCGTGGTTGTTCGCAGCCGGCCGTATAGATTACCGGAACACAAGAAAAAGGTAGTTCAAACTGAATTAGAGGCAATGCTAGAAATGGGAGTGATAGAAGAATCCAACAGTGACTGGGCGAGCCCGATAGTTTTAGTCCCTAAAACGGACGGCTCAGTTCGCTTCTGTGTGGATTACAGGAAGGTGAATGCAGTGTCGAAATTCGACGCATATCCAATGCCTAGAGTTGACGAATTGCTTGATCGACTAGGTACCGCTCGTTTTTATTCGACACTGGACTTAACCAAGGGTTATTGGCAGATCCCCTTGTCTCCCATGACTAAAGAAAAAACAGCTTTCACAACGCCGTTTGGATTACACCAATTTGTTACTCTTCCGTTCGGGTTGTTCGGGGCTCCAGCCACCTTTCAGCGGATGATGGACCGACTTCTCCGGCCGCATGCTGCATATGCCGCTGCATATCTTGATGATATTATCATTTATAGTGGCGATTGGCAGCGACATATGCAGCATTTGCGAGCTGTCCTAGAGACGCTGAGAGGGGCGGGGCTCACGGCCAACCCGAAGAAGTGTGCAAGTGTGGAAGTAAGATATCTGGGCTTTCACTTGGGTCATGGACAGGTGCGTCCACAAATTGACAAGACGGCAGCAGTTGCGACTTGTCCAAGACCCAAGACCAAAAAGGAGGTTAGACAGTTCCTGGGGCTGGCGGGCTATTACAGAAGGTTTGTACCTAATTTTTCGGACACCGCCAGCCCGCTGACTGATCTAACTAAAAAGGAAGCACCAGATATGGTTCAGTGGACGGAGCGGTGTCAGCAGGCTTTCACCCGCATAAAGGCTGCTCTGTGTGGCGGTCCGCTCTTACATGCTCCTGACTTTTCTCTCCCCTTTATTCTGCAGACAGACGCGTCGGACAGGGGGTTGGGCGCCGTACTGTCCCAGGAGGTGGAGGGTGAAGAGCGGCCGGTGCTGTACATCAGTCGCAAGCTCTCTAAGAGAGAGACGAAGTACAGCACCATTGAAAAAGAGTGTTTGGCTATCCGATGGGCTGTTCTCACCCTCCGCTATTACCTCCTGGGGCGGGAGTTCACCCTCTGTTCGGACCACGCTCCCCTGCAGTGGCTCCACCGCATGAAAGATACCAACGCGCGGATCACCCGTTGGTATCTGGCTTTACAACCATTTAAATTTCAGGTGATCCACAGGCCGGGTGTACAGATGGCTGTGGCTGATTTCCTCTCCAGGAGGAGGGGGGGGGGGGGGCTGCAGTCCGGATGGCTCCCCGGCCTGAGTCGGGCGGTGGGGGTATGTGGCGAGGGGGGCGTGGTTTTGCGGAGTCTGTAGTGGGAGAGAGAGGACGGAGCAGAGCGGAGCGTAAGTAGGTCAAGTGCAGATGATGAACACCTGTGTCTGATTTCAGTAATTGGCGTGGAGAGACCGGATATAAGCCGGCGTGTGAGAGCGAGAGGGGAGAGAGAAACGAGCTGGGACCTCGCGTGTGCTACTGTGGAAAGATATTGCAACAAATCCTGAGTTATTATATTGTGGCTGTGGCTGTGCCTGTGCACGGTGAACGCGCTCTGTGCGCACCTGTTTGTTTATTTTGTGACGTGAATAAAAGTGAACGTCCCAGCTCAAGCCGACCCCTGTCTTCTTCCTTCCTGTCTGAACTGAACCTTATCTCAACTTGTTTGTGAATACAGGTGTAAATGTTTGAAATGTAAGTTAGTGATGTGTCGTTCGTTCGCGAACAATCCGTTCATTGTGTAGCCTGTCCCTAAATGCGTGCATTGATTCTTTAGGGTCTAAATCAAAAGCTTGTAATATACTTTATATTCAAATATTCAAGTTAATTAATATTCAAACAAATTAATTAACCAATCATACCATTGATCAGCTCTACCAAACTTGGATGTCTTTTTTCCAGTAATAAACTAACATTGTTAAGTTATTTTGATTGATACTGTGAAGCAGCTTTGATACAATCTGTATTGTGAAAAGCGCTATATAAATATATTTGACTTGACTTGACTTGACTTTAATTAAAAATTCTCATTAGTATTGTAAGAAAACACTAATTTTAACTGGTCAAAAACAGCTCTGTTTTCAGCACGCTGTGTCAGTGCATATGACTTTAAATGATAATGAGCTTTGCTCACCCCGCCCTGTTCTGTGCGTACACCGTTTGTAACACAATAACCATAACGCGTTGTTCATTATAAGTGCTTTGATGGACTTATTATACCCATATACCCCCAATGAGTAAATATACCCATTGACTCCCATTATAAGGCTTGGAAGAGCCAGGACATTTTTTAATATTACTCCGATTGTATTCGTCTGAAATAAGAATGTCATATACACCTAGAATGGCTTCAGGGTGAGTAAATTTTCATTTTTGGGTGAACTATTCCTTTAATAATGAACAGATAGCCTATCAGAGATATATAATAGTTCGTACTCTTCGTACAAATAATAGCCTATGTGAACTGGTGAACTTGTATATGATCATTTGTTTGACAATATTATCAACCAATGTTTTTTTTTCTTTATTTAATAATACAATTATTACTTTACTCCAGTCATCTGTTAGTGATGAGAAACCAAGGCTTTCTGAAGCGTTTGAGACTTTCATCAATCTGTGCCGAAAAAACAAAGTGTCCCGATCTTAGCTCCCACAGAAGCTCTGCTTCTCCATCCGAATTGCTTTCACCGCCACAGCAACGTTATTTCCTCCGCTCCCACAGAAGCTCCGTTTCTACATCCAAATGCTGGCACTGCCTCTGCTCCCAAGGTCAGTTCAGACTGAGGTCAGTTTCTCTGGCAAAATTTTCTCCACTGCAGTAGCAGTGATGTTCCCTCATGCTCCCGCAGGAGCTCAGTTTCTCTGGAACATTTTCTCCACTGTCGCAGCAGTGATGTTCCCTCACTCTCCTGCAGGAGCTTAGTTTCTTTGGCAAATTGTCTCCACTGCCACAGCAGTGATGTTCCCTCTGCTCCCGCAGGAGCTCAGTTTCCTGGATAAAATTTCTCCACTGCACAGCAGTGATGCTCCGTCATGCTCCCACAGGAGCTCCGTTTCTCGGGCAAAGTTTTCTCCACTGCAGTAGCAGTGATGTTCGCTCATGCTCCCGCTGGAGCTCAGTTTCTTTGGCAAAATTTCTCCACTGCCACAACAGTGATGCTCCCTCTGCTCCCGCAGGCGCTCAGTTTCCTGGCTAAAATTTCTCCACTTCACAGCAGTGATGCTCCTTCATGCTCCCGGAGGAGCTCCGTTTCTCTGGCAAAATTGTCTCCACTGCCGCAGCAGTAATGTTCCCTCATTATCCCCCAGGCGCTCAGTTTCTCTGTCAAAAATGTTCCACTGCCGCAGCAGTGATGTCCCCTCATTCTCCCCCAGGAGCTCAGTTTCTCTGGCAAAATGTATCCACCGCCACAGCAGGGATGTTCCCTAATGCTCCCGCAGGAGCTCAGTTTCTCTGGCAACATTTTGTCCATTGCCGCAGCAGTGATGTTCCCTCTGCTCCCGTAAGAGCTAAGTTTTCTGGCTAAAATTTCTCCACTGAGGCAGCAGTTATGTTCCCTCTGTTCTCAGTTCTACGTCCAACTTGCTCTATGGATAGTTGGAAAGCAAGTTGAAAAAACAAGCTCATTTCCACTGCCGCAGCAGTGTCATCTACTCCACACTGGCAGGAGCTCTGCTACTCCATCCAAACTTGCTCCACTGCCTCAGCAGTGTTATCTCCTCTGCTCCCGCAGGATTCAGCTCTCTGTTCATCTTGTCCATTGTATAGTTGGGAAATGCAAGCCAAAAAGCACGCTTGGTTTCACTGCCAAGGAGCTCCCACAGGAGCCTCAATTCCCCTTTCAACATGCATCTACTGCCACAGCAGTGTTACCTCCTCCAGTCCCGCATGAACAAACCTTCCACCAGCGAGGCTCACGCTTATGATGCCATGACCATCAAACTCTCATCCGACGATGCAAAAAGCCCTCCCGATCCAGTGACTAACCCCCTCCCTACGATTGGCACACCTTCAACTCTGCACACTGCAAGATTTTGGGGGGTTATCAACATCTTTTTCTGGCTACTGTCCCTTTGCAACTTTTAGGGGGAGCACTCTGGGTTTGGGCCAAATACGGAGCTCGGCACCCTCTCCTCGGACAGCACGCCAAATATGTGTAAGGAACCTCAGCTTTTTGGAAATATTAATAATCAATAACAACTTATTATTATTAATTATGAATATTTGGGTCAGTTAATTGGATTAACTTGATGTGGCTGAATTAATATTACAATCAATTAATCAGTTCGTCCAACGAACTCTTTTGATTATTAATTTATTCTATGAAAAGGGTATCTTCCATGGCCACAGAAGAATAATTATTTCTTAGCATGTACAGCACTTTGAGCAAGTAGCAAAACCGCGATCGTAAAAGTGACTTTGTATAGCAAACAAAACAGAACCAAATACATACTATGTACAAGTTTTATTAACTAAAAATAGATATTTATATGAATATAAATAAACAAAACAACATACACACATGAATACATAAATAGGTGAGTGGTAGAACGAAACCGAAAACGGAACTATTGAGAAGTTCCATGTAACTATATGAGAAGAACATCAGCATTTCATTTTCAAAGCATCAAATCAAAAGTATACTTGCATGCCTGGGTAGCGTACACTATTATCAAAGTTGTTGAAAACTGAAGTTGTTGAGGATTCTGCGAGTGTCAGATTTTGAAGTCTCAATCATTTTCTTCTTTGTTGGATAAAGAAGATATGATGAACTTGCATGGTGGGTTAGAGCCCTTTTTACAAACTCCCGAGATTGTCTTTGGTTCTTTGTGAGAGAGTGTCCTCTCTCTTCCATGAGGCCGGATCTGGTTAGGATCCAGACCTGCTGGGAGGCCTCTGGGCCCCATGGAGGGGGGAGGGGGTTCCCCCGGATCACCCGAGATAATGTTTGCAAGGATGAAAACTATCAAGAAGAGAGGAAGGGCTGGTGTGAATGCAATTTATAATCTGAGAAAAGTGTCCCACCTCTCATTGGCTTGACCAATAAGAAGGGTGGAAGTTCCAGGCGGGAATTTGGTTTATTGCTCTTTGTTCTCATTGCCTTTGCACCCTGGAGGGGTGGAAGCCGATGAAGAAACTAGGAAATATTCTTGTAATACTATAATGTTGTTGTTATCGACATATCATGTACACAGTTATTTCGATCTTCAAAATACCAAGTTATAGAGACCAAATATGCCACACATATGATTTCGGTCAACCATAGTATGCAAAGTCTGAAACATTAACCCATTAGAGTTTGCAAGAAAACGTAGACCAACAACATAAAGGAGAATCATGAGATGGAACATTAGATACATGTTAATACATTTATCAAATGGTTATATATATATAGAATATATAGGTTTAAAAGGGTTCATTTCTCCTTCTCAGCAAGAATTATGTGAGAGTCAGCACCCTCTGAACATTCCTTTGGAGGTCATAAAAGTCTCCTTATCAGCCCTGTAACATGACACTGTTTCATTTGGGATGTTAGTTTTGGAGTTTCATAAACCTTTGTATATAATGAATAATTAGTGTGTGTCTGACGGATCCAGACCCTACAGATCTTTCGATCTTCAAGGATGGTAAAACATAATAAAAATACACTTTACTTTATATTTCGTTACATATTCTTGTACTTTTCAACTGTGAGGTTGAAGATGCCCACCTGGGAGACTCCAGAATCTCTACATATGCACAACATTTATTCTATCTGACTTGTTTGTAAGTGTGAACTCGTGAATTCACATGATCATCATGGATAGTAGACTACAACAGTAGTTTGAGATGCAGATAATATACTGTAACATTATAATAAATAAAATAAAATAAAAATGTTTGTAATGTTTGTTTATTACCAAATTATGCTGTTAAAATGACAACATAAAGCACTACGCCTCCATCCCCCACTGAGGCAAGCAATGGCGCCACCAGGGGGTGGCCAGGGGTGGCCGTGGCCACCCCTGGCCGACTCCTGGCCACCCCACTGGCCACCACAATGGCCAGTACAAATTTTAGTAGCATCAGTTATGCATTTCATAAATAAGTCAAAAATATTCTTTAGTAAAAGAAGACGGGGAATTATGTGTCGTGACGTGCTTTTTAAGTGCCAAACGGTTACAGTATACTGTTTCAGCAGCTTTTTGATGTGTCTTTGCCACGTTTTGACAAGCAGGGATGCAAACAGCGCGCTTTTCGGCGCCTCCCGATTTTTTCACTTCAGTTTGGGTGACAACGTCATCTGAAGTCATTCCATAGCTTAATGTGAGGGACAGAAGTCTATTTACATCATTAAAGTATACGGAAACTCGTTTTCCCTCCTCTGCGGCTGTCAATCATTCTCCATTCATATTCAAACAGCGCGCGCGCCTCTTGGATGCACGGTAAAACTCTCTCCAATATGATATATTCACATTATAATGCATTATCTGTAGATAAAAGGCTGTAGATTTGCATAAAATTACTTAATTTTGTTGGAGTTTGTTGCTGTTTTTAAACGACTCACTACCGTGTGCTTGCTAGATCACACACATCACAAGGACTATGAATCGGCATCAAACGTACAATGACTGGAATTCAAAACTGTGAAACAAAGGAACAAATCGCACTAGGATTTGTGCGCTCGACATTTCTTCGCTTTGTGACGTGAAATTTTAAGTGCGCACTTATGCAGCGCAGCGCTGCACACTGTGACTCCATGTTGCTTTGAGCACATCATTCTGCACCCGCGAATCCCGCGATGCGCATACACGCTGTGTGCGCTCTGTTTTTCAAGTTATCATGGGTTTGCGCACTGAAATATTATTAAAAGCCTATATATTTTGTAGGGCTGTAACGATACGCGATATAAAATCGAAATCGCGATACTCAGGTCCACGATCCTGTATCGCGATGTGAGAAGGCAGAATCGCGATCACACCCCTTCCAACTCCCAGAGTTATCCTTCCTGTCCAGAACCAGGGCTCGAATTTCGGCGCGGGATTGCGGGTATTGCGCATAATTCTAATCATTCCCGCAGGTCTCCCATTTATAATGCGGGAAATTCCCGCAATCGTAATCCACACAGATAATAAAATCAAATCATTCTTTTAACAACTATCTTCCAGACGCAATTTCACAAACAGCGTGAGTGTTCAGCGGTGCCGCGCGCGTCTTCTATCTCTTCTCTCATAATGTGTTGTGCAAGGCAGGCGCTGCATGCGGCGATAATACACACTCCCGTTTTGGAGTCGGGACCATAGACTGTAAAAGTATTTTTAAGTCTTACCAGTTTAAACATTCAAGCAATTTTAAACTAATCAGTGCTCGCGCGCTCTCTGAGAGATTATTTTGTATGCGCACATTCATAGAAAATCCGCCTCAAAAACAGCTGGCCAGTAACTATTTTTCGCGGATTATATTGCTTTAACACGCAAAATTGTCAATTTCGGTCTTTGTGAGTAGGCTATACTCTAAACATAGTCGGTTTTGTCTTTAATAGGCATAAAACGCATGCCAGTATAATGAACACAGGATCCGTGCACTAGCTCTTAAAGTGACGGAAGCCATATGTGTCTGTCATTAATATTGTTGTCAAAACAACAAAAGACGGCTTTAAGTTAAAGGAATCAGGATTAATAGCCTATGTATTTAATATATTCAGGACTAAAATACTACCCAGTGTTGTTTTCCATTTGATTACTTTATTCAGTTTCTGTATGTGAATACTAGTGTTAGACCTATTCAAAAACTTTTCTCTTTAATTGTCTTTATTTGTATCTTTATTCTATTGTATTTATTTGTGCTACTTTTTCAATTTAACAATTTAAAAACAATTTAAATCAAGCTTCCTTGTGATGTGTAAATTCTTAACAACAATATTACCCCATTGTAAAAATGCAATGAATGCAATGAGCGTAAACATTTAGGCAAGATAAATGTAATCATTTTGTTTGGAAAAAATTCCCCCCCCCCCCCCCCCTTCTCCCCCCCAAACAAAAAAATCCCCCCCATGAGAATCATCTAAGGTGTTCTTTGGTGTTTAGATTATACAGGTTTTTCCTAATGTTATTTAATGAAAATACCGGTATTTTTTTTCTTCTCTCAAAATCTCTTTTTTTCACCACAAGCCCCGCCCCCTCAAGCCCCGCCCCCGTGATAGAATCGCGATACGAATCGAATCGTGGGTCAAAAATCGTGATACGAATCGAATCGTGGGTTTGGTGTATCGTTACAGCCCTAATATTTTGTTATACCTAGCCTGCTCAATACATTTAAAATAAGCATCATTTAATTACATATTATTTCTTTGTAGTGTAGGCTATATATGCACTTCTGAATTCTTGACATTCATATATAAATATAAAATTGTGAAATGTATGATTGCCTGATTGAATTTTATAAGAGAATTAATAGTAATTTGTTTTTATTAACATATTTAGATTTTATAAAATTACTGTGCAGATTTTTTCAAGAATTGCTTTTTGCTGCTGATTTATAACCTCATTAAGTTTATTAAAAATTCATAATACATTTATGTAATATTTAAAGGTGTTAACTGTAATCTTACACTGCAAAATAATAACTTAAAAAGGATTAAATTCATCACAATTATGTAAGTATCTGGAAATTTGCCGCGGGGCGAGGGCCCTTATATATATATATCATATCTATATAATATATATCATTATATATAATATAATATATATTAGTAGGGCCCTACAAATATCATTAGTAACATTAAATATAACGAAATAAACCAAAGTATATCAGTAGGAGTTTCCTTAAGTCTTTCTGATAGTTTTCTACAGGCCGGTTTACTACAACAGTAGAATACAATTCTGAAATTATGGTTTATAGTTTTGGTGTGCCACCCCAAGATTTTAAGTGGCCCCATCTGGCCACCCCTATGAAAAATTTCTGGAGGCGCCACTGCCACTCACAAAAAGATTTTTTATATATATTTATGTTAGGGAATGTACAAAATATCTTCATGGAACATGATCTTTACTGAATATACTAATGATTTTGGCATAAACGAAAAATCGATAATTTTTACCCATACAATGTATTGTTGGCTATTGCTAAAAATATACCCATGCGACTTACGACTGGTTTTGTGGTCCAGGGTCAGATTTATGCATCTTAATAACATTTTAAACATCACATTTTAATATATTTTTATATATATTTTTTAACAGTTAAGATGAACTTCTGTTCCTCATATACATATCAAACATGTATATTGGCAATTAAATGAACTAAATCACCCTTATCTTACATATAGGGTTGCCAACTGTCCCGAATTAGCCGGAACGTCCCGATTATTAGGGCCTAATGTATTTGTCCCGTACGGTACCTCTCTTGTCCCGATTATTGAGTGCTACGCTGATCTGACTGATACAACAGCAACACGACACTTGAGAATGACCACGACACCGGTCATCATCCAGTCACTCGCATCCGACCATACAAATAAACTATAAATTGAGAATGAATTATCAAATCTATCTAGATATCAATTATTTATAAATATCCCGCATACTGATGCCCGTAAGTGAGTTCAAATCTTCTGGAATCTAGAGCTGCGCATGCAAGACGGAACATGTGCGCCAGCGCCAAACCGTGTATCGCGCCCACGACAGAGAGCGAGAGGCCGAGAGACCTTGCCTGCGAGATCCACCCCCCCCCTAAAAATTACCCTATTTGTCTCGAATTTTTCTTTTCGGAAGTTGTCAACCCTACTTACATATGACTAACAAGAGGATAAATGTTAGTCATACAATGTTAGTCCCACGACGTGTGGGATTTTTATAGACATGGCCCATGGGCCCGCCCCGAGCGACATACCGAAAGCGTCGGGCTCTTGTGCGAAGGCAAAACATTTTCAGCCTCTAACCCTAATCTCTGTCTCATGTCTCTTTGACTCAAATAACCTAAGAGCCTTTTGAGTGATCTTTGGGTATAAGAGGTGCACTTCTTTCGGGAAGGCCCGAGATTTTCACGCTTCGGGCCTGTGCGTCGGGGGCCCCTGGAGAGTCAGAATCTCAAATCTCAAGGTGCCACGCAGGGGTTAAAGTGAAAAATAATCCTGAGCCTGAACTTTTTTGAGGGAGGGAGGGTTAGACGGACTTATCTTAAATGGCACCATTTATTTTCAAGTATTACAGCTGTATCTTAATGCCATCTTTTTATGAATGAAAGCCAGTATCACTAATATTATAGCTACTGATGTCTCGATGAAAATGATTTTTCCCCAAATTTTAAACATTAGGCTTAAAAAAATATAAAAACCTTTAATTTAAGTGAACTTAAAACAATCCTCACTTAAACCCATAATAAATGTCATTTACCTGTACCATACAACATTATAAATGAAATATAGATTAATTCTTATCAAAGCTACAAGCGTTCTTTCGTCAAGAGCAGTTTTCTCTGTTCCCTTTGTTCTTTAGGTTAACTTTACTGACAGACAGAATTAATGGCTCCTGTCTCTTTAAGATCTGTCGCTGGTGACATGATCTCACGCATCTCATTCTCTCACTACTATTTACTTCCATTTAAGATTTTATTTAACTCATTTATTTAACACATTTTGGCATAAATGTGTGTTATTGTTCGTTCAAGCGCGAAAGAGAACTCGACACTGGCGCGAGTCTTTCTTTGCGTCGTGTGTGAGGACATTCACTGACAGCGCGTTCTCTTTTGTCTTGTCGGGCATGAGTGGTTTAAAGCATTTGCGTGAATAAGAGCATGATCATAACCCTAGCTAAAGGATGTCAGAAAGAACGGATGCTGCGTTAATTGCGTTAAATATTTTAACACATTAACCCTCTGAGGTCTAAGGGTTTTTGGGGTCCTTGAGGTGTTCTGACATGCTCTGACATTTGTGCTTTTTTCAGTTATTTATAAACATGTTAATGGGAAAGGTGTAAATTCACTCAATATAGCACAAACTGGGCTACCGTAATTTCTGAGCAACAATTATGAAACATGTTTGTATTTTTGAGAGAATATTGCTTATGCATGGTTATTGAAAAAACTAAAACTTAAAGTGTTTGAAATGAGGCCACAAAACACATACTAAATATGTGTCCACAAGACTTTTGACTAATGAGTGTTGTTGCCTAGAATTTTTGCTTCAAAATGATCTGAAAATCATCCTGCCTAATCATTTACACAAACACATACACTGTTTTAAATTTTATTGGAGACCTTTGGTTTGGAAAGGCAATATGCGTGGAGGCGTGTTCACACCTGAGAAGACAAAGGCCGGATAATGTGCCGCATAATGAGCTGCATATTAATTAGCCTGAAAAATTTCTGGAGGCGCAACTGGAGTCAAGTCAAGTCATCCTCATTTATATAGTGCTTTTAACAATGCAGATTGTTTCAAAGCAGCTTTACAGAGATAAACTTAATATCATTTAATGTAACAGAGATTGGTTTGGTTTTATAGCGGTTCTTGAATAATGTTATTTTCCAGCTAAAGTTAGTTTTGATTGATTCACTTCCGTTGAAATGAGCATTTGTTATTAAATTAGGGGCCGCTAAGATGACACCGTTCTCTCTAAACAGACTTTAAACGCGAACCTGTGATAAACGCTGATGGCGTTCACATGCGCATTAAGAATTGATTCTATAGTTATGTGCGTTGGGATATACAGTATGTGCACAGGTTTGTAATTCCCTACAAACCATACCTAAACAAACTACTTGTCTTGCCTATAAATTTTAATACAGAATTTTATTTTATTTTATCACTTAGGGGTTGGTACGTGAACCCTAATTTCCACAACGCTTTATCTGTAGAGTGGAAAAGGGATCCTCCATAGGGAGAGGGGCTAGCTGGCACTTCAGCACTGCGTTGTCATCGGGTCCAGGCGAAGGTCCTTCGTCAGATCTGGAAACGGCCTGGATCCGGCAGGCTGCGGGAAAACCTCGGGATAAACAAAGACACTAAAATTAGCGTAGATGCCATTCTTCTTATGATGTAACGAGTACATCAGGATTTAAGGGAAGTGTTCCCAGTTCTGGCTGACCTAATCTATGCAGCCTAACATTGAGTTATAGAAGTCAATAATGTATTATGTGAATGCTAGGCAAGGCAAGTTTATTTATATAGCACATTTCATACACAATGGCAATTCAAAGTGCTTTACATAGAAAAAATTTAAATAATCAAAACAAATAAGAACAATTAAAACAGTTTAGAATAAAAAATAAAATAAAGAAGTACTGGTCCACCCCTAACTGAGCTGGAAGAGATTAAGCCGGTTTACGGTGCCACTGGACCTCTAGCCCAGGGACGTACTTTGCTGGGGTGGTGCTACACCAGTAATGCCCAGCGGGGCCCCCACAGAGCACGCTTCACTGTCTGCTGCCGTTACCCTTAACGACGCTCTCAGCGACTTCTTATACTTACTCCTTCACTCGCCTCATCGGAGTGAAGACTCTCCCGCTCTCCTTCAAAATCTCTTCCAGAGATTATTAAAAAATTAAAAAAAAGACAAAAAGACAAAACCAGTACAGTAAAAACAGTCGCACAAACCGTGGCACAGTGCTCATTCAGTAAATGCATTGCTAAACAGATGTGTTTTGAGTCTGGATTTGAATGTAACTACTGTAGGAGCACATCTGATCTCCTCTGGAAGCTGGTTCCAGCTGCAGCTGGCATAATAGCTAAAAGCAGACTCTCCGTGCTTAGAGTGAATCCTTGGTATTTATAGCTGATGTGATCCTAATGATCTGAGTGATCTGTTAGGTTTATATTCAGTGAGAATATCTGCAATATATTGAGGTCCTAACCCATTGAATGATTTATATACCAGTAATAATACTTTAAAGGGGTCATATAATGCCATTTTTTAACAAGCTAATATGATTCTTTAGGGTCTAAATGAAAAGTTTGTAATATACTTTAATTAAAAATTTTCATTAGTATTGTAAGAAAACACTTATTTTACCTGGTCAAAAACAGCTCTGTTTTCAGCACGCCGTTTCAGTGCATATGACTTTAAATCAGGGGTGCCCAATCCTGCTCCTGGCGATCGACTGTCCTGCACAGTTCATCTCCAACCCTAATCAAACACACCTGAATATAATTTTCAAGTGATCCTAAAACCTTAATTGGTTGCTTCAGGTGTGTTTGATTAGGGTTTGAGATGAACTGTGCAGGACAGTCGATCGCCAGGAGCAGGATTGGGCACCCCTGCTTTAAATGATAATGAGCTTTGCTCACCCCGCCTCTCTGTTCTGTGCGTACACCATTTGAACACAATAACACAATAACCATAACGCGTTGTTCATTACAAACGTGGGATTATGAATTATATTGAGAACGTCATACATAGAAAACATGCCGTAGTGTACCCTGAGTGTAAACCTTAGACGCATTCATTGTGAAGCGTGCAGCTAGCGATTTGCAAAGATTAATATAAATATTAATATAAAGTTTAATAAAACGTTACACTCACTTCAGTTCTTCTGGAGGTTCAGCAGGAACACGAATATCTGGTACCGATCCTTTTTTCATGAGCAGCTTCTTAGCAAAACCAGCTTTATACTGATCCTCGTTTATATAGCAGTCTGGTGTGTGAAATGATTCGCGCAAACATGAGAGCATTGACGTTGCTCGTGGGGAATATTCCCTTCGAAAACAAACTCAGGCACTGCGTCTTAAGCGGTTCGGATTTAGGAACATTAAAATGACTGCTGTGTTCGTTATTACACCCATGAACAGAACACCACAATCGCTTAGACGCCATTCTGCTCATAGACAGTGCTCCAGCATATTAACAATGACCGCGCCGGTCCGCGCGGACTATGATTGACAGCTCACGAGCGAGGGCGGGTCTGTGTTGAAACGCTCCTCTCAATCAACAATCGTGGGAGGGGCGTTTAGTGACGTCACAAAATCGAACGGCTCAATTTGAGGCAGGGGAAAACATATAAGGAGATTAAAAAAAAAAACACTGGATGGATTTTTATCATTTTATGATGGTTGTGTACAGGCACTGCCAACACACATTTCAGTACAATCAACTTGTAAAAGTGCATGTACCATTATATGACCCCTTTAAAATCAATCCTAAATGTAACTGGGAGCCAGTGTAAAGACATGAGGACTGGTGTGATATGTTCATATTTTCTGGTCCTGCTCAGAATCCTGGCAGCAGCGTTCTGTATGAGCTGCAACTGTCTTATGGTCTTTTTTGGAAGGCCAGTGAGGAGTCCATTACAATAATCCACCCTGCTGGTGATAAAAGCATGAACAAGTTTCTCTAAGTCTTGATTGGAAACAAAGCATCTAATTCTTACAATATTTTTCAGATGATAGTATGCTGATTTAGTTATTGCTTTGACATGACTATTGAAACTAAGGTCTGACTCTAGAGACACACCAAGATTCCTGATTTTTAGTTGTTAGACCCCTAGCATCAAGATATGCATTCACCTTGGGAACTTCATCTTTGTTTCCAAACGCAATGACTTCAGTTTTGTCTTTGTTTAACTGAAGAAAGTTTTGGCACATCCAACTGTTTACTTCATCAATGCATTGGCACAGGGAGTCAATGGGGCTGTAGTCGTTAGGCGATAGGGCTAAGTAGAGCTGTGTGTCGTCTGCATAGCTGTGGTAAGCAATTTTGTTCTTTCTCATTATTTGGCTCATTGGGAGCATATACAGGTTGAATTGGAGTGGTGCAAGAATTGAGCCTTGAGGGACTCCGCATGTCATGGATGTCCACTCAGACTTATGGTCTCCTATACTCACATAATAACCTCTCCCTTCTAAGTATGACCTGAACCGTTTTAGGACTATCCCAGAAAGCCCCACCCAGTTTTCCAGCCTGTCAAGAAGTATGTCGTGATCGACAGTGTCAAATGCAGCACTGAGGTCGAGTAGTACCAGTACGGATAATTTCCCTTTATCAGTATTTAAGCGAATATCGTTTATTATCTTTATGAGCGCTGTCTCTGTGCTGTGATGCGATCGGAAACCAGATTGAAAATTGTCAAAGTATCCATTCGAGCTTAAGAATTTGTTCAGCTGATTGAAGACAACTTTTTCAATGATCTTGCCTATGAAAGGAAGATTTGAGATCGGTCTATAGTTGCTTAAGATGGTCTTATCCAGATTGCTCTTTTTCAGGAGGGGCTTTACAACTGCAGTTTTCAGGGAGTTTGGAAAACTTTTAACACACTTTTGAAAAAAGATGTGGGAAGTGCGTCAAGTGCGCAGGTTGATGTTTTAAGGTGCTGAACGGTTTCTTCCAAAATTGTGCCATCAATTTCTTCGAAAACAGACATAGTAACTACTTTCTCAGGTTGTGGTCTGATCTGCCTGACCCCAGAGCAACTCAAGGATGTGCTGATCACCTTTCTGATATTATTGATTTTCTCAGAGAAGAAAGAAGCAAACTCACTGCACTTGTTGTCTGAGAGCATTTCACTGGGAATCTGGCTTGGGAGGTTTGTCAGTCTCTCTACAGTAGCACAAAGAGTGTGTGTGTTGTTTACGTTTTTGTTTATAATATTCGAGAAGAAAGTCTGTCTAGCTTTGCCTAGTTCAATATTAAAAGCATGGATGCTGTCTTTGTAGATGTTATAATCGACTACAAGTTTTGTCTTCCGCCACATGCGCTCTGCTCTTCTGCATTGTCTTTTCATATTTTGCACAGCTGTTGAGTTTCTCCAAGGTGCTTTTTGTCTACCACTATTCTTCCTAACTTTCACAGGAGCAATATCATCAATTACACTTTTAACTTTTGAGTTAAAATAATCAAGGAGAAAATCAACAGAGTCAGCAGATATGATTGGTTTTAAAGATATGGCCTTCATAAATAGCACACTAGTGTTCTCATTTAAGCATCTCTTCTTGACAGACACAGATCTAGCTTCAATGGCAGGAGAGATCAATATATCAAAGAAATACAGAAATGATCAGACAGTGCTACATCCTTAATAACAATCGATGAGATGTTTAAACCCTTACTGATAAGTAAATCTAGAGTGTAATCTGAACATTATTTACCATCTACTTAAAGGCAAAAACACACATAAAATTTTTTTTTATATACAGCTATATAAATTCAGGCGTTAAGTAAGGGTTAATGCCCGACGAGGTGTCCGTTGTAAGGTTTTAATGGACGACGGCGAGGTGTAAACCGGCCGACGCGCAGCGGAGGCATTTTTTTTTCATGGAACACAAAGGTAGGCATAGTTATTTTTTTTTATTACACATAAAACAATTAATCAAACAACAATCAAAAAAAAAAAATTAGTTCTGGCTCCAGCGATTTGCGCTTATAGAGGGCAATAAATTAATCAGATTAATCAGGGTCATTTGCCTACATGCTAGCTTTTTTATTTACAATTAATTTCAACGTTTCCATTTATAGTGCAATTTGAAAAAGTCGGCAAGTCAGACATAGGGGCCTTTGAAGGAGGATCCACAAAAGCTGGGTACTGCCCATGATGGGCACTTGATGCAGACAGTACGTTGCTCCAGCTTCGTCTCTCGCGGACTGACGGAGCCCAGTAAGCCCGCAGACTGCTCTCGCATCGATGGCCTGTCACCGACATTATTTGACGGCTCTCCAGTCCAGCATCGGAGAGTCGACCTACAGCGGTGCTTCGGAGGCTGTGGTTAGTGTACACCTTCGAAAGGCCCACCACCTATGATAATACGATGATGATAATAATAGTTATAATTATAATAAAAGTAGGTCTACTAGGCCTAATAATACATTTATATTTACATAAATTGTAAATAGCCTACATCTTCGCTGATCTTTTTCATCATGTTCCCGAGGTAGTGGATACCCATCGGCTCCCGGCTGTACCACACTTCGGAAGCGGATGTCACGGTGCGCTTCGGATGGTGGTAGAAAGATTTTGCGTCAGATGGACATTTGGACACATAGGACGTGAAACTTTTTACCGGACACAGCGGATCCCCGGGTCTGGCAAACATAAAACCTCGGAAGTTTTCCTTATCTGGGTCATTCGGATCGTTGTGGTTTTTGGTGTGCGGATTGTAAGCCAGGGTGACAAACTCAACCCCATCCTCGTCTCTCTGGACTTTAAAAGACTGCATGGAGAGCTCCCGGTTGCCCTCCCTGCCACGCCGAGCCAAACACAGCTGGATGTCAAACCAGACTTTTCTGACCAGGCCAAGGGGCGTATCGGGAGACAGTACAGGTGAATTCTTTATGATTTCAAGATCAGACTCAGAAATACGTGGATGGTGAACGCTGGTATCTTTACCGCTTTTTCTGTAACGTTTAATTATTGCTTTAAACACAGCATTACAGGTCATGAATCTGGTGTCAGTTATAATATTGAATTCCCTTATATGGCGATTGATACCGGCTCTCAGGCTCCTTAGGCTTGAAACGCTGTACTCTCCTCCGGCCTTGGTTGTCTGGACAGCTGCGTAAAACTCCCGCAGGGTCTCATTCAGAGCAGCAGCGGTGTAATTTTCAAAGCTGGAGTCCATTTCTTTTTGAACAATAAAGTCTCGGGCTGCGTTCCAAACCGCATACTCAATGAGTAGGTACTTAATTTCAATAAGTACTTACTTAACGAGCTCGAAAAGAGTAGGTACTTTATAGCCAAATCTCGTTGAGTATGAATGCGATCCGGACATCTGCCATGTTGACGTTATCATGTGACCTACGACGCGTTATCACAAGCGCGACAACTTAAAATATATGAACGACACGTTTAATTCATCTGATCTATTTGTAAATATCTTGATATTGATGAAACTTGCTCATTTTGTGGTAGTATTGTTGAAGAAACAGCTGCCCATTTATTTTG
This sequence comes from Tiaroga cobitis, assembly GCA_030578255.1. Taxonomy (NCBI): domain Eukaryota; kingdom Metazoa; phylum Chordata; class Actinopteri; order Cypriniformes; family Leuciscidae; genus Tiaroga; species Tiaroga cobitis. The sequence goes on from CM060608.1 coordinate 1,931,149, forward strand.
TGAATAGTTGATTTAAGTTGTTATATTTTAAACCCTACTAATGTTGTGACCCAGTTTTATCCTTAGGCTATAACGATATATTTATTTATTAGAAACCCCCAAATCGTCATCTCTTGAATATGTTGTTAATTTCTTTATTTTATACCCAAAAAGTTTCTCCTTTAAGTTTTCCTTTTTCTTGATGAAACCTCTCGTTTCATCCCTCAGACTTATAACAACAATTTGTTTTAATGTATTATAAAGAACTATTTAAAGATATTTAGCCTTGTTATTGTTCTTTTTTCCTGTGTATAAATATATTATAATGTATACAAACCAATGATCTGTTTTCTGTTTTGTCATCATGATTGTTCATTGTTAGATACAACTATGGTATCTTTCCATGATCTTGTATGTAATAATTTTAAATTATATGAGTGACAGGTGCACTAACACTTCATAACATCAGTAACTCGACAGCACAACCTAGAACAGTTTTCCTCTGCGTTTGTAATGTCTGCACAAAGGAGACGGGCAGCTGCTCCAAGATCTCTCCTTTGGAGAAAACTGTTGATTTTTTACTCGAAAAATAGTACTCCTTAAAAATTAATATTACCTCAGAATGAATTGCATTGTTAGCCCACCTCAAAACATAAACAAAATAATAATATTAAATGCTGACCAATACTTAATTATATTACTTTTTTTACATACTAAAAATGATATAATTGAATAAAACAAGCTAAATGTTATTTGTTTTGTCATTTGACATACTTATGCATGAATACATTTATATTGATATATGCAGTGAAACATCTCAATTGTCAGTCAAACAATGAATTAATGCATACATCAATTAAATAATTATATTTTATATACTGACAACAATAAAAAACATGAATAAATGAGTAAAAGAACAAATAAAAGTAACCATCACAATAAACAAATGCATATACAAGTCAACAACACATGGAACAAAGCTTTATTCAAACTACAAGCATGTATTTACAGGCGCTGAACCCCAAATCCTACTGCCATCTCAACACAGCGGTTCCCATTCTGCAGCTTTATTCTGATGAATTCACCAGAGGTGACCGTGCCTTCGTGCCGGAGCTTGTGGAGCAGGTGGAGGGATGGAGGGTCTCATAAGGGCAGATGGAGTGATGGAGGGGCTCGTAAAGGCAGATGGAGAGATGGAGCGTCTCATCCATGGCACCACTTCCAGGATTCAGCTCTGGGCTCCTCATCCTCAGTGCTCACACCAGTCTGCAGACTTCAGATCCTACAAAAATTCACAAACATTATACAAAAGCAGTCATTTTAACAGCACAATGTCATTTGATTTATGTATTCAAAATAACAAAAATGACCTTTATATTTGAGTAAAATCCCTAAAACCTTTTTTTCCCAACAAATGCTGCCATCATCTTTCCTTGCAGGTCCTGCTCCACCACAAAAGCTCTGCAGCAAATGCACAGAAATCAAGAATCAGAAAAGTGCTGCAATTTCTCCATGAAATTACAATAATTCAAATAAACTACAACTTTTAATAGATTTAATAGATTTTGTTATCCATTTCTGTAGTATACTCACTCAAAGCCTTTGATGACAGCATTCAGCATCATGAGCCTCTCTCCACCGGATAAACACATGCGTGTTCTTCTGTCCCTGTAACATACAGACAAGATTCACATTAACGTTACCTCTGTGATTTATGAGCTCAATACTGCATTTACATGCTGAGGTTGTAGCTGATGTGTTAACTCACTTTTTATCCAACTTAAATGTTCCTCAATTTATCAACAGTAATAAGGGACAAATAAAATATATAACATGTTTAGTTACTTTATAGATTTGTTTATTTACCTTATTTATTGCACATTTGTCTAATGTAAACAGTGTTGACAACAGTGAATTATCCTACATAATAGCACATATTCATCGCTCAGATGTCTTATTCATATTGGGATGTGCTCATCTGCAATACTTATACAATATTTTTCTTTCAGATGTAAATAGACATTTTAAATAAGCGTGTTTAAGATGTATATGGTTATTTAAATTCAGTTTAGAGACGTAACTTATAACGTTACGTGTGCTTACTGGAGCTCCCCTGTTAGCTATACATAATAAAACATGTTTTCACAGCTAAATCACAACTATACTATACTATACTGTCTAACTCCTTTACACCTTGAACAGTTAAAACGTTTACTCTTTAGTAGTTTAACACATACGACGCAAGGAACCGTGTATACTCACATTTGAAAACCCCCGCGTCGCTGATCTCCGTGATGTTTGATAATGACGTATCCTCTCGCGTGGCCTCCTGGGATAGAAGAGTATCCATCGGAGGAGCACTCAAAAATCTGGGCACAAGCAGTAAGCCATCCGGGAACTTATCGCCTACTCTTTTATGAATACTGATGTTTCGAACGTACTGCTTCCTTCACGTACTGTTTTCGCCTACTATATATGTTACAGTTATGTCTGTCTTGTGTCTGTATTCTTGTGTTTCCCCCCGTCATTGTGATTTGGTTTAGTCCTATTCAGTTTTCCCGCTCCTCGTTTGTCCTCAGTTTAGTCACCTGTGTTTAGTTAATTAGTCAATCTTCTTCATCACCGTCACCTGTCGTACCCCATTATCATCTGTGTATTTAGTTCCTGTTCTTTATTCAGTGTTGGTTGGTCAATGTTTGAGCATACGCTCTCTGTGTGGAGCTCTTTGTTGTATTTTGCCTTCTGGAAATTAAACCTTTGATTTTGATGTAGTGATTCGTCTGCCTCCTTCATCTCCAAGCCTATACCGTGACAATATAGTAGGAAAGTAGGCATATTCGAACGCACTTAAGTCCGAATCTCGCGATAATTACTACGTCACCCAGGTAATTCTCGCCTACTCTTTTGGATTCATACATACTTTTTCGCTCGCCTACTCTTTTTCCCATACTAAATAGTAGGGAAGTATGCGGTTTGGAATGCAGCCTCAGAGTGTATTTACTGCCCATTTAGTATTTTTTTTTCGTGTTGATCTCATCTTTTTCGTCTTCTATTTGATTCAATTCACCTGATGTTATCTCTTTGTGTCGTTTCTCCGTTTTATTTACATTTTTTTCTTTCTTCAGCAGCATACCAGTCGTCAAAGTTGTCACATTCTCCATAAATGTTAAAAGAAATAACGAAGTCGCTCATTGTTGTATTAGTTTGTATTGTATTAGTGTATTGTACTTTGACTGCCTGTTGCTATGGTTACTCACAGCTGTTGTAAGCAGCGCATTTATTTATTAATTTCGAACGGTAAACAGTCAGTTTCACCAGAACTCCTTTACTAGGTGTCCTCTATCACTTTTTAACGGACACCCTGCAGCCAATCAGAATCGAGTATTCACCCAGACCATGGTATAAGGGGTTAATAACAATCGATGAAATGTTTAACCCTTTGGGGTCTTTTTGGGGTCCTTGAGATGTTCTGACATGCCCTGACATTTGTGCTTTTTTCAGTTGCTTATAAACATATTAATGGCAAAGGTGTAATTACACTCTATTTAGCACAAACAGGGCTACCATAATATGTGAGCAACATGTATGTACATGTTTGTATTTTTGAGGGAATATTGTTTATGCATGGTTATTGAAAAAAATAAAAAATAAAGTTTCTGAAATAAGGCCACAAAACACATACTAAATATGTGTCCACAAGACTTTTGACTAATGGATGTCGTTGCCTAGAGTTTTTTTCTTCAAAATGATGTGAAAATCATCCTGCCTAATCATTCACACAAAATTTAAATCAATGAATTGTTTTATAAGACACTTTTTGTTTGGAAAGGCAATATGCGCAAGGGGCATCAACGATTTCAACACCATCATGCATATTTAGTGGTTCACACCTGAGGAGACAATGGGGCCCGCATACTTAATGAGCCATTCATTCAGGTGTGTCACTGAGCCACAAGAAAGAATGCAAGAGCAATATATACGTGTGTGTGTGTGTATGTATATATATATATATATATATATATATATATATATATTATACCAAATTGGTTCACAGTTGGAAGCATCTCATTTAAAAAAAAAAATATTTTTCCATGTCTCCATTTTTCGTTTATATAAGAAATATAAATGTTAATTTGCAGTTTAATATGTTGCTTATACAAATACATTTTATTTCAACATATTTCAGTCGATTTTTACTCATCTAAGTATAGCAATATAGTTTGCTAAATGCGGATCATTCATTCACACACAGAAACGCGATTCAAATTTAAACGGTCTTTTTGCGAGTTGTGGTAAACAGCGCATCTCTGCCGTTCATTCATTCACACACAGAAACGCGATTCACTTGAGAATGAAAAAAACTTACTACAGTATTCCTCAGTATTATCATACATATTTTAAAGTTAAGGATTCATTAGTTTTTATATAGCTTACATTGGAACAAAATATAATAACATCTTAGTTGATGAGTTTATTTTTGACAGAACATAGCCTACTATATATTTAAAATATGAGCAGAAACTGGATGACAAAAGCTTATTTGATATTTTAGAATAAAAACGTTATAATCTATCCAAAACAGCGAAATGTTGTCTTTCATATTTGATCTGTAACATAGGCTAAACATAAACAACAGCGCCCATCTGTGCCGTTAATTCATTCACACACAGACACGTGATTCAAATTTAAACAGTCTTTTTGCATTTACAGACATTAGAACAAAGCACAAGAATAAAAATCTTAGGCTACTCACAATTCTCGGCTAGATCGGTCGCTCCTCAAAATGAAAATAAACCAGCACATGTTCTGAGGTAAATTTCCCAGGATTACTCCTCACAGTCACAGCCTCGCAAGAGAAATAGTACATTAATCTGATGATTAAATTTGTTGTGTTATCGCGTTTATGAGGGGCGTTGACACGTTTGCATGTGTCGCTTCAGATCATTTGCGTCTGAATAGTGCGCGCTGTCCGTAGGCGTGTCACATTAGCAGAATAATGAGCTAAGAGAACGATAATGAGATCGGCTGACACCCCTCTCTATTTTTATAGATTACATAAACAGAGAATATTTATTTTAGTTTTGAATTAGATATTTTAAAAGTACAAACTTATATGATCATAAAGATATATTGCTCATGCTTGGGTGAATAGTTTTCGCTGAGCTTTGTTTAAGTTTAGAGACGTGCTCCAGAAAAAAAGTTAACGGAGACAGAGAGGCAGAAAGCACACCCTGTTTATTTTCTTCATTTTCTCTCATGTAATTGAACAGCAATAGAGAAAGATTCAGGCACACTGGGTTCCCGCTTGTTTTGTAAACATTTAAGAAAGTTACTGTTATCATAGCGGGGACCCCACACATATCACTAAGAGCTGGTATCAGTTGTTTTTGGTTCACCTCGAGCAGATGGAGGGTGTGAGCCCTGGCGCTGTGGCAGAGGCCGAAGAGCTCTCACAGGAGGAGGAGGAGGAGGAGGGGCTGGGCCCGCAGGCTTTGGTGGCTGTGGGGCCTGCCGCATGTCCATTCAGGTGCTGAAGTAAAGTCCTGTGGTCATTCATACTGTGTCCAGGTGTGTGTGTGCTATTCAGGTTGAGTAGATTGTCCCACACTGCAGAAGGATGATTGAGGGAGAAGTAGATATTGTCCTTTAGCACTCTTGAACCAAGTTTGTTTGGGTGGAGCCCATCCTGTTGAAACAGTTGCCTCTGACTCCAGGAAAGATTGAAGTTGTCAATGAATTTCACTCCTTTTATATTGCAGGTTTTTTGCAGCCATGTGTTAAGCCCAAGCAACCGTGAAAACCTGTTTGTTCCTCTTGCTGGGAGTGGTCCACTGATGAATGTCTGAACTTTCAGTCTTTTAAGTGTTTCAAAAAGTTCATTGAAATCCTTCTTAAGGAGTTCTGACTCCTCTTTATGAATATAATTTTTCCCCACATGAATGATGAGTCGATTTGCAGTCTTATGTTTCATCAGAATGTTCTTAAGTTCCCTATTTACATCAGAAGTTGTTGCTTGTGGAAGACAGCACGTAGTTGTATCCCTGCTAATAATGTTTTTGATTGTGGAGTCACCCACTATCAGAGTCCTGTGCTTGGCTGCGCTCTGAGCTGAGTGCCGCTGTCTGCTCGACCTTGAGCGCCAGTTAGCAGTGTTAGCTACTGGCTGATTCAGTCTGTGTTCGATCACATTCATCACATTCAGGGATTCCTCATTCATTAATACTTCAAATCTGTTCTCAAGATGTATAGGTGGTGGTAGGAGACCAGTGTTTGCAATCCTTGTCAGAGCCGTATCTGGGGTAGAGGATGCTACTGCAGCAATATGTGATGCTCGTGACAATCTGATGTCTTGAGTGCCTTTGGGTCTCGCTCCCTGTTTGTGCCATCGATTTGTAAGTCGATCGGCTTGTTTCTCTACACTCAGTATGGCCTGTATTGGAGCACTAGATTCATGGGACTCACCGGCTGTATGCTGAGGACGTCCATGACAAAGCTCTGTTGTGTGTTCCGTCTGGTTTGGTGGTCCCAAAAGTAACTTTGTTTCAAGAACTGCAATCCTTTGTGAAAGTCTCTGCCAGTTAGTGCAGCAAGTAGATTCCAGAAGAGGCATTTTCTCTTATCATTTAGAATGTAGGCAGTTGTGTTTTCCCTTCCCCGGATTGTAAGCTTTCAGTGGGAGGCTGGTCGGAGAAAAGAATTCTGCTTTTTTGTAGTAATCAAGCGTTTGAGCACTGCGCTGATTTGCTGAAGTTAAAATTAGGTGATAAAAGGAGATAAAATATAAAAATATAAAAGCGATAGAGCGATTAAAAAATATAAAAGCGATAGAGCAAAGCGCGGAGCAGTAAGCAAGAGCAGTAAGCAAGAGCGTCCGAACAGTAGCTGAACAGGAATGCTAGGTCAAAGAGATGTGTTTTTAGTCTAGCTTTGAACTGACAGAGTGTGTCTGCTTCCCAGACAATGGTAGGAAGACTGTTCCAAAGTGTTGGTGCTAAATAGGAAAAGGATCTACCGCCAGCAGTCGACTTTGATATTCTAGGTAATATCAACTGGCCGGAACTTTGAGATTGCAATAGACGTGAAGGACTATAATGCGTTAAGAGCTCGCTCAAGTACTGCGGAGCTAAACCATTTAGTGCTTTGTAAGTAATCAGCAATATTTTGAAATTTATACGGTGTTTAATACGCAGCCAATTCATCTGATAGCTTTAATACGCAGCCAATTCAATTGATAGAACAGGGCTAATATGGTCATACTTCCTGGTTCTGGTAATAACTCGAGCTGCAGCGTTTTGAACTAGCTGTAGTTTGTTTATTAAGCATGCAGGGCAGGGGTGTCACTAGGCCCTTTTTAGGGGGGCTTCAGCCCCCCTAAATTTATGCCTAGCCCTCCTAAAAATTTGTGACTAATATGCTACACAAATTCGTGTTCGCTTCAGTCTTGTTTTAATCAGATTCAGCGCGTTCTTCATCTGAACCCTCTGGGGTCGGCAATCACGCCGGCGTGATCTGCTCACTTTTTTTCTTATCAGTGCAAAACAAACTCAAAATACTTTGTTGATTTTGATCTTACATATAAGTGTTACACATCATTCAATACTGTTAAATGTCTTCTTTTTTTGTGTACACTCTTATTAACCCTCTGGGGACCAAGGTGTTTTTGGGGTCCTTGAGATGTTTTGACATGCTTTTTTCAGTTGCTTATAAACATATTAATGGCACAGGTGAAATTACACTCTATTTAGCACAAACAGGGCTACCATAATGTGTGAGCAACATGTATGTACATGTTTGTATTTTTGAGAGAATATTGTTTATGCGTGGTTATTGAAAAAACAAAAAAATAAAGTTTTTGAAATAAGGACACAAAAAACATACTAAATATGTGTCCACAAGACTTTTGACTAATGGACGTTGTCGCCTATAGTTTTTGCTTCAAAATGATCTGAAAATCATCCTTCCTAATCATTCACATAAAACAATAGATTGTTTTAAATTGTGAAAAACATTTTTTTGTTTGCCAAGGCAATATGCGGATGGGCGGAACGGCCCAACCCCTATCGTGAATAATTAAGTGGTTCTCAGACAGTGACCCTGCATAATAATGAGCCTTTCATTCAGGGGTGTCACACAAGAAAAAATGCAAGGACAATATATATATTTATTGTCATTGCATTCTTTCTTGTATATATATAGCCTACATATATATATATATATATATATATATATATATATATATATATATATATATATATATATACACACACACATATATATATATACAAACAATCAAAATATAAATGAAAGCCAAAAGCACATTTTTAGTCATACCTGGAAACAAATCCTGGTCAAATGCTATATGGGCCATTCTACAGAATTGGTTCAAAGTTACAGTTGGAAACATCTTGAAAAGAAAAAAGTCTTTTCCCATAAATGTCTAATAAAGTATTATTTTTTAAAGTAGACCAATACAATAAAAATAAACCAGTCGCATTTCAAAGTCGTTCGCGAAATGACCGCCAGGTGGCGCAAAGGGACATTTATCAAAACGTAAGTGGGGCTAATGTCAATTAACGGATGAAATTCTACAAGTTATGGTAATTTGCAAATAAGCCTACAACAAACATTTATTTTTAAACAAATATTTTTAAATATGCAACATGCACGTTTAAACAACAAACAATACAATCTGAACCAGCGCTTCTGCTCCTGTATTGAGACATGCAGCGCGTTTCAGTTACGATCCTGGTTCCAGTGGCCTTAATACATTCACGGCTTTTTAAAATGTCACAAAGCGTTTTGAGATGGTTTTGAATGAAATATTGAAGTTTATAATTAGGATATTTTGGCACATCACGGAGTGGCGCTATGCATTATTCTAAAATCTGGCTTTATTCTGGCATGTTGAATTAGAGTTTGACAAACGCGGCGGCGCGTTCTTTTGAATTTATTTTTCTCAGCTAAAAGAACTTACTGCGTAATTGTTGGTCATACAGATAAGATATCTTTTAAAACTGTAAAAGGTCTACTTTTATTCATGTAGGCTAAAGTAGGCCTACACTCACAGGCTAACGACAAAACGTTTTCTCGCTCATGTGAGAAACAAACGTTTGGGCATTTCTCAGTGAGAAAAGTCATAGCCGAGCGGTAGAACTTACAGTTCAATCATCAAGATGACACGGGTTCAAATCCCGATCAAACATGGTCTATTGTAAATTTTATATTTATTAATGCAGAGAGATTTGTCTAGCTCTAAAACTCTGTTACACCATATATACAGTTTTTTGCTTATATTTATAAAATAAAATTACCATGCATTTCCATTTTACACTAAGGAACAATAGTATCCAACAGAACGACTTTGCATCTGTATAATAATAGGCTACCAATCGTAATTTCAAAAGCAGTTCTGTAAAAAAAGTAATTATATATATAGCCTATATATATTTTTTTTTTAATTAGGCCTATTATTATTTTTTTTTTTTTATTCCCTACAACCTAGAGTTTTAAAAAAACATGGTTTTAAGTAAAGTGTGATTTGCCAGGGGGGACGGGGATTTCCTTCTGGTCTAAACATCCCTGCTCCTGCTGAATTATTTGAATCCCCACATCCCTCCCTCCACAGTAATCAATGCTAGGCTACTTCACCAATAGACCATATCAAATATAAAATAGAGATATGCAACAAGCGCGTTTAAACGACAAACAATAAAATCAAAACCAGCGTTTCAGTTGTTCATTAGTTCAAGTGGCCTTAATGCATGCACGGATTTTAAAATTTCACAAAGCGTTTTTAGATTATTTTGAATGAAATATTGAAGTTTATAAGTGTTTTGGCACACCACGCCGAGTGGCCCTATGCATTTTTCTAAAGTCGGGTTTTATTCGAACTTTTGCTAACGACAAAAGTTTATCTGTCGTCTCTGTCTCCGGGAACTTCGCGTCACAAACATTGAACCGAAAGCCACTTCAGCTCAGTCACTATAAGAAATCGGCTATGTCTAAAGCCTTTAAATGTCTAAATATTCAGGCTAATAAATGTTATCTGATTATGTAATCCATATGAAAACGAGAGGTACAGAGGATCTACTCAAACATGTAGCCTATGTAAGCGCTTCCCAATGAGAAAATGACAAGACAAGGGTGAACATCTCGCTCTGATTAAATGTAGCAGGCTAAATCGCCCTGAATTAAAATGTAAAAACAGATCAAATGATGTATTTGTCGAAATGTTGCGATATTGTTTAATTTAAGTTCATAATTATTCTATACATGTTATTTAATTTAGCAGCATTACCACGAAGCACCGTGGTTCGATATTTATTTGAATAATAAAAAAATGTAAAAAACTTAACTCACAAATTGCATGCCTGGTTGTAAGGATCCAAAGATCCCTGTAGAATTTAATATTGAGTTGAACATTTTGTTCATGACAACAAATTAACATGCGTTTTTTCAGATTATTTTTGCTTGGAAAAAGCTGGCCCAAACCAGTTTTATTTCATCAATTATTGAAATAATGAAATATTTAGTAATAAACTTTTATGTCAGAAATACCACTAGGCTACATGTAACTTAAATCATTTAATTCCTTCATTATCAACACTGTCTAGAATAGTGATTTAAGTGTGAATTGCGACTTCTCTTTGTGTTAAGTCAGCCTCAGACTCCGATAGCCTGTTGGGGGGTTGGAGGGACAGTTCAGTGCTGTATCGTGCGCGCAGGACAATAGGCCTAGGTGTTAATGTTCCTCTTTCATATGGAGAGTGTCGGATAACGCAGCGACATATACAGTATTATCAGCTGTATGATGTGTTTTTACCCTGAAATGTTTAATTTAGAGAGAGACCCGGCGCGCGCAGCGAGGGAGACTAAATAAACGTGTTAAAAAGAGATCCAGCGCGAGAGAGGCAAAGAAAAACGCATGTTTTTAATTTAATCATATGTTGCTTTGGACAATTTTCGTTTTGTAGGCCTACTGTTTTAATTGTTTAATATAGCTGTCATTTCTTTGGCAATACAAATTTAAAATGTCGCAAGAATAAGATTAGCCTAGTGTTTCTTATTTTGCATCGCAAAAGAAATAAACTCTAAACCCGATGCAACCCTGTTTTAAATAAAAAAAAAACTGTCCCGACACTTTATTTAAACCTTGAAATGTTCGAACTTGGTTTCAAACTTAAGTAATTTTAGTGTTCTTTTACATTACACAATAATTTAGCAGACTAAAGACGAGCTTCTTCATTTTCATTTTCTTATGCAATCGGCTGACAATCTTCCTTCATCAGTTTGTGTCCTTTGTGCAGCGGCTGCAGTTCTACAGGAATGTAGCAAATGTATGTTGTAATGATAATTAAAAACTCTTGACTTTAAATAAGCAAACAGTTATAAACAGTTAGCTATTTAAGCATCAAAAAGGTAAAATATAAACGCTGTTGGCCAACAGCGGTTAACATCATGTATGCTACATTGAGATTCGATCTCGGGTCGATTGACGCTCCTTGAAGCTCGTGTTGTTGCGTTAACCACTGAGCTACCATCTGTACTTCTGTATCAGTAGCCTGATTTCAGTATTGTGATTATGAATTATTTTAGCTACGTTTCACTTGTTGAATTCATCTGCTGCCTACCAGCTTTCAATGGCGCAGCGGCAGATTACGCATTAGAAAGAATAAACGAACACTTTTCAGAGCCTATGATTGTAGCGCCTCTTAGCGGTAAAAGGCAGCAAATACACCCCACATTTTACCGCCACGGTGGAACGGCTGATGTGGGCGTTGTCATGGCTTGCATCAACATTTGCGTTTGAATAGCACGCGTCCTCCGTGGGCGTGTCAGATTAACGCGTAATGAAGTGTAATGAGCTGGGGAAAAAAATTCTGACAGCACTCTCTTTTCATACAGATTACATAAACTGAGAATATTTGTTTTTTTATATAAATTACTTCATTGAAAAGAAGAGAATTCAAGCTTCATAAAGAAAAATCTCTCGTGCCTGTATGACAAGTATTTGCGGAGTTATAGTTAATTTCCGGACGCGTTTCAGAATGGACTTCACTGACAGAGAGAAGGCAAAACTCGCATCATGTTTATTTTTCTTTATTTGACAAAAAGCACAAAACTTTGTTTTTATTGTGAGTATACAGAAAAATAATAGACACTTAACAGGATCGAATGATGTATAACACTTATATGTACGATCAAAATCAACAGAGTATTTTAAGTCTATTTTTCTGCTATGTGAAAAAAAACCGGCAAAACGCGCCGGCGCGTTTCTGGTCCCCAGAGGGTTAACATCAAAACCTTGTGTTTTTGTAAAATAAATAAAATAAACAGGGTGCGCTTTCAGCTCACACTGTCTCCGCAAAAATCTTTCTGAAACGCGACTGAAAAATTAACTGTAACTCAATAAATACTTGTCACAGAGACACGAAAGATTTATCTTTATGAAGCTGAAATTCTCTTCTTTTAAATGAAGTAATTTATATAAAAAAGCAACTATTCTCAGTTGATGTAATCTGTATGAAAAGAGAGAGATGTCGGTCTTTTTCCTTTCACCTAATTATAGCGTATGACGTGTTAATGTGACCACGCCCACTGAGAGCGCGCGCTAAAACGTTAATGTTGAGGCAAGCCATGAAAACGCCCACATCAGAACGCCCAAACCTTTATCTCGTCTTGCTGCGCAGTGAGGAATAATTCCTGGAAAAGTTAACTCAGTTACCTGTTTCATTTCGAGGAGCACGGATTCAGCTGATGTAGTAAGTCATTTATTCTTTAGTGCTTTGTTCTAATCGCGTTATTGAATAGTGTCTGTAAACTGCACAAAGACTGTTTAAATATTAAATGCGTGTCTGTGTGCGAATGAATGGACGAATTCACAGACGCGCGCGCGCTGTGCGTTCATTCACTTTCGCTCCTACATTAGTAAGACTACTGAGATTTGTTCTAATCGCAACATAGAATAGTATCTGTAAAACCAAAAAGACTGTTTAGATATGAATCGGGTGTCTGGGTGTGTGAACAAACAAACGCACAGATGCATAGCCTACTGTTACAGACGAAATAGATTAGAAAGTTTTTACTATAAAATAGACATCAAATAAGCTTTAGCTAGACAGTTTCTGCTCATATGTTAACCTGTTAAGCTTCAACCCCACTTTTGAAAAATCCCCAGAAATGGCATACCCAAACTGAAACAGATACAGTTCATGAACCCTTTGTACTAAAAGCACAAGTAAGATCTCATTTGAAAGCTGACACCTGGCAGTTTATTGTAAATGTGGAATTAATTAGTGATACTGAAAAAAAAATTATGAAAAATGTCTTCAAAGTTTTGTAAAGTTATTAGAAATGTATTTTTATGAAACATCTTCATGAAAATAAAATTGAAGTTGGCATTGTATTAATCTAGAAATGCACTGCAGCTACCCATACGGAAGTCACATATATTGAAATATATTAGTAATAAATACATTTCCATGTATTTAAATCTATTAATTCTAAATAGAAGAAAATATATTTGTATACTTGTTACTTGTATTTAAATACATTTTGAAATATATGTTAAAAATATATTTAAATATTTGATTTTGGCCCCTTTTTAATATTTTTCACATATATTAAGCATATGTAAATATATTTTTATTGCAAATATTTAAATATATTTATTTTCTTAATATGTTAATATGTTTAGATATCCATCTATGTAAATACATTAATGTTCAATATATGTGCATATATTAATTTATAATATATGTTAATATATTAGTTATCTGTATATGTAAATATATTAATTTATAATATATGTTAATATATTAGTTATCTGTATATGTAAATATATTAATGTAATATATGTTAATATATTAGTTATCTGTATATGTAAATATATTAATTTATAATATATGTTAATATATTAGTTATCTGTATATGTACATATATTTAGAAATGTACTGTTCAAATATTTAAGTAATGCCCCATAGTATGAGTGTCTCCATATGTAAATATTTTCATATATATATTTATATATAAAATGTTACCCTTCCCTGTAAATCAAACAGTCAAAATGCTATTTTCCAGGAATGCAAAGATGTTGACCCAGTGGACATAATCAAAATGTGCTAGTTATTGGACAATGCATTAAGGGGTTACAGAGAACACCTACAACACAAACATAATGTGGATTTTTTATTTATGTTAACAAAAGGTAAAAGTACACAGCATATATACAATTATCTGCACAATAACAAAATGATTAAAAGTATACCAAAAAATAAAATAATAAATAAATAAATAAAAATGAAGACTTTTTCTCAGGCTACTTTCCTGCTGGGACACGTCCCCTCAGTCGGAGGGGCAAAACATCCTTAAGCATTACTGGCTTTAATAAGGGAAATTGCAAAAACAGGAGTAAAACAAGCAACACAAATTGTTGCAGTTGGACTCGACACTTATACAACTTACCAAAAAGACTGTGGTCCATGGACATTGACATATGCCCAGGAATCGGGTTAATAAAGACTGACAAGAACTTTACAGTTATCCAGAATATTAGATGGTAAATATTTAATTGATGAGTTGCCAATACAATATATGACCCAGGATATGATTTTACCCCTAAATTCAACATAATTTTAACCCATTCACTCCATGTTTTGCTGCCTGGATCCCAGCTGTTTCTGCGAATTGCAGCAATCTATTCGCTTCTCTTTTCTGTAACTTTTGGCAGTCTGTAAAAAGATAGTTCTTGTTAAATCTATTTGTACAGTCGAACACACAGCTCTCAAGTGCATACCCTCTTATTCTGGAACCTCAGGTCTGACAAATTATTATTCATGGCCTGGCCCAACTGTACAACAGTTGCCTTCTCATGCCGATTTATGGCAGCATCTGTAAAAGAAAACAAGAAAGAATGTTTGTCAGTGGTTACTTGAGGTGGTTCTGGTTAGATTGCTTCAGACATACTACGTTCCATTGTTTCTGACAACAGCATCAGAAACAAGTGGATGGTTTATTTAAATGGCGTCCCAAATAGCTTTGGAGGATTTTATGTTTGTTCAGAGCATTTTGTTTAGTAAGGCACAGTGTAATGGAAAGTTCACAAAGAAATCGTTGTTAAAAGAAGCAGCGACTGTAGTAAATTAAGAAAATTATTAAGTAGATTATAAGTAATAATATAATAAAAAATAAGTAAATTATTAACATTATAGGTGTTCATGTGACAGGCTATTTCAGGGTATACAGGGTATTTCTGTAAAGTTTCAGCTGTAAATGTATATGAAGGACAACTCTAGGAAGAGTGTATGATGGTCTTGAATGAGACATCAGAGGTAAATTGCAGCCTAATGCATTTTTTAAAAGTTTTAATGTAAAAAAACAATAATAGCTTACCGTGAAATGATGTAGTCTTTCCTTCACAAACGAATCCATTTGTCTAAAACATAAGTTTAACACATTTAGTACAACACATTTAATGTATGCATTTAATTACCAACATTGTAACAATTCAAAGAGAGTTAAAAATCTGTGACCTTTGTAACCCAGGTCACTGACTAGATCAATAGTAATTATAATCATTTTATTTTTATTAATATCAGTTTAGTATTAATAACAAAAGAACGCAGATAAGTTAATTTAAGTTTTATATTATATTACAAAAATGTATCTAGGAAAAGAAATTGGCCAAAGAAAGTTTCGATTGGATGGGGTCGGAGGTTAGTCTCGCCTCCGGGAAGTGAGTTCGGATTACAGCGCGAAGAAACAGAAACGAGAGCAGCAGAGAGTATGACGAAGGAAAATAACGCAGATTGACGCTAGACAGTGTATTGTGTTCATAACTCTTAAAAGAGAATTGAAATAATCTATTTTTAGATTATTTTAGTGACAAATATTCTTAGAAGTCACACTTTAAACGTAAAAGGAGCCGACAGAACAAGAGATCGAGACGAACAGGAAAAGTTAGAAACACACATTAAAAAAGAAGACTGAAACCATCTAGATTGAGGCCAAACCAAAAGAAAACTTTATTTTATTTTTCTCTTTCACTTACTTTTTCCTTGGCCGGGTTTTTTTTTGTTTGTTTCTCTTGTTTTTCTTCTATTTCTGATTTCATCGAAATCACCCTATTGAATCCTGATCTGTCCCTGCCGTGGATGTTCTGTCTGTGGTTTGGACATGGCGAGCCAACCATCTGCTTCATCGTACCTGGAAATTAGAACAGCTATTATTTTGCTGAACTGGTAGGACAAAATATACTCACCCTGAACTGTGATATTTGTTTTTTTTCCTTCTGGATTTCCCCTGGATCAATCGTTTGATTTTTCTTATTGAACCGGAACTGAACTAAAAATATTCAGTGACATCTGAACATTGAATCTGATACTTGAAGTTGTTTTTTTGTTTTTCTCTCTGGATGCTGATTTTGAATTGTGAAATCTGGTTTGAAATCTTGATTTTGAAATCTAAATTTACAAATTGAACTGAAGTGTCAATTGTGGACTGAACTACTGTTTATTACTGCTGTCTATTTGTTTATTCATATTGTTTTATTTGTCAAAAGATTCCATTCATTTATTTATTTATTTTCTTAACAACAATACATTTAATTTCCTAGTAATTAACATTTACCTTTGAGTCTGAGTTGCTTTCTTTCTTTAGTGTCTGTTATAAATTCTCTATACTCCAGTGAGTCGAACCCACCTTCTGTAATCTGGTCCTAGAATAGATCACATGTACCCAAGTTATTACGCCATAAAACGGTTAGCTGCGGGTTACACCTTACCCTAAAGGCAATGATTATATTATATAGGGTTGGTATTTGGGCAGTTCTGTATGTCCATCTAGTGTTGGTGTCATAGGAAGTCTTCACAAGTTAGGCTGAATCCAAACTGGAAGTGGCTTAATATCTAATGGCGCTTTTCCATTACCAGTACCAGTACCAGCTCGACTCGACTCGACTCGCCTTGGCTCGCCTCGACACGGCTCGCTTTTCGCTCCGTTTTCCATTGCAGAAAGTACTGCCACAAATAGTACCCGGTCGTCATAGCGACGCCTTTCGTTCCTCGTTGCCCCATCAAGCTCTCGCTGGATCCTCTCTTCGGCAACCAAACAAAAGAAAGTCTGCACCTCCTCGTTTGACCACGGCGTATTCTTCCGAGTTGCCATAATAATAGTAGTAAGTTTAGTAAGTCAAGTCAAGTCAAGTCATCTTCATTTATATAGCGCTTTTAACAATGGATTGTTTCAAAGCAGCTTTACAGAGATAAACATATAATTTAAGGTAACAGATTGTTTTGGCATTATAGCGGTTCTTGAATAATGTTATTTCCAGCTAAAGTTAACTTTGATTGATTCACCTCCGTCGAAATGATCAGACTTTTAAACGCGAACCTGTGATTAACGCTGACGGCGTTCACATGCTCATTCAGAATTGATTCTATAGTTATGTGCTTTTTAAAATATGTGCGCAGTAACTCTGGCCAAACTATTTAAAAATGGCGGGGTTATTTATTCTGGATACTCCATCTGGCGCGTGCAACGATGACGCAGATTCTCTGTGACCAATCAGCAGTCGGCATTGTTTTCACGTCACATTTTAGTATCGCTTTAGCTCGCTTAGAACCTCGCCGGAGGTGGTACGAAAAAAAGTACCCGAAAGCAGGTACAGGTACAACTTTTACACAGTGGAAAAGCAAACAAAGGCGAGTCGAGTCGAGTCGAGCCGAGCCGAGGCGAGCTGGTACTGTGTAGTGGAAAAGCGCCATAATAACCTTGGGATGGGCATACCAAGATAAAAACAGGAAATCAAAAGAAGAAAGATTAGCATAGCTGGAGAGCTACACAATTAATCATTAGAATATCACGATTTTGATTCACTCACACACGCGGTCTTATTCTTAAATGACAATGATTCAGTTAACTCTATTACACCGGTTTCACATCACGTGTATTTTGCACCATAGGTCCAGTAGTCCCTATTTTTGCTTACTTAGGTTTATGTGGTATAAAATTACAACCAGATTTTTTTCAAGATCCCTTAGTAAATGTATTATTTGTCCTCACTACTCAGAGAACAGAGAGTCTCTTTGGAATAGACTACATATGCTACAGTATTAGGGGTGTAACGGTTTACTCGTTTTCTCGATGCATCGATTACAAATCCTGACGATGCATATGCATCGATCTTGAAACGTGTATTTTGAATCGTGAATCGTTTATTTCGGTCAATATTCGATTTAAAATGCTAAGAATCGAATAATTTGCGATTCTATAGAGATTCAGTGCTTTAAAATATATAAACATTAAATGACTACATGCGCGAATTAATGAGGCGTTGTGCGGCGTCATTTGGCGTCCTCCCAGCTCTCCTTCACAGATACTCGCTGCACTGTTTACCATCTTTCTTTTGAGCAGTCCATGTTTGAGCTCTCCTCAGGACAGCCACTGATGTTCACATGAGCAAATGACAGCTCTCTATCGAGAAAGCAAGACTTGAGTCAAACCGATTAAGCCATTGATAAAGCTGTCATGTCATTGCGCGGGCACTGCTATGAAACAACGCCGTTATTTTCTTTAAGATAAGATACTGAAGTTTTACGGAAATGGGTCATACCCATCCTGAGCAGCTGAATTAAAACCCCACTTATTCAAGGGTGCGCATTTATTACGGAAAGAGCAAACGCATAATAGGTGTCTAAAATGCACACGCTTCCGATGAATGATGAATGAAATTTAACTTAATGTTGTTAAACTTAATGTACGAAGGAAACTGCTGAAATAACTACAATATTAATTACACTGAAATAAGAGCGCGTGGTTTATCCATCAGTCAGATGCGCATTAAAATTGCATTCGTAATCGTTACTATAGCACAAGTAGACACCCGGCGCGTTTTCTTTCAGAATGATAAGGAAAATGTTCAGTATAAAGACAAAACAAAGAGTATTCCGTGAGGAATACTTACTATTCCATGAGGAAAAGTTAGTTAAGGTTTAGTAGGGAAAGTTCATTTTAGTCTCACAATGAAACGATGTTTAATGTACCAGGAACACTTTAAGGTTGTGTATCCATTAACACTATCCTACAAAATAGTTACCATGATGAACTAACAATACTTTTAAAGCCTTTTTAAATCTCGGCTTACATTTCTACAAATGCTCATTTATAGGCTTTGGAAATATTTTTTATAATAATAGATTCATTAAAAACTAACATGAACTAACATTAACAATAGGCAAAATGTCGTTGGGTTTTTTTTTGTCCCCACTCTCTGACCCCCCGATGGCCGCTGTGTAATTCACACCCTGACTAAGACCCATTGGGGGAAGCATTTAAATAATCCTATTAATGCATATAAAAAATGAAGAATCGAACCGAATTAATCGAATCACATCGAATTTTAATGTGAATCGCATTGAATCGAATCTTTCTGAATTTGCAAAAATCGTTCTTGAATCGAAAACATATGAATCGTGAATCGAATCGATTCGCTGCCTACCAAAAGATTCACAGCCCTATACAGTATCATTTAAAGGGTTAGTTCACCCAAAAATGAAAATTAAGTCATTAATTACTCACCCCCATGCTGTACCAACCCCGTAAGGCCTTCGTTCGTCTTCGGAACACAAATGAAGATATTTATGATTAAATCTGAGAGGTTTATGACTGCTACATATAGGCTCCCTAAGGGAATGACACTTGACGGCCCAGAGTCATTAAAGAAAATGTTTAAATATTCCATGTCACAACAGTGGCTCAACTATAAGTTTATCAAGCGACGAGAATACTTTTTGTGCGAAAAAACAAACAAAAATAACGACTTTATTCGACTATTCCTCTTCTTCCTTGTAGGCCTGAAACGAGACTTCAAGAGATTTCCACGACGCGCACGCGCGAGAACTGAACTGAAGTAGTTGAAGGAGATCGCAATTCTCGCGCATGCTTCGTGGAAATCTCTTGAATTTTAAGGGATCTTGAAAAAAATCTGGTTGTAATTTTATACCACATAAACCTAAGTAAGCAAAAATAGGGACTACTGGACCTATGGTGCAAAATACACGTGATGTGAAACCGGTGTAATAGAGTTAACTGAATCATTGTCATTTAAGAATAAGACCGCGTTTGGCGTGAAGTTTCGTGCACAATGACAAACAAGAGTGCAACATTCAGGTATTGAAATTAACACCCTCCAACCCGCCAAATAAGGGTAAAAATTAACTTTGGCAGGTAACGCTGTCAAATCACAAGCCAATTTGGCATGTTTCTATGTTTACTCACTTTGCTGGGTAAGTTCGTGTAAGCCAAATCTTCGCGGATTTAGCGCAAATACGCAACTCGTGAGTCCTCATGATATATTAAATACAGCATATTGCGCAGAATCTACGCATTTCTGGCTTACTTGAGCACACACATCACTAAGCAACAAATAACGGCGCGCTTGTTCACTTACATTTAAGTAATAGCGAATATTAAAAAGCATTTGGTTAACAGAAAATACATTGTTATTTTCCAACATCTGTCCACCTAAAACACATTTTTGGTAAAAAAAAAAAAAAGGCAGGTGAAATCGATTCCCTATTTTCGTTTTTGAAACTTGTGTTGGTTGGTCCGATCGATTGTGCAATCGATTTTCGAACGTAAAGTGACAGTCGAACGTAAAGTTGAATGTTTAGTTCTGTCCTCCATCGTCACTCATTAAGCAGGGCTCGTGTTGCTGTGGCCCCGCGTGAGAGAGATCTCTCTCGAATTGTCTTTATAGCAATAATAAATAGTATGTGTATTTTCTTAATTTCTCCAGTACCGACAGCAGAACCGATAACGTCAGAGCTTATTGATCCAGCGGTCTTTCAAAATTCAGCTTAATTAAGTTTAATACCGGGTTTCGGTACCCATCCCTAACCATAATAAAAGTTAGGGGTCAGTAAGATGTTTCCTCTTTGAAAGAAATCTCTAATGTTCACCAAGAAGACTGCATTTATTTGATCAAAAATAAAGTAAAAACTGTAATATTGTGAAATATTACACTTTAAAATAACTTTTTTTCTATGTGAATATATTGTAAAATGTCATTTATTTCGGTTTTGGTAAAGCTGCTGAACTTTCAGCATCATGGATCAAGGATCATGTGACACTGAAGACTGGAGTAATGATGCTGAAAATTCAGCTTTGATCACAAGAATGAATTACTTTTTAAAATATATTTAAAAAATATCATTAATTGTACTGTTTTACTATATTTTTAAATAAATGCAGCTGTGGTGGGCATAAGAGACATCTTTCAAAAATATTTCAAATCTTACCGACACAAAACTTTTGAACGGTTGTGAGGTTTTACTTACTTTTTGTCATATGGTTCTTAGCGCCTTGGAGATGTTCTTCGTCAGGTCTGCTAAACTCTGCTGCACGGCCATCAGCATGCATGAATCTAGGAACATGAAAAGTCTGTCACAGAATATTTAGCATGAAATGTCACATTTATTAGAAATAAACAAACTAGAGCAGAGGTGAAATGCAGAAAAGAGAAAGAACAATATACAGAATATACAACAAAACAGAATTTACATTTTTAGGTTTACTTATTTATACAATTTCACTTATATTTGGATGTAAAACCTTCTTAAATATATGTATATGTGTGTATATATATATATATATATATATATATATATATATATATATATATATATATATATATATATATCCATGGTGATATAGGTGAAACATATTGTGAAAATGCATATTAAGTTATTTAAAGAGCTTGCTCAGCTCACCTGTGTTTCCTTGTAAATTTTCTGATGCTCCTGAAATCAAAGAACAGTTTTTTTATCATTATGTGCTTAACATGAAAGATCAAAACGTGTTTGAAATAGTGTCAGTCCGTTTTCCCGCTCCAACGCTAACTTACAGTCCATGTAGAGATGATTAATTAGCTTAACATTCATCCATTGACAAATTACCAGCACAACCTTTACAAAACTATATATAAAATAATTCTCATTTACACATAAGATGTGATTCAAAGCACAAACTTCTATTAAAAATGAGCTCAAGTCTATAGCTCTTATAGTTAACGTTAGCCTGACGGCTAAGATGCTAACGGTCTTTTACGAAGACACTAAACCATTTCTGTAAACTAAATATTCACCAGGAGCGTATCAATTACATGTAGGAAAGTGTCAGGAAGAGTGTGTGTATTATTTGTGTAACTTTGGGGAATAAACTTACCTGAAATCCGTGAAAACAACAGTGAGACAGTTTTACAGCTTGTCCTCAGTTGAGTCCCCGCTCCGTTTGGCGTTTCCGTGGCAACTCCCTCCGCTCCAGTAAAATCAAATGCGACTCGAATGTTCAGCACGCGCGCCCATTAAAACGCATCGTTAAGTTACCATATGGAGAATTTACATGAATATACATCTAGAATTAAAACATAAAAAATACTGATGGAGTGAATCATAAGAAAAAAAGATAAAATGTCCGGAAACTTTTTTTTTTTAGTTGAATTTTTTTTTAAGTGGATAACGTTAGTAGGCTTTTAAATGGAATGAGAATATGAAAGCAGTATAGCCATACTACAATAGCATAAACATGGTGTAGAAAAAAAGTAGGCAACATATTTGAAAAACACACTAATTAAAAACTTCACATGATATAAGGCACAAATATATTTTCACATATATGTACACATATTTAAACGAAGAACAATTTAAGCTTTAAGTTATAAGCATTTTCAAAATATATTTTCAAAATATATTTCAATATATTTAACAGTGTACCACATATATGTGAATATATTACATTTCTGTATGGGTAAAGCCACATGTCTGACCATGTTATATTTAAAATTTGAAGAAGATAAGTTTAAAACTCTGCATTTAGTTAAATGTTTTTCAAGATCATGTCATATGAATTTATTTTGATTAGACTATAAAATGCAAACTGGTGTTTATTGTCATCTTCTAGCATCTATTTAGACTATTTTCTCTATTGTTTTGTGGTGCAAACGAGCCCCATTCAGTGTCAGTCTCCCATGTACACATTCACACTTCTCCAGCCTGGTTATGGGTCTAAATATGCTTTTCTTTTGTCTGCATTATAATCACTAACGACTGGCTATTCACACTGTTTCAATCCCTTTTTCTTTTATCAAAGTTCTCACTTCACATTTGAAACTGTATCAAATGCCCTTTTTGAAAAACGAAAAATTTCAGTAAGCATTCCTATTTAGAAAAATTCATAAAAATAACAGCTAATGTGCTGGCAGGTGCACAGAGTTAGCTAGCATGTTAGCTTAGCACACCATCAATACACGACAATTTATGTGATTAAAACCATGTTTGTGCTCCAAACTTACTTTATAACGCAAGTCGAGTGTTTTAAATAACCTTCTGTGATCTGATTTGGCTTCAGATGAAAAAATAAGACAGAAAATATATTAATTTGTAGTATTCTGCAATGATAAACTCTATATCGATTAGCATTACATTATAAATATAATCTATTATTATGAAAATACCTGATATGGCTCGAAGAACACAGGTAAATCGAATATCATTGCAATCATGTTTATTGTCTTCAAAACATCTTTATCTGCATGTTACAGCGATCTCTGGAGGCTTTGTTTGTGTCAGGGACTTCCTGGAATGTCACATGGTTATGCCACTTCTTCGTGTGTTCCATATATGGACTATTACTGTGCATAGAGCGCTCTCAGGCGGCCAGTATGAATTGAAAACACAGTACATCAGAGTATCCAGCGCTCATGATTACATCGACGCATTTGGGTATAAATTCAATAAATATTATTCCTGTCTATAGATATCTGATGTAAACCTATGAGAATATATCAATATTTCTCCAAATCTGCACATGTTTGAGCTAAAAGCCCTGAGGGACGTTGTTTTGTCAAGCTCTGTCATGACGATCGCACAGGAGTTTTTTTCTGAATGGAAGCGGCTGACGCTCATAATTCATATTAAAGGTAACGACTCATTTTTTAATTACATAACTCCTGACACAAATTAAGACATAACTGTCACTATAAGTTTATCAGAATACAATAGTGGTCAAATACTGAAACTTGAGTCTTATATCTTTTTAATGATGTATAGTTTGTCAAGGTAATAACATTAAATCTGATAGTAACTTTGAACTATTTAAAAAAAAAAACGCTTCAGTGCGCCCGCGCTCTGGTCAAGCTTAACAGGTTAAATATACACTCACCTAAAGGATTATTAGGAACACCTGTTTAATTTCTCATTAATGCAATTATCTAATCAACCAATCACATGGCAGTTACTTCAATGCATTTAGGGGTGTGGTCCTGGTCAAGACAATCTCCTGAACTCCAAACTGAATGTCAGAATGGGAAAGAAAGGTGATTTAAGTAATTTTGAGCGTGGCACGGTTGTTGGTGCCAGACGGGCTGGTCTGAGTATTTCACAATCTGCTCAGTTACTGGGATTTTCACGCACAACCATTTCTAGGGTTTACAAAGAATGGTGTGAAAAGGGAAAAACATCCAGTATGCGGCAGTCCTGTGGGCGAAAATGCCTTCTTGATGCTAGAGGTCAGAGGAGAATGGGCCGACTGATTCAAGCTGATAAAAGAGCAACTTTGACCGAAATAACCACTTGTTACAACCGAGGTATGCAGCAAAGCATTTGTGAAGCCACAACACGCACAACCTTGAGGCGGATGGGCTACAACAGCAGAAGACCCAACCGGGTACCCATCATCTCCACTACAAATAGGAAAAAAGAGGCTACAATTATTTTAGATTGTGAAATAATCAGACCGGCCCGTCTGGCACCAACAACCATGCCACGCTCAAAATTGCTTAAATCACCTTTCTTTCCCATTCTGACATTCAGTTTGGAGTTCAGGAGATTATCTTGACCAGGACCACACCCCTAAATGCATTGAAGCAACTGCCATGTGATTGGTTGACTAGATAATTGCATTAATGGGATGTTTTCTTGGCACACTTTAGGCCCCTTAATGCCAATTGGGCATCGTTTAAATGCCACGGCCTACCTGAGCATTGTTTCTGACCATGTCCATCCCTTTATGGCCACCATGTACCCATCCTCTGATGGCTACTTCCAGCAGGATAATGCACCATGTCACAAAGCTCGAATCATTTCAAATTGGTTTCTTGAACATGACAATGAGTTCACTGTACTAAAATGGCCCCCACAGTCACCAGATCTCAACCCAATAGAGCATCTTTGGGATGTGGTGTGTAAGGGGGTGTACAGTTAAAGACCCAGAACCAGATATGAAGAATGAAGACCCGGAGTCAGAATTATAAAAAATTAAAGAAAAGTTTTACTGAAGATAGTTTGCAGTTTCATCAGCAGAAGTCAGCTTCAAGACTCACACAGGAGTTCGTAGGCCGCCTCCCTTACAGTTACAAAGATCACAGCAGTTATACCATTTCCAAGGTCTAAGCTACGTCATTGCTTACAGGTTGAATGATTCTCATTGGCTAAGAAACATTAAGAGCCTAAACAATTTAACACATGTGAGGAGATAGGAGTGCCTATCGCCATTAGTAAAGATAGTTGTCGTCCACTCAATAGATTTAGGTCTGTGGTGGCCTCGCCGGTTAGAGCAGGGCGCCGGGTTGTCTGGTCCGAACGTCCAGAACCTACATAGAATGTCATACGCACACACACAAATAACAGACACTAGCAAATAACAGCTCCCATCAAGGCTGAAGAGAGTCTGAGCTCCTTACTATCAGTTAAGTATACCAAAACATAATGCTAAAACATTCACTCGTTTGGGAGAAAAACAGATAACTGGCATTTACTCCCAAGGAAGGAAATATACTGGAAAGAATACACTTTAATACAACAATTAAAGTTCAATAGTAACGCTCAATATAGCTTGACCATCTGTCCAGCGAAGGATCATATGTGTCCACGCTGCCTTTAGGACCCTCTAACCTTTCTTCTGATACCAGAGAAAGAGACAAACGGCCTTGTGGGTTACATGGCCTTCGTGTCCTGCGTGTACTACGTGCAATCTCAAAGTAAGATTGGAATGCATGTAAAAGAAACTGGTTACTTCCATCACATGCATTTAAGAAAATATAATTTCACAAGCACAAAGAATATAAAAATAAGTATGTGATAATGAATATATTTGATTATTGATTTTTTATAAGGAAGTATATAAGCATCCAAAAGGATTTATGATTATAGATGTATTTGAAGAGGCAAGGGATTTTGACCAACCCTTCAGTCCCCCGTTTTAGACCAATGTGGGGTCCAATACCGCCACGTCTGGTCTAACCAGTGAGGTCACTACGGAAGGGAGGAGTGGTGACGCATGCTCCCCTGACGGGTCACACTTGTCTCTTCACCTCGTCACGGACATGCTGGTTACTAAAAATTCCAGTCCCCATTAAGAGGTTCTCCCACCTTCCACTCACAACAGGACATCAATGTAATTCTTCCTCAGTTTATCAGTCAGGTTAAAATTTTTATAAAACACATAACTGATTACGAAACAAGTACATATTTATTCTCTGGAAGCCAGGCTAAATAAGCAAGCACTGTTGCTGTATTCCTAGCATGGCCTAGATCCACAGTCACTACTCAGATCCTAAATGAAGACATTGTCTATAATCATGAATACCAGAATATATGCACTAGGTTTTTATTTTTATTTTTATAAAACTATGATTTCCAAATCCTTTTATTATAAACAAAGTTGGATGGTGAATCCATTATTTTCACTACCCCTTTTATAGACCCTTTAGGTTCAAAACACAATGGTTATCTAACTAAAAATAAACAACAACAAAAATAAAATATTAATAATTAAGACCCATAATAATCGATGTAAGAACTTTAAGTCTTTACTGAAATCATCTTTCAGTTTACGGTCACATAGCATGTACCATTTTAATTGTATAACATCTTATACCCTTTTTTGTTTGTTTCAAAAATAGAAATAAAATAAAACAAATTCACATCATCATTTCAGTCTAAAATATAGAATTGTTCCCCATTCTGCTTAATAAAGCTTTTGTTCATTCCTTATCTTTATATCACATTAATCCCTGTTAATCATACAATGCCTTATTATTTTTATTTTGAAACTCACTTTTCATACCATTTAAACTTAATTTGACTTCCATACAGTATTTGTCTATCAAATAGTTAGTCTAAAGATTATTAGAACATTGTAAGTATATTACAAACAAAAAAAAAAAAATAAAAATAATATTAGCAGTATTGTCTCAGTCCCACTTATCTTTACAGTTTCACAGAAAACAAAATATTATGTTACTCAGATCCCAACCCCTAAGACAGCCATATAGCTGTTTTCTTAGACATCTAATGTCATACATCCATTTAATGGATTGAGAAATAAAACCTTTTCTTTTTAGAAGTTATATTCACTCCTCCTTTGTTCGCCCTCCGGGCTTTCAATAAAAATGAGGGAGCTCACTCTGGATAATTTGGATAGTGACTTAGCCAATGTGTCACTTTGTCTCTCTGCCGTCAAGTCTATATATATATGTATGTTTTTTTTTCCTACGTTTATCCTTATGATCCCGCCTAGTTGTCTATTTAAATTTAGACCCTCAGTTGAATTTAGACAAGAGTTTTACCCCATAATGGACGGCAATCTTCTTTACAATTCCAATTTATATAAAATACTAATCCAGAGAGTAATTCAGATCAATATCATAAATGACAAAAGCATTCATAATTACCAATAGCAGACAGAGCTGGAAAACCACTCCAATTAAAGCTCGTCCCATGTTCTGCATTGTCTTTTCATCAGATTGATTTAGAATTATCAACTTTTTTAAAGTTTGTCATTTTACTTAACCCATCTGTAATGATAAAACACTAATTCCAGAAGTTAATGACACAATATCCTTAAAATCAGGAAATAATAGTACCCCAAACTAACACATACAAGACATGACGTGCAGTCACCAACAAATACACACATTCATACCTGACTATGAACTGCTCATATTCATATATTTTATATTGTTGCTAAAAGATTAAAATTTTAAATAAGATTTTAACCTTTCCATTTTCCTGTAGCTTCTATCTAATTTTACATGGTCCCTAAACCAGTTTCAAAGCATGCCTGTTCATTATTCATTTGATTTTAACAAGGTCAGCTGGGTTGTTTTGGTTCATTAACATTATTTTGTTTAAGCTTGCTCTAGCAGGCCGATAACAGAAAGACAGACACAGTTACCATCCTTTCCTTCACTCAAGCAGTCTCTCTCACTATGAACCTTTGACCATTCACCTTTGTTAGCCAGACTTTTCTTGAATCTACAAAAACTGTCTTCATCTTTAGTCACCACCATGTCTAACGACCTTCAGAAGTTAAAACTATGTTAGACATACTAGTTCAAACTCAACACTATAATTTTCCTTGCCCATAAGGCAACCGACATCAAAAAGTTTTATTACTGTCTCCACAACAACTAATGGGAATCACTTCATGGCCCCGACTGAACCCCGAAAGCCCATTCCTGTTAGCTCTTTATCTATAACCTCCTTCAGGGTGTTTCCTTTTTCCCCTGGCATATTTGCAGACGCTTGTCACAATGAAAAACAAGCCATACAACTAATGCGGTTTCTTCTGGTGAGTGGTATAGAGGAGCTTTGCTTTATTGGGGAGACATGCCGTAACTCGTCACCGCGTCATCTCCCCTTAACGGCATAAGGACGCTGCTGGCCTCACAGCTCCTGCTCAACTCTCATACCTGTCTCACATAAAACATCTCCATTCAGGAAATGCCCAGTGACTTTACGTGAATCCACTCTGGCTTAGGTTGCCCCCTGTCTGGCCAAAGAAGGTCTTACCCGTCATAGAGATGGTCACTCGTGCCCACTGGTGACCGCTTTTTTCCATCACAGAATCTTTGACCGTTTTCTTCAACAAAATCTGTTGTTCTCTGGAGCTTAGGAAAGACACAATCAAGAGTCACCAGGGCCATTCGGACTGCCTAATAGTTGTAACACAGGGAGACAGGTTAATAACAACAGTATTTAATCACTTAAATCCATTAACCATCTTAAAAGCAGCAACCTAGCTACTCAGTGGATTTAGATCACAACCGTACATTCAGTGTAGAGTTTCTGTAGCCGAAGGCGTCGGCCCACCCCCGTTTCATGGTGGGGACTAAGATCAGACAAAGAAGTTACTGGTCCTAAAATAACCTAATCAAAGATGTCACTTCTATAGTTTAAGGTCTGTATTATTATTTTAAAGACTTCTTTAAAGTCATTCAGTTTTACATTTAAAACATTTACAAATACAAATTGCCCTTTATGGCAATTGTTTCTTTAAACATCTCTGTGTCTATGATTCTTCAACTGAAACACTGTGTTTTAATTCAAATAGCTTATTATCACTAATGACAGGCTCAGATAACAGCTTTTAGCTGACATTGAATGAGAGAGACTCTGAGACATTCAGGACTGGCACACTGCACTCTCATAAACTTCTAACATCAAACTTTTATCTACCATCCTATAACTCTATCCCAGCTTAAGGCATATTTGCCAGAAATTACATGTGTTTCCAAATAAACATAATTTTTATAGTTGTCTTTATTTAGACATTACAAATTTCCACTCAGATTGAGTCTCTGTTGCACTGGCAGTTTCAGCCACAGTACACATCAGATCCAGATAAGCAAACTGTTTCATTACAGCCAATAACAAACTTATCTTTTGAAAGCAAAACATCAGCTTCTAGTTCTTTCATGGTCAACTTTTCAAGCTGTTTGTTTAATCAGCATTCAGCAACTGTTAATCCAGTCCTGCTTCTGCTTATTTGATCTTCAATAAAAATAATTATTTTAGTTCTAAATAATGTTTCACATTTCTCAATCTTGATTTTAGTGTCAAGTTCTCAACCATAGTTTAATATTTGACTTAAGTTTTCTCTTGGAGTTTATGCATCTCCAATTAGGATTCACACTAACTTTGACGAGGCTAGACCTATCTGCTTGTGATACTTTTGCAGTTATTGTAAATCATCTGTGAGATAAGTCTCTCTATATCATCTAAAACCTTTTTAAAATGTTTAATTATAACACAATCATCCTTTTAGTTACTTTGATATATTTTGCAACTCACATTTGTTGGAGTCATTAATTTTACATCAACTAGTGTTCATCAATTCACTTGTAAAAATTACTATTATAGATCTTTTCTTCAACAAGATTCACTTTAAGACTTCAATCTTTTGACCTTGTTTTTTATCTCTTATTTTTCAGACGAAAAATGTTAATGTCTTCATTTAAACACTGATCAACTTTCAAACCCACATTAATACCAGGAATTTGTCACTATCACATTTTTAAACACCTTCTGTCGGCTCCACTTACTGCACACTCTTGAAGCAGTGTGTGTCCCATTCAGGAATGCAAACAGAGCCACTGATAAGCAGTTCTCTGTATTCTTTTACAGTCCACCAGTGGCGGATTTAATCACAATAGCCAAATCATAATCTTCATCATTATCATTGGCAGAACATTAATTTTCATAAGCTGCATGGAAATGCTCAAAATATTGTAAGTTGTTTTCACAAAGTTTCCTTTTAACTTTAGTCGCTTGTCGAGGGAAATTATCCCCGACCCAGAATTTACTTCACTTGCTTTTTGTAATCATCGTAAGCAATACAAGGCTAAACATTTAAATTTTCCAGTTTCTTTATTTGTTTGTAGCCAGTCAAGTTGTTTAAATTTCCAATCAGAATCAAAATACTGACTACCATTTACTTAATAATTTCTGCAAATTTCTTTGAAGTGAGGGCTTCAGAGCACAGCTGCTAACAGCGTTTGCTTTCCTGTCTCACTATTTGTTTCAGGACTGCCATATCTTAATCATGGTTCATACTCACCTGAAGTTATTGCAGAAATGGAGGCGGCGATCTTTTAACAACACAGCTTGGCTTCTGCGTGATGAAACTGCAAAGTATACTCCAAAATCACAGTTACATATACTGGTCCACGCCAATTTGGGTCACAACTTCTTTTTTTTTTTTTTTTTTTTTCTCGGAATCGTTCCTGATGCATCCCTGGCAAACAACCCTATTATTGTTAGTATCCCTAACTGCCTGATTCACTTCACTAAGTTCGGGGATCCCCTATCTGAGATGGAAGAGATTGAGCAGGTTTTCGGTGCCACTGGACCTACAATCCAGGGACGTACTCTGCTGGGGTGTTGCTATACCAACGATGCCCAATGGGGCCCCCACAGAGCACGCTTCGCTTGCGCTGTCTGCTCTTGTTAAAACTTTAAACAATGCTATCAGCGACTTCCTTTTATACTTTACCCTTCAGTATAATTAATCTTCACTCTCCTCATCGGAGTGAAGCTCTCCCGCTCCCCTTCAAAATCTCTCCCAATCAGATAGCCCTAACCAAATAATAAAATTACTACCTTGTTTGTTGATTAGCCAGGGATGTCACCAAAGAATAATTGCCGCATCCTCCACCATAACTGTAAGGGGGTGTACAGTTAAAGACCCAGAACCAGATATGAAGAATGAAGACCCGGAGTCAGAATTATAAAAAATTAAAGAAAAGTTTTACTGAAGATAGTTTGCAGTTTCATCAGCAGAAGTCAGCTTCAAGACTCACACAGGAGTTCGTAGGCCGCCTCCCTTACAGTTACAAAGATCACAGCAGTTATACCATTTCCAAGGTCTAAGCTACGTCATTGCTTACAGGTTGAATGATTCTCATTGGCTAAGAAACATTAAGAGCCTAAACAATTTAACACATGTGAGGAGATAGGAGTGCCTATCGCCATTAGTAAAGATAGTTGTCGTCCACTCAATAGATTTAGGTCTGTGGTGGCCTCGCCGGTTAGAGCAGGGCGCCGGGTTGTCTGGTCCGAACGTCCAGAACCTACATAGAATGTCATACGCACACACACAAATAACAGACACTAGCAAATAACAGCTCCCATCAAGGCTGAAGAGAGTCTGAGCTCCTTACTATCAGTTAAGTATACCAAAACATAATGCTAAAACATTCACTCGTTTGGGAGAAAAACAGATAACTGGCATTTACTCCCAAGGAAGGAAATATACTGGAAAGAATACACTTTAATACAACAATTAAAGTTCAATAGTAACGCTCAATATAGCTTGACCATCTGTCCAGCGAAGGATCATATGTGTCCACGCTGCCTTTAGGACCCTCTAACCTTTCTTCTGATACCAGAGAAAGAGACAAACGGCCTTGTGGGTTACATGGCCTTCGTGTCCTGCGTGTACTACGTGCAATCTCAAAGTAAGATTGGAATGCATGTAAAAGAAACTGGTTACTTCCATCACATGCATTTAAGAAAATATAATTTCACAAGCACAAAGAATATAAAAATAAGTATGTGATAATGAATATATTTGATTATTGATTTTTTATAAGGAAGTATATAAGCATCCAAAAGGATTTATGATTATAGATGTATTTGAAGAGGCAAGGGATTTTGACCAACCCTTCAGGTGGAACGGGAGCTTCGTGCCCTGGATGTGCATCCCACAAATCTCCATCAACTGCAAGATGCTATCCTATCAATATGGGCCAACATTTCTAAAGAATGCTTTCAGCACCTTGTTGAATCAATGCCACGTAGAATTAAGGCAGTTCTGAAGGCGAAAGGGGGTCAAACACAGTATTAGTATGGTGTTCCTAATAATCCTTCAGGTGAGTGTATAGTAGCCTATGTTTTGTAAAAAATAAACTAATCAACTGTTATCCAATGCAAGCTTATAATACTTTATATGGAAAAAAAAATTATTTTCAAGATGTTTCCAACTCTAACTTTGAACCAATTCTATACAATGACCCATATAACCTATTTGACCAGGATTTGTTTCCAGGTATGACTAAAAATGGGTCTTTGACTTTCATTTATATTTTGATTATACACTCACCTAAATGATTATTAGGAACACCATACTAATACTGTGTTTGACCCCCTTTCGCCTTCAGAATTGCCTTAATTCTACGTGGCATTGATTCAACAAGGTGCTGAAAGCATTCTTTAGAAATGTTGGCCCATATTGATAGGATAGCATCTTGCAGTTGATGGAGATTTGTGGGATGCACATCCAGGGCACGAAGCTCCCGTTCCACCACATCCCAAAGATGCTCTATTGGGTTGAGATCTGGTGACTGTGGGGGCCATTTTAGTACAGTGAACTCATTGTCATGTTCAAGAAACCAATTTGAAATGATTCAAGCTTTGTGACATGGTGCATTATCCTGCTGGAAGTAGCCATCAGAGGATGGGTACATGGTGGCCATAAAGGGATGGACATGGTCAGAAACAATGCTCAGGTAGGCCGTGGCATTTAAACGATGCCCAATTGGCATTAAGGGGCCTAAAGTGTGCCCAGAAAACATCCCCCACACCATTACACCACCACCACCAGCCTGCACAGTGGTAACAAGGCATGATGGATCCATGTCTCATTCTGTTTAAGCCAAATTCTGACTCTACCATCTGAATGTCTCAACAGAAATCGAGACTCATCAGACCAGGCAACATTTTTCCAGTCTTCAACTGTCCAATTTTGGTGAGCTCTTGCAAATTGTAGCCTCTTTTTCCTATTTGTAGCGGAGATGAGTGGTACCCGGTGGGGTCATCTGCTGTTGTAGCCCATCCGCCTCAAGGTTGTGCGTGTTGTGGCTTCACAAATGCTTTGCTGCATACCTTGGATGTAAGGAGTGGTTATTCCAGTCAAAGTTGCTCTTCTATCAGCTTGAATCAGTCGGCCCATTCTCCTCTGACCTCTAGCATCAACAACGCATTTTCGCCCACAGGACTGCCGCATACTGGATGTTTTTCCCTTTTCACACCATTCTTTGTAAACCCTAGAAATGGTTGTGCGTGAAAATCCCAGTAACTGAGCAGATTGTGAAATACTCAGACCGGCCCGTCTGGCACCAACAACCATGCCACGTTCAAAATTGCTTAAATCACCTTTCTTTCCCATTCTGACATTCAGTTTGGAGTTCAGGAGATTGTCTTGACCTCACCCCTAAATGCATTGAAGCAACTGCCATGTGATTGGTTGATTAGATAATTGCATTAATGAGAAATTGAACAGGTGTTCCTAATAATCCTTTAGGTGAGTGTATATATATATGAAGAGTTCAGATGCAAAAGCCTCTAGTGCCATTTGAAATTTTCTTCCAGAATGATAATTTTTATCAAGCTTGTACATTTTAAGTTCAGTAATTTCACTTAAATGACAATTATTAGGTAATCTTCATTGCCATTTAAGTGAAATTACCGAACTTAAATATACAAGCTTGATAAAAATGATCATTCTAGAAGAAAATTTCAAATGGCACTTAGAGGCTTTTGCATCTGAACTCTTCAAGAATTTATATTTTTGGGTGAACAAACTTGAACATCCAAGTGCATTGTAAAAAGTTATATGCTTTAGTATAACCTGGTTGTTGACATGATTTTGAAATGTTAGCTTGCACATCAACTACCATATCTTTTGCTGAACTCCTTTTGTTTCTAAGTATTTAAAGGGGTCATGAACTGAGAATTAAAATTTTCCTTGATCCTTTGACAGAGGTCATTATACTATAAAAATATTCTGCAAGTTTCAAAACAACTTCCTCGTTATTCTAAAAACAGTTTTTATTGAAACCAAGGCTAGAAAATGACAGGATCTGAGAAGTGGTGACTTATGATGTCACAGGGTAGCGAAAGTCCGCCTTTGCAGAAGAATATCAAAGCCTACGTCTACATCACTGTGTCTTTGGCAGCGCCCTCTGGAGTGTTAGTGAATGAGAACGCGAACAATGTGAATGTCTCAGCAGTGTATTATTTGGTGCATTTCACTGTGGATATTTGGTAATCCAGTTGCAATTTCGATTTTGCAAAGACTTTTATGATATGGATCTGCCTGCAACGACACAAACATGTAAGTAACCATGTTTATTCTAATGCCTGATCAGTGATTTCTGATGTGTAATTATTCAAGTTCAGATAGATTATTATTATCTTTCTCTCAAAATCGTTCAATACTGTAATATCTATCAGTAAATCAAGCCAGTGACTAAATGATCAACTTCACATTGTTTCTCTTTGTAGGATGAAATTAATCTTATTTAAACTGTGATTAAATTATATACAGAAAGCGATCAAAGAATGCTCCCTTTCCAATCGCCCAAGCTGTCAATCAATCAACGCGAGTTTTTCTGGACACTTGCCAAAACTCGTTCTGGAATAATGACGCTGTTACACTGCAAAACAAAGCTCTTACTGTATTTACATCGTGTTTGCATTGTTATTTGGTGAAAGCATTCGTGAGAGTGCAGAAACTGTGTTGCAATGATGAGAATCACTTCATTCACGCAATGTGAATGTGAATGTGTCAATGTCAATGTGTCATCTGCTCAATGCTCATCACTGCAAACTTTCATGTGATGGGAATAGATCTAACTTTTAACGATTAGCTAACCTCGATAGATGTAATAGTAAAAACGTAGTAAAAGATTGCGAGAGATTTACACATGTAATGCTAGCTATTTCATATGCAAACATGTCAGCCAATTGGGCGTTTACACTGAAGTATCACAGCAGACACGCCCCTTCAAACAGAGCGTTCAAATCAGAGGCTAAATCAGGCTAGGAAAATGCCTTTTATTTCTAAATTGTGAATTTTTTTTGTAAAAATCATACGAACATTATAAGGGCACCCCAGGAAACATTATAAAATAATCCAGTTCATGACCCCTTTAAAATTCTTTCTCCCTTAATCCTAAATACAATGTATTCAAGTACACATTTAGGTGAACTGTGGAAATTAATTTTCTTTTACCACTAATATTGAGTGACTTTTTTAACAAATTCTGGAAATGTCCAATATTGTTTTTGTTGAATAGTAATATGAAATGAAATATGAAATTTGTGGTTTGTAATAATAATAACAATAGAAACATAGTATAGGATAGTTTAATAACCAGGCATTTATCTAAGTCATGAAATCCTTTAATTGTATCTATTTTTATGATCTGTTGGCCTCATAACTGATTTTATTTCAGTACTATTTCATCATTTGCTTTTTGTCATTTCTCTCTGGTTTTAGAAGTACAACATAACACTTAGGAGCAAATATACACAGCAAGAGACCAAAGGCAGAAGCTAGAATAGCAAAGACATGGACAGCAACCATATACTTTCCACGAGAGCTCACATAAACTGGAATGAATGTTATCCACACAGCAAAAAATATAAGCATGCTAAATGTGATAAATTTAGCCTCATTAAAGTTGTCTGGTAGTTTTCTGGCCAAAAATGCCAATAAGAAACACAAAGAAGATAGGAAACCGATATATCCTAACACACACCAAAAACCAATTTCAGATCCTACAGCACATTCAACAATTATTGTTGCACTCATGAACTTGGTGTTATATGCAGCAACAGGAGGCTTAGTTGTTAACCATATTATGCAAATAAGTGCTTGCACAAAAGTGCACAAGATTACACTTGATCTTTGTTTAGCAGGGCCAAACCACTTCATGACATTACTGCCAGGGAGGGTGGCCCTGAATGCCATTAAAACTACTACAGTTTTTGCCAAGATGCATGAAATACAGAGAGTAAAGCTGACTCCAAAGGCTGGATACCGAGTCCGGCATAACCAGTCAGTGGGCTTCCCTATAAATGTCAGGCCAATCAGAAAGCATGCGCAGAGGAACAGGAGGAGAAGGAAACTTAACTCCATATTGTTTCCTCGTATGACTGGTGTTTTCCTGTACATTATAAACACACCAAGCACTGCTAATGCTGCACAGGCCCCGAATGACGAAAATGCCCACAGGATTATTCCCAAGGGCTCCTGAAAAGACAAAAACTCTAATGTTTTGGGAATGCACTGGTCTTGGGCTTGGTTTGGCCATGTTTCCTTTGAACATGTCAGACAATCAACCGAGTCTGTGGAAAAATTGGGGGAACAAGGGAGCATAAAACACCAGTTTTCTTTCTTCTTGATTACCATTCATTGTGAAGCAGTGAGTAAATTCACACCTGTTTGATTACTGATCTCTCCTTCGGCACACAGTATGCAGTCAAAGCAGCAAACTGGCTTTCCTTTTTGCCTGGCCTTCCTAGAGCCTGGCAGACAGCTTTGACTGCACAATGATGTTGGTGCCTAATGACCACAACAGAACAAGCAGTAGACAAACACTAGTCTGAACTCTGTTAGAGTGTGTGTCTCATTAAGTACTTTCCTCGCAAAGAAAATTATCAGACAGATAATCACTCATCTAATTAACTGACCAATGTAAAAACCTAAAATGTTGCTGGAACATCTATATAAAACAGCAAAAAATTGCATATGTATAATTAATTAAAATGTGTATACATTTACTACAAAATAAAATCAACAGTGCATTTCAATTTTAAATTATAAAACTGGATTCTTCTTAGTTCAGCCATAAACATTAAGTAGAGTTGAATGAAAAGCAAACATAGTAAACAATATCTGGTGATGAGTGGGATGGCACACACCTTCTCTCCTCTGTGCCACATAATTACTGGCTCATCTATTATTAGGTCCTTGTCTTCTTCAAGGGAGGCAACATAGAATCCCACCCTCACTAGCTGAAGGGAGCCATCAGACCCTCTTTGCCAGTTCATCAGATCGTAGGACGCAACTGGATCACCGTTGTCATCAAATCTGACCTCTTCTCCTAATGTTGTGAAATGTGTTTGTTTCATGTAGTGCAGGAGCTTAGATGAAGGTCGGAAGACAGGATAATGCAAAGTAAAGCACACACATTAAACACACACACACACACACACATATATATATATATATATATATATATATATATATATATATATATATATATATATATATATATATATATATATATATATATATGGGAATGTATGGGCTGAGAATGTAAAGCAGACAAACCTGCCATGGCAGAATTTGATATAGACTCCCACATGTCCCATTTTGAAAGGGGCCCTTTCCTGGGACACATGTGCTCATGTCGTGTAGTGCATGTGCAATTACATACACAGCCTTATAAACATTGTAGGACACTCGGAGTTGTGACACATCTGAATAAAGAGTGTACACATCATTCAAACTCTCACTGCCATTGCAGGGTGGCCAGTTCTGTGCCCCTTCTCCATGTACATGGGTGTTTAAGGACCCATTCAGCCGACAATGAAAAGTCTCTTCCCAAAACTCAGAGAGAAAATTGGACAACTGCACAACAGAAACATTTACTCTTTTGAGGAAACTTCCAAGATGTGGGATATCAGCTTTCCGTATGGCGAAACCCAATGTTCCCTTTAACAGATCATCAAAATCCTCCCAGAGGACTTTTGATGTGGCCCAGGCCTCACTGGCAATCCACTGTAGATGTGTGAGATTTTGCCGTCTGCACTCTTTCAGGATACCATGTAGATATGAGTCCACAGAGAAGTTAATTATGACTGTGGCAGAAGAAGATTTTAAAATGCTTACAAGTTCCTCTGCTGCATCTTGCGTCAGTGCAACAGGATACATGCGAACATAAGCAGGACAAATATTAAATATTTCTGACTCTTTCAGGAAGAGCTGGATGGCAAACCGAGCATAGTCTGTATCCACACCGATCACCCCGACCCATGTCCACTGAAAATAATATACAAGTTTTACCAAAGCTTTAATCTGAAATAGATCACTTGGCATTGTCCGCATGAATGCTGGAAACTCTCTCTTGTTACTGAGACAGGAACAGGATGCAAAGTAGCTCACCTAAAATATGAAAACACAAAATTTTAGTAAGATTAGCAATGCACTATAAATACAGACAACAACTGGATATCACTCTAAATAAACTGTCATTGGAACAAATCAACATGTACTTTATATAATACATTCTGAAAAACGAAATGTAAATATTCACACACACACACACACACACACACCAGAAGGGAATCTGAATAATCAGACAACATACATCAAATTCACAATATGTATTACCAAGACAAAGTGATAAAACATAACATAATGTTAATTTATATTGTTTTACTAAGGGTATTTTGAATGAGCCTAGAGTTCTCAGAACAGCCATGGAGACTCCTGATGATGCCTCTCCCACAATTACAGGGCTCGGCTGCTTTTGAGTGTCTTCACAGCTTTGTCCACTGTCCCTCTCAGGCTGTCCATTGACCAGGAGAAGAGACCTCTTGACAGATACAGGTATGTCATCACCGCTGTCCCTGATGTGGTAGCCCAGAGATAGGTTTGGCAAAAGGTCTTGCCGCTGGTTTATTTCTCTCACAGCAAAGATCATCGTCTGCATCCACCTCAGTGCTCGAGGGGTAAAGCTGCAACATATTTCACACACACACATGTATTAAATGCATAACATAACTGCAATAAAACAAAGTTAACTTATTTAAAATTAGGTCAAATAGATCAGTTAATATGATTTAAAAAACAGTTATATTTTTGTTATCTTCCAGAAGATGAAACCATAACGCACAATTTATATTTGATTAGCTTAGGTTTGGACGTGAAAGTTGAAACCAATGGTATTGTGCTGGAATGCAAAGGAAAAATCCCTCCCAGAACCACATCTCCTCCCTGGTAAAAGCTGTAAGTATCATCATCTCCTTGATAGATGCACTTATCTTTACCATTAGACTGACTCTGCACACCAACACACAGAAGAGGCCAAAATGTGAGAAAAGTTGCATACAGTCGTGCCATAACTGACACAGACAAATGGACCTGGTGGGTACAGCATACAGTATACATTTATACAATCTGCGATCAAGGGATGGCCTCACAGGCGGAGTTTGGGGGAGGGGTGGGGGGAGCCCAGACCAGAGCCAATGGTTTTGTCTGGGCTATGATGAATATTTTATTATTATTATTATTATAATTATTTTGTACAAATAATAGAATTCATATTTTCTCTTTTTATTTGTCTTATCTTATCTTATCTTGAGCAAAATAATTGTGATCAATGTAACCATTATGCAGCATGATGAAAATGTGTCAATTTAAACTTGACTAAACAAAAATGTCTCAGGTCACAACTGTAGGTATGGTTCCATGAAGAGAGAACGAGACGCTGAGGGAACGCCTCTGCACATAAGCATCTAAAGCCCTTACTGGGCACAGCAGATTAAGTTTCTCCTGATCTGAAGAATGAAAGGGAGGAGGACAAAGGGCCTGCAACATAATAGGCCCTGAAACATTAGTGGGGACCTTAGGCACATAAGGTCTAGGGCAGGGGTAGCCAAGTTCGGTCCTAGAGAGCCGCTGTCCTGCAGAATTTAGTTCCAACCCTAATCAAACACACCTGAACAAGCTAATCAATGTCTTCAGGATTACTAAGGCTATAGGCAGGAGAGTTTTTTTTCAGTGTTGGAGCCAAACTCTGCAGGACAGCGGCTCTCTATGACCGAACTTGCCTACCCCTGGTCTAGGGTAAAGAAAGGCTTTCACCATGCCAGGTGCAAATTCTAGGCTCAAAGGAGCTACCGACAGGTCCTGTAAGTCTCCAATTATTTTAAGAGAGGAGATAGCAAGAAGGAAGATATACTGTAAAAAATTCACCCGTATATTTACAGTAAAATACTGGCAGCTGTGGTTCCAGCCCTTTACCACAATTTTACGGTTTCAACAATGCTATTATTTTACAGTAAGGTACTGGCAGATGTGGTTCCAGCCATTTACCGTAATTCTACAGTTTTTAATTTTACGGCTGTGCTGTAATTTCACAAAATACTGGCAGCAATGGTTCCAGCTATAATTCTACAGTATAAAAAAGTTAGAATATAAATACTTTTTTCTATTAACTTTATTGTGTGATATCCATTAACATCCCTATATGTAGCATAATGTATACTGACATTCCAAACAGACTTTTTACTCAATGGAAAAAATAAAGAAAAAATAGATTATGGTACAGTACATTGTTTGCCATTTATTTAAAACAGGTAACAGGTTTTAACAATACATTAAAAGTAAAAAGTAAAAAACGGAAAAAAAGTAATAGAAAATACATTTAAAAATTCAATGAGAGGAACCAGTAGGCAAAAACGTCTCAGGTTACGTATGCAATTGTTTATGACTTTTTGCCCCTTTATTACACATTTAAAATATTCACAAATTAATATGGAAAAAATGTCGATTTTACTGGTTTTCTAAGGCCAAATTAGAACCTGGAAATTACATTTCCCCCGCAGTGCTGAATGAGAAGAGTCTCAGGATCCATACAGAGAGATGATTTATAGTCTAATGATAATAAATGTGTCTGAAAAAATAACGAGCCATTTTAATTGTTCGTTTAAAAGTGAACATTTCAAGCTTTATAGGGTATATTTTGTTTCAGTTCATTTATGAGACGCGCTCCAGTTCACAGAGATGATGCAAGCGCGCCTGATTATTTTATTTTACAAAAGCACAACGTTTTCTTGTTATGTGAGTTTGGACAAATAAAAGTAGTTGCTAATGATTTATTATTCTTTTCTGTATGAGCAGAAATGATTTTAGGTTAGAGTATTTTAAGTTGTTTCCATAGCCTGGTTAAAACCAGACCATTCTCAGTTGTAACTGATTTATGGTCTGGCAAAGCGTCATTGACAAATCATTTCCAGAGGGGTGTCACCAACGGACGTCGCGGATAGACCTAAAACCAATCAGAGCGATGAAGGAGATGACGTATGCAGAGCGGGCGGAGAAACATCTCCGAGTGTTGTTCTTTGCTCGGTTTTTAAGTCAAGTCAAGTC
Source organism: Tiaroga cobitis (assembly GCA_030578255.1). Lineage (NCBI taxonomy): Eukaryota > Metazoa > Chordata > Actinopteri > Cypriniformes > Leuciscidae > Tiaroga > Tiaroga cobitis. The sequence continues at coordinate 1,972,909 of CM060608.1, forward strand.
ATCTTCATTTATATAGCGCTTTTAACAATGGATTGTTTCAAAGCAGCTTTACAGAGATAAACATATAATTTAAGGTAACAGATTGTTTTGGCATTATATCGGTTCTTGAATAATGTTATTTCCAGCTAAAGTTAACTTTGATTGATTCACCTCCGTCGAAATGATCAGACTTTAAACGCGAACCTGTGATTAATGCTGACGGCGTTCACATGCTCATTCAGAATGGATTCTATAGTTATGTGCTTTTTAAAATATGTGCGCAGGTTTATAATTCATACAACCCAGCCTAAACAAACTACTTTTCTTGCCTATAAATTTTGATACAGAATTTTGTTTTATTTTATCACTTCGGGGTACGCGAGCCGGAATTCACAACGCTTTATCTGTAGAGTGGGAAAGGGATCCTCCATAGGGAGAGGATAGTGGACACTTCAGCACTGCATTGTCATCGGGTCCAGGCGGATCTCCTTCGTCAGATCTGGACACGGCCTGGATCCGGCAGGCTGCGGTAAAACCTCGGGATAAACAAAGACACTAATATTAGCGTAGATGCCATTCTTCTTATGATGTAGCGAGTACATCAAGATTTAAGGGAAGTGTTCCCAGTTCCGGCTGACCTAATCTATGCAGCCTAACATTGAATTATAGAAGTCTATAGTGTGTTATGTGTATGCTAGGTCAAAGAGATGTGTTTTTAGTCTAGCTTTAACTAAAAGGAAACGTTCAAATCGCTTAAAACAAACGCGATAGCTGATTCGAACGAGTGATGTTCGACAGCGGCATCCATCTTTGTAATGTAGGCTACAAAATCTGCTTCAAAATCATGTTCAAAATCCCAGCGCTGTCGTCATCGTGTAAAGCCCGCCCCAACGTTTCTGATTGGTGCCGCGATTTCGGCGGATTGGAAATGAGCTTGAATGAGCTCTTTGCCAGACTAACTTTCAGAGCAAATCTAAATTTGCCGGAAGTTGTCTGGGTTTTCCCAGGCTATTGTTTCCACTGTTGACAGTAAAATGCATGTGTTCGCGCTGGCGCCTCCGTGCCATGGAGTGCGCGCTCCACACTCCCACACACACTTGGATATGTGTCAAAATCTTTGGGATAATCTTAGCCCTGTATTATTATTGTCTAACCTGTATTATGACTGACATTTCACGAATTGCTTTGTTCCTCTTTTGGATAAAAGCGCCTTCTAAATATGTAGCCCCTGTAATAATAATAATACGTATTTGCGTTTATAATTATAAAAGAGTTCACTGGACACAGTAATATGTTGATCATAAATGGCAGCTCTCGGATCGCCACGTTGCTAGGTGACAGCATAATGGGGAACACCTTGTGGCGCAATTACAAATACTACGAAGGCTAGACTCGGATCGTCCTTCGAAGGCTGGTTAGGCTGGGTCCTTCGAAGGACGCGTCCTTCGAAGGGGAGCCTCAGGGATTAAAGTTCTCCGTCGCTACGACGGATTTCCGTTAATTGCAGCGAGTCTATGACGGATATCCGTCAATTGCAGGGTTCCCGTCTGTCCTTATGTCTTAAATTAACTTTTCATAATTTTAAGGCCGTAAATAGGCTTTCATTTCGCAAACAGTGTGATAAATGTCTTAATTTTAGTTGGAATAGGTCTTAAATTAAGGAAAGATGATGCGTATTCACCCTGCTGAGGGGGGATGTGATAAAGCCTGGAGTGGAGCAAAAGCACGTTCCTCTCTCCACTCTAAGCATTCTGTAATCACTTTGCTCATGGTCCACTCCGGTTTTTCAATTCCCGCTCACGGAAAAACTGCTCCCTGGACCCTGTTCACTCAATCTTGTCAGGCGAGGCTACAGCTCGTTTGCTGCGGTCCCATGATAGAAAACAGAACGCGGGTCAATATTGGTCGTTTCTCAATACCAAGTACGCAAACTTCGGACTTGCGTCCTTGGTAGTTCGGACTTGCCAAGTTCGACTCAGGAGAACAAACTCCCGAGGACGAGAGGACGCTGCTAACAGCGCGTTCTTGATCGCGTCACTCAGCACGCGGCTACTCCGGTTATCAACTCTGCCTGGTTCAGGCAACGCACATTGATTTATCATATAGTTATAACAACACGAAATATAGCTAAAACACAAACCTGCTTCTTTTTGTTTTCATTTAAAAAATATGAAACATTATTTATCATTAAAACTGACATTTAACAAACAGACAGGGTTGTATCGTTTTATTGTATTATGCGTACACATACAGTGAAGAGAATGCATAGTAATATAATATTTTATATATTTTAGAATATATAAAATTACACAACCATGTCTCTTTTTTGTTAAATGTCAGTTTTAGAGCTAATATCCCGTTCAAAAGTAGTAGCCTAATAGGTAGGCTATAATAAGCTATACAATGAGAAATAAAGCAAACAATTCAATTAAACATAAGTCAGCGCTGTAATAGGCTACAAAGTTAAAGTTAAATATAGCCTACATAATAAAGTTATAAAACTTCACTTTGCCCTCAGCCAAAACAATTTGCCATGGCACAAACTATATATTAATATAGTTTAGCATTGTTTGGTCTCATAAGATAAATAAAAACATCCACTGAAAAGTTATGTAGATGGTTGATTATTTGTCAAGATAAGTAATTGTTTTTCATAGATTAAAATAGCTTTTAAATTACTCAATATTAGATCGGTTTTAAACATCTTCCCTTAAAACGCTATTGGTCTCGACTATTTAAATAAAGTTACAGGAATATGACTTGGCCTGAAAAAAATTTCAGTCAGAAGAATTTTTTTCACTTTAATCCCTGGGAGCCTTCACATTGGGACACAGCTATTGTGTGTTTTCCAGTTAGCTGGAAAGGAGTAGATAGTTAAGTGATTGAGTGTGTGTATGTATATTATATGTCTGTATATGTATAGAGATCAGTTAAGTTATATGTGCAAACACTTGTTTAAAGCAGAATAAGTACATTTGAGAGTACAGTGGGGAAAAAGCTATGTGAACCCTCAACCTTTTGGAATTGGTTGGTTTTATGCATTAATTGGTCATAAAATGTCATCTGATGTTCACCAGTCACAAGTATGGACAAACACAATGTCCTTAGAGGGATAGTTCACCCCAAAAATTATCATTTACTCACCCTCATGCTATTATATATGACAATCCATACCATGGCATTGATTGGCTGCCATTCTTTGGACACTTAAAAAACAACAACACAACGATCGTGACAGTAGTAATACCATGCGGCACCTGTCAAAATGATTGATTGACAGGTGGGCGTGTCTATCCTTTGATCTTCCCCCGCCCCTTCCGGTTCCTCCCCTTCCTGTCCCGCCCCTTGTCCCACCCCTTCCTGTTACCTTTGACCTAGTTCCGCCTCTTCCTGTTACCTTTGACCTAGTTCCGCCCCTTCCTGTTACCTTTGACCTAGTTCCGCCCCATCCGGTTACAGCTTCTGTCAAAAATGATGGATGACGACCTTTGATCTAGTTCCGTCCCCTTCCTGTTAAACTTTCTGTCAAAATGATGAATTGTTTGAAGTTTGTTTGATCTAGTTCCGCCCCTTGCGGTTACAGCTTCTGTCAAAATGATGGATGCTGACAGTTTGTTTAATCGTTTGAAGTTTGTTTGAGATGTATTGGACTTTGTTGTTACAGTTACAAAGCAATGGATTGTTTGAAGTTTGTTTGATCTAGTTCCGCCCCTTGCGGTTACAGCTTCTGTCAAAATGATGGATGCTGACAGTTTGTTTAATCGTTTGAAGTTTGTTTGAGATGTATTGGACTTTGTTGTTACAGTTACAAAGCGATGGATTGTTTGAAGTTTGTTTGATCTAGTTCCGCCCCTTGCGGTTACAGCTTCTGTCAAAATGATGGATGCTGACAGTTTGTTTAATCGTTTGAAGTTTGTTTGAGATGTATTGGACTTTGTTGTTACAGTTACAAAGCGATGGATTGTTATTTTTTAGCGCATCCCCAGCGCTATGCCTAAGCTTATCATAGCAGGTGTGTGTGAAAGTGATAAGAAAAAACTGTCATAGTTTATCTGACACAAACGTAAAAAATAAATGTATTCAGTGAAGCATTTCCGATTAAAAACGGAGACATTAAAAATGTATTAGAGTTGAATAATATGAAACATACAGTTTATGTAAAACCTCACCCCAAAAAACACTAAATGTACTAAATAAATTAATGAAATAAATGTACAACTATTCACTGAATCAAGCATTTCAGTTTAAATAAAATGGAACCACAAAAATATTCCAAACAGTTAAAAATGTATTAGAGTTGAAGAAAAAAACACATACAGCTTATGTAAAACCTCACACAAAAAGTTTAAATAAATGTACAACTATTCACTGAATCAAGCATTTCAGTTTAAATAAAATGGAGCCACAAAAATTTTCCAAACAGTTAAAAATGTATTAGAGTTGAAGAAAAAAAACACATACAGCTTATGTAAAACCTCACACAAAAAGTTTAAATAAAGTGGAGCCACAAAAAATTGCAAACAGTTAAAAATGTATTAGAGAGTTGAAGAAAAAACATACAGGTGAGGACAATATGTATCATATATTTCACACTAAAGTTGAAAAACATTATGTTCATTTAAATGAAATGGTTATAAAATTTACATTTAGTCATTCACATATATTTGACACTGACTCAAGTTGAAAAACCATGCTGTTCAATGAAAAGTATATAAATTAAACAAAAATAAAATCATCTTACTGTTTCACCATGGTTGAAAAAAAACCCCACAAGTGTTTCCCCTGAAGTCTTTTCTCTCTGTCACACCAGCGTGTGGCTGGCCTGGTATCTGTTTTTGTGACACGTTCCTGACCCCATTGAGAAATATCTTACACAACAGTTAAAAAGCATTGTGTTCCTTTAAAAGTGTATAAATTAAAATATATCATATATAAAATAAATAGTTTACTAATTTAACTAAAGTTGAAAAGCATGTTGTTCATTTAAAATCTTACTAAATTACTAAAGTTGAAAATCATGCCGTTCTTTAAAAAATCTTACTAAATTACTGAAGTTGAAAACCATTCTGTTCATTTAAAATAAATATTTTACAAATTTACTGTACCAATTATGTTAGATTTAGATAAAAATAAAATCATCTTACATTTTCACCAGAGTAGTGTTAACATAGACCATGTGTCACTTTTAATGATTTATGACTTTGATTTATGGTTCTGAGGTTCCCCTGTCTCTGATTTATGATGGGTCGCTGACAGGCTCCGGTATGTCTAGGCTGCGCGACGCCATGTGACATCCTCCTGCGTTGACATCCTGGCCGTAGGTGTGAAAGAAAGGTGTCTGGCCCTTGGCCTTCCGGGTTTATTGACCGTCTACCTGCGCGAGATAGGTGTTATGTCGTTGTGTAATCTGTCTGCTGGGGAGGCCCGTTTTCACACTTCGCCAAAAGCTGCGTGTATAAAGGTGCGTAGTACGCGAACACAGTCACTGAAGCGCTGTGTCTTGTGTCACGCTCCTCTGCAGTTTTTTCTCGTTCTCATAACGTTACTATTTTCCAAGCCATATTGTGTTGTTGGATACGTGAGTGCAAGAAGATGGAATCCAGTCTTAACAGTAAGTGTTTTTTATTATTTAGTAACATTGTTAAGGATGATTATTTATTTATATGAGCGTCGCTGTTCTATTGCTTACTTAAGGCTTTATCTGCACACTTCAGATGGTGACAGTTTGAGTCTCTTCGATCTAGTAGATGAGCTTAACTTCCTGAATCAAGCGAGTGGTACGTATAATTATGTTTAAATGTTGTGTGTGTGTGAGCGTGTGTGTGACGGATGATGTTTTGTTTTGTTTTCGCCAGGAGGCGTGGCTAGACCTAGCACAGCTGGTGCAACGCACAACGCTGTTGCCTCTTCACGAGCGATCACGGAAGCACTTGTGCCAGGTATTGTTAAATGTTGTTACACCCGTGTTTAAACAGTGTTGTGGCTGTGTGAAAACATCTTATATTCTCTGGGTTTTTTGTTTTTACCAGGGCCGAAACGCGTAACTATCAAGGCCTTAGTACATGCACCACAGCGAGGCAGCGAGTCTGCTAACGTTGAAGTTATTCCCCTGGGTAAGTGCTTTGTAATTCGGCTTTATCAAACAATGTTATGCTGCTATGGTTTGTTGATTTTATTTTAAAACTTTAACACATATATTTCCAGATGGTTTATCAAACGTTGTGAGCAATGTCGGTGCGTCTGAATGTGCGGATGACCCGGATAAGGCTTGCTTGATGGGCATAGTGGCAAAACCGAAAAATAAGTTGAAACGTAAAGCTGCAGTGGTGTCCCATGCGGACGCAAAAGCTTCTGATGATGGGTCATCCAGAGACGTACAGACATCTGTCCCGAAAAAGCCAAGACGATCAGCTGTTAAAAGTAAGTAATGAACAAAAGCTGATGGATTGTTTTCTGTTCACACTAAATCAGAAAGATAAATATTGTTTATTTGAATGTGATAGTGAGAGGTCGAATGTGTTTGTGGATGTATAATGTGCCAATACGCTAGTTTAGAACTGTTGTTATCATACATTTGCATTAATTGTTGGAAAAAAAAAACCCCATAAAACACAAAACCTGCATATCTCTTAGAGTAGGTGATTATTTATAATTTTAGGTGACACCATTGGAGAACTGTGTGTAAAAAAAAAAAGTGTAGACATGATGATTTTAGGCTGCTGCGCCATTCCATATTTATTAGCATGGTCTTTGTTTGATTGTTTGTTTATATATATATATATATATATATATATATATATATAGAGAGAGAGAGAGAGAGAGAGAGAGAGAGAGAATTTGACACTACGTATTGTTTTTTAATGTTACATTAGTACCAGACTGATTTTTATTTTATTTTTAGTCTTAGAAAATATAGTTAATATTAATATTACTGTTATCATTATAATATTAACACACATTTGTACTAACTTTTTTTTGTTTTGCACCCTTTTCTACTTCTTAACAGAGGTGGTCGTAGTTCCCGATATAAATGATGTTCAGAGCTGGAGTGAGGGTCTGATACAATCGTGGGACGGCTGTGTATTTACAAACGACCCTAAAGAAACACCCCAGTCTATTCCAACCAGCGAACGGGTCGTGGTCGTGGAGGAATCCGACCCTGAACAGCTGCCTTCAAATCAGGAGGCTTACAAACAGGAATCACAACCCGTTATAGACAATCAGCACATAGCCGGACTGATACAGGACTCTGTCAAGACCGCATTGAATGCCTTCGAGGTACGTTTTGACAAACGCCTTAATGCCATTGAGAGACGTTTAGATGCTTATGAGTCAACACAACAACAACAGGGAATTTGGCTTAAACAATGCATAGCAGCGCAACGGTTGCATAGTGGTACTGTTCAAAAAGTAGCCAGAGAACAAGGCCTGACTACAGAATTGTTAAAGCAACTGGTGCTCATGCTTAAAAAGAAACTTGGGTGAGTTGACAACATTTTATATATATATATTTTGCATACTATGTTTTTTTTTATGTTTTGTTTTTTTTTCTTCAACATTTGTCACAGTTTGTCACAGTTGTCATCTTTTTTTACTGTATGGACACAGGGTTTATTATCCATAGTTTTTAAGGTGTTGCTACATGTGATTTAAATAAATAAAATAAAAAAGATCTGATTTAAAAATGCCTAAACGTTGTCGGGAGCCAAATGGTTTTGATCAGGGTCCGGTAGCTAGGTTTAGACGAAACGATGGTAGCGTGGTGCCCGTCGAACAGTGCAGTAACACAGAAACATTGCTCTATTTAATACAGACTGTTGAGGATATGAATAGGTCTGAGTCTTCAACTGGTACGTTGGTAGAATTATTAAACATTGTGAGATCAATGACCGATGAGGATCCTGAACCAAATAATGATTTTGAACATGTTGTAAATACCCAACAAGCAGGAGAGGTGTTAGAACCTCCTCCAGAACCAAATTCTGCATTTGATCATCTTGTGTCTTTTCACCAGTCAGGCGAGGGCCCAGGTACACAGACACATCGCACACTCAACCCTGAAGCGCCCAATATGGGTCTCACAGATAGAGATATAGAATCACTTGTAACAGTAGGTGGTGATGTTAGTGGGTACACGGTACTGCCACGAGCTCGGTTCAATGGTCTGGAAATCCACAGGCTTATAAATTTGCGAGAGATATCTTCGACAGATTTAGCAGCCTACACTGTGTTTTTACATGACACACTTTCTGAAATTGTGGAGTTTTCCAGACTGTTAGGCGGAGACGGCTGTTTAATCAGCATTACGTTGAGGGGGTCGAGCTTGACATCAGATGTTAGTACACTTTTGATGGGTAGCAATGGTTATAGTGTAGATCTATTTATAAACGATCTTGAAAAAATAATGCAGAGCAACTCTGACGTCCAGTTTGATGAGAGATTGAATTTAAGACTGTGGATAGCGAGAAGTAAACACGGCGGTGCTTATCGAAAGATCCGTGATCTTGCCCACAATGAAGTGATTACCAAAAACAGACTTAATCTGTTCTGTCCCACGAACATTTCAAACAATCTTTGTTTTGCAATCTGTCTGGCACATTTCCTAAATCCACAGAAACCACACGTAGAGCTTGAGTCTGTAGCATCTTCAATACAGAAGTCAGCTGGCTATGGTGATCAATACAAGATAGCGTTTAATGACATCAGACGGTTTGAACAGATGCTGAGCGTTAAAATAGTTGTCTTCTATCGGTCTGATACGGGTGTTTTGGAGAAGTATACAAACACAGACGATCCGCATCCTAAAACAGTATTTTTGTACCTGCATGACAATCATTATTTTATGATTAAAAATCTACGTGCATTTATCAGCACCCCATACGTGTGTGAGTTCTGCCACCGAGGATTCACCTGTAGGAGAGATCACAGATGTCGGTACATCTGCGATGTCTGTAATGACCCGGAATGTCATAAACAACCCAAAAAGCCAAAACATTGCGGCGACTGCCTGCGCTACTGTAAGTCTGACTATTGTTTCGAGATGCATAAAAAACCACCTCTGGGTATGCAATACGCGCAGTGCGACGTGACTAAATATTGTGGTAAATGTAATAGACGTTACCATGTCAGCGGTACTAATCCCAAAGCCCATAAATGCCCTGCCGATCGTTGTGTGCACTGTGGTGAGAGTTTGGTTACCGATGGTATGCATCAGTGTTTTATCCAACCAGTTAAGCCGGAGATGCCGAACGATCGTTACATTTTCTACAATTTTGAGACCCGTTATGAAAATGGTAAACACGTTGCCAATTTTGTATGTGCTATCACGTTTAATGGCGAGGAATTCGTGGCTGAAGGGGCCGATTGTGTGGAACGTCTCGTTAAAAAATTCAGACAACCACGTTACCTTAATTAGACATGGCTAGCGCACAATGCATCGGGGTTTGACAATTTCATAATTTTGGAATTCCTTACTAAGATGGGGATTGCTCCTAAAATCACAATGCAAGGTTGCAGGCTAATCTTAATGTATGACACAGCTTTCAAGCAACGTTTTATTGATTCATATTCCTTCATACCCATGCGTCTGGCCAAGACACCCGTTGCATTTAATCTGACTAATGCAGAGAAGGGGTATTTTCCGCACCACTTTAACCGCGTTGAAAATGACAACTACATAGGCCCGTACCCTGACAAGAAATTTTACGGGTATGCAACAATGTCGAACCAAGACAGGGCTGCGTTTGATGATTGGTACAATACCATATCTGACAAAGTGTTCGATTTTAAAAAAGAACTCGCGCTTTATGGTAAAAACGATGTCGTTTTGCTGAGGGAGGCATGCATGAAGTACCGCGACGAATTCATTTTGTGTACAGGGCTTGATCCATTTAATTACACCACTTTGGCAGCAACATGTATGGCCACATATAAAACACACTACATCCCAAAAGACACAATAGCTCTGACACGTAACAATGCGTACACCATCCAGAACAAAACATATTCGAACATTTCAATTGAATGGCTCGAATTCACCCGAAAATCACGGGGGATAGAAATTCAACATGCTTTGAACACTGGTGAGGCGTCATTTGGGAAATACTATGTGGATGGTTTCTACGACGATGGCTACGTGAAAAAAGCATTCGAATTTCTCGGATGTTTCTTTCATGGTTGTGAACGATGTTATAACCCCAACGACCTAAACCCTTTATCAAAAGTGCCATATGGCGTTTTGAGAAGACAATGCGACGACAAGATTGAAATTTTGGAGCGTGCGTACGGTCTTCAGGTCGAGGTGATTTGGGAATGTGCATGGATGCGTGCTAAACAGAGTGATGTTGCAGTTATGGATTTCATGTCCACTTACAAACACACTGAAAGATTGAAACCCCGTGAAGCTCTATTCGGCGGCCGAACTAACGCATTAAAACTGTATCACAAAGTTGCGGAGGGCGAGCGGATTAGGTATGTTGACTTTACATCACTATATCCCTACTGTCAGGCTCGAAAATGTTACCCAATTGGGCATCCGGAAATAATACACAAGGATTTTCAAAACCTTGAAGATTATTACGGACTCGTCAAGGCAACAGTCCTTCCGCCACGGAAGTTGCCTCACCCCGTACTGCCTTATAGGACCGGGGGTAAGTTAATGTTCGCGCTTTGCAGGACATGTGCTGAACAGCAGAATCAGACACACCTGTGTGTGCATACTAACGAGGAAAGATCAATTCATGGGTGCTGGGTTAGCATTGAACTGTTAAAAGCCGTTGAGAAGGGGTATGTAGTGACAAAAATCGATGAGGTCTGGCATTTTCCCCAACGCTCTGAAACATTGTTTTGTGATTATGTTAAAACATTTTTACAGTTCAAACAGGAAAGTTCAGGTTTTCCAAAAGACGTTGTGACTGACGCCGACAAAGAATCGTATGTTAGAGATTACTTTGAGAAAGAGGGGATTAAGCTTAATCTGGACAAGATCGAGTTTAATGCTGCCCGCAGATCAATCATGAAGCTCCTGCTCAATTCACTTTGGGGGCGGTTCAGTATGCGCGAGGAGTTACCGACAACCGAAATACTAACAGACCCTGAACAGTTTGCCCGATACATTTTTGGCACTGAGTATGACCTCAAGCATTTCTCATTTGTGTCAGACACTGTTGCAATCGTTCAGTGGGCTTCCGCAAATGGGAAAGGGACCCAGACTCGTGACATTAACGTCTTTCTCGGGGCTTTTACAACGGCCCACGCGCGGTTAGAACTTTATGATCTTATGGACAGGTTGGGTGATAGACTGCTTTATTGCGACACAGATAGTGTTGTGTTCACGTCTAAAGAGGGTGAATATGAGCCCCCACTGGGGCCATATCTTGGTGACCTTACTGATGAAGTTGGGGATGGAGACCATATAGTGGAATTTTCGGCAAGTGGTCCGAAAAGTTACGGGTACAGAACTGCTAAGGGTAAGGTCTGTATGAAGGCCAAAGGCATCACACTGAATGCTGTAAACTCCGAGACCATTAGGTTAGACACATTAATTGGGCTTGTCGATCAATATGTGAGGGGGCGGGGTGACAGTAATTACATTCTCGCGTACACCGACAGTATAGTGAGGAACAAAAAGCAGTTCACATTGCACAACAAGTCAGTTGTGAAAAAATTTTAAGTCGTATACAACAAGCGTGTACTGCTACCCGACCTAACTACGCTACCATATGGCTACTGACAACGTTTTTGGGCACCGGGGTGTGGTAGACCCGGATGGTTTTGATTTTAGATTACAACATCCTTTTTCATGTGTGTTAAGTGGTCCCTCTAGCTCAGGAAAAACATTTTTTTGTAAAAAAGTTGTTGGAAAATGCTAAAAGTGTAATTTCTAAAAAAATTGAAAACATTGTGTACATTTATGACTGCTGGCAACCTATGTATGATGAATTGTTGAAACTGTATGATATTAAATTTATTGAAGGTATACCGCAGACTCTGAATGATGATCGCTTGTTTCCCACCAACAAGACCAATTTTGTGGTATTGGATGATGTTATGAAAGATGCTAGCAGCAATTCAGAAGTTGAACGTTTGTTTACCAACTATGTGCACCATAGAAGCTTGAGTGCAATATATCGTACAAAACTTATTTTTTCAAGGTAAATCCAGTAGGACTATCAGTTTGAACACTAATTATTTGGTATTGTTTAAAAACCCTAGAGACAATACCCAAATTAATGTGTTAGCGCGTCAGATGTACCCTAGAAACACAAAATACTTTATGGACTGTTATGAAAATGCGACCAGCATTCCTTTCGGGTATTTATTGATTGACTTTAAAGCGAAAACACCAGAACAGTACCGTCTCAGAACAGATATACTGTCACAATATCCTGTTGTGTACGTTCAGAAAAGAAAACACTGACGTCGTGAGAGAGCGAGAGAGAGAGAGATTTGAAAAATGTCTGCAAAACTTTTAAGAAATCTACCTCTTTTAAAATTGTTATTAAAAGCAACCCCTAAACAAAGACGTGTTATTTTAGAGGCAGCCACAGACGAGCTCATTGTGACATTGTGTGAAGTAGCTCTCAACGTGGTCCATGGTAATATTCCCCTAACACCACAACAATATCAGAAACTGAAGAGAAGAAGAAGCGAGATCAAAATTGTTGCAGATAAAAAGATTGGCGTTAGACGTAAAAGACGATTGATCAACCAGCAAGGAGGATTTTTATTACCTTTACTATCTGTAGCAATTCCGTTTATAACAAGTTTGATTACGTCTAAATAAGTTTGGTAATGGAGTATGCTGAGAAGATGTTTTTAGTCCCACAACACCAGCTGGATAAACTGAAATCTTCTAGCACCCGTGAGTCTATACATCAGGTTGTAGAGAACGACTTGGACATGACTATAAGAAATATTCTGCAAAGGTCTGATCTGGATCACCATGAAAAAGCTAAGATGTACACTAGTGTTTTGCAGAGGTTTTTAACACTATCTAGACAAGGGGATAGAGAATCTGCCACATTAACATTAAGTCTTCCACAACATGGCAGCTTTGAAAAAGAAGACACACCATCAAGAGGACATGTGAGTGATCAAAGTGATTTTGCAGATGAGATTTTAAAGAATATACCACAGAGGAGTGTGAAAAATGTTCGTTACATTTTAGATAAAATGTCTAAAACTAAAGATATCACTTCATGGACCGAGTCGGGGGAGTTTGTATTTAAAGGCAGGACAATCCCTGGTTCACACATGCTTGACTTAGTTAAAAGCATTACAGCTCCGCAAAAGATTGCTGACGAACGGAGACCCGGTGGATGGTATGAGTTTCTGGAGGCTTTTGCTAGTTTAAATATGCCATACTCTGTTGTACCAAACCATCATGTCAGACATACAATTAACTCTTTCAAATCCAAATCACCCCCGACTATAAACGACTCATCTAAGAAGAGTAAAAAACAGAAAGTGCATCCGAACACCCCGACACATTCAAAATATTTAGAAGACATCGTATACAAATCACCCACACTTGACAAGAGTCAGTGGTTAAATTTTTAATCTTGCTGTTTGTATGTTTTTTTTTTTTTTTTTTTTTTTTTTGAGAACTTATGATCTGTAATATTGAATGTTATGTCTGTGTAATAAAAAAAGATAGTTAAAGAAAAACACATTTCTGCTCTGTAGTTTTTATTTAATTTTTATTGTAAAAATATTAAGCATGAGACAAGAACATTTCACCAATTTGCACACACTGTATACATTTGAAAACATTGTCATTACATTGAGCTTGTTTTAGTTTTTTCACAAATGCTGACACCTTTTTGTCATTTTTAACAAAATCGTTGGTATACAATTTCAACACATAACCATAATCAAAGCCCCTTGCCATGTGGTAGAGAAAGAACACACAATGTTGACCACATGTGTCTGATGAAAAATCTTGGACTTGCACACTTGAATGTTGTACTTTGCTAGAGTTGAGCTTTAAAAAGTTTTTGATAATCGGAGGAAAACCATGATAATCTGGCTTATTACCGAAGCTGTCGAAAAAACATCCTACACCATCCTCGTTTATGTAGATAGCCAACCAGTGTTCCCCTGGGAGTCCTGAAGGATGTGTATTGATCAAAACCATTGCTGGTAGTTTTCTTAAAGGGGTTTTTGGTAGATAGTCACATGGTAGAACTCCAAGAAAATAAGTATCGCATGAAACCTTATCCATGACAGCCGTAAGCTGTCCCTTACGGAACAAAAATATATTGCAATATACTAGAATTTATATTGCAATACATTAGAAAATATATTTCAATATATCAGAAACGTCCTCATATATTTGAAAATATATAACAATATATGGATGGACAACCTATTGCTATATATTGATTAATATATTAAAATGCATGCAATAATGTAATACAGTTTTGTTTGTATATCAATGTATGTTTATTGAAACAAAGTTTTTTTTTTATGAGTTAAGTAAGCTCATGCATATGTTTACAGAGAGGTTGATTAACAATAGTCCAAATAAAATTTTTGCATGACATTCACTATATTTTACATTATATAGCCATATGGATGGACCATATATGGCTATGTATTGATTCATATATTGTAAAATGTAGATGAAAGTATTATAAATTAAACAGCAGCAATTACAAAAATTTTTTTTAATCCACTTTTTATTCCCCCACATGACATTTCATCCTCAACATTTTATTCCTCCACATGACATTTAATCATCAACATGACATTTCAGTCCTCCACACTGCAACGTGGAGGTATACATGCATAAAGGTTGGCATAATGTGGCAGATCAACTAACATACATTTCCTGTTGAATTGCATCACATCAAAAACCTTTTTCCTTCCCTGTAACACTCTTTTCAAGCCAACTACATTTTCTAAATTTAGCACTGAACTGTGTGATTTGTCATACTGTCTTCCAACAGCAAAACATTTTCTGTCATCAAGTCTCTCTACCACAATGTAATAATACACAGTGATTATGTGTCCATTATCCAGCAAAACAGTGAAGCTGTTCCTTTTCATTACTCTAGTGAACTGCTCTGAGTAATACAGTTCTCCTTTGACGAAAGTTCTACTGAATATTTTCACAATTGTATCCGTGGTGACTGAAATTTTCTCTCTCATAGCCAGTATCTCTTCGTTAGTAAGTTTTCGTACATAGTGTAAACCAAGGGTCACAACTTGAGCTGCTACTCTTTCAAACTGTTTCAGCTTTTTTTCACCAGTCAAGTTGTTATACAGCTGTATACATCTTGGCACAGCATTTCTCAGTGCATTGTTTTTCAAAAGAGGCAACACTTGTCTATATGTGAATTGTTTCATTATTTGTAAGGGAACACACTGGGTGCCATGAAACATCTTCAGTATCTCCCCATTAAAAGACTCAAAAATATATCCTGAATGTGCCCACAAAGGTCCCCAATTTCTCACAGAGTCCGGCAAATGAAGACATAAATGTACGTTAAATGACACATTTTCCTTTCCATACAGTGTTTCAAACTGTTTGACAAACTCAACAACTAGTTTTTCACATCTTTTTAACCCCTCTGATGTGACAGTGTCCTTACATAGCAAGAACATGAAGGTGACAAGGATTAACCAGTGCTGGTAAAATGCATGGGGTAGTATTCCCTTTAGCACAAAGATGCTATAAAAAAGTAACCAGTTCTGCCATTCACTGGCTTTCCAAAACTTCCTTTGCTGAAAAGAGCGGGGCACTCTTGTGATATTGCAAGGTGGTTTAATTCTCAAGAGTTGTTTGTCGAGCTCAGGAACACGATTACCAATATAGAATGGCTCCTCATGGTGTTCACTATCCAGCCACATGCTTGTCATTTGCCGAACAACTCCAAGATGTACATTATGCATATGGTCAGGAGGCATTCCAGATATGAGGTCAAAGTGTGGGATGTTGACAAGACATGTGGGCCCTTTAATGCCCCTCACAGATTGTGTGGTACGCACAGCCTCCCTTGCATCATTTAGGGTTGAAGCATGATCCCTTTTTGGAACTTCTTTGTATGGATAAACCCTAACAGTTCCATTTCCCTTTGGAACTTGTTCACCAGGATGTAGGCAGAGGCTGCACCCATAATTACCATTAAATTGGGTCATGTTTTGCAGAATGGGCCTGGCAACTGAATCACACATAATAACAGCTGCTATCACTCTACAATGATTCACAATGTTGTTGCTGTGTAACTTGAAGCCAACAGTTGACAATGACTGACACTCTTTTGTTAATGGTTTTAAAAATGTATTAACATTTGGCTTTTTAGTACCAAACCATAGGCCAAAAAGTAAAACATTCTCTTTACGGACATGATAAGGAAGCTCGTTTACCATCCCTTGTAATGGCCAAATTCCATACTGGGATGATTTGAATACTGGAACTCCATCACAATTTAATGTTAAGGAGAATGCATGAGGACTATCTAGTGGGCCGCCATCTTTGTTCAGATTATGATACATTTTACCACAACATATGTCATCATAATCGTCTGAATTACATGTGCCATTTCCTGACTTAAGACAAGATGCAATATCTTCTCTTTGAAGAAGATGTTCCAGTTGTGTTTGGATGGGTAAGTATAGGAAGAAATTTCCATTCTTCAGTGAGCTGTTTCTATCCCATGTAGAGTTACATACAGAACACTGCCCTTCAGTGACTTGGTCGCCGATGTAATATTCACAGTTGGGACAGTATATGTGACATTCTAGGTGACCTTGTATTGGTTTAAGCTCTTTTAAGAACAGATGCTTTGAAGTTAGAACATTTTCTGGACAGTGGATATTAATCAAATCTAAAAGATCAGACAGGGCCACACCAGTAAGTGAGTGTCTCAAAGCATATGAAAGGATAAGTAAAAAACTCTGAGCTTTGGTTAGTTGTGAGCCTGTGTAAAGTGGCTCATCATTTACTGGAGGAAACCTTTCATTAATGCCTACTCCCAAATGTGATTCTTCATTTACTGACTTCTCAGTGCTGTCTTCCATGGGAAATTCTTCTCCACTGCCAATGGATTCAGAGTCAGTAAAAGACTGCCATAGTGGTTCAAACACACCAAAATCAACACTGTCCTCAAAACTGAAGATTGATGACTCTGTTGTTTGGCTCAAATTTGGTGGTAGTTCATTGGATTCAGGGTCTGCGTGCAGGCTCTGTAATGGGAAAATACAGTAAGTCCAAGGCATAGTTGACAAGCATAAACACTAGGAATTTTGCACAAAATTAAAACTTGACAAAAATATTAAAGACGTGGCATTGTTGTATAGAGGGTAAAAATAAGGCTTAGGTTAATTTTAAAAAGGGCTAGGAAAGCAAAATAGTTAAAGTTTGAAGACACGAAAAACAGATGTGAGATCATTGCTTACTGTAAATTGCTTAAAATTACTTACTGTAATGTCATCAACATCATGTGCATTTTCAGATCTGTTGTCAGAGGAATCCTGATCCAGGTTCTGTTGTGTAAGAATAGAGAAGTCTTAGAGGAAGGGCTTTCAGTGAAATAGTCAAACACAGAGAACAGTAGATTAGTAGTAGTAGTAGTAGTAGTAGTAGATATTAGTAGATTACTTACAGTAATCCCACCACCGTCATGTGCGTCTTCTGAGCCACTGTCAGAGTCGTGGTCAGAGGAATCCTGGTTCAGGTTCTGTTGTGTAAGAATAGAGAAGTCTTAGAGAATGGGCTTTCAGTGAAATAGTCAAACACAGAGAACAGTAGATAAGTAGTAGTAGTAGTAGTAGTAGTAGATATTAGTAGATTACTTACAGTAATCCCACCACCATTATGTGCGTCTTCTGAGCCACTGTCAGAGTCGTGGTCAGAGGAATCCTGGTTCAGGTTCTGTTGTGTAAGAATAGAGAAGTCTTAGAGAATGGGCTTTCAGTGAAATAGTCAAACACAGAGAACAGTAGATAAGTAGTAGTAGTAGTAGTAGTAGATATTAGTAGATTACTTACAGTAATCCCACCACCATTATGTGCGTCTTCTGAGCCACTGTCAGAGTTGTGGTCAGAGGAATCCTGGTTCAGGTTCTGTTGTGTAAGAATAGAGAAGTCTTAGAGGAAGGGCTTTCAGTGAAATAGTCAAACACAGAGAACAGTAGATTAGTAGTAGTAGTAGTAGATATTAGTAGATTACTTACAGTAATCCCACCACCGTCATGTGCGTCTTCTGAGCCACTGTCAGAGTCGTGGTCAGAGGAATCCTGGTTCAGGTTCTGTTGTGTAAGAATAGAGAAGTCTTAGAGAATGGGCTTTCAGTGAAATAGTCAAACACAGAGAACAGTAGATAAGTAGTAGTAGTAGATATTAGTAGATTACTTACAGTAATCCCACCACCATTATGTGCGTCTTCTGAGCCACTGTCAGAGTTGTGGTCAGAGGAATCCTGGTTCAGGTTCTGTTGTGTAAGAATAGAGAAGTCTTAGAGGAAGGGCTTTCAGTGAAATAGTCAAACACAGAGAACAGTAGATTAGTAGTAGTAGTAGTAGATATTAGTAGATTACTTACAGTAATCCCACCACCGTCATGTGCGTCTTCTGAGCCACTGTCAGAGTCGTGGTCAGAGGAATCCTGGTTCAGGTTCTGTTGTGTAAGAATAGAGAAGTCTTAGAGAATGGGCTTTCAGTGAAATAGTCAAACACAGAGAACAGTAGATAAGTAGTAGTAGTAGTAGTAGTAGTAGTAGATATTAGTAGATTACTTACAGTAATCCCACCACCATTATGTGCGTCTTCTGAGCCACTGTCAGAGTCGTGGTCAGAGGAATCCTGGTTCAGGTTCTGCTGTGTAAGAATAGCAATTGCAATTGGGTTAATGTTATCTGATTTGTCCTTATCCAATTCAGACAACAAAACTTTGCTTTTACTGATATTTACTGAGAAGCACAAAAAACAACAACATCATTTTGGAATATTTTTGAAAATGGAAATATAGTGTTTTGGAAAAGACCTCTTCATATATATATATATATATATATATATATTCTGCTGGTGTATGTTTGATATGCATTATAATTAGGCTATATTTCATATATCAATATTTAATAAATCCCAGCAAAAAATGTACTCCAAGGAACTCTTAAAAAAGGGAGGGCGAAAGTGTCCAATGCTGACCCCATGAAAAGTGGAGGGCAAGATAAGATTTTTCCACCAAATGCCTCAAATGGAGGTCCTTCCAATTATCCCACTCAACATTTGGTCTGACCCAGGACTACTTATTTGCTTAATTTTCTTAACAGATAGTAATCAAGAAGGATTACATTTCAATTAACTGGTTATAAAATGTGGTCATTTAGTGCAGCATTCTGTCTAATGTCTACAAAATACACACAAAAGGTCATGTTCATGACTCACCGTTTCCTGGTTTGACTGATGCATGTTGATGGACTCAGTCAGTTTCCTGCGATAAGAATGAAAAAAATGTCTTTATTTGAAATAATATCTATTGTCAGAGACTGTCCAGTAGGGTGTGGTAACGTTTTACTTAAAAACTATTATTTTATTATTTTATTTCGCGGCATACTCAAACTCAGCTTGTACTGAATCGTTTCAGAGACTTTGACATGTTTCCCAAATGACATCAGAATAATATCTGAAATTTTACTTACCAAAGCGAGATTATCAAATAGTCACTTAAGGAAGATTATTCACGGCGCTTCCTCTGACTTCCACTTTACTTCTCTCTCTCCGACGACAACACTCCAAATAACGCTACAAACTTCAAATAACTCGAACTTCCAAGTGCACTCAATCACAGTTTTTGTTAAGAGAAGAAATGCTTTGGAGAAATGCTCCGTGCTGCTGCCTGCTGTTTCATCAGATCTGCTCTCATCTGACTCTCTCTCCCCTAGCTGCTCACACTGACAGCGGCGCCGGCGCGATCTGAATGCGCCACTGCTATTGGCTCTTAAGGATGTCATACAGCACAATCAGGTTCGGATCATTTTACTGACTCGGATCTTTGAATCTCGTTCAGCAAAATGAACGAATCTTTTTTCAAGTCATTTTGTTCATTATAGCTGAATATAAATACAATTTTACATGATACATTACCCAACACATCTAGTACCTACCTATGTAAATGTTGATTATATATATAAAAATTTTTTTTTTTTAAACTATTATGAGAAACAGAAATAATTTATTGCTTGGCTGGGTCTTCAGGCTATGCAGATTAGGCCTAGTTCACCTCTAGTGTCATCGGGTGATATCAACGATGATATCGTCCATCGGCACAACCCTATTTGCGAGCCAGTGTGCTAAGTTACATGCTAGCTACGTTTAGCTAAGCCGCAAGCTTGTAAAAACCCACACAAACCACGAAACTACAACAGTAAATACAGAACAACTGTTTAATAACGTAACTTAACTAGGCTGGAGTAAAACACAAACCTCCTTTTCCAGTATCTCCTTGTTCTTGATGGAATCTCATATTCTGAACCAGGGGCAGTGTATTTTCTTCTCCTTCCGTCCATGCCTCTTCTTCTGGAAAGGAACCCTCGATCAATGTCGGTACCACCATAGACATCGGGTACTACTTTGCTGATTGCACGTTGCATCCGTTATGCGCATGCGCAGATGATAATCCTGTTTTTTACGACACTGCACGATCCCACACTTGCGCACCTTTGCACCGCGTGAACATATTGCGCATGCGCATAACCTATCGTGCCGGCAGCACGCGGGAAAACAAGCCACCGCTACTCTGAGTCTGTGCGTACGTGCCTCAGCGGTGAGAGGAGAAAAAAACAAAAAAAGATGAAGTTTGCGCTAGTGAGTTGGGCAAAGGGGAAGGATAAAGATGCTCTTAGTATAGTCCCCGTAAATTGGATCGTAGACTTCGATCCTGAAAACTCTAAAAAGGAGTATCTTATCGAGTGCCGCAGCATCGGTGGCAAGAGGCCTACGAATGGGTGGCCGGTTGAAACAGCACACATTTTGCAGTTGGCAGGCAAGTAACTTACCGTGCTTTTTTATATATATTTTTTTACTTGGTTAGTCATGCAACATTATTGATAGCAATTATCCTGTTAAGGTTTTTGCATTATTGGCCAAGTAACATTCGCTGTAGGCTATTAGCTTCGGGACAGTGACGAGCTAGTTAACGGCCGTCACGTGAGTCCCGCTTCATTTGAACTTTAAGCTAGCTAAGGCCCATTAGTCACATGAGTATGAATTTTTATTTAGGAGTGAAACATTAATTAAACACTTACTTTAAAAGTCCTAAATTGAAGATTGTCAGCTAAGATTTGGGTTAATAAGAATACTTAACTGTCAACATAGTCAGCCAATAACATTGTACAGTGAAAATCAGTTTAGCGGCTGTAAGTTAAGTTACATGGCAGCAAAATTTAACGTGTTAAAATGAACAGAGTAAACTTATAAAGCAGGTACAAAAAACTGTAAAAACAGCACAAAAATTGACAGTAAAATACTTTATTTGATGTAACGTAAGCCACATTTTGTTTCAGGCATTAAATTCTGTCTTGCTACTATTTCTTACTAACAGAAAAGGAGTCTACACTTAAGACTGCTGAACGGAAACTCTTGCAAGAGGACCTACCAAAAAGCAAGAAGAGAACGAGGGTACCCAACAAACTTTACCTTGACACACAGGAGGAAACTGTAGAACAAGTTGCAAAAAAGGTAATAGGGTTCTTTTCATGACGGCTATTTTGATCATATATTTTTACATTTCTGTCTGTATATATTTGTACATTTCTGACAGTGGTTAGCACTGTCGCCTCACAGCAAGAGCGTTCTGGGTTCAAACCCGCTGGCTGGCTGGGGCCTTTCTGTGTGGAGTTTGCTATTCTCTCTGGGTACTCTGGCTTCATCCCACAGGCCAAAGGTTGCATGCATGTTAGGTTAATTGGTGACTCTAAATTGCCCATAGGTGTTTGTGTGTCTGTATGTGGTAGCGCTGCTGGGTTGTACAAGAACGTTCCTGGCAACTTAAAAGAAAAAAGGAACTATAGTACTACAGCTATGAATTTAAACAGAGTCTAGCCATGGAACCTATTAAACTTAATGATTCATTTTAATAAGTTTTTGGTTTCATTTTCCTAACTTTTGTGTGCATTGTTTCATACATAATTGATTTGATCATTTTTACCCAACAGAAAAACTACAGACTCATAGCTGCAAGACAGTCTGAATTAGACGTTCTTCCCCAAGAAGAACCTAACCACAGCCCAGTGGGGACTGCTTTAGAGGCACTTGAGGAGGAGATCAGGGCCCTCAGGGAGGAGAATGAAAGACTGCATGACCACCAGAGTGTAGGATCTTCTGCAGCCAGTAAAGATCTTGAGACCCAAGTCAAGGCTTTACATAAGGAGAACACCAGGCTGCGCAAAATGGCAGTTAAAGGCAACTATCTCTTTTAGATTAAAATAGTGATTCTTTTAGATTGAATAAATCAGTGTCTCCTTATTTTTGGTGTTATTGTTAGAGATGTATCTGTGTCTACATTTTTAGGGGATATCTACTGATGTAGTATAGGGTTTCCTGTAGGAAAAATTTAGCCTAGGGCTAAACACTGTAGCGTCACTGAGGCAAAATTGGTCTGGCAGAAACCCTGTAATGCTTTCAGAACCCCTCACCAACACATTTTGCTTCACTTTGAGACCCCAAAAAATGAGTGGAGGTGTATTTTGTTTTTTTACATGTTATGTATTTACAACTTGTTTGGAGTCCTGTTGTGGTAAATTTGGTGGGCCATATTTTCCAGAAATTCCATCACTCTTAGCAGCTGTGAGGACCCTCATTTCAGACAAGATCACAGAGAGCTCAAGCAATGGAGGTGAAAGCGAATATGAGGCCAGTGTTGCTCTATCATCACCTCCTCAACCCACATCTCCCAAACCAACATCAGTAAGTACATTTTTGTAATGGTCAATTAAAAACATAAATTATTCTGTCACTGGTGTTTTTCTTTGTTTTTATTCTGGTTTGTCTTTCCTTCTTACAATTAATTAGGTGCCACTAGGGAATGATGACTCCACCAGAGTGTCTGCCCATTGTTGGGAGACTGCAAAAGCACAACCTACAGCGAAAGGAATGGCCCGCACCCTCCTGCTGGGCCTGTTCAGCATTGATGTCCTACTGAAGTCCAACCTGACGGGAGGGGTCAACAAGGTCGATCCATCTGCAGAGAGACGCCAACCTCTGGACCCCAAGAAGCTTACAGCTTTACTCAGTAAGACAATAAGAATTTATTTTTAATGGATTAATATATTTTGCAAAGTTATTGTAAATTGTAAAGGTAGGGATGTAACGATTCACTCAACTCACGATGCGATACGATTCACGATTTTCTTAACAAGTGATTATTTTAAGAAATTATAAATGAAAAAGTGTCCCTTTTATTATTTCTCAGACAAAATGCTGCACATTTCTTTTTAATTTTAAAATATATTTGTCAAATAAAAAAACTACATTGAAATAAAAAAAAAATCCCTTCAAGGTTGTTTCAACTCAGTCTTTCTGTCTGTCTGGTCAAGAGGGTGGGCACTGGTACCTTCGCACACTAAGTAAAAGACTATGTAACATTAGTACCACATTTAGAGGGGTTTTAATTTTGTTATAATTTGTATCATTACACTAGCAACTAGCAAGAGTAAAAAAAAACCCCACACATTTAGAAAAATATGCCATAACATCAATAAATTATATATATATAAAAAAATATATCCATGTACACATTTAGAGAAAGAGATAGTAAAATAAATACAACACCTGGTTGCCATGGAAACACTGATGTACCATGTGATCTCCGTGGCTCTCGCACTTGTCGTATTAATGCCTTTTACATGAAAACGGAGGTGACTTGTGTTTCTCATGGTGGTGATTATTATTAGTCTACGGAAAGTCAAAATGCCGCCACACCTCCGATTTGAATGAGTCAACATCTGCCGTCGCCATGTGTTTGACGGCGCGTGCACACCAGTCTATGGCACACACCGGCGCGGCGTGAGCGGAGCAAACCTAGTGTTTTCAGTTCATTCCTATGGAAGTTGAGCTTGGCTCACACAAGCTCAAGTTCCATAAATGAAGTGAAAACACTCGCTAGCTTCGCGCCAGTGTGTGCTCGCTGCTATTGTGCCTGTAAAGCGAGGTTCACAACTTCACAGTAGGCTACAGTAAACGCCCCTAAAACGTGTATCGCGATTCGTTTAACATTTCAACCGACTTGAATCGTCACACATTTTTATCGATTTTCAACCGGTTGCGAGTGAATCGTTACATACCTAGTAAAGGGTAACAAACACCTTTAGGACTGAAATGTACACAACTAATAGCGAAACAGATGGACAAATAAAAAGCTTTAACAGCTTTGATATTCTTTTAGATATAAAGTGATTTCTCTATCTAGTCAGAATACATCAAACATTTTTTGCATTAAAATAGATCCCCTCTAGCAACTTTAAAATCCCAGCACCAGCACCAATTCACCTCCCATAGGCAAACGCTTGGCTACAGCAGTACAGTTGCTTTCACTGACCACAATACTTCCTGGAAAACAAAGTAGATACAGTAGTATAACCTCCTCACTCTAAAAGCCCCTTGGAGAACCTTCCTAACTCCTTCCTTGGTTCCTTGAGAAGCCAATTCTGATTCAGACTGAACTATTTACAGGTAACCCACTGAAGAGCGAGGACTAGGCATATAAGAAAAATATTACCAGTATTAGGATCCACTTCATCTTTTGCAACAATCAGAGGCTAACATTATGGATGTCTTTCTTATTTTCTTTTCTTTTACAGATGCAGTTGTTTAGCAACACCCAGGGGCAAAGATTCCAGACATACGAACGGCCATAAACAAAAGGATCTGTGAGTTAAGACACCAGGAGAAGAAAAAGTCCATGGACAACTGAAGGACTGGCCAAGGCTGGCCAATCAGAGTGGGTCTTGATAAGTTATCATGCGGGATCCATAACACCGCACTAAAGGAATGTTGTCCTGTTTTTTCCACTGAGGGATTGTTCTGTTTTTGTTGCACTGAAGACTGTTTTATTTTATTACAATGAAGAACAGTTGTCCTTTAGGAAATGTTTTATTCTTTTAAGTATTTTTGTTAATTTATAGTTGTTGTTGCCATCTATTGGATCACATAAAGATATAACATGTTTAAAAAAAACAAAAACAAAGATTTTATAGCCTTGAACTAATTATGAAATGGCATATATGGCACATCCCTACCAGCAAACCAGCTTGCCGTTTGCCGAGCACATTATGTACATTATGTGTACATAAGCTTCAGATGACATGCCTTTCATTCTGTTTGTTCTCAGGTCACTGTCCCTTCAGCTGCTGCTTTTGAAATAAACCTCATTCAGTTAATGTGAACTATATTGATGTCTTATTCAATCTATTAAATTTTAAAATATATGACAGACATTGTACATTAGATTATTTCATATTCACCATGTATACAATATATAATATGATAAATATATATATTATGTAATATAAATCAATATATTTTTCAACATATTTAAGACATATGTTTGCATATAAATCTGATTATATTATCTTGTACATTGAGGTATATTAGCTCATATAATTTTACATATATATTTTCACATATATACAATGCCTCTTCCAATATATAATTTCATATAATATGGGACATATTTCAATATACATAACAATATATTAAATAGTATAATAATATGTATTTATTCAATATATGAAAACGGCAATAATTGCAGTATTGTCCCATATATTGCAATATATTATTGCATATATATAATATATTATTATATAATATATCATATGATATATTACTATGAAAATTTCACAATATATGGAGACACATGAAATATATTGTCACATAATATATTGAGAAATATATTTTTGTTGCGTAAGGGGTACAGTGTTCATTTGAGTGTATTAGTAGTAATCAACCAGGACCTGTCGGCGATTTGACACCTCAATCAAACTATCAAACAATGCATAAACAATTAAGTTAACCGTGCGTGGTAGTGGCTGTCTAAAACGGGCTTCTAGTCTAATATTGCCACTTTTGATAAGCGATACGTGCTGGCTACACTCTTCGTCTGGTGCGAAATTGAACGCGTAGAGTGTATAGCCGTGCAGAAAGTCCTCTCTATCGATACATAGAGGCTGGTTTTTAAGATGCCTTCCAGAAGCCAGCGCTAACTGGTAAAACTCCCGCACTGCAGAACCATTTTCATATTCAGGTTGCAGGGGCTTCGCTGGGTACTGTTGCCCATCCAGATAAATGGCCAAAAATTCTAAATCATAGTTTTTAAACGCAAATGGGTTTTTATTATAGGCACCCACAAATGCATCGTTATCAACCATAGCTAGAACCAGAGATTTCGGTAGAGTTCCTAAGAATAAGTTTTCTTGATCGCAGACACGTGAGCCTGCAGGTATTGAGAAGTTTTTCAGACACACTCTGTCGATGGGATATTTGGCTGTGGTTGAGAGTAGGGCTTGTGCATGACCCAGTCTCACAGCTGGGGACACAGACACTTTTTTCACAAATAGCGATGCAGACAGGATGTTTAGTTTATAGGCTGTAGCGTTGCTCCTCATCAGGCAGAATTCATCTTTACCTCTAGTCATTCTAATTTTAAGATCTAATCCATTAAGTAATAGTTTTTCCTGAAAGAAGATATCACTGTGAACAGGTGCGAGTAGTTCAACCACATTACTAGCATTGGTGAAGGCTGCTCTCTTTGTCAGCCCGCGATTTCCCGCAGCTGGGTCAGCCACATCCATCTGGCCCGCTGTGTCCTTGTAGAAGAGCCCTGCTGAGAAAAGCGTTTCAAGGGCGTCTTTACCATAATTGGTAAGACATTCTATCATACAGCGGTATGGATGTGTGCTAGAACTCTGTGATATAAGACGATCTCCAAGCGACACATCCACTTGTGAAAAAATCGTAGATCCAGGATAGTTCACAAGACCTACGGGGTCTCCGTCTGCAATATTCGTCCCATCAGCATTAGTGATTTTGAGGCGCAAAAAAAGTAATGTGCTGTTTAGATCTATGTAATCCTCCCCATTCCCCGCAATAAAAAATTCCAGCGGAGATGTGTCGGATATCGCTGATAGTGGTGGAACTTCTATATAAGTGTTTTTTTCAATTGCTGTTTGAGTTAGCGGTACAGTAAACAGATCCAGTTCAGTCTTTAAACACTCTTCTGACATGTTGTGTAGTAACGCCATGATTTAAAATATTGTTTTAACAGAGCTCCTTGATCTTTTTGAAGCAGTACGCTTAGCTGTCTCCTTGCGCTTGCGTTTTACAACTGATGTTTTCTTGGGAGGTTGTTTTGTTTTCTTCTGCTTCTGGCCACTCCTCCGCACCCCTGGTGGCCTAGATGCTCTTTTGCGAGCCATTACCATTAGTCCGGATCCATCTTGAGCATCATAGTTGTTGTTAAAAGATCTTGATAACGTATTACTAACAACGTCACTTAGTATGTTTTTTGCAGCTGATTTAAGATGCGGCTTGGCTATGCTAAATCCTCGTTTTAGTAGGGGTATAGCCATTCTAAAGAGCCCCCGAAAAATCCCCCCCAAACCGGCCCCATACATGACTCCACCTCCTGCATACCCGGGGAGCCCGCTGCCTGCCTGATTCTGGTAATAGGCAACGTAACGCATAGGGTCAACATTGTGATTGTTGAAATATGCCATTTTAAACAAAGTGTTTTACAGGTCTGAAGTGAAGTTTGATGCACACTTTCCCGTAAGAAAATGGGACGTGCTGGTTCTGATCGTCCTTCACTTCTATAACAATATCTGTGATGACTGATTTGTTGATAGACGCGTAGTGAGGTTTGTCGTATCGAACACTGACTGTGCTATTGTTGTCCCCTGTTATTTGTACACACTCCAGGAGCGGTACAAAAGCATCACCCACGGACTGGTAACGGATAATGTCCGTGTAGATATAAAGAGTATAGAAACCACCGTCTATGTCCGACTGATGCATTGCATATGTTACAATATCCTTTTCATAATTAGTTTTTTCAGGGTTTGTTTTTTGCAGAATAGAATCTCCTATAGGGACGCTGGTTTCAATCCTAAAATAATGGCTAGTTTTCCATGGAAGGTCATTGAAATGTTAGGTTTTGCTTTCAGAAATACTTTGTTTTTGACGCGGTCATAACCGAATTCCCCCTGAGGCGCTACTAAATCATTTATTACACTAACTAGGGATGGGACATTGTCGTAATACCCTGTTTTTATTGGTATGCGTAGTTTCGATAAGCTGGTCTTCTTCACATCTACACCATGGCGTAAGCTGTTAGTGTACTTTTCACCATCGGTCGTGGTGGGTCCAATGTTTATCTCGAAAACGGTGTCGTTGCTGTTAAAGGTGTACCAGCTTCTAGGATATTCAATTTGAACAAGCCCCACCTCCCATTCTCCTTTTATATTTATAGTGGTAGCCAGTCTTGTTCTATAATTAGAGATTTTATTATTAGGGTATACAGACTGCGAAGCGTTGCAGGGTAGTGTAACATAAAATCCACCCTCAGCCATGTCTGGTTTTTATACAACTGTATGCATCCTGTGTGTGTGGTTTGTATTTATGGCTTCTGTACATCAGCTAATTCTTTCTGGTCGATCCATGACGCAAACTTCGCTGGCCATCCGAGCCACTGTACCAGCACTAATGTTTTGCGACCCTTTGTCTTCTTATCTAAAATTTTTTCAACTTTAAATGTCTTGTTTTTACTGACAAATATTTTTTGCAATTCTTCCGCATAAAAAACACCGTCGATAACATCCCCGTCGTAATCACTCAATCTGTAAACAGGGGGTTCTCGTGGGATACACGCTGATATAGTAAAATACTCTTGTGTGTAGTTTTCCTCATACCCTTTTGCAAACGGTCCTCTGACTTTAGAAATTCGAACCACATCACCAATCTTGTATTTAAATACGGGGTTAACACTATGAGGTCTGGTATCACCATATAGGTTATGCAGCACCACAGACTCGTTTTCTTTCCCCACATCAATCGGCCTCATCTTGATGCTTCTGTGATGGCTCGCATTATATCCTTGTGTAATGTCTTGAAGTATGTCGATGTAACGTTTGGAGTTTGTAGCAGTTAAATATCTCCACATTCTACCTTTTAAGGTTCTATTAAACCGCTCGACAACACATGCCTTTAATTCTGTGGGTGTTGCGAAATGGGCTATATTGTACTTTTTTGTTACATTTTGAAAATGTTTGTTAAAAAACTCCTTTCCTTTATCTGTCTGTAATTTCTGTGGTATGCGTCCCTCTTTCAGTATGGATTCAAAAGCTTTAGAGACCTCTACACCACTCTTGTTTTTTAAAGCCCTTGTCCATGCATATTTACTAAAGAGATCGATGCATGTCAGCAAAAAATGGTTGTTGTCATTTACCGGGGCATATGCAGACATATCGACTAGATCGGCCTGGAACTCCATGTCGATACCATAGACAAAAACCCGATTCCTTTTGTATTTTAGTGGGGCCGTTCTGTGTAGTGTATATGCATCCTCGCCAGCGAGCCAGTCTGAAACCTCTTTATCGGTTAAACGAACACCCGTTTCTTTTAAAACAGCTTCTTTTAAGCGTTTTTTCCCCCCTAAAGAACCAGGGTTAGAAGGTGTGTAATAAGTCTTTTTCATTTCTTCTGACATGTTTCCACTTCACGCTCCACAAAAAGAATAACACAGATGGTTTAAGTAATTTGGGTTTTTATTTCTTAAACAGTAAAAGGAGACAAAGGTATCATACAGCATCAATGTAGTGTAAAAAATGTATACACATCACAATGTTTTTTTCAAGAATGTAATCAACCAGGGTTTCAATAATTTCACAAACATCAGCCTGATTGTTTCTTGTCAATATGTCTACACATAGATCAGTCACATATGTACACAAGCACAATATATCAGCTATTCTAATACAGCTGCCGCATTCAGTCATCAGGTCTAAAATCTTTCTGATAGTCACACAAATTGGTTCACCAGCATTAACGCATAAACGCATCAAATCTGTCCATTCATTTGACACAGTTCTTACAACAGACATTTGTTTCATGAGGTTTGTAAAACGATTGGTATCTACAGCACATCTGTTTACAGTAACAGATACATTGGCACATTCATTAATAATCTTATACAACAAGCCGGTCATCTCACATCTAATACGTTGTTTAAGTAGACACTTTGCCAGACCTGTTGCAAAACACGTATTCCCCATGTCGGTGTTACAGTCACTCAACTTGGACAATACCTTTCCAGCTGTCCACAGCGTCATAGACAATTTGTTCGCTGCTGACGTCCACAACTTTCTCTCTGACTTCACGAAGCTTTTCCACAATGAAAACTTCGTCACGCAGTTCATGTAAAATAGCCTCCACTGAACCTTGAATCCTCTGGGGGTGAACCCTTAAACCACAACGGAACAATGCTTGAGCAACGATGTGCTTAAGGTCCGGTTTCACCAGATTACGTGTCAGTTCCTCAAAGTAGGCGTCAAAGAAATAGGGACCCGGTTCAAACAGGCAGGAATGTCTAATCTGACTGGGGTGATCCACTTCACAACCCAAACAGATTTCTTTCAGCTTTTTGTTGATGACGTGTTCCAGAAGGACCACAACAGTCGCTTTTATGATTTTGAATCCGTCCGAGCGGATACAACTGTCTGTGTTGTCGATTCCAGCAAGGGCCGCAGCTCCAGCTTTTGCACCAGTGTTGCCGTATGGTGTTGTAAGGAAGGTCATGTTGTGATATCCAAGATCCATGCAAAATTTATCCAACCTACTGTTGTCGCAAGTTTGTGGGTGGGGCTCCAGCGGCGTAGCATTGTCATCAGGCATCGCTGGGGGAGCCTCAGGGTTGTTGGTGTAGCAGTAGACTGTTGCAGATTCTTGAGACATGGTGAATGAATGTAGCAATTGTACCGATCTGCAGGCGTTTTTAATGGCTGTAATACGTGGGTGGGGTTAAGAGGCGGTCTTCAGCGTTGGTAACGCCCTGCTCAGGGTGAAACAATTTAATCTTTACAGAACTGTAACGGTCATACATGTCGCACCATCTAAACATCTTGTCAATGCATGTAAACACGTTGTCAACCGCACGAACATCTTTCCACTGAAACAAAAATTTCATGTCGTAGCACAAGTGATGCTCAGATTCACGAACAGGCCACGCACGTTCGCAGAGCTTTGTCTTGTCGTTGCAGCAAAAAATATAAACACAATCGTCTGGTAACTTTTTACTATGGTCCCCGACCACACGAAATCTTGTGTCAGGAATTGAGCCATCCCACTCGGCTACGTACAACGGATCATCACCACAGTCGTTCAAATCTCTCCAAACGTAGTTGAAAAAAAGAAACCAGTCCTTCTTGTGGAAAATCACACAGGGGGTCTGTGATGTAAAATCGTCTTCAACATCTGCTGTGTAGAGTTTCACAGTACGCATCACCTTGTCAAACACATACCTCACCACACGACCACCAGACATTGAGAAATCCTGTTTCACAAGAGCACTGTCTTCATGAAGAAATCTTGTCAAGCTAACATTTAGCTTTTTCCTTGGAGCAAAAGTCAGATCTTCTCTCATTTCAACAGGTCCTCTTGTCGGTGAAATACACATAACCTTTCTAGGGGTTTTAGGAGTTCTCGGAGTAGCCATTGTATCAGGAAAGTCGTAGAATGTCTTCTGTGTTCAACAGTGTAACCCCTAACCTTATTTAAAACTGCAACAAAAGATGTAGGTAGTGACGTAGTTGTGAAAAAGGCACACCTCATACCATAAAAACTACAATGGCAAGTTGCGAGGTGTGAGTTCATTAACCCAGTCGTAAAAAACAGTCAAAAATTTAACATCTGTTTGATCTGTTTGTTTGTCTTTTAAAAGTCCCCGGACATCGGCACGGAGGATGTCACATGGCGTCGCGCAGCCTAGACATACCGGAGCCTGTCAGCGACCCATCATAAATCAGAGACAGGGGAACCTCAGAACCATAAATCAAAGTCATAAATCATTAAAAGTGACACATGGTCTATGTTAACACTACTCACCAGGATTGAAAAAAAAAAAAAATCACACAGGTAGTGCCTGCCAGCATGGACAGTGTGCATGACAAATAAGTGATATCATCGCTGTTTTCGTACCACCGGTAATAAATTACTTTTAATTCATAAGACTTATTTTCAGGAGTGACAGTTATCAGTGAAATATGGCGCTCGTGTAATCAAAAGGTCTGCCTACCCCCTGGGAATGTGAATTGGCCTTGAACCTAAACACTTCCATTCATAGAGTACTGAAAGAATATAGTGGACACACAGCTCCGCCGTTTTCCCATAGTTTTCCACAGGCTCTTACTGTAAAAGGCTATAAAATAGCCAAGAACAATGGACGTGTGCCATACCCCCATGTATGGACCAAAAACTTTTGCACCCTCTCTTCTATGACCATCTCATCAAAAATACAAAACAGTGAGTACTTTCTCTATAATTAATTTATGCTACGGTGCTGCTTATCTGTATTATGCAATGATGTTTAATTTGAAAAATTGTTTATACATAAGGAAAAGACGGTATAATTCATTAGTGATTTAAATAGCCCAGACTAGGTATTTGTTTTATCCACATTATGCTATTAGTATTTTTATCTGCTGTAACTGGTGATACAGATATTAAAATGTATCTACTATATTAATTTATCAAAGTATGGGTTTAAAAATATGGAGCATTGTATTATGATATCGATGTGATACAGATATTAACATGTATCTACTATATTAATTTATCAAAGTATGATTTTTTTTAAAATATGGAGCATTGTATCATGATATTGATGTGATACAGATATTACAATCTATCTACTATATTAATTTATCATAAAGTATGATTTAAAAAATGTACAACATTGTTTATGTTCATTATGCTATGTTTTTTTTTTTAAACCATATCACAAAAGTATCAGTTTAACATGACTGTTCTCTTACGAGAGGTTCTCTCGTATTGCGTAAGTTTAGCTTACGCTACGGGAAAGATTCATCTTCTCGAGATATTGAAGCCAAAAAATTATCCTTAATTTTGTATTCATTGTCAACGCAGTGCAGCAGCTAGCAGACCTAGAGCAGGCCATCTCGCGTGCTTATTGGCTGCCCTGCATGCATCTGCTGCAGCCTACCAGTGAGCCTCGCGTGACGTCACGCCCAATTGGAGGCGCTCGCGCCTTCATAGCGTCATAGCCCGCTAGGATGGGCGTGGCTTAGCGCATATAAGAAGGGGCTCGTAGGCTGAATCCCCGATTTTTCGACTCTTCAGCGAGCTCTCCGCATCGCTGAATCAGAGAGAAGCCACCGCCGCCGTCGAACAGCGAACAGCCAGCTCAGGACAGCGCTGAGGAAGCCGGCCGTCTTCGCCACCTTCAGCCGCCGTGCAAGCTACGCTATCCGGCGACGTATCCTTTTTACATTGCTTCCACAGGAATTTCTAAAAGAGCGCGAGCGTCTTTCTAAAGATGCCTCGCACTTCCTGTGGCTCGTTGGAGACCGCCACGTGATCTGCGCTCTCTGCCTGGGCCTGGAACATGCAGAGCTCGCCCTCGCGTCCGGCGGCTGCGAGCTCTGCGAAGCGCTTCCGCTGTCGACCCTACGGGCTCGACTCGAGGCTTTCAATCCGGATGCAGCCGCTCCGCCCCCCGGGGCACCGCGCAGGAAGAAGCGCCGTTCCCTGAGGCAGCCGGAGCCCGTGGCCACAGCGACGCGCTCGCCGGAGGATCTCCCTCGAGCCTCGCTTTCGCCCTCCCCGCCTCCCCTCCCCGACGCGCAGCTGCCGCTCACGAGCCTCACTGCCGTCGCATCGGAGGGGGAGGCAGAGGAACACGCCACGAGAGATTGCTGCTCTATCCTGGCATCAGACAGCGAGGAATGGTCGCTTCATTCCGGCTCCTCGTCGATCCAGGAATCCAGCCGTTCCCGCGCTGGAGCTGACGCGGAACTTATGCGCCTGCTGACGCAGGCCGTCGACCGCCTCGGGCTCGAGTGGTCGCTACCGAAGGAACCCGCGCCGAACAGGCTCGACGGCTGTTTCCTTCAGAGTCGCCGCCGTGCAGCTTCAGCGAGCAGGCCCGCTCCATTCCTGCCGGAACTTCACGCGGAGCTGACGAAGTCCTGGAATGCACCATTCTCCTCGAGACTTCAGTCCCAGGCCTCCGCGTCGCTCTCCCAGGTGGACGGCGCCGCCGAGAAGGGATACACGGCTATTCCCCCCGTGGAAGAGACGGTCGCAGCGCACCTTTGCCCGCCCTCCGCGAGATGGCGGTCTCGGTCAGCCCTCCCGTCTAAAGCCTGCAGAGCCACGTCCGCCTTGGTCGGCCGCGCATATGCCGCCTCCGGCCAGGCCGCGTCTGCTCTCCACTCCATGGCTGTGTTGCAGATCTTGCAGGCCGACCTCCTCCGTGAATGGGACGAGAAGGGCCGGGATCCGGCTGCGGTTACAGATCTGAGAAGTGCGACGGATCTCTCTCTCCGTGCCACCAAGACCGCAGCTCAGGCTATCGGACGAGCCATGGCCGCGTTAACCGTGACAGAGAGGCATCTCTGGTTGACGCTCGCGGATATGAGGGAAGCTGAGCGGGCCACCTTTCTGAACGCGCCGCTCTCCCCCACTGGTCTCTTCGGCCCAGCGGTTAACGGGATCGTTGACCGTTTCTCGGAGGTACAAAAGACCACGCAGGCCATGAATCTCTTCCTGCCGCGACGCTCGAGCTCCGCTACAGGCCGCTCTCGCGAGAAACAAAGCCAGCCTCCTGTACGAGCTAACACCCAGCGTCCAGCACAACCGCAGCCTTCGCAGCGACGTCAGGGCGGCCGCCCTAGGTCGCGCTCGGACAGCCGTCACAGACCGCCGCCCCCCAGGGGGCCTCGGCAGAAGATTACGTTGAAGTCTGAGCATGCGAAATCCTCCTAACAAAGAGAGAAAAAAGACGCGCGTGTCCCGCCACGGCCGGACCGCCGTCAAAACTCATTTCCCTGTCAGTCCCCTTCAGTCAGGCTACTGCAGTGGTTCATTTAGCAGCCAACGAGCCGGTTTGTTCACCCTCTCGCCTGCACACAAACGCCGTTTTTACGGCGACCCAGAGAAATCTCAAAAAGAGCATTATGTCTGGTCCGGCTCCCGCCGTCAGTGTTTTAAGTGTAGTGAAAGTGCCCACGCCCCAGTGTTCACCCCTACACACAAGCACATCAAATATCGTGTCACCCACAGAGCACACTCTCATAAAGCGCAGAAAAGCCGCTCGAGTGTTGAATGTAAGAAATGTGTCCACAGTGTTGTGCCCACTATCTGCCCGCTCTGTTGCACGGTCAAAACAGCAGGTTATGATTGTAAGTCCCGTGCCCGCCAGAGAGCGTTCACGCTTGCTATCACAAACCCCCCCCCGGGCGCCGCCCGCAAGTTTAAGTGTTATCATGAAACACAGGGCGATTATAAAACGCTCCCCATCTATTTTGATCGGGGCGTCACATGCATGTGTAAGTCTCGTGCCCGCGCAAACGCGCTCACGCTTACAGAACGCTTTTCTGCCCAAAGCGCCGCTCGCGCTTCAGAAAGTGAGGAAAAAGGGTTCCCCATCCCTTATGATTGGGACATCTCACACAAAGCAGCCGGTTTCGGCTTTCAGCGAGCAGCCGTTGCCCAGAACAGAGAGCGCGCGCGCCGCGCTCTCAGCTCCGGTTCAGTTTCACATGCCCGCGAATGGCGGCGATCTGAACCCGGAGGCCATTCGCCCCCTAGCGGCTCACATAGCTGCGTGGGAATCTATCCCGGGGGTTTCAGAATGGGTGCTGAGCACAGTAAAGCAGGGCTATACACTTCAATTCATTCGCCGTCCCCCGCGCTTTCAAGCCCGGACCGCGACGATAGTGAATGCGGAAGTAGCACACCTACTTCACGCAGAAATAGCAAAGCTGCTGTGCAAAGGGGCTATAGAAAAGGTGCCGCCTTCTCTGAGCGAGTCAGGCTTTTACAGCCGTTATTTTCTCGTGCCCAAGAAGGACGGAGCCTTCAGACCGATCCTAGATCTGAGACATTTGAACAAGGTGCTTGCGAAAAGACCGTTCAAAATGCTGACGACCAGGAAAATCCTCGCGCACGTTCGCCCGAGGGACTGGTTTATTTCTCTAGATCTGAAGGATGCCTATTTCCAGATACAGATAATACCCCGTCACAGGCGATTTTTGAGATTCGCCTTCGACGGTCAGGCATATCAATACACCGTCCTGCCGTTCGGCCTGTCTCTGGCACCCCGTACATTTACGAAGTGCATGGACGCAGCGCTCGCCCCCCTGAGAAGTCAGGGGCTGCGGATAATGAACTATCTGGACGATTGGCTGATTTTGGCACAGTCAGAGGCGGAGCTGCTGTCTCACAGAACAGTGCTTCTCAGTCACCTGGAAAGTTTGGGTCTCACGGTCAACTGGACCAAGAGCTCATTACTACCCAGCCAGTCAATCTCCTTTTTAGGAATAGAACTGGACTCGGTGACCATGTCGGCCCGTCTATCGGCGCAGCGCGCGCTCCGGGTTCGCCACTTAGCCGCGGGTTTCCAGAAGGGCAGCGTTCTCCCTTTGAAAACTTTTCAGAGGATGTTGGGCTGTATGGCTTCAGCTGCAGCGGTGCTTCAGCTGGGCCTACTGCGCATGCGCCCGCTCCAGCGCTGGCTGAATGCTCGCGTGCCCCGCCGAGCTTGGGTTTCTGGCGGTCAGAAAATCAGAGTGACTCAGACCTGCATAGCGGCTCTGCAGCCCTGGTTAGTGACCGACTGGTACCAGATGGGAGTGACGATGGGAACCGTCTCTTACCGGAAAGTCGTTTCGACAGACGCGTCCAACTGGGGTTGGGGCGCGCTGTTCGAGGGCAGACCGGTCTTCGGCCAGTGGTCAGACCAAGAGAGGGGGTTTCACATAAACTGTCTGGAGATGATAGCGGTCGAGAATGCGCTGAAGTGCTTTCTCCCGTTCATACAGGACCAACATGTTCTCGTCCGCTCGGACAACATGTCTGTGGTATCCTATGTAAACCGTCAGGGCGGTGTCAGATCCAGAAATCTCTGCAATCTGGCGGAGCGCCTCCTTATTTGGTCCCAGTTGCACCTGCGCTCGCTGAGGGCAGCGCATGTGCCGGGCCATTTGAACGACGGTCCAGACAAACTGTCCAGGGGCAACGTTCCCCCAGGGGAATGGTCCCTGCACCCCCAAACGGTCCAGAAACTGTGGCGCCTGTTCGGCAGGGCGGAAGTCGACCTATTTGCGTCAAAAGACAACGCTCAATGCCCGACGTTCTTCTCGAAGGACGAGGACGCGCTGGCCCAAGTCTGGCCCAGCCTCCGGCTATATGCTTTCCCTCCGGTCTCTCTGTTACCACAGGTAATCAAGAGAATCAGGGAAACGCGCCACTCGGTGCTCCTCATAGCCCCGCGTTGGGAGAATCAGATTTGGTTCCCGGAGCTGGCACGGCTGTCACACACAGCTCCGTGGCCGATTCCGGTGCGGGCAGATCTCCTCTCTCAGGCTCGCGGCACGATCTGGCATCCCCATCCAGAGCGCTGGTCTCTGCACGCATGGGTGATCAACGGGTACTCGTTGCCCTGCCAGAAGGAGTAATGAACACGATCACGCAGTCTAGAGCCCCTTCCACGAGAAGGCTCTACGCGTCTAAATGGTCGGTGTTCTCGGAATGGTGCACTGACAGAGGTCTGGACCCGCGGACATGCGGGGTGGCGCAACTGCTCTCCTTCCTACAAGAGCTGTTGGAAAAGGGGAGGTCCCCATCCACGCTCAAAGTATATGTGGCGGCCGTGGCAGCGTTCGCAGAGTCGACGCACGGCCAGTCATTGGGAAGACATGAGCTGGTCATCCGCTTCCTTAGGGGAGCTAGGAGGTTGAACCCGCCGCGCCCCCCGTCGGTTCCCATGTGGGATCTATCTCTGGTCCTAGAGGCCCTGAAAGCCTTCCCTTTTGAACCACTGGATTCCGTGGAGTTGAAATATCTATCACTGAAAACCGTCTTTCTGACCGCACTGTCGTCAGTAAAGCGGGTGGGGGACCTACATGCGCTGTCTGTCAGCGCGTCGTGTCTTGAGTTCGGGCCAAATGACTCGAAAGTCATCCTCAGACCTAGACATGGCTATGTTCCGAAAGTGATGGGCACTCCGTTCAGAGCGCAAGTTATCTCGCTGTCAGCGCTCCCAGCATCTGACAGCGAAAGTGATGGGAGCCGCCTCTGCCCTGTCAGAGCGCTGAGGTCTTACATTACGCGCTCCGCCTCATTCAGGCGTTCGGATCAGCTGTTTGTTTCGTTCGGTGGGCGCGCCAAAGGTCTCGCCTCCTCGAAACAGAGTCTGTCCAGATGGATAGTGGACGCTATAGCAGCCGCTTATGCGTCAAAAGGTCTGCAATGCCCGCTGGGCATCAGGGCTCATTCCACGAGAGGCGTGGCCTCTTCGTGGGCATGGTCCAGTGGAATTTCTATCCATGACATATGTGTGGCGGCGGGCTGGAGCTCCCCGTCTACCTTTATCAGGTTTTATAACCTGGAAGTTCCTGCCTTGCAGGCTAAACTGTTGTCGGTTTAATAGAGAGGTGTATTCTGCCCAGGCTTCCTGCTCAGATCACTCTTACACGACCCAAGCTCTCCTGGTTGAGCTGCACTAAGTAGGGTATGTGCCATGTGCTTATACAGACCGGCGCGCTGCTCTGTATTCCCTATGTGTGCTTATGTACAAGTGATGGCCCGCTTGGCTGGCCACCTTATTCTCCACCTTATATGGGTTCCCTGAAAGTTCGGGGCTTCATGGTGGATGCTGGGCGCGCACGGCGTTGACAAAGTGTTCCCGTAGCGTAAGCTAAACTTACGCAATACGAGAGAACCTCTCGTAAGAGAACGATACTCGGTTACTGACGTAACCTCGGTTCTCTCTAGAGAGGGAACGAGTATTGCGTAACCGGCCGTGCTCGCGCCACGAGCGACTTCGCTTCAGTGGTCGAAAAACCAGGGATTCAGCCTACGAGCCCCTTCTTATATACGCTAAGCCACGCCCATCCTAGCGGGCTATGACGCTATGAAGGCGCGAGCGCCTCCAATTGGGCGTGACGTCACGCGAGGCTCACTGGTAGGCTGCAGCAGATGCATGCAGGGCAGCCAATAAGCACGCGAGATGGCCTGCTCTAGGTCTGCTAGCTGCTGCACTGCGTTGACAATGAATACAAAATTAAGGATAATTTTTTGGCTTCAATATCTCGAGAAGATGAATCTTTCCTGTAGCGTAAGCTAAACTTACGCAATACTCGTTCCCTCTCTAGAGAGAACCGAGGTTACGTCAGTAACCGAGTATCGTTTTACAGCAATGTTTATTTTGCATTATGCTATGTTGTTTTAACTGTTGTATTATTTATCTGATGTAACTAAAATCTCCAGCATCGTTTATTTAAGCTGCGGGGTTTCCATAAAGGACCTTAAAATAAATGTTTTGGATTTATTCAGTTTTAAATCTTATTTAGAGATTATTTTAGTCAGACATGCTTATGTGCATAGGGCTATTTTATTCCTCTTCAGTTACTTACTTTTTAAATTTTGGTAGGTTACTTTTTAATTCTTCTTTTACGCTGTCTTTGATTTTAACTTTTAGCAATTTGCATGATAAATTGTTTAACATGTAAGCTATATGAATGACACTGTCACAATGTGATAAGCAAAACATATAAAAAACAAGTCAAAGCTATTTATATAGGCTAGCACTTTTCATTGCCATTTAAAATAACATGGTCTTTCCTTCTCTCTCTCTCTCTCTCTCTCTCGAGACAGCAAACACTGCAGGACAATCAGGCATCCAAGTAACATGTTAGTATGGTTTATATTTTATTTTTAATGAGAAAAAAATTATAGAGTACAACAGGTGGTTTCTGGGAGTAAAAACATTTACTTTCTCCATACGGAAATTAATTTTAAAGACAGATCTACTGTGAGCTAAGAGGTTGTTAATACATGGTATTTGCTTCTGATAAAGCCTTCAGCTTATTTTTTTGTAAATAATCGTGTTTCACAGTTGAACTCCTGGTGAAAACTACATTACCCATGAGCCATTATGCTGTAGTGAAAATTATGTCAAACATAGTTTTTTTAAAAAGCAACACACTCCAAAATAGCTCTGGCCACTCCCATGACGCACTGCGAATGACATAATCTCCCTACCATTTAAAAATACTGAAATCTTTGTATAAGCTATATATGCATATTTTGCATATTTATATATAAATATATATTTTTTTAAATCACTATGGGAAATAAGACTGAAACGGGGGTTGGGGAGGCACTGTTGCACTCTATGTATAATGAACAATTGACAGATGAACTGACAGATATTTTATGTAAACAGGCAAAATCTCTGCATCTGATGATGGCCATGTGTTTTCGCCGATCATAACTGGTTTAACTCTTGACTCCTTTGAGATCAATATGACTTCTGCCAAACCAAATGTGACTGCATATTGTAAGTGTAATACACGAGAAACTATTAATACACGAGAAACTATTAAACCAGTTTTCGCCTATGTAATGTATAAAATTATTCTTAATTAATCAGTCGTAGTTAACTATTTGGGACCAATTTTAAGGAAGGTTACATTCTGGTCTAACAGTGTCATGTACAAATTTGCAATACAGAATTGTTTTGTGTTTTTGGTACTATTGGATCGAGTTTTGTAGAATTTATTTTATGCGGTGTAATGCTCCTGGATTATTCAGACTCAGAATTGTAACTATTACTATAGCCTTTATCAGACATTTATTTTACTGCAGACTTATCAACCTTATTTATTTACTGCAGATTTGATCAAAGCCAAATACTGCCCAAACGGGGATATTGGGAAAGAAGAGAAACAGGATAATACAAGGTTAGATTCAATCTTTATATTCTTTCCCATTTTGCCTTCATTTTCCTTTTTCCTGTTGGTTATGATATGAATCAATGATTCGGTTACAAATGTGTGAGCGAATCCAACACACCAGATGAAGACGAGGGAACCGCTTGACTATGTGAATTGTGAAAGCATTGCCAACGACCTGGTCAACGCTTTGTTCAAGCATGAAGAATCTCTCATGAAGAAACTGCAATAACAACTGTTGTAGCCAATTGTTTGGCATTATGTACTTAAACAGTTTTTTAAAAAATAAAATGTTTTTAATAATTGATTGGTGATGGAGTTTTAATTTTTGTATTTAGAACCAAGTATATTGTACAAGTAAGAAGAAACCAAACTGGCCATATAATGATATATTGCACATAATAAACAATGGCAAAGTTTGTATTCCTTAAAAAAACAGCCAATGTTTGAGAACCCTAATATTGGTGTAATCTCTGCGAGGTCTCAACCACAAACGCAAAACTTTGTGGTGGGTGATACGGGCATAGCTTTGTTAAAGGAAAATATTATGGAAGTAATTTTCAAACTATATTTTATTTATTTATATTATGGTTTTCATGTTGATTTAAAGTTTTTGTTATTAACTAATACCTTTATTTTTTTTACATCCAGCACAAAATTTTGTTCAAAAATCGTTCTCTGACCCCAAATAATCAGATAATGGTGTGTTCACAATCTACAATTAGATATTATCCTGCT
The DNA here is from genome assembly GCA_030578255.1 of Tiaroga cobitis. NCBI lineage: Eukaryota > Metazoa > Chordata > Actinopteri > Cypriniformes > Leuciscidae > Tiaroga > Tiaroga cobitis. Next base: position 2,014,595 of record CM060608.1, read on the forward strand.
TAGTATGTGTGTAAATAGTTGTGCTTAAATGTTTGGATGTATTTTTACACGCCAACATATTTTGTCACACCGTAGTGATGCAAAGTTCCACACTCTTGTAAAGACTATGGTCTGACTTTAAAACATAATCTTTATACATGAATTCAAAAGACCAAATCACTAAGAAAGGAGGGGTGAAAAGCACCGTTTATAATAAATAGACAAAAGTTTGCAAATTATGGTTTTATTACTATTCAGATAGTTAGCCGATGTCAGTGTTTCACATGTTGGACCGTATGTGTTTTAGGTACAGACTTTTCTTTGAGAGCCGTCAACATTCAGTGTTTATAGGAATAAATGACCGTTGATAATTTAAGTGATACTATTTCTGTTTGAGAACTAAATTGATACTTTGTGTGATTCCACAACATAGATAGAGGGAAGGTTGCACTAAACAAAGTATTGACATGCTGCAAGTATTACTTACTTAAGTTACTTATAAGTAAGTATTAACGCGAAAAGCGTTAAGCGCATGCTGTTTTACACTTAAACTAGTACAACAGAATCGCACCTGACTATTGCACTGGGAGAGGCGTAATCATTAAGACTGTTAAACAAAGTTTGGTGTTTAAAATTAATTCTAGTGATCAACTTGCTAAAAAGTAAATACAACATGAGCCATTTAAAGCAAATACGAAAAACCACTTGTGATCAGTTTTGTATGTTTGTAATTGACATTTTATATACTAGTCAATTAGGCCGTTTACAGCTTACTACTTTTTGTTTTTGTACAGTTTGCAAAAACTACAGTCTCCGAGCGTGGTCAAACATATAGGAATTTATGAAAAACATGCACAAATATAGCATAAAGAGAATTACGGTCCTTCTACATGAGAGTGTTTAAGACTAAACAAATCATATTTCTTTTAGAATATTATTTCTAAAATTAGTTATTATTTTCATATTTCTGCTATGTCTACGAAACATCGACATGAAAGATGAGTATTGCTGTTTTTCTGTTACCTATAAAACTATTATACTTCAAACTCGTCTAGCTATTGCCCATTTCACAGCACAGTCGGTTATTTTTTTCTACGTGGCTAAACAACGGTTAAGCTAATGAATTACCGTTGATATTTTTTACCTGAAAGCTGGGATGATTAATTTTTTATTCCGTCTACACCGTTTCTTTGACACAAGAGTTTTAGTCAGGGGTCTTTTAGGCCTGATCCAGAAAACAGACGGTAAGCAGTAAGTTATGAAAACATGTGGTAAGCAGTTTTTGGCCTCATCATCCAAATGTTTTAACATATCGTAAATATCAATTGTTAGATAAATTATATCTAACTATCAGCAGTTATATGTGAAACACGCTCAGTCACATTAGAGTTGGATTCTTGTTTATATTGAACATTGTTATTGAACCGCATGTTTAACAGTGCTAGTGTTCATCACGGTTTCATTTTTAACAACACTATCGTAACCCTTATCGTATTTTGTATGGTGTCTTCTTTACACTTTCACCCATGGATATCTGTTTCCTACAGTTAGCTGTAGTGAACTCTAGGGTCTTCTCTTTGATCATATACGACAGTATTCACATGAATTGGCTTGATTTAATAAAATGATACCACATTATTTTATTTTACCATTTTTAAATAACGCTTAAATGTACATTTTATACTTTAACCCTAGAATACCGCACAAGGATCTCTGAAATATTTTTCCTTGTAAAACATCTAGGTAGATCTATGTTTTTAAAATCTATGTTCTAAAATCTCAAAATCTGGGCCTACAACAAAACACAGTTCATCAGAAAATTACTTTTGTCGCTTTGTTTGAAGAAACATTTTAATCAGCTGGTGCTTGATAATTATTAAACAACCCTCAATTCGGTAATGATGCGATATTGATATCACGTTTTAATTTCAACTCAATGCGCTAAAGGTCTATAACTGAACTTTAACGTCTTAATATTTGGTAAAAGTTAACTTAAAGCCTTACTTTCTAAACGCTTTTTACGGAACTTGTTGCGAACATTCACCCATCCCTATGTTAAAAAAAATTGTATATATATATTTTTTTTGGTGTAATTAATAGAATTCTCACTGGTGGTATATGCATAACTTCTCCATGACTTTACTTATGATTCAATGAGGCTTTAATCCTCCGTAGCGATTCAAGGCGTCATGACGATGACACCCCTATACAACTCCTCCTACGGGGCGGGCTGAGCACTATCAGTTGTCCTGATAAACTCTACACAGAGCCCAGCCTCAGTTATCGCACACAACCCCTGGGTCTAGCTCTAATAATCGCGGACTGCTGTGCTACTGCAACATCTCATCGATCAAAAGTCGAAGGAACATTGTCTGGTTGTTACATGGACTGTCAAAGCTGCTTCAACCTTCATGTTTGTCTGAGCCTGCAGCAAACCACACTTTTTTCGACTCACACTTCTGACCCAAAAACTTTGTTAACGCACAAAGTCTATATGATTGTGCTGTAAGGACTTCCAGGAGATTCCAGGGAACTAACAGAATCTTTCACCATCGAATAGGGGACCGAAAAATCGGAAAACTTCAGAAATGGCGACGCAAAAGCTGATGGAGAGCGACTCCCCGTTGAGTTCTGGCGTAGCGGGGACACTGCGTCATCCGGCGTGTGAGTGCGCCACGGGGAAAGAGTGTCGTTTAAGAGCTACGCTAGACTCTATGTTTAAAGATCATTTTAGAGGCCCGATGGTTAGCTTGATGCACAGGATCATCGAGGCTGCGTTTGATGAGAATAACGATCGTGCGAGGGATACCAAACGTGTAAAAAATCTCAAAAAAGAAATGGATGTCATAAGAGGCTTGGTTGGATCTTGGACAGATGTTACGCCCATGTTTATAAACGGCAAAGAACCGGTCGGCGTAATCCTCAGAAAAGTTCTGGATGTGATGCATGAATCTCGTGAGGAATTCGAAGTTGACGATCTACTCTGCATGTGTACGTTTGTAACAGATCTCTATGTGTCACTGTTGTCAAAAAATGTAAAAACAGATGTTGATGAAATAGTTCAAAGTCTGGTCAGCTATGCCCTAGAGCAAAACATGATTGCGTGCCGCGACTTTGTATTCTGGCTGGATCACATGTAAATGTCATCATTGTTTTACTTTTTTTACTTCACTATGTTGAAATAAAAAAATGACACAATTGTATTTTGTGGTCATGTCCGAGCTCATAAAAACAGTATTACACAACTTATTCTATAGGAGGTAAAAAGTTATTATATATTAGAAAGTAGCTAGGATGTATTTTTATTTTGCGCATGCTTTAAGTTAACTTTTACCAAATATTAAGACGTTAAAGTTCAGTTATAGACCTTTAGCGCATTGAGTTGAAATTAAAACGTGATATCAATATCGCATCATTACCAAATTGAGGGTTGTTTAATAATTATCAAGCACCAGCTGATTAAAATGTTTCTTCAAACAAAGCGACAAAAGTAATTTTCTGATGAACTGTGTTTTGTTGTAGGCCCAGATTTTGAGATTTTAGAACATAGATTTTAAAAACATAGATCTACCTAGATGTTTTACAAGGAAAAATATTTCAGAGATCCTTGTGCGGTATTCTAGGGTTAAAGTATAAAATATACATTTAAGCGTTATTTAAAAATGGTATAATAAAATAATGTGGTATCATTTTATTAAATCAAGCCAATTCATGTGAATACTGTCGTATATGATCAAAGAGAAGACCCTAGAGTTCACTACAGCTAACTGTAGGAAACAGATATCCATGGGTGAAAGTGTAAAGAAGACACCATACAAAATACGATAAGGGTTACGATAGTGTTGTTAAAAATGAAACCGTGATGAACACTAGCACTGTTAAACATGCGGTTCAATAACAATGTCCAATATAAACAAGAATCCAACTCTAATGTGACTGAGCGTGTTTCACATATAACTGCTGATAGTTAGATATAATTTATCTAACAATTGATATTTACGATATGTTAAAACATTTGGATGATGAGGCCAAAAACTGCTTACCACATGTTTTCATAACTTACTGCTTACCGTCTGTTTTCTGGATCAGGCCTAAAAGACCCCTGACTAAAACTCTTGTGTCAAAGAAACGGTGTAGACGGAATAAAAAATTAATCATCCCAGCTTTCAGGTAAAAAATATCAACGGTAATTCATTAGCTTAACCGTTGTTTAGCCACGTAGAAAAAATAACCGACTGTGCTGTGAAATGGGCAATAGCTAGACGAGTTTGAAGTATAATAGTTTTATAGGTAACAGAAAAACAGCAATACTCATCTTTCATGTCGATGTTTCGTAGACATAGCAGAAATATGAAAATAATAACTAATTTTAGAAATAATATTCTAAAAGAAATATGATTTGTTTAGTCTTAAACACTCTCATGTAGAAGGACCGTAATTCTCTTTATGCTATATTTGTGCATGTTTTTCATAAATTCCTATATGTTTGACCACGCTCGGAGACTGTAGTTTTTGCAAACTGTACAAAAACAAAAAGTAGTAAGCTGTAAACGGCCTAATTGACTAGTAATAAAATGTCAATTACAAACATACAAAACTGATCACAAGTGGTTTTTCGTATTTGCTTTAAATGGCTCATGTTGTATTTACTTTTTAGCAAGTTGATCACTAGAATTAATTTTAAACACCAAACTTTGTTTAACAGTCTTAATGATTACGCCTCTCCCAGTGCAATAGTCAGGTGCGATTCTGTTGTACTAGTTTAAGTGTAAAACAGCATGCGCTTAACGCTTTTCGCGTTAATACTTACTTATAAGTAACTTAAGTAAGTAATACTTGCAGCATGTCAATACTTTGTTTAGTGCAACCTTCCCTCTATCTATGTTGTGGAATCACACAAAGTATCAATTTAGTTCTCAAACAGAAATAGTATCACTTAAATTATCAACGGTCATTTATTCCTATAAACACTGAATGTTGACGGCTCTCAAAGAAAAGTCTGTACCTAAAACACATACGGTCCAACATGTGAAACACTGACATCGGCTAACTATCTGAATAGTAATAAAACCATAATTTGCAAACTTTTGTCTATTTATTATAAACGGTGCTTTTCACCCCTCCTTTCTTAGTGATTTGGTCTTTTGAATTCATGTATAAAGATTATGTTTTAAAGTCAGACCATAGTCTTTACAAGAGTGTGGAACTTTGCATCACTACGGTGTGACAAAATATGTTGGCGTGTAAAAATACATCCAAACATTTAAGCACAACTATTTACACACATACTAAGCAGGATAATATCTAATTGTAGATTGTGAACACACCATTATCTGATTATTTGGGGTCAGAGAACGATTTTTGAACAAAATTTTGTGCTGGATGTAAAAAAAATAAAGGTATTAGTTAATAACAAAAACTTTAAATCAACATGAAAACCATAATATAAATAAATAAAATATAGTTTGAAAATTACTTCCATAATATTTTCCTTTAACAAAGCTATGCCCGTATCACCCACCACAAAGTTTTGCGTTTGTGGTTGAGACCTCGCAGAGATTACACCAATATTAGGGTTCTCAAACATTGGCTGTTTTTTTAAGGAATACAAACTTTGCCATTGTTTATTATGTGCAATATATCATTATATGGCCAGTTTGGTTTCTTCTTACTTGTACAATATACTTGGTTCTAAATACAAAAATTAAAACTCCATCACCAATCAATTATTAAAAACATTTTATTTTTTAAAAAACTGTTTAAGTACATAATGCCAAACAATTGGCTACAACAGTTGTTATTGCAGTTTCTTCATGAGAGATTCTTCATGCTTGAACAAAGCGTTGACCAGGTCGTTGGCAATGCTTTCACAATTCACATAGTCAAGCGGTTCCCTCGTCTTCATCTGGTGTGTTGGATTCGCTCACACATTTGTAACCGAATCATTGATTCATATCATAACCAACAGGAAAAAGGAAAATGAAGGCAAAATGGGAAAGAATATAAAGATTGAATCTAACCTTGTATTATCCTGTTTCTCTTCTTTCCCAATATCCCCGTTTGGGCAGTATTTGGCTTTGATCAAATCTGCAGTAAATAAATAAGGTTGATAAGTCTGCAGTAAAATAAATGTCTGATAAAGGCTATAGTAATAGTTACAATTCTGAGTCTGAATAATCCAGGAGCATTACACCGCATAAAATAAATTCTACAAAACTCGATCCAATAGTACCAAAAACACAAAACAATTCTGTATTGCAAATTTGTACATGACACTGTTAGACCAGAATGTAACCTTCCTTAAAATTGGTCCCAAATAGTTAACTACGACTGATTAATTAAGAATAATTTTATACATTACATAGGCGAAAACTGGTTTAATAGTTTCTCGTGTATTAATAGTTTCTCGTGTATTACACTTACAATATGCAGTCACATTTGGTTTGGCAGAAGTCATATTGATCTCAAAGGAGTCAAGAGTTAAACCAGTTATGATCGGCGAAAACACATGGCCATCATCAGATGCAGAGATTTTGCCTGTTTACATAAAATATCTGTCAGTTCATCTGTCAATTGTTCATTATACATAGAGTGCAACAGTGCCTCCCCAACCCCCGTTTCAGTCTTATTTCCCATAGTGATTTAAAAAAATATATATTTATATATAAATATGCAAAATATGCATATATAGCTTATACAAAGATTTCAGTATTTTTAAATGGTAGGGAGATTATGTCATTCGCAGTGCGTCATGGGAGTGGCCAGAGCTATTTTGGAGTGTGTTGCTTTTTAAAAAAACTATGTTTGACATAATTTTCACTACAGCATAATGGCTCATGGGTAATGTAGTTTTCACCAGGAGTTCAACTGTGAAACACGATTATTTACAAAAAAATAAGCTGAAGGCTTTATCAGAAGCAAATACCATGTATTAACAACCTCTTAGCTCACAGTAGATCTGTCTTTAAAATTAATTTCCGTATGGAGAAAGTAAATGTTTTTACTCCCAGAAACCACCTGTTGTACTCTATAATTTTTTTCTCATTAAAAATAAAATATAAACCATACTAACATGTTACTTGGATGCCTGATTGTCCTGCAGTGTTTGCTGTCTCGAGAGAGAGAGAGAGAGAGAGAGAAGGAAAGACCATGTTATTTTAAATGGCAATGAAAAGTGCTAGCCTATATAAATAGCTTTGACTTGTTTTTTATATGTTTTGCTTATCACATTGTGACAGTGTCATTCATATAGCTTACATGTTAAACAATTTATCATGCAAATTGCTAAAAGTTAAAATCAAAGACAGCGTAAAAGAAGAATTAAAAAGTAACCTACCAAAATTTAAAAAGTAAGTAACTGAAGAGGAATAAAATAGCCCTATGCACATAAGCATGTCTGACTAAAATAATCTCTAAATAAGATTTAAAACTGAATAAATCCAAAACATTTATTTTAAGGTCCTTTATGGAAACCCCGCAGCTTAAATAAACGATGCTGGAGATTTTAGTTACATCAGATAAATAATACAACAGTTAAAACAACATAGCATAATGCAAAATAAACATTGCTGTAAAACAGTCATGTTAAACTGATACTTTTGTGATATGGTTTAAAAAAAAAAACATAGCATAATGAACATAAACAATGTTGTACATTTTTTAAATCATACTTTATGATAAATTAATATAGTAGATAGATTGTAATATCTGTATCACATCAATATCATGATGCAATGCTCCATATTTTAAAAAAAATCATACTTTGATAAATTAATATAGTAGATACATGTTAATATCTGTATCACATCGATATCATAATACAATGCTCCATATTTTTAAACCCATACTTTGATAAATTAATATAGTAGATACATTTTAATATCTGTATCACCAGTTACAGCAGATAAAAATACTAATAGCATAATGTGGATAAAACAAATACCTAGTCTGGGCTATTTAAATCACTAATGAATTATACCGTCTTTTCCTTATGTATAAACAATTTTTCAAATTAAACATCATTGCATAATACAGATAAGCAGCACCGTAGCATAAATTAATTATAGAGAAAGTACTCACTGTTTTGTATTTTTGATGAGATGGTCATAGAAGAGAGGGTGCAAAAGTTTTTGGTCCATACATGGGGGTATGGCACACGTCCATGTGTCTTGGCTATTTTATAGCCTTTTACAGTAAGAGCCTGTGGAAAACTATGGGAAAACGGCGGAGCTGTGTGTCCACTATATTCTTTCAGTACTCTATGAATGGAAGTGTTTAGGTTCAAGGCCAATTCACATTCCCAGGGGGTAGGCAGACCTTTTGATTACACGAGCGCCATATTTCACTGATAACTGTCACTCCTGAAAATAAGTCTTATGAATTAAAAGTAATTTATTACCGGTGGTACGAAAACAGCGATGATATCACTTATTTGTCATGCACACTGTCCATGCTGGCAGGCACTACCTGTGTGATTTTTTTTTTTTTTTCAATCCTGGTGAAAATGTAAGATGATTTTATTTTTATCTAAATCTAACATAATTGGTACAGTAAATTTGTAAAATATTTATTTTAAATGAACAGAATGCTTTTCAACTTCAGTAATTTAGTAAGATTTTTTAAAGAACGGCATGATTTTCAACTTTAGTAATTTAGTAAGATTTTAAATGAACAACATGCTTTTCAACTTTAGTTAAATTAGTAAACTATTTATTTTATATATGATATATTTTAATTTATACACTTTTAAAGGAACACAATGCTTTTTACTGTTGTGTAAGATATTTCTCAATGGGGTCAGGAACGTGTCACAAAAACAGATACCAGGCCAGCCACACGCTGGTGTGACAGAGAGAAAAGACTTCAGTGGAAACACTTGTGGGGTTTTTTTCAACCATGGTGAAACAGTAAGATGATTTTATTTTTGTTTAATTTATATACTTTTCATTGAACAGCATGGTTTTTCAACTTGAGTCAGTGTCAAATATATGTGAATGACTAAATGTAAATTTTATAACCATTTCATTTAAATGAACATAATGTTTTTCAACTTTAGTGTGAAATATATGATACATATTGTCCTCACCTGTATGTTTTTTCTTCAACTCTCTAATACATTTTTAACTGTTTGCAATTTTTTGTGGCTCCACTTTATTTAAACTTTTTGTGTGAGGTTTTACATAAGCTGTATGTGTTTTTTTCTTCAACTCTAATACATTTTTAACTGTTTGGAAATTTTTTGTGGCTCCATTTTATTTAAACTGAAATGCTTGATTCAGTGAATAGTTGTACATTTATTTAAACTTTTTGTGTGAGGTTTTACATAAGCTGTATATGTTTTTTTCTTCAACTCTAATACAGTTTTAACTGTTTGGAATATTTTTGTGGTTCCATTTTATTTAAACTGAAATGCTTGATTCAGTGAATAGTTGTACATTTATTTCATTAATTTATTTAGTACATTTAGTGTTTTTTGGGGTGAGGTTTTACATAAACTGTATGTTTCATATTATTCAACTCTAATACATTTTTAATGTCTCCGTTTTTAATCGGAAATGCTTCACTGAATACATTTATTTTTTACGTTTGTGTCAGATAAACTATAACAGTTTTTTCTTATCACTTTCACACACACCTGCTATGATAAGCTTAGGCATAGCGCTGGGGATGCGCTAAAAAATAACAATCCATCGCTTTGTAACTGTAACAACAAAGTCCAATACATCTCAAACAAACTTCAAACGATTAAACAAACTGTCAGCATCCATCATTTTGACAGAAGCTGTAACCGCAAGGGGCGGAACTAGATCAAACAAACTTCAAACAATCCATCGCTTTGTAACTGTAACAACAAAGTCCAATACATCTCAAACAAACTTCAAACGATTAAACAAACTGTCAGCATCCATCATTTTGACAGAAGCTGTAACCGCAAGGGGCGGAACTAGATCAAACAAACTTCAAACAATCCATTGCTTTGTAACTGTAACAACAAAGTCCAATACATCTCAAACAAACTTCAAACGATTAAACAAACTGTCAGCATCCATCATTTTGACAGAAGCTGTAACCGCAAGGGGCGGAACTAGATCAAACAAACTTCAAACAATTCATCATTTTGACAGAAAGTTTAACAGGAAGAGGACGGAACTAGATCAAAGGTCGTCATCCATCATTTTTGACAGAAGCTGTAACCGGATGGGGCGGAACTAGGTCAAAGGTAACAGGAAGGGGCGGAACTAGGTCAAAGGTAACAGGAAGAGGCGGAACTAGGTCAAAGGTAACAGGAAGGGGCGGAACCGGAAGGGGCGGGACAGGAAGGGGAGGAACCGGAAGGGGTGGGGGACGATCAACGGATAGACACGCCCACCTGTCAATCAATCATTTTGACAGGTGCCGCATGGTATTACTACTCGTGACATTAATTCACAAGACCCCAGTGGATGAATCAATGTCTTCTGAAGCCAAACGATAGATGTGTGTAATGAAAAATATTAATATCTTTAACTCATTTTATTTTTGTGCACTTAAGTGACTTAAGTGAGTTGTTAAGCTCATGCGAAGTGTCGGTCATCTTTGCTTCTGTGTTACTTCTCGAACAAGCTTTCACAATGCACTTACATCACATGTCACAATGTCCCTCTCATAAGTGCTCATATGACAATAGACTGGAAGCAATGAGTTATAGTTAATTTAGCATTTTTAGGTTTTCTTTATTTTATTACACAGACCTATCATGTGGCTTCAGAAGGCATTGATTCATCCACTGGGGTCATCCTCGTCTTCTTCACCATCTCCATCCATCTCTTCGACTGTTTCCTCCAGCAAGTCAGTGAGTGAAGTGGGGAGGATAGGTCCACAAGACCACACTGGTTCCAGGGTACCCTCTTCAGTCTTTTCCCAGCCTTGGCCAGGATCATGGGGCTTGGGACACCAAAATATCCGTGTGGCTGGTCTCTTGTAGATGGCCAGACGGTGGTTGACACGGTTGATGTGTGGGACTAGGTTGTCTCTGCAGGGCGGGAGCCGGGACAGATCCACCTTGGATCTGGTGGTAAGCGTCTCATCCTCTCCAATCATTTTTTTTAGCATGATGCTGCGCAAGTTGTTCACAGATTTTTAGCGGACCTGGCCATACATTACACATGTAAATGCCTCGATGTCCTCCAACACATGTGACTCCACAGACCACTGATCACCAAGTTTTCTGAGGACATACATAATTATAGTATTACAAAGTCACGATGTATCAATACCTATGTTCAGCATTAATTGCCATTACATGCTACAGAATATCTGAGTAAAAATACTCACTTGAAGGCTGCATGGTACTTTGGATTACTCTGCAGCTTTTTCAGAGGCCCAACCTTCCCTTTGCCTCTAAAGGTACTTGTAACGTCTTCTCCAGTGAAGATGTACAGTATAGGCCAAGTATTGTTGTGCAGTAGTTTGCCCCCTTACATTCTGCCAGTTCGCTTACATTTAGGATCCGCCTGTGCTTTCCGGTCCCAATGTCCACATAGATGGCCAGCGGGACGGATTGGGTGTGGTGTAAGAGGATGAAGAAAATGTCTGTCTGGAGTCCTCACCACAGCCACCTTGTGCCCCAGTTGAGCGGCATACAGCAGGTACAGAACAACCCTGGTGTTAGTCTCTTCCTGGGTTGACTCCAGCTGAGGTATCTCACATGTAGTCACCTGAAACAAGTTATTGAGTAAGGTGTAATAGTATATAGTAAGACACCATTTTATCAGTTTCTCATGTATAACTGGGCTTGGCTAAATATTTTCCAAAAGTTTCGAATAATGAAGAATAGTGAGGAAGACTGTCAAAATACTCACATTGCCACCCGATGACTCCAACTGATATGCTTTGCCTTCAATATGCTTTACCTTTCTCCAGCCGTGATGCAGATGCTTTGCTGCCCCACACCTCAAGTAGCAGTTTACAGAGTTGTATCTTGTTCTCATAATTTGCCAGCGCTGACACCTGACTTATAGACAGCACAAGGCGTCTTGTCTTCTCACTCTTCTCCAAGTCAGCATCACCAGAAATCATGAGGGTCAGGAACCTCATGAGATTAGATGGGAGGAGGTCATCCAAGGACATGACTAGATCATCAGCTGTGGGAGGCCAAGGAAGAGAATTTGACTCTCTATATGTCTTATTGATTGTACCACGAAGAAGAAGGGCCACATCTTCATACTTGTCTGTGCTCCCCATCTTATATGCATTTCTCACTGCATCTGAGATGGATAAGCTAGCACTGAATATCAAGCTATGGGTGGTACAACCCTTCAAATCTGCTGTGATCATAGAAATGCCAATCCCCTCATGCTTCTCAAGTTTTCTCTTCAGTTTCTCACTTCTGTACTCGGGATTGGGGAAGCCATTTCTCTCCATCTCTTGGGTGTAGACAAGACGCAGTGATGCAAGCTGCACAATCTTGTTCTGTCTTATCACTTGATCTTGAATGACATCAAGTACAGCATTAAATGACATCTGATGTGCACCAGCCATGGTAGTCTGCTCTGTTTCATTGAAATTGGCACCTACAAGACTCTTCTGTAAATGAGATTACAGACATCCTCCATGCGAAACGGCGAATCAAGAGCTTCTTGAAGATGTCTATCACGAATGCTGTGTAGCAGAGCCAGCTTGTCAGTAGCAGACCCTTTCATTTTACTAAGTGGTGTGAAATCTGCATGCTCAAAGCCATGTACATGTAAAAAATGTTGAGCATTGTTAGTGGTATTAACTAGCGATTTCTTTTTACTTATTAAATGCCCCCATATACTAGCATTATAAGCTAAACAGTTTTTAGAGATAAAACTCTTTACACTCTTTTATCATGAAAACAAATCCCAGAGAACAGTCGACTCCGTACCAATGTGTCATTACACCCCAGGTTCATTTTGCGCCGGAGTTCTCCTTTAATACAGTCAATATGATGAGAATGTAACAACACACACAGAGCCTCACAGATACATGCACAAGGGCTAACCATACTCACAAAAAAAAAATACACAAGCCTTAACTGTGATTTTATTATATTATAAATATTATTTTATATTAATATTATATATTTTATTTTATTGTTAAACTATGATATTAGTTATTGATGTATTTTAAATGTCTACTTATTACTAGGCTTATTATAAATGTGCATTGAAGTTTTAAAATGTATATAATATAATACTTGAATTTAATGTTTTGGATACCACCAATAAATTATTGTTTTTATTATTATTTTACTGACTCGAAGTTCCCTCTCTTGGCACTGTGCATGTAAAATACCCCAACTAGTGTTTTTATGGGAGAAAAAAAAATGGCTGTCTACTGGCGTCAAGTAAGCCTATCTTTGGATAACTCTTGTCTGTTTTGTTGGTAATAAAGAGTGAACATAGTTAGGTTAGATACATTTGACTAGGCCTGTTTTGTTAAAAATCGAAAGCTGTAATGCGTTAAAAATCGAAAGCTGTAATGCTTGGGTGCAGAAGGAAGGCCGTGAGCCACAAAGGTAAGTTTCCGTGCAGATTAGAGTTTAGGAAGATATATGTAACCACAATCATAAGCTTTGATTAGCTCTTAACCCTCTGGGGTCTGAGGTGTTTTTGGGGTCCTTGAGCTGTTTTGACATGCCCTGACATTTGTGCTTATTTCAGCTACTTAAAACATACAGTTTGCCAACATATAAATTTGCTGTATTCAGCACAAACTCTGCTACAATAATATGTGAGCAAAATGGATGTACATGTTTGCATTTTATAGAAAAAAAATATTATGCGTGGTTAGTACGTTTTGGGAAAAAAAATGTCACCGCAATAAGGCCATTTAACACATACTGAATAGTTGTCCACAAGACTTTTGAGTTACTATTCTTGTAGGCTAGAATTTTTACTTCAAAATGAAGTGAAAATCATTCTGACCACTCTTTCACAAACAATATAAATGTTAAATTTCTTACGTCAGTTTTTGGGTCAGCACTGCTGTATGCGTGGGAGTGTGAATGGCCATGAATATTAATGTGATGTACACCTGGGGAGACTAAAGACACTCCCCCAATGGCCCATCAAGGTGCTGTGAGGCAGCCTGAACTAAGAATGATTCACTGATGAATAAAGTTAAAAAGAACAGCATTTATTCAAAATAGAAATCTTTCCTAAGAACGTAAAGACTTAAAGTCATTACTATCACTTAACACATCCTTTCAAAAAAACAAACATAAAAAGACCAAACTTGTTTTTTTTTTAATAAACAAAAAAAATGTATTCAAAGAATCCTAAAAAAACTATCACAGGTTAAAAAAAAAATTAAGCAGCACAACTGTTTCCAACATTGATTTAAAAAAAATCATATCAGAATGATTTCTGAAGGCTGATGGTTAGTTAGCATCACCATCTCACTGATGCTGACATCTGTCCATTTATATTTGCTGCCTTTTGCAGTTGCCTTGGCAGCCTGAGCATTGGTGTTGTGGCACAGAGTTGACACAGCACTTTCTGAAAAAAATAGTTTGAATAGACTCATGGGCGAATGCGAGTCTACAGAGCTCAGTTGCGGTCCAGTTTCCCGTGCAGGAAGGAATCGCAGTGTCTGTGGAACCATGTCAACATCAGTCTCTGTTTTCCATGACAGAGTGACTACCTGTCCCTTACAAAAAATAACTGCAGTACAATGAAGTACAACTGTAGATTTGCAGTATTAACGAAGTATAGATACAATATAACTGCAGTACATTGAAGTACAACTGCAGTAAAACTGCAGTACAAAAAGTACAACTTCAGAATAGTGAAGTAAAGCTGCAGTACAACTGTAGATTTGCAGTAAAATGAAGTAGCCTATAGATACAATAACTGCAGTTCAGTGATACACTTTAAAAAGTGATAGACTTAAAAAAAAAACTCAAAGTCAGGGTCTCAGTAATTTCACTTTAATGGCAATGAGATCATTTTTGTTGCCATTAAAAAGTGAAATTACTGAACCTAAATAAAGGAGCTTTATGAAAAAAAAATCAGATGAACTTTTTGGTTTTTGCATCCGAAGTCTTGGTCTACCATTAATATTACACTGTAGCCTACTGCAGTTATGCTGTATTGTGCGACACTAACTTTTTCACCCGCGTATAGCCCACGTGACCAGAGCTTCCTTCGCGCGAGCGCACCGCGGTCGTTGTCCTGACAACGAGTCTCGAGAGCAGCTGATGCTCGTTACGGCCAGCCTGCGTCTTTTCCCGTGGTGTCTGCTCCATAAAATACGGTTTGGTTAATTTCCTTACTGAAAATATCGTTCATATACGTTCATATTTATGGACTATCACAATTAAAACACAAAGGCATTACAACCCGTGGTGACGGTCATTCACAAGTGGGACGGAAGAGAAGCGTTTTCTGGAAGAAAAGAAGTTCATTACGCGAGGTGGAGTGTTGGCCTTGTCAAGTCATTCAGTTTAGAGGTGAGTATAACGTATAATGTCCTCATATCTGTTTATTTTAATTTTAGATTAGTGTAAAAAAGACTTTATATGTTATTCAAACCGGTGAGCAAATAAGAGGAAACGCCGCTTCCGTACTGTAGCGTAGTTTTAAACTGTTTACGTTATTTTTTAGAGCTGCGTCACGCCAGATTGTGTATGTTTGCAGCATTATTTTCTTTATCACTTTTAATGCATTTTTTTTAAACTATCTGTATTGTATAAAGCGCTATACATAATGGTGACTTTACTTAAATTGTTTCAATTTAATATTAGGAATATTTGGAATATCAGACACTAACTTACTGGATATACACAAAAATACAAGCAATTATGTTTAATAGTTTGACATTAATGGGCAGAAAAGGATAAAAAAAATACTTTTTATGGTGTGATTATTTAGGAAAATGCACTGGTAACAACTAAAGATCAAAAATGTAATTGAACAGAAGATAATGGCTGCTGTGAAACAAATATGCACTCACAAAATTTAAAAATTGTGTCTTTCTGCTTTTTTCCAGAAATGCATGTTATTGGGCAAATTGCGTAGACTGTCAATGGAGTGACAGAAAGCTCTCAGATTTCATCAAAAAGATCTTCAATTGTGTTCTGAAGATGAACGAAAGTCTTGCGGGGTTGGAATGACATGAGGGTGAGTAATTTAACTTTTTATCTGGAGTGTTCAAACTCATTATTAATGTAGAACAATAAACCATAAATTAACTGGAAATAGTATGAATACTTTCCACAAACACTTCCAGACACCAAGTTAAAGGAACACGCCACCTTTTTTTGAAATAGGGGTAATTCACTGTCTCACCTACATTTAGATAGGTGGGCATATGCATTTTTGTCTATATGCATGTATTGTCTTAGTCTGGCAGCGCCGCCGCTAGCTTAGCTTAGCATAATGAATGGAATCATTTGTTGCCGGATAGCATGTTGTGAGTAAAAGTGATAAAAACCAGCAACTAAATACTACGCTGGCCTGCGTATTCACAACGAGTACAAATAGCAATGCAGATTAAGACCAGATTAAGCACGGCTACTTGGGCGCAGAGATATCACGCAACACCTGAAAGCTGAAACTTTTCAAACTCAACACAATCCAAAAGCGAAGATACTCAGTGCAGGTCAGGCCTGTATGTATGGGGTTAGATTTCAATCACAATTCTGCGCGCGCAAGATCACATTTTGAGCGCGCAAAAGGGCATTTCGCACGCGTGTGAACTGAGTTTTGCGGAGAAATGTTCGTCTCGCAGATAAGAAAATATTTAGACCGAACGGAAATCAATTTTGCATTTAAAATAAGTATTTGGATGTGCGCAGACGTTCTCTTTCGCATGTGCAAAGTTTCACTTTCTTGCTCCTCTCATACCAGCCCTGAGCGCTCTCGAAGCGCAGACTGCTCGCTTGCTCAACACAACCCAGCGTTACAATATGTCATAATTCCAGCCAATCAGAGATGAGGCTGCTAAATTCTGATTGGCTGGCTTGACAACCAATCACAAGACTCCCTGCATCACCGATTGTGGAAGAGGAAGACACGAGATTAGAACGTGTGCTGTAAAGGAGAGTTCAATTTTAATTTTCAAATTTAAAAACTAAAGAAGGAAAAGGAAAAGGAGAGACGATCCAATAAAATGGCCAACCAGGAGGTTAATACACCGCAGCGCCAAGTGAGTTATGTTTTTGTTGTTGGTTTGTTGATTCTTTATGAACAGGTAGCCAGCTTTAATATAATGTTACTTGGGTAACGTTAACGTTAGCTAGCTAGTTAGCAGATGAGTACTGTGATTTTTTATGATTATCCTGTACGTTATATCTTTTAACTTTTAAGGATCTACTTTTCTCCGCAGTTATGGAACATTTTGTTGCATCACTTTTCATAACGGTCAATCTAGGAATAATATATTTTTTTATAGTTGTTCTGATTTGGATAAAAGCTTGATTTAAAGAAATGCATTTCCCAGTCTATGCCTGGATCTTGAAGATCCTATAAATTCATAGAAAAATAGAAAGTAATATTATTGTTCACTGATGGTTAAATACTCAACTACTGGTTAAAATATCTAGTGTGCTGATATGTAGCTTAAAAATGCCTTGCAATTGTGTCTTATCACTAGAAACAAATTCAATTTAGGGTAAAACTTTATAATAACTGCACGCTAATGATCATTAGTTAAGCATTAGTAAACAGTTAATTCATAATTTATAAAGCATTAATAGACATTAATAAAGCAGTTTATAAATAGAGCTATAAATTATTTTTTCTTGATTTATAAGCATATCTATAATGTGTTTAATAATTGTATTTTCATACCTTGTTAATGATCAATAAATAATTTCTAAATGAAGTATTGCATTATTTACAAACCAGTTATTTACCAGTTGTCAGTGGTTCATAAGATCACTTAGAAAGTGTAAGTAAATGTAGTAAATGCAAGTAGTTATAAAGCATTTAGTAGTTGTCAGTTAACTATTTTTGTGAGCTCATCTAAAGTGAGGACTATTCATGCATTGTAAAGCATTTACAGAGTAGATTTAAAGGCTAATTTATCTTATAAACAAAAAAATGCAACAAACACAACACAGTGATACAGAACATAGAAATATTTAACAGCCTTTAAATCTACTTTATAAATGCTTTACAAGGCATGAATACTCCTCACTTTAGATGAGCTCACAAAAATAGTTAACTGACCACTACTAAATGCTTTATAACTTCCTGAATTACAGTATAAATACATGTTAATAAAGCATTTATTAACACACTAAGTAGCCTAACTATTACTATGTCTGAATAATAAGATGTATGAATGTACATTTAAATAGTTTATTAATCATTTACTTACACTTTCTAAGTAATCTTATGAACCACTGAGAACTCTTAAATAACTGGTTTATAAATAATGCAATACTTCATTTAGAAATTATAAATTGATCATTAATAAAGTATGAAAATACAATTATTAAACACATTATAGATTTGCTTTTAAATCAAGAATAAAGCATTTATAGCTGTATTTATAAACTGCTTATTAATGTCTATTAATGCTTTATAAATGATGAATTAACTGTTTACTAATGCTTAACTAATGATTATTAGCATGCAGTTATTATAAAGTGTTACCCAATTTGGTTAAAGGGATAGTTCACCCTCCCAAAAAATCTAAATTCTATAATTTACTCATCCTCAAGTTGTTCCAAACCTGCATAAGTTTTTTTATTTTGTTGAAAACAAAATATATTTTGAAGAATATAGGTAACCAGTTGATGGCAACCCTTGACTTCCACAGTAGGAAAAAAAATACAATCAAAGTCAATGGCTACTATCAACTGTCTGGTTACCAACATTTTTTTAAATAACAGAAGAAACTCATACAGGGTTGGAACAACTTAAGGGTGAGTAAATAACAATTTTCATTTTTGGGTCAACCAAGTAAAAACATAAAATATAGAAAATGTGGGACCTGAAGTCTTTCCTCCTCTTCCAGATCTTGCACATCTCCCAATAGCCACAGTTGTTCAGGAGAGAGATGTCCTTCTGTTCGCAGAGGGTGATTGTTCCATCCTTCAATGAAGCAATGAAGGTCTTCCCTAATGCGGGGAAGAAAGATGTAATGTACCCCAAACAGGTGGAAGATGTCCGAGATGTCCAGCAGCCCGTCCTCCTCAAGAGTGTGCAGAACATCATAGTACTTGCTTGTGACAGCCACCCAGACATCTCGCCAAAGGCGCTCAATACTAAAATGAAATTAATTTATTGAAATTAGTTTTTAGAGAAGGACTGTTTGAAATTCCTAATGCTAATAATACAAATCTGAATTTGTCAAGGCCACTGATTTAAAGGATGCAAAAAAAAATTATAAATACCGCTGATTGTGAACGCTCTTTCCGGAAATAAAGCTTGCCCTTCCTGTTCCACGTGCGGAAAACATGTAGTGAGCAATGTCAACATTTTCCACTCCCTGATCTCCCCTAACCCTACAACACAATAACTATAGTAAGAAAGCCTTTTAGGTGCAGTATACAAAAAAGCCATTAATGCTGGTTTTATTACCATAAAAATATGTAAATCTGTGACTTCAGAATATATCAATATTTTATCATTGCAATTATGTTTCTGAACTAAGCAAAATACCTTGATGGCAGGCCATGGAGGTGTACAGATTTCAGGAAAAACGAGAGTGCTGTTGAAGCTTTATTATTAGTAGCAGCGTCCAGGTACATAATCTGCAATTATATAACAAATGAAAAGTGTCAAAGTTACTCAGCCTTGTGTTTCAAATCTATATGACTTATTTTCCTCTTTGAAACACAATTGAGGTGGATTTTGAGGGCCCTTATAATGAAATAATCTCTAAAAACAGTAATGAACTTTAAAATGTAACAATCAAATCAAGAACGATTACCTTCCGTGAGTAGCCATCTACTCCACCAAATACAACAATATTGTACCTACATGGGATGAAAAGTAAGAATAAATTCATTATTAGGCAAAATTGGACCGTCCTTTGATTTTTAACTAGACTTTTCTTGACTAGCCTCTGATTTTCCACCACTAGTACAATACAATATTACACTCAAATACTTTATTAGGCCAGAATCAGATGTGTTATGCCCTCAACATCTACTTCATACATTAATTCCAATGTAAACATTATACTATACCTTATCAGTTTATGATTGGTATCAATATGGACCAAGGAAAGGGGACCTCGCACAGAATAGCTTCTCCGTACTACACATCCTAGTTGTGTGAGCCGTGAAAAGATGCCCACTGCATCGACTCTATGCATGGATGCCATCATTCTCCACCATTGAACACGGAGTCCCATTGAAACCAGATGTCCCTGAACCATGCGGTAACCAGCATTTGGCATCTGAGACTTGATATATGAAATTACATTATCTAGCTCAGGGTCTGTGATGGTGCTGTATGTTCCTCTAACAGAAAGATCATATTCTTTCATTCTCCTGTGAACTGTACTTGTAGAAACACCAAGGCATCTGGCAATGCAAGAAACAGGTAGATGTGTATCCAGCAAATCTTTTAGTTTTTCTCTCTCAATTACAATTTTTGGGCATCCAGCTCCTGGACCAACGAGTCTTTCCACTTCCACACTTGGCACACATGTGGCTTCAATCTCAGACCTTACCAGGTGATAAAGATTTCGTAGTCCATCTAAAATCTCTGTGGGAATGTCTATCTGTCCAGAAAAGGATTCAAGTATAACAAGCTCATGGTGGCTCATGAACTCCAAGTAATCAAGATTAAGTGGTTGCTGACTTATTGCAGATTGCAATTTGTTCAAAAGTCTCTCCAAAAACTGCTCTATCAGAATATCCTGTGGAATAGAGGTCAAATTATGTTTCTGTCGAATTACATTTGCCTTAAAAATTACAGGTGTGTATGCTTGTTCTATCATATATACTCAAAATAGCAAACATGACAATGTAAACAATTAGGTGGACGGTTTTGCATGTATTATGTATATTAGTCTACTGTAAAAATATAGACTGGATTAGTAATCTTAACTACTATTTAGGATAGATAGTGTGCACATTGGGATGCAGGCTTATTCTCCCTCATTGCAAAAAAAAAAAAAATCTAATTATGCGAGTAATTATATAGTAGAAGTCTTGTGGGTCACATACCCAAGATTTTCACTTACAGTTATATTTGCATATATGTTTGCATTGTTACCCACATGTTTTTTTTTTTTAGTAAGGGGAACAAGTCTGCATCCCAATGTGCACACTCTCCATCCTAAATAGTATATAAGAAAATACAGTACGATAGTTGTTTTTACAGAACATCTCTGCTGTGAATGTTTTTGTTTAAATAATTCCAAGAATATTTAGTAGATTGATTATTATTTGAACGTTATTACATTGCATTCTACGTTTATTTGATGGCTTTTTTTTTATTCTGATGCGAGTGATGTAACATTACCTTTTTTACACACTTATCTCATTAAAAGGGGAAAAGTCTGTCCATCTTAATTTCTGGAAACGTGTAACATTTGAGACCCCAGCTCGGTCACATTCATATTTCACTAATGTTAATTACATAACTTGCAGTTCAGAAAGAAATTAGAACTACCACTTGAGGTGTAGGAAACACAGGGACATGCCATTATGTACAGTAATAGTACGATTTGATTTTGATTAAAAATAAGCTACTTACGTGTGGTCTTCGAGTGGTAGACATTTTAACTTAAATTGAAGTGCTAAAAGTTATTAAACAAACATCTCTTTCACCCATAGACAGACAGTAAGCTTTCACCATGCATTTTTCCTCTTCCACAATCGGTGATGCAGGGAGTCTTGTGATTGGTTGTCAAGCCAGCCAATCAGAATTTAGCAGCCTCATCTCTGATTGGCTGGAATTATGACATATTGTAACGCTGGGTTGTGTTGAGCAAGCGAGCAGTCTGCGCTTCGAGAGCGCTCAGGGCTGGTATGAGAGGAGCAAGAAAGTGAAACTTTGCACATGCGAAAGAGAACGTCTGCGCACATCCAAATACTTATTTTAAATGCAAAATTGATTTCCGTTCGCTCGAAATATTTTCTTATCTGCGAGACGAACATTTCTCCGCAAAACTCAGTTCACGCGTGTGCGAAATGCCCTTTTGCGCGCTCAATATGTGATCTTGCGCGCGCAGAATTGTGATTGAAATCTAACCCCATATGTATGTTGATGAAAGTATGTTGCGTGATATCTGTGCTTCGCCTGTTCTTCACCTCAATATAGTCAATATCTGCCTAGGAAATCGCCTAGTCTTAATCTGCATTGCTATTTGTACTCGTTGTGAATACGAAGGCCACAATGAGTAATTAGGGTTTTTTTTTTTTTTGGATAACTTTTACTCACAACATGCTATCCGGCGACAAAGGATTCCATTCATTATGCTAAGCTAAACTGGCGGCGACTCTGCCAGACTAAGACAATGCACGCACTGAGACAAAAATGCGTTTGTCCACCTATCTGAATGTAGGGGAGATGGTGAATAATATGTAGTTAATATTGTGTCATAATTAAACAAGCAAATCCAGCATTTTGCAAACAAAGTCGATCTGCTTTGCAAAGGAAAACTCGACTCGCAAACAAACAGAAAGCAATGTGCAAGTACAAAGGTCAATTTGAGCGAAAATGTAGTGGAGTAACACATGCATTGTGTTTTGCAAATATAAATAAATGAGCCTAGGTAATATTTCACAAATAAATACAAACCATCCTACAAATTGCTTGTAACCTTTGAACAAATACCAAATCTAGTGCATACAAATGCATATCTGTCTGTTATGCTTGTGTGAGACACTTGGCTTTTTGTGAGATCTCTCGGCTCGATTTTCTCACAAATGCAGTTGAGCGACTTCCTCTTCTAAAACAGTAGATGGCGCTAATATAGGGGATTCATTTAGCGTTAGTCTCCCAGGAGAAGCACTGATTTGAAACGCGTGCTTGCCTTTGCATACAGCTGTGGAAAATGAGCGGTGAACAGGTGTGTTTACTGTATCTATAATGAACCTTTTTGAGGTTTTCTTTTGCAGAATGTTATTACATATCTAGACAGAAATCCGCATTTAGCACTTAGTAGCACTTCACTCTCTCTAGAATAGAGGAATGAGCTGAAAGCTCTGCCATCATATGTTGCATTTTTACATTTTTGTAAACGTTACATTTACTGAACAGTCTATTGCTTTCGTTCTCCATAAATTAATGACAACATTTCCCACTTATGTATTTAGTTGGAATTCAGTCAGCTTAACTGTTAATGTAATAAAATAATGACTGAACAAAACAAACAATATAACCTGCCTGTGACATATGCAGTGCCCAAATTATTATTTTGGACAAATGAAACCCTCCTTTAAATTAAATTAAATGTTGTCATTAATTTATGGAGAACGAAAGAAATAGACTGTTCAGTAAATGTAACGTTTACAAAAATGTAAAAATTTTCGCTCAAATTGACCTTTGTACTTGCACATTGCTTTCTGTTTGTTTGCGAGTCGAGTTTTCCTTTGCAAAGCAGATCGACTTTGTTTGCAAAATGCTGGATTTGTTTGTTTAATTATGACACAATATTAATTCCATAGAATAACCCCTATTTCAAAAAACGGTGGCGTGTTCCTTTAAATTTAAGAGATTAACTTGCAGATTCATTTTAAGCATAATATATGCCTGTGGGGAAGAGTGTAAGGCCGGTGACACACTGGCTGCGTGGCGTGAGCGTGGCGTTTCTGTTGCGTGGCGGCTGTGTCGCGTTTTCTGTGTCTTTGCACACCAGAAACGTGTCTGACGCGGCACTGCTGCCTGGTGACTATACTTCATGTTAAGCATAAATATAAAGCCTACTGATAAAGACACTGTCAGCAGTATTGACAGCAAAATAGACTACAGAATATTTCATTCTGTATTGACAGGTGCAATATTTGAAAATTCATAACTATTTATTTATTTTCAAATCATAGTTATATCTGAATTTGTCAATACCTAGACTTTCAACCATCAAAATGTAATTGATTAATATGTATTCGTGTACAAAATAACATATAAACATCTTTTCCTATTCTATTTTGCCTGGAAACGCTTCCAATTCGCTTGCGTGTCCCGTGAAAAATAGGCATCGGTTCTATTTCTAGTATGCATGCGTTTTCCGCGTGCCTGAGACATGCGTGTCATGCAGGCAGTCTGCAAGCTCTAACCTGTTAACATGGGAGCTGAAATAAACACGGACACGCCACGCAGCTGTGAGACGCTTACGCCACGCAGCCAGTGTGTCACCGGCCTAACTGAAAAGAGTGTCTCTGATACTTTTTGTTTGTTTGTTTTTTACAGACTACATCCACAATCGTTTTTCCACATCTGAGATGAAGGCAGTTAAAAGAACAAAGTGGAATAATGAGAATAAGCTCTTCTAAAAAAACACAACTTCTCTGAATAATGTGGAGGAAGATATATGCATGATTTGTAAATAAACACTTTAAATACATTGTCTAACTCTTAGCCTGTTATTTGAAGTAAAACAAAAAGTAAAATCACATTATTTGTTGCATTGCAGTTTGAGACATTCACTGTTTTGTATCTTAATTCATTATATTGCAGATGTGTGAAAATAAAACTTATTTAGGATATTCTGGTTGTATTTCAATGGTATTGTACAGCATTTTATTAGTATTGCATTTCAGTAGTATTGTAGTAGTATTGTAATTATACTTTAGCTGTATTATGTATTGCAGTACTACTGCAGTTATATTGCAGTATTATTGTAGTATTCAGTGCAGTAATACCGCAGTTATATTGCAGTATTATTGTAGTATTCAGTGCAGTACTACTGCAGTTATATTGCAGTATTATTGTAGTATTCAGTGTAGTAATACCGCAGTTATATTGCAGTATTATTGTAGTATTCAGTGTAGTAATACCGCAGTTATATTGCAGTATTATTGTAGTACTACTTCAATAATACTGCAGTATTTCTCATATGTAGTACTACTTCAGTGGTATTGCAGTAACTGCAGTTGTGCTCCAGCTATACTGCAATATTGCAGTTTTTTCGTGTCCAAAAAACTGCATTTTTCTACATGTAGCAAAAACTGCAGTATTACTTTAAAAAAACTGCAGTATTTTTTTGTAAGGGGTTGCTCGTCTGCTTGTTTGCCTTGGCTCTCTTCGGAACTGGTGCTTGGACATGTTCATTGTCACATCTGTTATAAAAAAGAAGAAAGAAAAAGTGTGAGCATGCTGATAACACAAGCAAAGAAACTGTATTATTATCATTATCAATCACTAATTGTGATAAAAAAAATAAGTTTTTTGTAATTTCACACAAGAATATGAACTTTTACATTATGACGATGTAAACACAATTAGGCTACATTACATCTGTAAAATATTACATCTATGCACTTACTCAGTATGATTCTCGATCGCACTGAGAACTGAACGACACCTGCTGGAGAAGGAGAACGTGATGCAGCCACATTCCTCAAAAACAAAACAAAAAAACTGTTAGCACATTATCCAAAGTAAACTGATGGACAATTAATGGGTATGTATGCACAATGTATGTATATATCTGTTGATGGACGGAGAAACATCTATTGATGGGCCGTAGACCGCGTCACCGCGAGTATCTGTTTATGGCCCATATAGACGCACGCATTTACTGATACACTCAATGAACGGATCGTTCGCGAACGATAAATCACTACATTTCAAATATTTACACATCTATTCACAAACATATGTGCATAAGGCAGTATTTACGCATGATAAGTAGTGTCATAGGCTAACCAAAACTGAAGATTTATATATAAAAAATATATTGTATTTAGACAGTAGCCTATCACATATTTTACCGGAGTCTGAAATATATTTCACTAAATCATTATAACCTAAGCAGTTATTCGCAAACAAAATGCAAACACATAAGGCAGTATTTACGCATAAGTAGTGTCATTGACTAATCTCAAAACTGAGTGAAATATATGTAACAGTTAGTAGGCTAATATCACATTTAAAAAGTTTACACAAGCGTATAGACCTACACGAATGTTAGGGATATTGTGAGGTAATCTTTTCTATGTCAAAAGCTAGCCAAAACTAGGCAAAATATAGTCTGAAAATTCATTTGAGCTCTATGATCAGAAAAGGAATTATATAAAACTAAACAACTTACTCCGAGCTTGTATCCTCGGCGGGGTCAATTCGTTCTTCAAAATGCAGCCGTTTGTCGTCCAAGTTTCAAATTCCTCTGAGGAAAAGGTGAATCCTCGCTGTCCAGAATCATCTGAAGGAGTAGCGTGCCATTTTCAAAACGCGATGAACTATCAGTGAATCTGATGAAGAAACTTCGTGTTGTTATGGTATTGATCGGGGGGGGCGTGTGCGATGCGTAACGTTAGATCGCCTATTTACCATGTGAAAAGCTCTGGGGGCGTGGCGGCCTCGGCTCATTAAAGATAATGAAGGGAGAACGAAAAAACTGTACCCCTCCTTGGTTTCAAACGGATTACATAAACTGGAAATATATATATTTTTAAATAAATTACTTCATTTAAAAGAAGAGAATTTCAGCTTCATAAAGAGAAATCTCTCATATCTCTGTGACAAGTATTGACTGAATTACAGTTAATTTTACAGACGCGTTTCAGAATGGACCTCACTGACAGAGAGAAGGCAAAACGCGCATCATGTTTATTTTTCTTTATTTGACGAAAAGCACAACACTTTGTTTTTATTGTGAGTACCCACAAAAATAATAGAGACTTAACATGATCTAATGATGTACAACACTTATATGTAAGATCAAAATCAACAGAGTAATTTGATTCTCTTTTGCACTGATAAGGAAAAAATCGAGCTCGTCGCGCCGGCGCGATAGCCGACCTCAGAGGGTTAAAGCCTTGTCTCGTCAAAAGGCTCAATGCGACTGCGGACTTCAATGAACACTGCTGGCTGCAGTGAAGTCTGCGACCGTTCCATTCTTATCAATGACAACATAAACTCGTATCTCTCTGCTCCCAAGTCATAAACCTAGGGTGACCACCTGGTTATTGATCTGTTGCAGGTCAGCAGACCTGATTTTGCGGGACAATGCGGGACACGAGGGAGAGAACTTAGCCTACTATTATTAATAAATATTGATTTTATATTAGATGTCTTTTTGTACTAACATGCTTTAAATTGCTAATATTACGACGCTGACCGGCGCTGTGAACGTCACTATAATATAAAACTAATTTTAACAGCACGGGTCCATATCATTCAATCTAAATAATTAAGTGACAATAATAATCCAATCGCTAAAAACTAAATTTCTAAATAAGCACATAAATTCCATTAGGAAAGACTAAAGATTAAATGCGTTGTTACCGGATTCAGTGCATCTTATATTTTTTGTCTGATCTGGCAGCTTCGGGGACATACACTGCAATCTCCTTTTTTAGGGTCACTTGTAACTGGTTTTAACCATGTATATTTTTTCTCCCATTCCTTATTATACGAACAAAGACGCTTTTTCTTCTTGGGAGCACCGGATAGATCCATTTTTCTGTTGCCGTTTTTTTTTTTTTTCGTTTGTGTGTGTGTTTTTTTCTCAGTGTTTGTTTTCCAGCTCTGCTTAGAACTAATAATAACGGCTGCGCTGCGCATGTTCAGTGTTGTCTTATTAACATTTTTATTGTAGAATTTTAATTTAAAGGACGATGAAATAAAATTATGCAGACAAAATTAAAATGTGGGACACTGCTTATGACTTGGGGGACGCGGGACAAAGCTTCGAATTTCGGGATTGTCCCGCAAAATGCGGGACAGGTGGTCACCCTACATAAACCTCGTATCTCCGATTAAACATGATTTTGGGGAAATGTTGTGTTTATGTTGGTACACAACAGTATATAATAGAAATTTAAGGTATAATACCAACTTTAACGATACAATGTTTAATAACTCAAAAAATATGCAGTTTTTTTAATTTCCTGAAAAATAATGGTTTTGGAGATACGAGGATTCCGCCCGACAGCGATGATATATATATATATATATATATATATATATATATATATATATATATATATATATATATATATATATATATATATAGCCTATGTGTATGTATGTGTGTATATATATATTTATATATATTGTCATTGCATTCTTTCTTGTGTGACACACCTGAATGAAAGGCTCAGTATGTGGGTCTTTGTCTTCTCAGGTGTGAACCACCTAAGTATTTATGACAAGGGTTGGGCCGTTCACGCCCATCCGCATATTGCCTTTCCAAACAAACAAATGTTTTTCACAATTTAAAACAATCAATTGTTTTATGTGAATGATTAGGCAGGATGATTTTCAGATAATTTTGAAGCAAAAACTCTAGGCGACAACATCCATTAGTCAAAAGTATTGTGGACACATACACTCACCTAAAGGATTATTAGGAACACCATACAAATACTGTGTTTGACCCCCTTTCGCCTTCAGAACTGCCTTAATTCTACGTGGCATGATTCAACAAGGTGCTGAAAGCATTCTTTCGAAATGTTGGCCCATATTGATAGGATAGCATCTTGCAGTTGATGGAGATTTGTGGGATGCACATCCAGGGCACGAAGCTCCCGTTCCACCACATCCCAAAGATGCTCTATTGGGTTGAGATCTGGTGACTGTGGGGGCCATTTTAGTACAGTGAACTCATTGTCATGTTCAAGAAACCAATTTGAAATGATTCGAGCTTTGGGACATGGTGCATTATCCTGCTGGAAGTAGCCATCAGAGGATGGCCATAAAGGGATGGACATGGTCAGAAACAATGCTCAGGTAGGCGGTGGCATTTAAACGAGGCCCAATTGGCACTAAGGGGCCTAAAGTGTGCCAAGAAAACATCCCCCACACCATTACACCACCACCACCAACCTGCACAGTGGTAACAAGGCATGATGGATCCATGTTCTCATTCTGTTTACACCAAATTCTGACTCTACCATCTGAATGTCTCAACAGAAATCAGACCAGGCAACATTTTTCCAGTCTTTAACTGTCCAATTTTGGTGAGCTCTTGCAAATTGTAGCCTCTTTTTCCTATTTGTAGTGGAGATGAGAGAATGCTTTGCTGCATACCTCGGTTGCAACGAGTGGTTATTTCAGTCAAAGTTGCTCTTCTATCAGCTTGAATCAGTCAGCCCCTTCTCCTCTGACCTCTAGCATCAACAAGGCATTTTCGCCCACAGGACTGCCACATACTGAATGTTTTTCTCTTTTCATACCATTCTTTGTAAACCCTAGAAATGATTGTGCGTGAAAATCCCAGTAACTGAGCAGATTGTGAAATACTCAGACCGGCCCGTCTGGCACCAACAACCATGCCACGCTCAGAATTGCTTAAATCACCTTTCTTTCCCATTCTGACATTCAGTTTGGAGTTCAGGAGATTGTCTTGACCAGGACCACACCCCTAAATGTATTTCATATGTGTTTTGTGGCCTTATTTCAGAAACTTTAATTTTTTATTTTTTTCAATAACCATGCATAAACAATACTCTCTCAAAAATACAAACATGTACATACATGTTGCTCACATATTATGGTAGCCCTGTTTGTGCTAAATAGAGTGTAATTTCACCTGTGCCATTAATATGTTTATAAGCAACTGAAAAAAAGCACAAATGTCAGGGCATGTCAAAACATCTCAAGGACCCCAAAAACACCTTAGACCCCAGAGGGTTAAGTCTCTCCCCATTCTTTGTGCAAGGCTCCTCATAATGAGGAGCACCTTATAGGGCAATTAGGGGACGGTCTTTGTCTTTCTCAGGTGTGAAATACTCAATATTAATGGGTGGTTCACGCCACTTTGCATAAAGCTTTCTTACACAAAACATGTCTTTCAAATTTTAAATCAATATATTGTTTTATCTGAATGAGTAGGCAGGATGATTTTCACATAGTCTTGGAGCAAATATTCTAGGCTACGTGATACAATTTTCAAAAGTCATGTGAAGTAATCAGTATGGGTTTCCTGACCTTATTTCAGTGACAATTTATGTTTTTACACAAACCACGCATAAACGTCATTATCTTAAAACTACAAACTTTTACATATATGCTGCTGTCATATTATTGTAGCAGAGTTTGTTCTGAATACAGTGTTATAAGACTTTAGTCATGAAAATGTCACAAGTATCAGAAATAAGCACAAATGTCAAAACATGTCAGAACACCTCCAGGGCCCATAAAACACCTCAGACCCCAGATGGTTAAGACCATTGAGAGGTCCCAAGAGGGAACAAGAGGAGGGCGACGAGAATTCAGTCTCCTCGCTCCTTTCAGAAACCTGATGATCAGGTCGTGCTTTCCCACGGACTTACCCTCAACTGCGTCGTGATGTGCGGCGATACCGGCAACATACACTTTCAGCGTGGAGGGAGACAGCCTTCGCACCAACCCATTCTGCAGGAAGGAAAGCATGACACTGATCGAGCATTTCCTGGGGTCTTCTCGGCGAGAAGAGCACCAGTTGACGAAGAGGTTCCACTTCAACGCATAGGCATGTCTCGTGGACGATGCTCTAGCGGAAATGATGGGGTCCACCACCATAAGTGGTAGGGATCTCAAACCTACCTAGTCGCATCCAGGAGCCACACCTGGAGGTTCCAAAGATCGGGAGTAGGGTGCCATAGGGTGCCCCGTCTCTGAGAAAGAAGGTCTTTCCTCAGAGGAATTGGGCAGGGAGGTGCTGTCGCGAGGAGTACAAGTTCGGAGAACCAGGTCCGGGTGGGCCAATGAGGCGCAACCAAAATGACCTGCTCCTCGTCCTCCCTGATCTTGCACAGAGTCTGTGCAAGAAGGCTCACTGGGGGAAACGCATACTTGCAGAGGCCCCGCGGCCAGCTGTGCGCCAGTGCGTCCGTGCCGAGCGCGCCCTCGGTCAGAGAATAAAACAGGGCGCAATAGTTTGAGTCGTGGGAGGCAAATAGATCTACCTTAGCGTCCCCGAACTGGTCCCAAATCAGCTGACTCGACTGGTGATGAGTCGCCACTCTCCAGGGAGGGGCTGAAGCCGTGAGAGCTCGTCGGCTGCACAGTTCAGGGCTCCGGGAATGTAAATGGCTCGAAGCGACCACAGATGCTTCTGACTCCACAAGAGGAGGTGGCGGGGGAGTTGCGACATACGACGGGAGCGTAGACCACCTTGATGGTTGATGTACGCTGCTGTGGCGGTATCGTCTGATCGGACTAGTACGTGTTGACCCTTGAGCAGCGCAAGAAAGACTCAGGACTCGGTCTTGACCCTTGAGCAGCGCAAGAAAGACTCGGGACTCTGGTGCAAACCCAGAGCTGAAGCGGTCTCATATGAAGCAATCTGAGCGGCGTTACCGCGGCTGCAGATGCCATATGCCCCAGGAGCCTCTGAAAAAACTTCAGTGGAACCGCACTCTTACCCTCGAATTGTCTCAGGCAAGTCAGCAGTGACTGTGCGCGCTCGCTCGAAAGCTGCGCGGACATGGTGACCGAGTCGATTTCTATACCGAGAAAAGAGATCCTCTGCACGGAGCAAAGTTTGCTCTTCTCCCAATTGACCCGAATGCCCAGACGAGCTAGGTCCCGGAGCACGAGGTCCCTGTTTTCGCAAACCTGGTCTCGAGAGTGAGCTAGTATCAGCCAGTCGTCGAGATAGTTCAGGATGCGAACCCCGTGTTCCCGTAGAGGAACACGGGCTGCATCGGCGACCTTCGTAAAGACGTGAGGAGACAGGGCTAGCCCGAAAGGGAGAACCACGTACTGGTTTGCCTGCCCCTCAAAAGCAAACCGCAGGAACGGTCTGTGTCGAGGGATAATGGAAACATGGAAGTAGGCGTCCGTCAGGTCCGTCAGGTCCCCAGGTCCGATCGCTGCAAACCAATCCTGGGGCCTCACACAATCGAAGATGCGTTTGTCGGTGAGCATTTTGAACGGCAGCCTGTGAAGGGAGCGGTTCAGGATGCGCAAGTCCAGGATCGGTCGTAACCCACCGGATTTCTTCGGGACAATGAATTAGGGGCTGTAGAAGCCGGACCTCATTTCGGCTGGAGGGACAGTCTCGATCGCACCCTTTGCCAGTAGGGTAGCAACCTCTGCTCTCATAATAGGGGCATTGCAACCGACCATAGTGGAGCAGACTCCTCTGAAGCGAGGAGGAGACCGTGCGAACTGAATCGCATAGCAGAGCCTAATGGGACCAGCGGGACAGGTGAGGAAGCTCTTGCCAGGCTCCCAAGAACTGTGCCAGCGGGGTCATGTGAACCACAGACATCCCCTCGGTGGGGCAGCGAAGCAGAATGACCGGCCCGGACGTGGACGGCATACCGGCCCGGTTTGGGGGCACGGTCATAAACCGCATCCTGACAGAGTCACACTGTCATCCGAGAACTCTGGGACTAGGGATGGGAATTGATAAGAATTTAACGATTCCGATTCCATTATCGATATTGCTTATCGATTCGATTCCTCATAGATTCTCTTATGAATTCTCATTGGGTGAGGGAATAAGTACAAATTTGTTTGTTTGTATTAAATTGCTTTAATATTTGATCAGAAGACACAGCACAGAGTATTAGGGGTGTGAACTGGTCTCACTGTTCGGTTAGATTACGATTATCATGTGATCGATTCAGTTCAATTCGATATCTCGATGCATTACGATGCACTGCATCCTCAATTTTCAAGTTTACTTCAAAAGTGATGTGTGCGTGTGTGCGTGTTCGCCTGTTCAGGAAGTTCCAGTGACAGAAACAGTGACATTCCAGTTTAAGTTTCATGGGACTAAAGTCCGTTTATGCCATTAAGAAAATTAAATTCTGTCAAATCAATTTTGTTTTTTAAGAAATGTTCATTTAAAAGCAGCGCTCATTCATCAGTGTTTAAAAGTTACCCTAGAGATGCGCGCATCAACCGTCGCCAAGTCCGCTGTTGAAGGTGACGATCATCCATTTATAATCACGCGTAACAACACAGAATAATTGTAATTTGACCATCGGGTGCGGATACTTAAATCAGAGAACATTATTAGGGCGGGTGGATGATGTGTTTTTGGCTGCGGATTTGGGTTACGTTTCTCATTGAGTATGTGCGTGCGAGTCTCATATGAGCATGTGCGTGGAGAGTTTGTGCGCGCACGCGCGTTTTATTAGAGTATGTGCCTGGAGAGTTCCGCGCATCTCGTGTGTGTGGAGTTTGCGTGTATGTGCGTGAGCGACTTTAATTGTGTCGTTGTGCATTTCATATGTATTTGTTTGAGCATTCAGCAGTATGTATGTTTGACTACTTATTATATGTGTATGCAAGTGTTTTATATATGTGTGCATGAATGAGCATTCAGCAGTATGTATGTTTGACTACTTATTATATGTGTATGCAAGTGTTTTATATATGTGTGCATGAATGAAGTTTGATTTAAGCCTTAGACGGCGCCTCATATGTTGTCGTCTTTTCGTGTGAAATATAACCAAACTGTAGAGCGCTTCTGCCTCGATGCCATGTTTGCTGCGTTCTGAACCAAAACAACGCAGCGCGTGTGACGTCATGACACATTTGCAACGAGCGGAACCGATAAGCGGAATCGTTAAGCAGGCATGCTAACCCTAACCGTTACATAAGTGGCGCCTGAACAGGGACATGAAACTAAAACACTTAATTTAAATAACTTTGAATTTGAGTTTCCCAAAAGAAATACTTAAAGGTTGGTTATTGTCACTTGTGTTTGTGAAATTGTGGCATATTGAACTGAAACTGTTTTATTTTTTCACTGAAAAGTTTTGTGGGGAAATACTTTTTCTGAAATACTGTGGAAAAAATCATTTGAGTGATGAAATCTAATTGATTGGTGAAATTATGTGAATTGTAGTGTGAATTGGTGGATAGGCATTTTATTCACACTGAACTGTAAGTGTATTCTGTTGTAATTTATTTTTTCAAACATTTGTACATTGATTTTTTATTTAACTTACATTTCACTACATTTTACACTGACAATCAAACACTGACAATCAAACATGGCGGGCGCTCGTCCTTCCTCCCCATCCACTTTTGTGGAGATGGAACCACCGGCACCAGACGTTGTTACCCCAGTTTGGCCTCCAGCATTCCGTCCTCCACTTTCTTCACATGGACTCCTTCATGCTCCTCTCCACTTCACTCCCACGCAAGCCAGCACCACTGACTTCCCAGGAACCCATGTGCGGTTTGCAAGCTCACCACTTGCTGGCAGTGCTCCTGTTCAACCCTTCACATGGGAACAAGAACCAAATGGTGATTTTATGCAGATATGTACATCACCTGCGCCTTCATCTCTATCTTCAGTGGCACAGCGGGACTTACCTGGCATCCTCTCAACTCCTGGAACAGGAATGCATCAACTCACTCAAGTTTAGGGCTGTCACGATGTTAGATTTTTCACACCACGGTTATTGTGGCCAAAATAATTCACGATATCGATATATCGCGATATCTATAGAAACCATGGGGGAAAAAATGTCAAATCAGTCAAATAAATTTTTACTTAGTTTATTTTTTTTTTTTGCATTTTTACTTCTTGCGTTCTCAATATTTTAATGCCAAATTTTGTGAAGTAAGTCAAGTCAAGTCATCTTCATTTATATAGCGCTTTTAACAATGGATTGTTCCAAAGCAGCTTTACAGAGATAAACATATATTTTAAGGTAACAGAGATTGTTTTGGCTTTATAGCGGTTCTTGGATAATGTTATTTCCAGCTAAAGTTAGTTTTGATTGATTCACCTCCATTGAAATGATCATTTGTTATTAAATTAGGGGCCACTAAGACGACGCCGTTCTCTCTAAACAGACTTTAAACGCGAACCTGTGATGAACGCTGACGGCGTTCACATGCACATTAAGAATTGATTCTATAGTTATGTACTTTTGAAAATATGTGCGCAGGTTTGCAATTCCATACAACCCATGCCTAAACAAACTACTTGTCTTGCCTATAAATTTTGATACAGAATTTTGTTTTATTTTATCACTCCGGGGTACGCGAGCTGGATTTTCAACAACGCTTTATCTGTAGAGTGGGAAAGGGATCCTCCATAGGAAGAGGATAGTTGACACGTCAGCACTGCATTGTCATTGGGTCCAGGCAAAGCTCCCTCGTCAGGTCTAGACACGGCCTGGATCTGGCAGGCTGCGAGAAAACCTTGGGATAAACAAAGACACTAATATTAGCGTAGATGCCATTCTTCTTATGATGTAACGAGTACATCAAGATTTAAGGGAAGTGTTCCCAGTTCCGGCTGACCTAATCTATGCAGCCTAACATTGAATTATAGAAGTCTATAGTGTATTATGTGTATGCTAGGTCAAAGAGATGTGTTTTTAGTCTAGCTTTGAACTGACATGCGTCTGACATGTGTGTCTGCTTCCCAGACAATGGTAGGAAGACTGTTCCAAAGTTTTGGTGCTAAATAGGAAAAGGATCTACCGCCAGCAGTCGATTTAGATATTCTAGGTATTATTAACTGACCGGAATTTTGAGATCGCAATAGACGTGAAGGACTATAATGCGTTAAGAGCTCGCTCAAGTACTGCAGAGTTAAACCATTTAGCGCTATGTAAGTAATCAACAATATTTTAAAATGTATACGATGTTTAATAGGCAGCCAATGCAGTGTTGACAGAACCGGGCTAATATGGTCATACTTCCTGGTTCTGGTAAGAACTTGAGCTGCTGCGTTTTGAACTAGCTCTAGTTTATTTATTAAGCGTGCAGGGCAACCACCCAGTAGAGCATTACAATAATCTAGCCTTGAGGTCATGAACGCATGAACTAATTGTTCTGCATTTCCCAATGAGAGCATATGGCGTATTTTAGATATATTTTTAAGATGGAAAAATGCAGTTTTACAGATACTAGACACGTGACTTTCAAAAGAATGGTATCAAAGAGCACACCCAGGTTCCTAACCGACGACGAAGACTTAACAGAGCAGCAATCAAGTGTTAGCAGTGGTGGACAGTAACGAAGTAAATGTAATTCGTTACTGTACTTAAA
This sequence comes from Tiaroga cobitis, assembly GCA_030578255.1. Lineage (NCBI taxonomy): Eukaryota > Metazoa > Chordata > Actinopteri > Cypriniformes > Leuciscidae > Tiaroga > Tiaroga cobitis. Next base: position 2,050,606 of record CM060608.1, read on the forward strand.
GGGTTAGTTCACCCAAAAATGAAAATTAAGTAATTAATTACTCACCCCCATGCTGTACCAACCCCGTAAGGCCTTCGTTCGTCTTCGGAACACAAATGAAGATATTTATGATTAAATCTGAGAGGTTGATCACTCCTCCATAGGCTGCCTAAGGGAATGAAACTTGACGGCCCAGAAAAAAACAAACAAAAATAACGACTTTATTCGACTATTCCTTTTCTTCCTTGTAGGCCTGAAACGAGACTTCAAGAGATTTCCATGACGCATGCGCGAGAACTTAACTGAAGTAGTTGAAGGAGATCGCAATTCTCGCGCATGCGTCGTGGAAATCTCTTGAAGTCTCGTTTCAGGCCTACAAGGAAGAAAAGGAATAGTCGAATAAAGTCGTTATTTTGTTTGTTTTTTCGCACAAAAAGTATTCTCGTCGCTTGATAAACTTATAGTTGAGCCACTGTTGCGACATGGAATATTTAAACATTTTCTTTAATGACTTTCTGGGCTGTCAAGTTTCATTCCCTTAGGCAGCCTATGGAGGAGTGATCAACCTCTCAGATTTAATCATAAATATCTTCATTTGTGTTCCGAAGACGAACGAAGGCCTTACGGGGTTGGTACAGCATGGGGGTGAGTAATTAATGACTTAATTTTCATTTTTGGGTGAACTAACCCTTTAAGTATCTTTTTTGCGTATCTGTACTTTACTCAAGTATTTAAATTTTGGGAGACTTTTACTTTAACTCCACTACATTTCAAAGTAAAATATCATACTTTTTACTCTATTACATTTTCAAAATCAGTCGTTCCTTTTTATTTATGAGTGGATAAAAACGTAACTGGTCAAACGAGCCACCAATCACAGTACAGCGCGCGCGCTTTGTTTTGAACTTGCCTTGGCGGTATCTACTAAGCGCGAACCAGAGCCGTTAAATATGAGAGTTGCGAACATAGATGGTTGTGACAGTGATCTCGCCGCCGCGCGGTCATGTTATTCGTGTAGCTCTCAATAGTTCCAAACAAATCGCGTTGACAATGATTTTAAGCGAGACAGAGACCAGCAGCTTTTATTGCAGCAATTATCGGTAAGTATTGACGCTTACGTTGTCACTAAAATGACTTGCATATAATAGCTTTTTTTTCTGGGGAGTAGCCTAGCAGAAACACTGCATTAACCATCTGGGGTCGGCAATCACGCCGGCGTGATCTGCTCACTTTTTTTCTTATCAGTGCAAAACAAACTCAAAATACTTTGTTGATTTTGATCTTACATATAAGTGTTACACATCATTCAATACTGTTAAATGTCTTCTTTTTTTTGTGTACACTCTTATTAACATCAAAACCTTGTGTTTTTGTAAAATAAATAAAATAAACAGGGTGCGCTTTCAGCTCACACTGTCTCCGCAAAAATCTTTCTGAAACGCGTCCGAAAAATGAACTGTAACTCAATAAATACTTGTCACAGAGACACGAAAGATTTCTCTTTATGAAGCTGAAATTCTCTTCGTTTAAATGAAGTAACTTATATAAAAAAGCAACTATTCTCAGTTGATGTAATCTGTATGAAAAGAGAGAGATGTCGGTCTTTTTCCTTTCACCTAATTATAGCGTATGACGTGTTAATGTTACCCCGCCCACTGAGAGCGCGCGCTATTCAAACGTTAATGTTGAGGCAAGCCATGAAAACGCCCACATCAGAACGCGCTAACCTTTATCTCGTCTTGCTGCGCAGTGAGGAATAATTCCTTGAAAAGTTAACTCAGTTACCTGTTTCATTTCGAGGAGCACGGATTCAGCTGATGTAGTAAGTCATTTATTCTTAAGTGCTTTGTTCTAATCGTGTTATTGAATAGTGTCTGTAAACTGCACAAAGACTGTTTAAATTTTAAATGCATGTCTGTGTGCGAATGAATGGACGAATTCACAGACGCGCGCGCGCTGTGCGTTCATTCACTCTCGCTCCTACATTAGTAAGACTACTGAGATTTGTTCTAATCGCAATATAGAATAGTATCTGTAAAACCAAAAAGACTGTTTAAATATGAATCGGGTGTCTGGGTGTGTGAACAAACGAACGCACAGATGCATAGCCTACTGTTACAGACGAAATAGATTCGAAAGTTTTTACTATAAAATAGACATCAAATAAGCTTTAGTTAGACAGTTTCTGCTCATATGTTAAATATATAGTAGCCTATGTTTTGTAAAAAATAAACTAATCAACTGTTATCCAATGCAAGCTTATAATAGCCTACTTTATATGGAAAAAAAAATATTTTCAAGATGTTTCCAACTCTAACTTTGAACCAATTCTATACAATGACCCATATAACCTATTTGACCAGGATTTGTTTCCAGGTATGACTAAAAATGGGTTTTTGACTTTCATTTATATTTTGATTATATGAAGAGTTCAGATGCAAAAGCCTCTAGTGCCATTTGAAAATTTCTTCTAGAATGATAATTTTTATCAAGCTTGTACATTTTAAGTTCAGTAATTTCACTTAAATGATAATTATTAGGTAATCTTCATTGCCATTTAAGTGAAATTACTGAACTTAAATATACAAGCTTGATAAAAATTATTATTCTAGAAGAAAATTTCAAATGGCACTTAGAGGCTTTTGCATCTGAACTCTTCATATATATATATATATATATGAAATGTATGTATGTATGTATGTATGTATGTATGTATGTTGTCCTTTCAATTTTTGCTTGTGTGACACCTGAATGAAAGGCTCATTATTATGCGGGTCAGGTGAGAATCACCTAATTATTCATGATGGGGCTTGGACTGTTCAAGGCCATTCGCATATTGCCTTGGTAAACAAAAAAAAGTTTTTCACAATAAAACCCAATTCACAGTTTTATGTGAATGATTAGGCAGGATGTTTTTCAGATCATTTTGAAGAAAAAACACTAGGCAACAACATCCATTAGTCAAAAGTCTTGTGGACACATGTATATAACCACGCATAAACAATATTCTCTCAAATATACAAACATGTACATACATATTATATCACATATTATCATAGCCATGTTTGTGCTAAATATAGTGTAATTTCACCTGTGCCATTAATATGTTTATAAGCAACTGAAAAAAACACAAATGTCACAGCATGTCAGAACATCTCAAGGACTCCAAAAACACCTCAGACCCCAGGGGGTTAATGCGTTTTTGTGTTTAATTTTGGAGGGAAATTGGCTGCTCCCATAACATAGATAGAATATATTTGTCACCGGTGCAGGCCAGGGCGGACTCGTAGGACCAACCGCCCCTGACTCCAGACACCACCGCGAGGAGCCGACACCACAGGTGCGCAACGAAATGGACCAGACGGAGGCAAAGGTAAATTTCAAAGAGTAACAATCTTTATTAAGCACTGTATTTATAGAAGCAAAGAAATGGATGGTAACGGTCGCTGGGCCTTCTCTCCGGAACAGCTGGGCAGATCGAGGGCTCCTTCCCCGGGATGTTACCCACTCCACGGCCCCGACGGCAGAGAGACAGGTAAGCTCTATTCTTCCAGCGATAGCTGCACACTTCGGGACTCAGAAGGTAAGTAACCAGGTAAGCACTCCTTTTCTAGCGATAGCTGCACACTTCGGGACTCAGACAGTAAGGAGGACAGGTAGGAATCTTCACAGTACAAAGTACTTTCTTCGGTTCACAATAGTGAGACAGTGGTTTAAAAGCTTACTTCACCAGCGTTGCTGCATACTTCCAGACTCAGGCATTGAGTAGAAAGGTAAGGATTCTTCACAATACGGAATACTTTCCAGCTCAGCTGTATCACTCTGGCTTCTGAGGGAGAACAGATAGTCACAACTTTCCACAAACGTGCAAGCATGGGTTGGGGCCACTTCTCAGCAAAAGCACACCACACTCGTGTTCACTTCAAATCCACAGCCATGAATCAATGTGTATCAATAAGGCAAAAGCACTGCAATTCACTCACACGATAGAGCTGTTCAGAGGCCTCAATCCATTTGTTACACTCACGTGGGAGATATTAAATCTTCAGTTCCTGCTCAACACGCTCTGAAACACAAAACTTCTCCAACAGTCAGATCCACACGCATTGCATCCTCTTCAAGCTGTTTGAATGTTCGTAAGATGAAATCAATTCACTTATCTTTCTTTCTCCCTCCACAGTGCTGGTTCAATCGATAACTTAGTCCAGCAGATTTCCCACAGACGATCACTCTGATCCAGCAGACTTCAATGGGCGGCTTCCACACCCCGACAATTTTCCCGAGGAATCTTGCGCTGAGGCAACCAGCGCACCTGCGCTGAGGCAACCAGCGCACCTGCGCTGAGGCAACCAGCGCACCTGCGCTGATGCAACCAGCGCACCTGCGCTGAGGCAACCAGCACCTGCACCGAGACAACCACTTCTCTGTCTCCCTTCCCCTGGCCGTACCCATAAACTGGGGCATCAGGCCCTTTTATGTTTGACTTGTGAAGCAGGAAGCCTGTGTGAGCGCCGCTCCTCTCTCTCTCGCACCTGCAGTGCATTAGCGCTGATTAGTTTGAACAATGTTTCTGTTACACCCGGAACCAGAGTGGGATGTGTCGCACCCAAATCATCCCCTCAGGAAACTCATAAACGTTTTTGTCACCCGTGACATCTATATATATATATGTATGTGTGTGTGTGCTGAATATATGTGTGTGTGTGTGTATATATATATTTAATGGCGTTGTGCAGGTTTATGTGAATGTATCATAACTTTAAGATGTTAATAATTATGACCATAGGTGCTGGAGAAAAATATATACAGTAAATACTGTAAATGTTTTATACCTTATGGGAACAGTCCCCTTCCCTCCAAAATTAAACACACACAAAAATGAATTCAATTCAAATATATATATACAGTATATATATCAGACTAATTAATGTCATTTCATTAATAGATTGTTGTGCCAAGAGTGGCATTAGTCTTTACTTAGACTGAGTTAAGCAAGAGTCTTGTGACAAATTATAATAGGACATTATAGCCATAAAAAAATCAAAGTACTTGGATACTTGAGTACATTTGAAGGCAAATACTTTTGTACTTTTACTCAAGTGAATGTTTAAAGGCAGCACTTCTACTTTTACTTGAGTAATATTTTACCTTGAGTATCTTTACTTTTACTCAAGTACATGGTATGTGTACTTCGTCCACCACTGAGTGTTAGACAGTATTCTAGGTTATTACGTGTTTTTTGTCCAATAATTAGAATCTCTGTTTTTTTTCAGAATTTAGTAGTAGGAAATTACTAGTCATCCAATTTTTTATATCAGCTATGCATTCCGTTAATTTTGTGAATTGGTAAGTTTCGTTAGGTTTTGAAGAAATATACAGCTGAGTATCATCGGCATAACAGTGAAAGCTAACTCCATGTTTCCCAATGATATCTCCTAATGGTAGCATGTACAGAGTGAACAGCAACGGTCCTAGTACTGAGCCTTGTGGTACGCCATACTGAAATTGTGATTGATAAGACATCTCTTCATTTACTGCTACAAACTGATAGCGGTCAGATAAGTATGATTTAAGCCATGCTAGTGCAATTCCACTAATGCCAACATAGTTTTCTAGTCTATTTAAAAGAATGTTGTGGTCAATTGTGTCAAATGCAGCACTAAGATCAAGTAACACTAATAGAGAGATACAACCACGATCGGATGATAAGAGCAAATCATTTGTGACTCTAATGAGAGCGGTCTCAGTGCTATGGTGCGGTCTAAATCCGGACTGAAAATCCTCGCAGATATCATTTCTTTCTAGAAAGGAACACAGTTGTGAAGATACTGCTTTTTCTAATATCTTTGACAGAAAAGGCAGATTCGAGATCGGCCTGTAATTGACTAATTCTGTAGGATCAAGTTGTGGTTTTTTAACAAGCGGTTTTATCATAGCCAGTTTAAAGGTTTTTGGTACGTATCCTAGAGACAAAGATGAATTAATGATATTAAGAAGAGGATGTATGACCTCTGGAAACATCTCTTTCAGTAGCTTAGTCGGTATAGGATCTAACATAGAAGTTGTCGATTTAGATGAATTAACGAGTTTGCAGAATTCTTCCTCTCCTATAGCAACAAATGAATAAAATTTTTCCTCAGGGAGACTACAATGCACTCCCTGATGCGATACTGTAGTAGACGGTTGCATAGTTATAATTTTGTCCCTGATATTATCAATCTTATAAGTGAAGAAGTTTATAAAGTCATCACTGCTGTGTTGCTTGGACACTTCTGAGCTTTAAGCTTTATTTTTTTGTTAGTTTAGCCACTGTTTCAAATAAATACCTTGGATTATGTTTATTTTCTTCTAATAGGGTTGAAAAATAAGCAGATCTAGCAGCTTTTAAAGCCTCTCTGCAATTGAGCTCTCTTTCCATGAAATCCGAAATACCTCTAGTTTAGTTTTCTTCCAGTTGCGCTCCATTTTTCTGGCTGCTCTCTTAAGGGCCTGGGTGTGGTCGCTGTACCACGGCGTTGGACTATTTTCTTTAATCTTCTTTAAGCGCAACAGAGCAACTGCGTCTAAAGTGCTGGAAAAGAGAGAGTTAAACGTTTCTGTTGCAATATCAAGTTCTTCTAAGCAACACATTGAGACGTGTAAACGCCCACATAAACTCGGTAAACACACTATAGTTAGTCAGATTAATGTACTATCGTCTTGCGCGGCTGTGAGGAATAATGCTGGGACATTTACCTACCTCAGAACAAGTGCTGGTTTATTTTCACTTCGAGGAGCGAGCTGATTTGTAAGTGTTTTATTCTTGTGCTTTGTTCTAATCGCGATATATAATAACGTTAGTGTCTGTAAACGCAAAAATAGCCTACTGTTTAAATTTGAATCATGTTTCTCTGTGTGTGTGTGTGTGTGTGTGTGTGTGTGACTAGTTTTGGATAGATTATAAAGTTTTAACTCTAAAATAGACATCAAATAAGCTTTTGTCAGCAGTTTCTGCTCATATGTTAAATATATAGTATGTTTTGTCAATAAACTAATCAACTAAAATGTTATAGTGTTTGTTCCAATGCAAGCTATGTCAATAACCAATAATGAATCCTTAACTTTGAAATATGTATGATAAACTGTATTGGCAATGTAAGACATTTATGGAAAAAAGACAATTTTCTTTTCAAGATGTTTCCAACTCTAACTTTGAACCAATTCTGTAGAATGGCCCACATAACCTATTTGAACAGGATTTGTTTCCAGGTATGAATAAAAATGTGCTTTTGACTTTCATTTATATTTTGATTTTATATATATATATATATATGTATATGTATATGTATGTATGTGTGTGTGTGTGTGTGTGTGTGTTTGCATTCTTTCTTGTGTGACACACCTGAATGAAAGGCTCATTATTATGCGGGTCTTTGTCTTCTCAGGCGAGAACCACCTAATTATTCACAATGGGGTTGGGCCGTTTACGCCCATTCGCATATTGCCTTGGCTAACAAAAAATGTTTTTCACAATTTAAAATAATCTATTGTGTTGTGTCAATGATTAGGAAGGATGATTTTCAGATCATTTTGAAGCAAAAACTCTAGGCCACAACTTCCATTAGTCAAAAGTCTCTACATATTTAGTATGTGTTTTGTGGCTTTATTTCAGAAACTTTAATTTTTAGTTTTTTCAATAACCATGCATAAACAATATTCTCTCAAAAATACAAACATGTACATACATGTTGCTCACATATTATGGTAGCCCTGTTTGTGCTAAATAGAGTGTAATTTCACCTGTGCCATTAATATGTTTATAATCAACTGAAAAAAGCACAAATGTCAGGGCATGTCAAAAAATTTCAAGGACCCCAAAAACACCTTGGTCCCCAGAGGGTTAAATACCCCGTTTTCTTTACTCGTTTGTATTTGTATTTGCACTTGATTTTTTTGTTCAAATCTGCATGACTTGCACCGGCGCATCAATAGGTTTAAGAGCTTTTCAGTTCTTCAGGAAACATTCAGACAGTGTTTCGCTCCAGTTTGAAATCAGATATACTTCACATTCTTGTCTTACTTCTGTTTTGAACCATCATTTACTTTCATTTCTAGTTGTTTATATTACTAAATAGATTTTGCCCACCATCTCAGATTAACCTTACATCGTTAGCTTCCGTTATTGTTAGCACAACACGCTAGTAACTCGCTAGCCTGTTAACGCGCCACCTGTGCGCTCATTTATTTATTTATTTTCTCTCGCGCGCCCGTGCCTTTGAGTTCATAAAAGCCCAGGTAAGTAAGAATCAGTCAACAAACATGGTGAGTAATGTCTTGTCCTGTTATTGTCACCTGTGTCACATGTCATATGTTTAGTATAGCATTCTCCAAATGGCAATATAGGATTTATATGTGATAAATGCAAGGAGACAGTCAGGCTGACTGAGAAGATTTCAGAACTAGAGACACGCATCCACACTTTAATTGAGGATGGTAAGAATGCTAGATCTTTAGATCGTGTTTTGGATGCGCCTAGCATAGTGAACTCTTTACATGATTCGGTTCCGGCTGAAGTAGAGCCCGTGCAGTAGGGCAGATGGGTGACTGTCAGAGATCGCTCTAGTCGCGGATCAAAGAACCACTCTTCCGTTCCGATTCTCATAACAAAGCAAATTTTTAAGTGCTGGCTAATGCTAATCGTAAATTCTCTAAGATCATTATTCATGTCGGCACTACTGATGTTCGACTCCGCCAGTCGGAGATCACCAAAATTAACATTAAAGAGGTGTGTGAACTCGCAAGTATGATGTCAGGCACTGTAATTTGCTCTGACCCCCTTCCTTTATGCAGGAGTGATGAGATAGTTAGCAGATTGGCCTCACTGAATCGCTGGCTGTCTGAGTGGTGTCCGCATAATAATGTAGAATTCATAGACAATTGGAAAAGTTTTTGGGGCAAGCCTGACCTGTTGAAATGAGATGGTATCCATCCCTCCTGGGCTGGTGCTGCTCTTCTCTCTAGTAATTTGGCTCATAGTCTTAGAGATAAAACATGACAATCTGGGACTCAGGTCAGGAAGCAGACAGACTGGCTAAACCGACCGTCTGCTAGCGGCCTCACGTCACCAAGGTCAGATAAATCCCATCACATAGAGCCTCTTTCACCTAGATATCATCATATAGAGACTGTGTCTGTTCCCCGAATTTGGAAATCCAAAAAACGTCAGGTTAAAAATGTAATTGATGTTCAACAAATAAAAAACAGATATAATACAGATGAGCAAATGATAAAGCTTGGGTTGCTGAATATTCGATCCCTTGCTCCAAAATCACTCATAGTTAATGATATGATTTTAGATTATAATCTAGATGTGCTGTGTTTGACAGAAACCTGGCTAAAACCAAACGATTACATTACTTTAAATGAGTCAACCCCACAAGATTACAGTTATAAACATGAACCTCGTCTGAAAGGCAAAGGGGGAGGTGTTGCTGTAATTTATAGTAATATTTTCAAAACCACTAAGAAATCTATCTTTAAATATACTTCTTTTGAAGTATTGGTGCTTAATGTAAAAATATATAGTGTAAACGATAAATCACATTTGAGAATTATGCTGGCTACTGTATACAGGCCACCAGGGCACCACAAATATTTTATCAAAGAATTTGCTGACTTTCTATCAGAATTAGTATTGGCTGCCGATAAAGTACTAATTGTTGGTGATTTTAATATACATGTAGATAATGAAAAAGATGCATTTGGATTGGCATTTAAAGATATTGTAAACTCAATTGGAGTTAGACAACACGTGTCAGGACCTACTCATTGTCGTAATCATACTCTAGATCTAATATTATCACATGGAATAGATGTTGATACCGTTGAAATTCTGCAGCAGAGCGATGACATCTCAGATCATTATCTAGTCTCATGTAAATTACATTTAGCCAAGGCTGCAAAGCCGACTCCGTGTTATAAATACGTTAGACCAGGGGTCGGGAACCTTTTTTGACCAAAGAGCCATTTTTTCATTTTTGGTTAATGCATTTTTCCAAAAGAGCCACAGTAAAATAATTATAAAATATTATTATTAAAGACGTGCTTTTTTTCAATAAAATTTCAACAGCATTAGGCTAAAAACAAACAAATATTTAGCAAAGTTTCAATATTAGTGAAGGGCTTTCACTGTGAGGTTGAGTTGTCAACTGATGAGCATAAATCCTCTCTGTCTGCATGAGAGAGAGAGAGAGAGAGAGAAAACACAGTACTTACATTTACTGTGTTTACGTGAATACTCGACTTGCCATTTTTATGTATTTCTGTATTTATTTGGCCGTTTAGGTGCGCAACCGAAGACAAAGGCTATGCTTTTCCGTGTTGCGCTCGGCGCGGGCACACAGCATCCTGCCAGTAATTCCGTTCTCTTTCGCGACTTATCGCGCTTTTAATATTTCTTTTCAATATAAAGCACATCCTGCTCTATTTTTCATTCCTTCAATTTTTGTTATTAATAAATTAAAACAGAATCTTTAACTGAAATTTGCGTGGATTATCAAAAATACAACCCATTTATCATGTGTCATAAAGGGTTTCAGCGGCAAAAGTGAAAGTATTAAAGTTTACAGCCTTCTTTTACGTTTTTTGCTGCTTTTCGCCATTAGGCCTACCTTAAACAAGCTGCAGCTGCTTGAATCCCAGTGCAGGAGCTGTAGGTTATCACAGAGACAAGTTGATTGCTCTGATGACTCGTAACACTCGCGAGCGCGACCAGCACTGAATACGCTCTTTTGCCGGTACAACATGAATATACTTATTATCATAAACGTTTAACTAACTTCGGTAGACTGTGCTACAAGGGAATTTTAACTGGCAGATTTTTCTGCAGAGAGCCGATCTGTATTGATGTGTCTTATTTTTTTGTTTCGCTCGTTTGTTGGTAAAGGATGAGAGACCTCGCGAGCCACATGATTTTTGCCAAAGAGCCAGGTATGGCTCGCGAGCCATAGGTTCCCGACCGCTGCATTAGACCTATAACTTCTGGCACTAAAGATTGCTTTATCAATAATCTTCCTAATCAGTTTCATCATCTCAGCATCCCGGATAGCTTAGAAGAACTTGATATTGCAACAGAAACTTTTAACTCTCTCTTTTCCAGCACTTTAGACGCAGTTGCTCCGTTGCGCTTAAAGAAGATTAAAGAAAATAGTCCAACGCCATGGTACAGCGAGCACACCCGGGCCCTTAAACTGTTCAAGTATTGGGTGTTAACTTATATAAATAATGTAATGAAATATGAAAAGAAAAGAAAACATACATAGGCACATATGTGATGCGATCTGGGAAAACCCGTCGGATGTCGTGCTGGGCCGTTTTCAGTAAGATCACAAAATGAATGTCGGACACTCAAATGTTTGAATGTCGTTTTTTTTTTCAATAAAAATTTTTCATTAAATTATTATTCTCTGACATCTTGTCTCTTATCTCTGAAAGTATCTTGGCAAAATTCCCTTGTTTAGTGCAGAAAAATACCGATTTATAGTGTCAAGCTGAAAATACTCTTTCTCTAAAGCATTCTCTAATGCGACCATTCTAACGCCCGGCAGAGGTGCAAAAAAATCGCACCTCTTTTTAGCACCTCCGTCTCTTAACACTACAAAGATGGTTTACTTATAAAATAAACCACATAACATGTACAGTGAATGTGTATCAGTGCGCTTTTCGCACCAATCCTGTTTAAACTATAACGGCACGCAGTTTTATAATTTTATATTCTCGAGATGGAGGAGAAGAAGAGAACAACGGATTCTGAAATAGCTGCTCACTTGAATGATCTCGCTCGCCTCAATCTGCTAATTGGGGATGTCATTGCCCTAAATGATGTCATAATGGACTATTTCACATCCAGAGATGTAGATGAAGGATCTGATGATGAAGTTACCAGAGAGGAGGAGTCCGATGAAGGTAGGCTAACGTTAGTCATATTTTCGTGCGCTGTGTTTGCTATTCTAAATGTAGGCTACCAATATAAACAAGTAGTGCTATCTAAACATGCAGTGATCAAAAGTTCAGAGATTATAAACAACAGAAAACTTACTTCACTACTTACTTGGTTGCTATCCTCTTCAGGACTAGCTAGTCTCCTTGTGTAGTGATACAGTGCTCTTAGTGCTCCTGAAAGAGCTTTCTTTTTATTTTTTTATTTTGCCACGCACCATTTTCATATAAACGTGATTTTCATATTCAAACGGTGACAGCCTGAACTTAAACTTCTAAGTTACATCTACAAACTGTGTCTGGTTATGTATTATAAGTTGCTGAATATGCTCTAATAGCCTACACTCAATAAGAATGCTAAATTAAATAAGGCTACTCTAATCTCGAATGCACTGTCATTTTTCACAGAAACATGAAATAGATTTTCTGAATGAGTCGGCTTCATATTTTAATGGCTAGTGAATATTAATGTGCCTGATTAGAGTTGATTCTCTGTAGCAAATACAAAACATACAGAGTTTCTTAACTCTGCGACATATGTAACCTAGTCTAGTTATTATTATTTGTATTATTATCACAAGTTTGTTGTTATAGGCCTACAAGTTTTAACAGGTCTTAGGTGCACTGTCCAGGTGAAATAGGTGATGCATTGTCAGGGTTGAGGTATTAGGAGTGCATGTCTAGTTTAGCCATTTTTAAAAGATTTATATATAGTCTAACAGTTATTTATATGTCCTTTCTTATTTCAGATGATGACCATCGTATTATTGAAGATGTTGTAGAGGTATTACCACTAATACCAGCTGCAGTTGAAGATGATGATGAAGATGAAATTCAAGAGTTTGTATGTACTTGCAAACACAATGATGGTTATCCATGTTCAACACGTTTTAAACAAGAGGAGCTGCAGATGATTTGTTGCTGTTACCTTGAAATGACAAGGGAAGAGCTAGATATTGCCATTTTAGCCAAACTATCGTGTGGAATGCATCTCTCCCAGCTGACATCCTGCTTGCGAAAAAAAGAACAGACACCTCGAAAGTCCCAAAGAACTGATTTTTTTCACCATGGCGAGAAAAAATGTAGGGATACATTCAAATATCTTTACACCGTTGGGCAGGACAAGCTAAATGTTCTCATTAAACATTACAAGGAGCACGGTGTTACTCTGCGCATCCATGGCAACAAAAAGCGTCAGCCTCCTAATGCACTGAAGAGAGATGATAATGTGCATGTTGCGAATTTCATTTTTAACTATGCTAAAACTCATGGCATTCATCTTCCTGGGAGGGTACCAGACTTTTGGAGAAGTGATTTGAAACTTCTAACTGTACAAAGGCAATGGTGTACTCCGATTACTGTGTGGCAGTTGCTGCGACAAACCGGTGTGTTGTCTCAGTTGTTACATTTCGTCGCATCTGGCGGAAGGTCGTACCATTTATTGTCACAATGCGGCCAGCAAATGACTTATGTTGGACATGCCAAAAATATTAAAAAAAGATCAGTGAGGCTGCCAATAGGTCTGATGCAGAGAAAGCAGAGCTGCATCGTCTGGCCACAGATCATCTAGAGAAAGCTAGAATAGAACGTTCACACTATCAGCAACTTTGTAAGGATTCAAAAGCAAACTTGCCTGCTGAGTTTGAGTTAGGTCCACACATTCCTTGTAGCTTTAAGGGGATGATACATTATAGCATGGACTTTGCACAACAGATTCACTACCCCAGCAATCCCCTACAACCAGGTCCAATGTATTTTAAAACACCGCGTAAATGTGGCGTTTTTGGTGTAGCATGTGAGGCCTTGCCAAAACAGGTCACTTTCCTGTTGGATGAATCCATACAGACTGGAAAAGGTAGAAACTGTGTTATTAGCCTTTTGCACCATTTCTTGAGAACTATGGATTGGGTGAAATGCACATGCATCTCCATGCAGATAACTGTGCAGGGCAAAATAAGAATTATTTTGTGATGTGGTATAGTTTGTGGCGTGTCTTGACAGGTCGCCATGTGTCAATCACAATGAGCTTCCTTCTTACTGGTCACACAAAGTTTTCCTGTGACTGGTGCTTTAGACTCTTTAAAAGAAACTTAAGAAGAAATAAGGTTAACTGTTTAGATGATATTGCTCAAGTAGTTGAAAGCTCCAGTCCATCTGGGGTCAATGTACCGTGTCTTTGCGGTAAAGAGGATGGTACTGTTCTTGTACCAATGAATGAATGGAGCACATTCTTGGGTACATATTTCAGAAAATTAGACAGCATTAAAAGCTATCATCATTTCTCATTCAGTAAGGGTTCCACAGTTGTCACAATGAAAAAAATCTTAAATAGTGACGAAGTTTACCAAGACTTGGGCAAAAATGACATAAACTTGGATGCTCTTGACCCAAATGCATTGCCTTGTCAACTCCAACCAAAGGGTCTTGAGGGAACACAATAAGGGAATTTGTGAGTGAGGACAAACAGAACTTGGTTTGTCCCCTCCCTCAGGCTGTAAATAATAGTGAATCTGAGGATGAAGTCATTCAACCACCTGTGAAATACCATCGGGGTCAGGGTTATGGAATTGTACTGTAGGTATCTGAACTGCAATACATTTACAGTCTTTTGCAGTCTTTTGTAATATATTTATATAATAGTGTGTGTCATTTTTAAAGTGTAAATTCGTCAAAAATATTTATAGATATAAAATATTTATAAAGACTTCAACACTTAATGTTTTTTTGTTTTTTTTTTATAAGAAAAAATTCAAGACACTCAAGTAATTCGTTTTTAGAAAAATATTAATTGTTAATAAAGTATGTAACTTATAATAAGGCTCTTTTACAAACAGAAAATGAGTTAAAAAGTGAAATATATTGAATTTCATAAACAGATATACACTTAATGTTGAAATGTTTGTGTGTTTTGGGGTCAAAGTGACCATTTTGTATCTTTTACAACACGTAAAGTGACTAAATTAAGTCTTTTACCACAGTAAAGTGACTTTTACTTATGATGCCTGACTGTTGTGATTTTATTTTCATTGCCTCTTTTAACCCTGTAACTGTCAGCCCCCTTTTTGAGAATAGACGTGAAAATGCATTATCCAAACTTAAATGGTTGTAATTCAAGTATGATTTTGGAATTTTATTTTGGCAGATTATTGCGGAAGTTAAAGCACTTTATAAAATGAAAGTATGAAAAAGTTTTGGAAGTTTAAATTTACGGCAAATCAAATGTTCTGTACTAAATATTTATTTAATATAGCCAAATTAATTAATATAACATACATATATTAATTCATATAAAAATCAAAGCCATATATCTAACCAAGTTATGTTCCAAATTTGAAGTTGATGTCACAAAAACGTAAGTTCCTGTGAGATTTTGTTTAGGCGCTGTACCAAAAATAGCCACTGGGTGTCACACATTGAATTGTGTTTGATGCATTCTCTTTTAACAAATTAATACATTTCTGTCCAAATATCACTTATATCACAAAATATGGAACATTGAGACATTTCTGATGATATGTGTTTTGTCAAGATCAGAAAAGGTTGTGTTCATAACGTAGTTAAGATACATTTTGTAATATGAAAACTGACACCGACCAATAGGAGAGGAAACGCTAAAAGAATTTACAGTACCGTTTCCATGGTAACACAATGTCCAATTCCAAAACGGTTTTCACAGTATGAATTTTGAGTTTGTAAGCTTTCAAATGATATCTAATTTATGCTGATTACTAAAATGTGTGATATGAAGAAAAAGGCATTAAAAAAAGAGTGCCAAGCGTCCCGCTAGCGGGATGGTGACAGTTAATTAAATCTGTTTTTCTCAAAATTCCGTTCCAGAAAATCATAGCTATCGGCCGACTTCAGATAAACATAACTTTTGCTACCAACAAGCTATGAAAAAAAATAAAAACAGATTTGGAAAGGGCTTGAAACCAGCTTTCATATGATATCAAAACCTGTAATAGGTCAAATTTCACCATGTGGTGGGTTTTCCCAGATCGCACCACATATTATATATATATATATATATATATATATATATATGTTCACTTATATCGTAGGCTATTGATGCGATTTTGTAGGCTAGTCATGTATTATTTTTATTATGTAGAGAAATGGACCATGGTGAAAATATTTACACAGGTTTTCAACCCTATTTGAATATAAAACCCAGTTGAATATAAAAAAGTCCAGTAAAATATTACTCCCGCTCGTCATCGGCAGCTGTCAGTCACAGTTGATAGGCGACAAGAACAATCCTCCGTAGCCTAGACCGGTCCGAGCGCTTCAGATGCGCACTTTGATATGGGACGCAGCTGTAGTTAGCAACAATTTGTTAATATTGTGACAATAGACCTACATTTTGTTACTTTCATTTTCAAAATAACCAGTGGTGAAATGTAAGGAACTACATACTTCGTTAAGTATTCACATACAAATGTGAAGTAGCCTACTTTTTCCCTCACAGGACAGCAACACTACGCATTGTTTTACATTAAACTGCACAAAAGTATATAATTTAAATGTATCAACCTTGCAAACACTCAGAGACCATTACAAAAATGAACAATGTCCAGAGCCATGAATTCTCTTTTATTTACACATTTAAAGTTGCATAAAATAATGAAATAATGAATAATAAAGAAAAAATGTACAGAATTTTTTTACCTTTAAAAAAATATATGTGAAAAAAAGTTAAACAAGAATATATCATTCTTTCAAGAAGAGAAAACACCCTGTCCATCCTCTTCCTACTCTCCTCGCCTCTGCAGTCCCATGTCTTCTCTGTCTCGCCTTCTCTGGTGCTGGTGCTGGTGCTGGTGCTGATGCTGATGCTGGTGCTCCTGCAGGTGCTGGTGCTGATGCTGCTGGCTCGTCCCCTTCTTAGTTTTGCTGAACTGATGAACTTAGGGGTGTCGCAATATACCGGTATTGGCGGTAATCGTGATATTCAAAGCATGTAATATCGACATCGTGTTAATTTAGAGTGTGACAATATACCGGTATTGGCAATAACCGCAATGTTTAAAATGAATGGGACTTTTATGATAACAGAGCGAGAGAAACAGCCTTAGCAACGATTGTATTTAATTGTACAGCACAATCATATCATAGTACAGACATTATCTTAATTTCATAATGTCCTTAAACATAACAATATTGCTGGCCATGAACTGAGAAAGTGTGCGTCCTGTGTGCTACAAGCGACGCGGTGCGAAGCTACGCTTTTCGTCCGGTGTGCGACCCCCTTAAGCCCAATCTGCAGAATGTGTACCACCAACCTTTTTACCCATCTCCGTGTCCATCACCCTGCGGATTACGCTATTTTACAGAGAGTAATGCCGCGTTCCAGGCAACCTGTAACCCGTGTTTTTCCAACCTTATACCCGTGAAAGTGCACTGGAACGGCAGTCAAACCCGTGACTTCCCACCAGTGAACTCGTACTAGATCGATGTACTCCCAGTTACGAGCTCTGATGTCACATAGCCCGCGAAACCATACAAAACAGCAATGGTTTGTTTACATCTAGCTACCACAATTCCTTGCGCTCAGGTAGTTTGGCGTGACTGGCTTGGAACGCGACAAAGTCGTGAGTCATAGTTTGAAGTCGTGATTTACGTGCTCAAAAACCTGCCTGGAACGCTGCATAAATTGCGATTATTTTGCTAGTCATGAAATGGGAAATGTGACATTAAACTGTTAACAGCGGGTTTCTGTTTTCATATGTTTAAATAAAGGGTGATTATTAAATACCCCGTTTTCTTTACTCGTTTGTATTTGTATTTGCACTTGATTTTTTTTTGTTCAAATCTGCATGACTTGCACCGGTGCATCAATAGGTTTAAGAGCTTTTCAGGTCTTCAGGAAACATTCAGACAGTGTTTCGCTCCAGTTTGAAATCAGATATAGTTCACATTCTTGTCTTACTTCACAAAATTTGGCATTAAAATATTGAGAACGCAAGAAGTAAAAATGCAAAAAAATTAAATAAACAAAGTAAAAATTAATTGGACTGATTTGACATTTTTTCCCCCACGGTTTATATAAATATCGCGGATATATCGATATCGTGAATTATTTTGACCACAATAACCGTGGTGTTAAAAATCTAACATCGTGACAGGTTTTGCTGAACTGCTGAACACTGCTGAACTTGGCCCTGGTGTCTCCTCAGGGATGGAGGCAATGAGGACAGGGCGGTTGGTGGAGTGGCTCTGTCCCAACACCTCATCCATGAGGACAAACCAGGGCCAAGTTTCAGCAGTGGGTTTCCCACTCACACCCTCACCTGTCCCAGGACACTTGCAGTCCTAAGGCAGAGCAAATAAAGCATGCCTGTTAACAACAACAACAATGAGACAATACATTTACACAAAGATCTGTCAAACTTTCTTACTTTATACATATTTTGTCCTGCATGAGAGTCACCTTCCCCAGCAGGTCCATTTTCTCCAGAATTCTCCTAAAACAAAACAAAAGGGAACCACTTATGAAAAATATTAAGACAGGAGTGCAATCTTAACATTAGTGCAACCTTAACATTACAAAATATGACACATCAGGATATGAATACAAAATACTATTCAAATCATTTTTCTGTATACACAAGTGAGACAGACTAGTGCAAATATTACAAATAGGTCGCTGTCTTACGTTTTTTTCGTCCTACGAGTTTTTCGCCCCTGTAAAGAAATGGTAATTTTCAGACCGCAATTGAATAAATTGAGCTGTCTGCTCCTTGTTCCCTGAAACAATTATTAAACTAATATTAGCACAAGTTTAGCCTCAAACCACATGACAAATGAAGCCACGCAATGGTGACAAATGAGTTAAGATGAATAAGAAAGAAAAACTTGTGGCTTTTAACTCTGGTTTCTCTAGCTATTTGAGTAAATGAAAACATAATACTTACATTTAAATGTGAATTTGCCGTCCACCACCGAACTCTCGGCCACCCTTTTTTTAAAAAATAAAAATGTTGTCGTCACCAGCGCAATGACTTATGGGGTAGGATAGGCCGCTTAGGATCCATTTATGTATACTCTCTTTCATGGGGAAATGAAGGGTGCATTTGGCGTCGCTTTTGAATCAGGGAAGCCTTCGTCGCGCCGCGGTGACGCAACCGGCCTTCATATATACGGCCTTCGGAGGATGCAGAATTGAATTGGGACAGCCTTCATCGCACCGCGGTGACTCAATCGGCCTTCAAATACGGCCAACCGGCCTTCAAATACGGTCTTCGGAGGATGCAGCCTTCACATTGGGACACAGCTATAGTCACTGTCTTCACCTATGTGTGCTGTTCCCTTTCATCAAAATGTCAATGCTGATCCAACATACTTTAAACATTGAAATTTTGATGTCAACCAAAATGATGGTTTGGATCGAAACTCAACATTGAATCAATGTTACCATGCTGTCTGGGTAACCAGCCAGTGTTCAAAACTATCTGCTTGCCTTAGCTCGATTCAAAACGGTAAGCTTGTTATAATGTTTTTAATTCCAGTGGTACTGGTGGATTTCCGCAGGAAATTCGAGCATGTCTTTGCGTCATTACGTCACATCTGTACACATAAAGAAGGTGTATTGGCTAGTAGGCTATATTGCGTGTGAGGATGTTGGAGGTGGAGATTTGTAGCCTTTTCTCACAGCACGCACTTGATATAATTAAACTTTTCAATTTGATGGTGGATCCAGAAAGGTTCAAACAACAATCACCAGTGATTCACCCGTTGTAAAATGCAAAGACATTCGGAGTGGCTACAGAAAAAAAGAGACTGCAACCGGCCCATGCGAGGCTACTGAAATACATGTTGTCACGTAATGCTGGTGTTGTTAACAATTTGAGAACAAAGTATAATTTGCACGGTTTGACGTGATATGATAAGCGATCGTTAGATTTAATCAGTGCGATTTACTGCAATGCTTTTTTCCCCTCAGTTGGTCAGAACAAAAGTGGATGTTACTTACTTGTTCAGATGACATTTTCCGGTGAAAATTATTATGTTGGTCATACTTCCAAAAAGTATAATCTGTGATTCTGAATGACAGAATCCACATCGGTGCGGTGACATAATATAGCCTACAGCCGTACATTCTCCTAAAAACATTGGATTCATCTACGCTGTGCCATGCACAACTCACGTAAAGTTGATAATTCCGCGAATAACTGCAATTGCAGATTTCAAACAGAGATTACGACAAAGAGGAAAAGCTACGGACTGCAGCTTTAAAATAACAGTTTACACAAAAAATGTAATTGTCTGATTATTTACTCATTCTAAGGCCATCTAAGATGTGTATGACTTTTTCTTTATCAGAACACAAATACATTTTTTTAAGGAAATTAGAGCGGTGAAGTGAACAGGTCCCATCCTTTTGACAATCCAAACAGCAGTACAAGGGGCGCTACAGTACAATCCAGGTGCGTGTTTCAGGTATGTACTCCTCTTCCTCACGGTGAGAAGCAGCCAGAAGACATATGGCTGGGGAGTTTCTCTGCAGCGCAGTCAGGTAAGTGTGCAGGCACGTAATCCTCTCCTTCCACAGGTGACGGACAGAGCACTCACGGCTGGAAGGCTTCACTGCAAAGCAGTCAGGTGAATATACGGGCATGTAATCCTCTTCTCCACAGGTGACAGGCAGAGAACTTACGGCTGGAGAGCTTTACTACAAAGCAGACGAGTGAATATACAGGCACGTAATCCTCTTCTTTACAGGTGACAGACAGAGAACGTACGGCTGGAGAGCTTCACTGCAAAGCAGACAGGTGAATATACATGCACGTGATCCTCTTATTTACAGGTGACAGACAGGGAGCTTATGGCTAGAGGGCTTCACTGCAAAGCAGACGGTAAATATACGGGCACGTAATCCTCTCGAAGGGTCGGCAGACACAGAGCTTGTGGCAGGGGAGTTTCGCTGCAAACAGACAGGTGAATATACAGGCACGTAATCCTCTTCCTTCTATAGACGACAGACAGAGAACTTACGGCTGGAGATCTTCACTGCAAAGCAGACAGGTGAGTATACGGGCACGTAATCCTCTTCTTCACAGGTGACAGACAGATAACTTACGGCTGGAAAGCTTCACTGCAAAGCAGTCAGGTGAGTATACAGGCACGTAATCCTTTTCTTCAGCAAGGACAGACAGAGAACTTACGGCTGGAGGAAATTCACTGCAAAGCAGTCGGTTGAGCATTCACCTACGTATCCCTTTTTAGAGGCCTGCATTTCAGCCCGAGCCCGACGGGCCCCGACTTATTTACGCTTCTAGGGCCGGGCTTCGGGCCAATTTTCACGTCATAGTTCACACGCGGGCCGGGCCTCGGGCCTGTTTTAGGCTTATCTTTTTTTATAGCCTATTTTAGACATTAATTAAAATAAAATATGAGAAGATGACGATTGAAAAGCAAACATGGAAAGACGTTTTATAACCTATCACACTGACATATGACAGTCTGCTCACGCACACGCACACAGGTTTCCCGGCGGCGCGATCTGAGATTCGTTCTGTGTTTAGTGTCCCGGTAGCGAGCGTGACTTCAGCGCAGCTGGAAAAAGTACGACTGGATTAAAACCTTCCACTGTGGATGCTGTGCTTTTTCTTTACGATGCTCTGAGACTGTTCTTAGCCATGTTAGGAGGTTGTTTTTTGTTTGATTGGACTTTATCTTCATGAGTCTGTTGGAAACTATTGGAAATATAAATGGCCATGTTCTGTAGTGAAGACTTGATTTTTGAGGTAAGATAACCTGCATGTTTGTTTTTAATGTAATTTATTTGATTTGTTTAGATTGCATTCTCTGTATTGTATTGTATAAACTCATTTAGTTTGCGAGCGCTGTTGCGACTGAGCAGCAGACCAGTTTGCCTCAGCTTTTCAAAAATGACAATAAACGTTTAAACAAACGTTAACTGTCTGTGTGATATGCTTAAGTTGTTTTATATATATGGATTTTATTGTAGCCAAGTAAAGTGTTGATTTGAGAGGCTATAAATGGATCAAACATGTTTAACATGTTTAACAAACATGTTTAAAAAAAAAAAAAAATTGTCTAAATTAACTTTATAAAGAAATGAAAATAAACTTACCGGTACGTTGCCATTGAGAACAAAACATATCTGTTTTACTGACTGCAACATAGGGCAGGCTGTGTATCTTTTTTTTTCTTTCTTTTTTTTTACGGGCTCGGGTCGGGCTCGGGCTGATCATTCTGATGAGCTGTCGGACACGGGCCGGGCTAGGGCCTGAGCGTCTCGGGCCAGGGCCGGGCTAGGGCCTAGATTTGAGGCCCCTGCAGGGCTCTATCCCTTTTCACAATGGGCTGTCAGATAATACACTCAAATGTCTGTGGAGTACAACAATGTTAACCTCTTCTTCTGTCTTTAAAATGTGATAGAAAACTCAGATAAGTAATGGACATCCAGCGGGTTTAAGTTCACACTTCACACATCAAAACAGTGCATCACATCACTTCATCTCAGCACTCAGTGGGAAAATACACATATAGAGGGCCGTCGCCCATTTTCTGACCTGGCATTCACATCAAGGAGTCCCGTAGACACGAAAGAGGAGGATGGAGATTGATTGAACTACTCACAGTCTCTCACAAACGATCTCACTGTCCAGCGATTCCCTCCTTCCCGTTGAGTCGGCGTGCTCTTTCCCCCAAACTCACAATGCCGCACCCATTTGCCGGCCCCACTTCCTCTTCTCCAACGCTCACGCTTCCTCCGAGATCACAGTCCCCAAAACAACTCTCCTCTCTGGTCCGTACTCCCTCCTTTTATCCTCCTCTAATGGCAACGTGTCCCAATCGCGGGGTTTCAATTCCCTTATGCGCAGCTGCCGGCGATTTGGATTAATCACCCCATTCGCGAGGATTTTTGCGCTAGCCCGGAACTAGCCCGGAGTTCCGTTGTTATGGGTCCGGCGGGAGGCAATCTCGGCGAACATTAGTTTAGGAGAGAAAGGTGGAATTTCGTCACCTCGTGACATACCCCCCCACCAAACCGTTCTAGTCCCTAGAACGTGGTGACTCTGCCCAGTCCCCGTACCATGCCGGAGGCTGGCCTCGGTTGTCCCGCTGGGATCGTCTTGGGGGCGAGGGGAAATTTGCTTGCTCAGGTTCAATGGCCGGTCCCCTTGGGACCAACGCCCACCCTATCATCGGAGTTTGGTGGGCTCTCTCGGTGGGGATAAGGATATCTGCAGACCTTGGGTAGTTGGGGCATGGGCGGATCAGGTTCCGATGCAATATCCGTTCTGGGCCGGCGTCCCCTTCAGGGCGAAGGACGTACACGGGCTGGTCAGGTCGGGGTTGGCGTTGGACCACGTAAGGTCGGGGTTCCCAACAGTCACTCAACTTCCCCTTTCCCTGGCGGCGACTGTCCTTGACCAGGACCCTTTCTCCTGGCAGCAGGGGGGCCTCACGAGCTGTCCGATCGTATAATCTTTTGTTCTTCTGCGCGGCTCGTTCGATTCGGGCGGAAACCTGTTCATAAGCAAGGTGGAGGCGCTGGTGGTGGTTGCTCACCCATTCCGTTAAGCTGGTCCCTTCCTCGGCGGAGCTGGATCCTAACAGTAAGTCCGTGGGTAGCCGTACATGCCGTCCGGACATCAAGTACGTCGGGGCATATCCAGTAGTGCTATGCACGCTGTTATTATAGGCCTGGACTACGGCCGGGAGACTTGCCATCCAATTACCCTGTTGTTCCACCTCCAGCGTCCCTAACAGACCCAATAGGGTCTGATTGAATCGTTCACACCCTCCGTTCCCTTGGGGGTGGTACGGCGTGGTGTGGGTCTTCTTGCACCCGTATAGCTGACCTAACGTCAGATAGTCCATCGCCACCATATGTAGTGGGGCTTTCGCTTGAATGGGGACCAGCGGGGCTTGTACCTCTCTCCGGGTCTTGAAGAGAATACAACGTGGGCACTGCGAAATGAACGTCCTTACTGCCTTCTCCATCCCAGGAGAAGTGTCTCCGCACCAATGAGGTCGTCCTCTCCTGCCCTTGATGTCCCAGGTGGTTGTGATAAGCTTGGAGCAAAGCTTGGAATTGATCTCCAGGCACCACTATTTGACATACCTCCTCCCCCAGTGCTGGGTCCTGTAACCTTCGACAGACGACTCCCTTCTTGAGGAAGAGTCTTTCCCGTTGTCCCAGGAGCTGTTTCACCCCTCGGGGTTGCCAACGTCGTGCTCCCCCTTCTGGCCAAGTCCCTTGCTGCAGCCAGTCCCGTATCTGGGCCAAACCGGGGCCTCTGCCTGTCGGTCCTTCCACCGTAGGGGGTCCCAACCCCAACTCAAGGGAACCCCTTCCCTTCGGAGTCCAGGGGCCTCTACAATTCCCACCATAAGTCCTTCCTCCGGTGCTACATTCCGGGGCAAAGTTGGTCTCAAGGGTTGACCCTCGGGGAGCCGAGACAGGACATCGGCATTGGTATGCTCCTTCCCTGGCCGGTACTGAAGATGATAATCATAGTTGGCCAGCTGCGCCACCCATCGCTGCTCGACGGCTCCCAGTTTTGCAGTTTGGAGATGAACCAGCGGGTTTGTTGTCCGTGACCATGACTACCTTCGCTCCCCACAGATAATCCTTGAACTTCTCGCTGACGGCCCACTTCATGGCGAGAAGTTCAAGCTTGAAGGAGCTGTAGTTAGCGTCGTTACGGTCAGCTGGGTGCAGACTCCTGCTGGCATAGGCAATGACCCTCTCTTCCCCCTGTTGCCTCTGGGCTAGTACGGCCCCCAACCCCAGATTACTGGCGTCCGTATAGAGCGTAAAGGGCTGGGAAAAATCAGCATAGGCCAAGATCGGGGCTTGGAGCAGTTCTTGCTTTAGCTTCTGAAAGGCCAACTCACAGGCAGGGTCCTACGAGATGGTAGGGGACACACGACCCCGGGTGATTGATTGAACTACTCACAGTCTCTCACAAACAATCTCACTGTCCAGCGATTCCCTCCTTCCCATTGAGTCGGCGTGCTCTTTCTCCCAAACTCACAGTGCCGCGCCCGTTTGCCAGCCCCACTTCCTCTTCTCCAACGCTCACGCTTCCTCCGAGATCACAGTCCCCAAAACAACTCTCCTCTCTGGTCCGTACTCCCTCCTTTTATCCTCCTCTAATGGCAACGTGTCCCAATCACAGGGTTTCAATTCCCTTATGCGCAGCTGCCGGCGATTTTGCGCTAGCACGGAACTAGCCCGGTGTTCCGTTGTTATGTGTCCGGCGGGAGGCAATCTCGGCGAACATTAGTTCCGCCTTGCAAGGAGAGAAAGATGGAATTTCGTCACCTCGTGGCATAATGTCAGGCCACTTTCACTCTAATTGAAATGTGCCAGAAGAAGCTTGATGACCAGGTCTGCAATTTCAAGGTTGTCTGCCTGGGACAGGACATCCTTCATGTTTTGGTCTTTTTGTCTGCTTTTAAAGTACTCAGGAATGGCCTTTCCACATTCATCTCTAAAGTGTGCAGTATGTCAATGTCTGGTTAAAAAGGTAAGGCCACTGGCACCTTATGTCCTCAACGGAAGGAGATGGTGTGGAATTTAAAAGCTGATGCTGCAGACAGAATGTTGTTTCCATCATATTTTGTACTTCTACATTCTCGAATCCAGCAGTTCCCTCCTTGCTGTAAATGTCTTGTAGTCGCTGACTTTTTGCCTGTATGGTTTTCGTGTTTTCTTCTGGTGGGAGATGTGGCTGAAATCTCACACACCCGTAAGTGTCAGTGGGTCCTCGTTTGCATCCAGACTTTGTCATGGTTCTTCTATGTTGGCCAAAACTTCTCTCACGATTAAGATTTTCCCACACAAGGGAGATGCCCTCAAGTTACATGCGTCTTGAGCTGGCACGTTTTGCCTGTTTACTTTCTATTTTAAAAGATAGCAGTAAGATAGATGTATACCCTCCTGCTATTAAAGCACCATTTGGAAACTGGTCCGCAAAGCTGTTAGGGTACTGCCTAACAATATTTTGGCAGACTGTTATACATTGAGAGCACGTGGGGCAAAGCTCATATTTATGGATTTCGTTGACTAGGACTCTCACCATCTGGCGCCGTTCAGCAGGTTTGGGCCTCTTGCCTACATAAATAGCTGATTGGATCTCTGGTGGCATTTGGTCCCAAGAGACCTGGAAAGTTGTGGGCCATGTCTTGGAAATGGTAAAAGTATGTGAAGGGAATGTACTTGGGTTGGCTGTCTCTGGGGAAAATTACGAGCAAGCTTGGCTGTCAGGTGTTGGACTTGAAAGAGGAGAGGATGAACTTGACTGACTGTAACGTGAACATGGGCTGGAAATGGCTTGTAGGGCAGATGGGAGTTTTACTTACTCAAACATGTTCTGAGGGCAGTAAGGAAAATTATTGGTTTACAGCTTCAACCAATGAAACTGAAGCAAAGGCGGGGTCAAGACGTTTGAACGTGCGGAGGGATTAGTAGTCGGACTCGGACAAACAGATGTTCGTGGGAGAAAGCATTATTGCTATTGCAAGGTAAGTGAATTTAATATTTTGTTAAAATTCATCATCCTTTAACGTTTATTAAGATAATCAGCGAACATTAAAATGCACAGAACTAATAATCATCGTCTAAATATCGCATAGTATGCATTTTGATTCGACTGTTTCATCAGTCGACCACAACAAAGCTGCTTATGGTGTAAAAAATGCTTTTCCAATACCTCGATGTGTGTGAAATTGATATGCAACAACAGAACCCATTCAAATCTCCGCGACATTTCAACGGTCAAACTGATACATCTCCCGCCCTAGCGCTGCTCTCAGGGCAGGAGTACTCAATAGATTCAAATAACTTTTATTTAAGTGTATTACGCGCGTCGCGCTGCTCTCTGGGCACTCCGAGTGCTCAATATATTCAAATGGCTGTTATTTAGTGTACTACGCGCTGCTCTCAAGGCAGGATTGCTCAATAGATTCAAATGGCTGTTATTTTAAGTGTACTACGCGCTGCTCTCAGGGCAGGATTGCTCAATAGATTCAAATGGCTGTTATTTTAAGTGTACTACGCGCTGCTCTCAAGGCAGGATTGCTCAATAGATTCAAATGGCTGTTATTTTAAGTGTACTACGCGCTGCTCTCAGGGCAGGATTGCTCAATAGATTCAAATGGCTGTTATTTTAAGTGTACTACGCGCTGCTCTCAAGGCAGGATTGCTCAATAGATTCAAATGGCTGTTATTTAGTGTACTACGCGCTGCTCTCAGGGCAGAAGTGCTCAATAGATTCAAATCGTTGTTATTTTAGTGTACTACGCGCTGCTCTCAGGGCAGGAGTGCTCTATAGATTCAAATCGCTGTTATTTTAGTGTATTATGCGCTGCTCTCAGGGCAGGAGCACTCAATACATTTAAATAACTTTTATTTTATTGTACTACGTGCTGCCCTCAGGGCAGGAGTGCTCAATAGATTTAAATCGCTGTTATTTTAGTGTTGTACGCGCTGCTCTCAGGGCAGGAGTACTCAATAGGTTAAAATCGCTGTTGTTTTTACTGTATTACGCGCTGCTCTCAGGGCAGGAGCACTCAATATATTTAAATCATTGTTATTTTAGTGTATTA
Organism: Tiaroga cobitis; assembly: GCA_030578255.1. Lineage (NCBI taxonomy): Eukaryota > Metazoa > Chordata > Actinopteri > Cypriniformes > Leuciscidae > Tiaroga > Tiaroga cobitis. The sequence goes on from CM060608.1 coordinate 2,078,149, forward strand.
CGCGCTGCTCTCAGGGCAGGAGCACTCAATAGGTTCAAATTGCAGTTATTTTAGTGTACGTGCTGCCCTCAGGGCAGGAGTGCTCAATAGATTCAAATCGCTGTTATTTTAGTGTATTACGCGCTGCTCTCAGGGCAGGAGTACTCAATAGGTTCAAATCGCTGTTATTTTAGTGTATTACGTGCTGCTCTCAGGGAAGGAGTACTCAATAGATTCAAATCGCTGTTATTTTAGTCTATTACGCGCTGCTCTCAGGGCAGGAGTGCTCAATAGATTAAAATCGCGGTTGTTTTTAGTGTATTACGCGCTGCTCTCAGGGCAGGAGCACTCAATAGGTTCAAATTGCTGTTACTTTAGTGTATTACACGCTGCTCTCAGGGCAGGAGCACTCAATATATTTAAATCACTGTTATTTTAGTGTACTACGCGCTGCTCTCAGGGCAGGAGTGCTCAATAGATTCAAATCGCTGTTATTTTTGTGTGTTACACGATGCTCTCAGGGCAGGAGCACTCAATAAATTTAAATTACTTTTATTTTAGTGTACGTGCTGCCCTCGGGACAGGAGTGCTCAATAGGTTCAAATCGCTGTTATTTTAGTTTACTAAGCGCTGCTCTCAGGGCAGGAATACTCAATAGGTTCAAATCGCTGTTATTTTAGTGTATTACGCGCTGCTCTCAGGGCGGGAGTACTCAATAGGTTAAAATCGCTGTTGTTTTTAGTGTATTACGCGCTGCTCTCAGGGCAGGAGCGCTCAATATATTTAAATCATTTTTATTTTAGTGTATCACGCGCTGCTCTCATGCCAGGAGTACTCAATAGGTTCAAATTGCTGTTATTTTAGTGTACGTGCTGCCCTCAGGGCAGGAGTGCTCAATAGGTTCAAATCGCTGTTATTTTAGTGTACTACGTGGTGCCCTCAGGGTAGGATTGCTCAAAAGATTAAAATCGCTGTTATTTAAGTGTATTACGCGCTGCACTCAGGGCAGGAGTACTCAATAGGTTCAAATCGCTGTTATTTTAGTTTATTACGATCTGCTCTCAGGGCAGGAGTGTCACGGTTCATAAATTCATTGATTCCTCCTTGTCTCGTGTTTCTGTTGTTATCTGTGTGGGTTTGTGTGAGTGGGCGTTACCACTCCGTTCTGCTGATCAGCGATCCAGCTGATCAGTGCTCCAGCTGATCATTATCCACTCACCAGCTGCAGCTCATTCAATCCCCTATTTATACTCACAGTTTTGTACTCTCATTGTCAGATTGTTGTTGGAAGTCCTTTGTGTGTGTAGTTGATCCTTTCCTGTCGGCGTGTCAGCTCATGTCTTGTTCGTGTTTCCCTGGGATTATCACTGCCGTGGATTACATCACCTCACCTGGATCTTCACTTCACTTCACATCAAGACTCATCACCGGGACCCTGACCATCTTGTCCCTGCGCTACCAGTCTTGTTTTTGTGTCATCTGACCGTGGAACTGAGTAATAAACTTCCTTCACTTGCATTATTGCTTCTGTGTTTTTTTTGCCGTTACAGAACGATCTGACCTATAATGGAAGCAGCGAGTGAGGTGAACCCATTGGAAGAATTTGTTAACTCCAGCATTCAGCGCATGGAGACCCAGGAGAGGAACCTCAGTGAGACGGGACGCGCTGTCCAAGTACTGGTGGCGCAGGTGTCCGAGCTCACCCAGCAGATACAACAGCTACGAGCTCCCACTGCGCCCCCCGCACCAGCCGTTCCCCTCATTCCATCTGAGGGAGCTTCCCAGTCAGAACCCCGCCTACCCATCCCTCAGACCTACGATGGTGAGCCAAGTTTCTGTCGTGCTTTTCTAACACGCTGCTCTATGCACTTTGCCCTGCAGCCTCGCACATTCATCCAGGAAGGATCGAAGGTGGCATTTGTGCTCACATTACTGTCTGGGAAAGCGGCTCTCTGGGGAACGGCGGTGTGGGAGAACCAGGATCCATGCTGCGCCTCGTTCCAGGCACTCTCCGCCGAGATGAAAAGGGTTTTCGACCTGGGCGGTTGCCGGGAGAGAGGCAGCTCGGATGCTTGCAGAGTTACGACAGGAGGAAAGATCAGTATCGGATTACTCCATCGAGTTTCGAACCCTGGCGGCAGAGTGTCACTGGAACGAGGAGGCACAGTGGGACATGTTCCTGCATGGGCTGGCTCACCGCGTTTAAAAGGAGATCTACGCCCTGGATCTCCCAACATCTCTCAACGGACTCGTGGATCTGGCCCTTCGTGTGGACGCACGTTTATCGAGAGTGGAACGGAGAGCACCTACGAATCGGGCCAGGGGAGGAGCTGAGAGTCCACGATCCAGCGGCAGGGACGCGGTCAGCCCCGTCTACGATCACGAGCCCATGCAGGTCGGGCGAGCTCGGCTTTCCCGGGAGGAGAAGGAGAGGCGGAGATCCCAAGGACTATGTCTTTACTGCTGGGCCGCTGGACACTTCGCCTACAACTGTCCAGTAAAAGGCCAAGCCCGACAGTAAGGTTGAGGCTACTGTCGGGTGGGATCTCCGCTGCGAAGACCTCATCTACATCGACCCTCCTAAGATGGTCAGGCCACAATCACGACTGTCAGGCACTGGTGGATTCTGGGGCAGAAGGTAACTTCATGGACCATGGTTTTGCTAAAAAATGTAACATTCCCCTTCTATCACTCACCAGTAGAATAGCAGTTCAGGCACTCAACGTTCAAGATCTTCCTACCATCTCCCTCGTCACCGGACCCATCACACTCACCACATCTTGTAACCACACAGAGACATGTTCCTTTTACATCATGGACTCACCACTTGCACCCATTGTTCTCGGACACCCTTGGTTAACTGAACACAACCCCAAGATCGACTGGCTAAAGAAATCAGTGTTAGAATGGAGTGGTAGATGTCATGAGTCCTGTCTTGTGTCTGCCTGTTCGTCTGTTGCTGTCTCTGTGTTTCAGGAGGAGGCAGTGGATTTATCTAACGTGCCCGCGGAGTACTTGGACCTGAAGGAAGTGTTCAGTAAGTCTCGTGCTGCTTCTCTACCTCCTCATCGTCCCTATGACTGTGCTATAGATTTACTGTCAGGTAAGTCTCCGCCTAAAGGCAAGTTATATTCACTTTCTGTCCCAGAGAGGGAGGCTATGGAGAAATATATTTCTGATTCTCTAGCATCTGGGTTCATCCGTCATTCTTCTTCTCCAGCGGGGGCGGGGTTCTTTTTTCGTGGGGAAGAAGGACGGATCTCTGCGACCTTGAATTGATTACCGAGGGTTGAACAACATCACGGTAAAGAATACCTATCCTTTACCGTTGATGTCTTCAGCCTTCGAGAGGCTGCAGGGAGCGTCTATCTTCACGAAATTGGATCTACGTAATGCTTATCATTTGATCCGCATTAGAAAGGGGGATGAATGAAAGACTGCTTTTAACACCCCTAGGGGGCACTTTGAATACTTGGTCATGCCTTTCGAGCTGTCCAACTCCCCAGCAGTCTTCCAGGCTCTCGTCAATGACGTGCTGCGAGATATGGTTGATCAGTTCATTTATGTCTACCTGGATGACATATTGATATTTTCATCTTCTCTCCAGGAACACGTGCAGCACGTCCGACGAGTGCTTCAGAGGTTGCTAGAGAATGGGCTTTTTGTCAAGGCGGAGAAATGCGTTTTTCATGCACAGTCTGTTCCATTTCTAGGATACATTGTGTCGTCTGAGGGAATTCGCATGGATCCCGAGAAGGTTAAGGCTGTGGTAGATTGGCCAATCCCAGATTCCCGTAAGGCCCTACAGAGGTTTCTGGGATTCGCCAATTTTTACCGGCGTTTTATTAGCAATTTCAGCCAACTAGCCTCGCCTCTGATCGCCTTGACCTCCCCCAGAACTGCGTTCAGGTGGTCAGACGCTGCTGAGGCAGCGTTTGCCAAACTGAAGGACGGCTTTGTTTCGGCCCCTATCCTGATTACCCCTGATCCATCACGGCAGTTCGTGGTGGAGGTCGACGCGTCAGAGGTGGGGGTAGGAGCGGTGATATCTCAGCATTCTCCCACAGACGACAGAGTTCATCCATGCGCGTTTTTATCCCATCGTTTATCCCCTGCCGAACGCAATTATGATATTGATAACAGGGAGTTGTTGGCAGTCAAGTTAGCATTGGAGGAATGGCGCCACTGGTTGGAGGGGTCAGGGGTACCCTTTATCGTCTGGACCGACCATAAGAATTTGGAATATATCAGAACCGCCAAAAGATTGAACTCTAGGCAGGCTCGGTGGGCACTTTTTTTCGGACGTTTTGACTTTACTCTCTCGTATCGCCCGGGTTCCAAAAACATCAAACCCGATTCTTTATCGCGCATTTTTAATCGATCCGAACGCCCGTCTACTCCCGAGTGCATTTTACCGGAGAATCTATTCGTCTCCACACTCGTATGGGAGGTCGAATCGAAGGTCAAGACGGCCTTAGAAGGGGTAATGCCTCCGCCCGCCTGCCCACCGAACCGTTTATTTGTGCCAGAGGAATTAAGGTCTGACGTTATCCAGTGGGGTCATTGTTCCAACGTGGCTTGCCATCCGGGAGTTAACCGTACTAGTTTTTTAGTCAAGCAACGATTCTGGTGGCCACGTATGGCTCGTGACATCCACAGCTTTGTTTTGGCTTGCTCGGTTTGTGCCACTGGTAAGACTTCCAATCAACCTCCAGATGGGTTACTTCAACCGCTGCCTGTTCCTTCGAGACCCTGGTCCCATATCGCTCTAGATTTTATCACCGCCCTCCCACCCTCTCAGGGTAACACGGTGGTTTTAACCGTGGTGGACCGATTCTCGAAGGCAACTCACTTTATTCCCTTACCCAAATTACCCTCAGCTAAGGAGACAGCGTTGATAGTCGTAGATCACGTCTTTCGTATTCATGACCTCCCGACAGACGTGGTCTCAGACAGAGGACCCCAGTTTGTGTCCAAATTTTGGCAAGAGTTTTGTAGATTACTGGGAGCGACTGTTAGTCTGTCCTCAGGGTTTCATCCCCAGAGCAATGGTCAAACCGAGAGAGCCAACCAAGATCTGGAAAGGGTGTTACGATGTTTGGTCTCCAAGAATCCTTCCTCTTGGAGCCAGCAACTGTCCATGGTGGAGTACGCCCACAATACGTTACCAGTGTCAGCTACGGGCCTGTCTCCGTTTGAGTGTAGTTTAGGATACCAGCCACCTATTTTTCCCAGTCTGGAATCCGAGGTCGCGGTTCCCTCCGCCTACGCCTTTGTCCAGAGGTGTCACTGCACCTGGACTAGAGCCCGTGAGACTCTACTCCAGGTGGGGGAGCGCACCAAGGCCAAGGCCGATCGCCACCGGTCAAAGCCTCCCGTATACGTTGTTGGTCAAAACTGCCCTACAAAGCAAAAAGGCAGTAACTACGCAGAGTGCAGAACTGAGAAAAATTACTTTAACTAGGGCTTTTTGCAGTTACTGTACAAACGACTACCATTTTTCTTCAAAACGACACACATTTGAGATAAGATGTTTTGTCACATAACAAAGGATGCCTTGAATGTCATGAAAATGATAATAACTAATGTTTGACCAAAAATGCAGTTACTGCCTTTTTGCTTTGTAGGGCAGAAAAGGTGTGGCTTTCTACTAAGAACATTCCTCTCCGCTCCGTTTCTAATAAACTTGCTCCCAAATTCATTGGCCCGTTTACTGTCACCAAGATCATTAGTCCGGTGACAGTCCGCCTCAAATTGCCTCCAGTGTACAGGAGGATTCATCCCGCCTTCCATGTCTCCAAGATCAAGCCCGTGTTTTATTCTCGTATTAATCCGCCAGTCCCGGTTCCTCCCCCGCCGCGACTCGTAGAAGGGGAACCCACTTATTCGGTAAATCGTATTCTGGACTCGAGGCGGAGGGGACGCGGATTCCAGTACTTGGTGGACTGGGAAGGTTAAGGTCAGGAGGAGAGAAGTTGGGTACCGGCTAGAGACATCCTGGATCAATCCCTTATTGATGATTACAATCGACAGGTAAGGGAGTCTGGGAACGCCAGGAGGCGTTCTTAGGAGAAGGGGTACTGTCACGGTTCATAAATTCATTGATTCCTCCTTGTCTCGTGTTTCTTTTGTTATCTGTGTGGGTGTGTGTGAGTGGGCGTTACCACTCCGTTCTGCTGATCAGCGATCCAGCTGATCAGTGCTCCAGCTGATCATTATCCACTCACCAGCTGCAGCTCATTCAATCCCCTATTTATACTCACAGTTTTGTACTCTCATTGTCAGATCGTTGTTGGAAGTCTTTTGTGTGTGTGGTTGATCCTTTCCTGTCGGCGTGTCAGCTCGTGTATTGTTCGTGTTTCCCTGGGATTATCACTGCCGTGGATTACATCACCTCACCTGGATCTTCACTTCACTTCACATCAAGACTCATCACCGGGACCCTGACCATCTTGTCCCTGCGCTACCAGTCTTGTTTTTGTGTCATCTGACCGTGGAACTGAGTAATAAACTTCCTTCACTTGCATTATTGCTTCTGTGGTTTTTTGCCGTTACAAGGAGTACTCAATAGATTCAAATCGCTGTTATTTTAGTCTATTATGCGCTGCTCTCAGGGCAGGAGTGCTCAATAGATTAAAATCGCGGTTGTTTTTAGTGTATTACGCGCTGCTCTCCGGGCAGGAGCACTCAATAGGTTCAAATCGCTGTTATTTTAGTCTATTATGCGCTGCTCTCAGGGCAGGAATACTCAATCTATTTAAATCGCTGTTATTTTAGTGTATTACATGCTGCTCTTAGGGCAGGATTGCTTAATGGATTCAAATCGCTGTTATGTCAGTGTTTTACGCGCTGCTCTCAGGGCAGGAGTCCTCAATAGATTCAAGTCGCTGTAATTTTAGTGTATTACGCTCTGCTCTCAGGGCAGGATTGCTCAATAGATTCAAATCGCCGTTATTTTAGTGTATTATGCGCTGCTCTCATGGCAGGAATACTCAATCTATTTAAATCGCTGTTATTTTAGTGTATTACGTGCTGCTCTTAGGGCAGGATTGCTCAATGGATTCAAATCGCTGTTATTTTTGTGTATTACGCGCTGCTCTCAGGGCAGGAGTGCTCAATAGATTAAAATCGCTGTCATTTTAGTGTACTACGTCCTGCTCTCAGGGCAGGAGTGCTCAATAGATTCAAATCGCTGTTATTTTTGTGTAAAATAACAGCGATTTGAACCTATTTGAACCTAGATTAAAATCGCTGTTATTTTAGTGTATTACGTGCTGCTCTTAGGGCAGGATTGCTCAATGGATTCAAATCGCTGTTATTTTAGTTTTGTACGCGCTGCTCTCAGGGCAGGAGTGCTCAATAGATTAAAATCGCTGTTGTTTTTAGTGTATTATGCGCTGCACTCAGGGCAGGAGTACTCAATAGATTCAAATCGCTGTTATTTTAGTGTATTACGCGCTGCTCTCAGGGCGGGAGTACTCAATAGGTTAAAATCGCTGTTGTTTTTAGTGTATTACGCGCTGCTCTCAGGGCAGGAGCACTCAATATATTTAAATCATTTTTGTTTTAGTGTATTACGCACTGCTCTCATGGCAGGAGTACTCAATAGGTTCAAATCACTGTTATTTTAGTGTACTACGTGGTGCCCTCAGAGTAGAATTGCCCAAAAGATTAAAATAGCTGTTATTTTAGTGTATTACGCGCTGCTCTCAGGGCAGGAGTACTCAATAGGTTCAAATCGCTGTTATTTTAGTGTATTACGTGCTGCTCTCAGGGCAGGAGTACTCAATAGATTAAAATCGCGGTTGTTTTTAGTGTATTACGCGCTGCTCTCAGGGCAGGAGCACTCAATAGGTTCAAATTGCTGTTATTTTAGTGTATTACGTGCTCCTCTCAGGGCAGGAGTACTCAGTATTCTTCAAATCGCTGTTATTTTAGTCTATTACGCGATGCTCTCAGGGCAGGATTACTCAATCTATTTAAATCGCTGTTATTTCAGTGTATTACGCGCTGCTCTCAGGGCAGGAGTACTCAATAGATTCAAGTCGCTGTTATTTTAGTGTATTACGCTCTGCTCTCAGGGCTGGAGCACTTAATAGGTTCAAATTGCTGTTATTTTAGTGTATTAAACGCTGCTCTCAGGGCAGGAGTGCTCAATAGATTCAAATCGCTGTTATTTTTGTGTATTACACGAAGCTCTCAGGGCAGGAGCACTCAATAAATTTAAATTACTTTTATTTTAGTGTACGTGCTGCCCTCAGGACAGGAGTGCTCAATAGGTTCAAATCGCTGTTATTTTAGTGTATTACGTGCTGCTCTCAGGGCAGGAGTACTCAATAGATTAAAATCGCGGTTGTTTTTAGTGTATTACGCGCTGCTCTCAGGGCAGGAGCACTCAATAGGTTCAAATTGCTGTTACTTTAGTGTATTACACGCTGCTCTCAGGGCAGGAGCACTCAATATATTTAAATCACTGTTATTTTAGTGTACTACGCGCTGCTCTCAGGGCAGGAGTGCTCAATAGATTCAAATCGCTGTTATTTTTGTGTATTACACGATGCTCTCAGGGCAGGAGCACTCAATAAATTTAAATAACTTTTATTTTAGTGTACGTACTGCCCTCAGGACAGGAGTGCTCAATAGGTTCAAATCGCTGTTATTTTAGTGTACTATGGACTGCTCTCAAGGCAGGAATACCCAATAGGTTCAAATCGCTGTTATTTTAGTGTATTACGCGCTGCTCTCAGGGCAGGAGTACTCAATAGGTTAAAATCGCTGTTATTTTAGTGTATTACGCGCTGCTCTCAGGGCAGGAGTACTCAATAGGTTCAAATTGCTGTTATTTTAGTGTACGTGCTGCCCTCAGGGCAGGCGTGCTCAATAGGTTAAAATCATTGTTATTTTAGTGTATTACGCGGTGCTCTCAGGGCAGGAGTACTCAATAGTTTCAAATCGCTGTTATTTTAGTGTATTACATGCTCCTCTCAGGGCAGGAGTACTCAGTATTCTTCAAATCGCTGTTATTTTAGTCTATTACGCGATGCTCTCAGGGCAGGAGTGCTCAATAGATTAAAATCGCGGTTGTTTTTAGTGTATTACGCGCTGCTCTCAGGGCTGGAGCACTTAATAGGTTCAAATTGCTGTTATTTTAGTGTATTACACGCTGCTCTCAGGGCAGGAGTGCTCAATAGATTCAAATCGCTGTTATTTTTGTGTATTACATGATGCTCTCAGGGCAGGAGCACTCAATAAATTTAAATTACTTTTATTTTAGTGTACTACGCCCTGCTCTAAGGGCAGAAGTGCTCAATAGATTTAAATCGCTGTTATTTTAGTGTACGTGCTGCCCTCAGGGCAGGAGTGCTCAATAGGTTCAAATCGCTGTTATTTTAGTGTACGTGCTGCCCTCAGGGCAGGAGTGCTCAATAGATTTAAATCGCTGTTATTTTTGTGTATTACGCGCTGCTCTCAGGGCAGGATTACTCAATCTATTTAAATCGCTGTTATTTCAGTGTATTACGCGCTGCTCTCAGGGCAGGAGTACTCAATAGATTCAAGTCGCTCTTATTTTAGTGTATTACGCTCTGCTCTCAGGGCTGGAGCACTTAATAGGTTAAAATTGCTGTTATTTTAGTGTATTAAACGCTGCTCTCAGGGCAGGAGTGCTCAATAGATTCAAATCGCTGTTATTTTTGTGTATTACATGATGCTCTCAGGGCAGGAGCACTCAATAAATTTAAATTACTTTTATTTTAGTGTACTACGCCCTGCCCTCAGGGCAGGAGTGCTCAATAGATTTAAATCGCTGTTATTTTTGTGTATTACACGCTGCTCTCAGGGCAGGATTACTCAATCTATTTAAATCGCTGTTATTTCAGTGTATTACGCGCTGCTCTCAGGGCAGGAGTACTCAATAGATTCAAGTCGCTGTTATTTTAGTGTATTACGCTCTGCTCTCAGGGCTGGAGCACTTAATAGGTTCAAATTGCTGTTATTTTAGTGTATTAAACGCTGCTCTCAGGGCAGGAGTGCTCAATAGATTCAAATCGCTGTTATTTTTGTGTATTACACGAAGCTCTCAGGGCAGGAGCACTCAATAAATTTAAATTACTTTTATTTTAGTGTACGTGCTGCCCTCAGGACAGGAGTGCTCAATAGGTTCAAATCGCTGTTATTTTAGTGTATTACGTGCTGCTCTCAGGGCAGGAGTACTCAATAGATTAAAATCGCGGTTGTTTTTAGTGTATTACGCGCTGCTCTCAGGGCAGGAGCACTCAATAGGTTCAAATTGCTGTTACTTTAGTGTATTACACGCTGCTCTCAGGGCAGGAGCACTCAATATATTTAAATCACTGTTATTTTAGTGTACTACGCGCTGCTCTCAGGGCAGGAGTGCTCAATAGATTCAAATCGCTGTTATTTTTGTGTATTACACGATGCTCTCAGGGCAGGAGCACTCAATAAATTTAAATAACTTTTATTTTAGTGTACGTACTGCCCTCAGGACAGGAGTGCTCAATAGGTTCAAATCGCTGTTATTTTAGTGTACTATGGACTGCTCTCAAGGCAGGAATACCCAATAGGTTCAAATCGCTGTTATTTTAGTGTATTACGCGCTGCTCTCAGGGCAGGAGTACTCAATAGGTTAAAATCGCTGTTATTTTAGTGTATTACGCGCTGCTCTCAGGGCAGGAGTACTCAATAGGTTCAAATTGCTGTTATTTTAGTGTACGTGCTGCCCTCAGGGCAGGCGTGCTCAATAGGTTAAAATCGCTGTTATTTTAGTGTACTATGTGGTGCCCTGAGGGTAGGATTGCTCAAAAGTTTAAAATCGCTGTTATTTTAGTGCATTACGCGCTGCTCTCAGGGCAGGAGTACTCAGTAGGTTAAAATCGCTGTTGTTTTTAGTGTATTACGCGCTCCTCTCAGGGCAGGAGCACTCAATATATTTAAATCATTGTTATTTTAGTGTATTACGCGGTGCTCTCAGGGCAGGAGTACTCAGTATTCTTCAAATCGCTGTTATTTTAGTGTATTACGTGCTCCTCTCAGGGCAGGAGTACTCAGTATTCTTCAAATCGCTGTTATTTTAGTCTATTACGCGATGCTCTCAGGGCAGGAGTGCTCAATAGATTAAAATCGCGGTTGTTTTTAGTGTATTACGCGCTGCTCTCAGGGCTGGAGCACTTAATAGGTTCAAATTGCTGTTATTTTAGTGTATTACACGCTGCTCTCAGGGCAGGAGTGCTCAATAGATTCAAATCGCTGTTATTTTTGTGTATTACATGATGCTCTCAGGGCAGGAGCACTCAATAAATTTAAATTACTTTTATTTTAGTGTACTACGCCCTGCTCTAAGGGCAGAAGTGCTCAATAGATTTAAATTGCTGTTATTTTAGTGTACGTGCTGCCCTCAGGGCAGGAGTGCTCAATAGGTTCAAATCGCTGTTATTTTAGTGTACGTGCTGCCCTCAGGGCAGGAGTGCTCAATAGATTTAAATCGCTGTTATTTTAGTGTATTACGCTCTGCTCTCAGGGCAGGATTACTCAATCTATTTAAATCGCTGTTATTTCAGTGTATTACGCGCTGCTCTCAGGGCAGGAGTACTCAATAGATTCAAGTCGCTCTTATTTTAGTGTATTACGCTCTGCTCTCAGGGCTGGAGCACTTAATAGGTTAAAATTGCTGTTATTTTAGTGTATTAAACGCTGCTCTCAGGGCAGGAGTGCTCAATAGATTCAAATCGCTGTTATTTTTGTGTATTACACGAAGCTCTCAGGGCAGGAGCACTCAATAAATTTAAATTACTTTTATTTTAGTGTACGTGCTGCCCTCAGGACAGGAGTGCTCAATAGGTTCAAATCGCTGTTATTTTAGTGTATTACGTGCTGCTCTCAGGGCAGGAGTACTCAATAGATTAAAATCGCGGTTGTTTTTAGTGTATTACGCGCTGCTCTCAGGGCAGGAGCACTCAATAGGTTCAAATTGCTGTTACTTTAGTGTATTACACGCTGCTCTCAGGGCAGGAGCACTCAATATATTTAAATCACTGTTATTTTAGTGTACTACGCGCTGCTCTCAGGGCAGGAGTGCTCAATAGATTCAAATCGCTGTTATTTTTGTGTATTACACGATGCTCTCAGGGCAGGAGCACTCAATAAATTTAAATAACTTTTATTTTAGTGTACGTACTGCCCTCAGGACAGGAGTGCTCAATAGGTTCAAATCGCTGTTATTTTAGTGTACTATGGACTGCTCTCAAGGCAGGAATACCCAATAGGTTCAAATCGCTGTTATTTTAGTGTATTACGCGCTGCTCTCAGGGCAGGAGTACTCAATAGGTTAAAATCGCTGTTATTTTAGTGTATTACGCGCTGCTCTCAGGGCAGGAGTACTCAATAGGTTCAAATTGCTGTTATTTTAGTGTACGTGCTGCCCTCAGGGCAGGCGTGCTCAATAGGTTAAAATCGCTGTTATTTTAGTGTACTATGTGGTGCCCTGAGGGTAGGATTGCTCAAAAGTTTAAAATCGCTGTTATTTTAGTGCATTACGCGCTGCTCTCAGGGCAGGAGTACTCAGTAGGTTAAAATCGCTGTTGTTTTTAGTGTATTACGCGCTCCTCTCAGGGCAGGAGCACTCAATATATTTAAATCATTGTTATTTTAGTGTATTACGCGGTGCTCTCAGGGCAGGAGTACTCAATAGTTTCAAATCGCTGTTATTTTAGTGTATTACGTGCTCCTCTCAGGGCAGGAGTACTCAGTATTCTTCAAATCGCTGTTATTTTAGTCTATTACGCGATGCTCTCAGGGCAGGAGTGCTCAATAGATTAAAATCGCGGTTGTTTTTAGTGTATTACGCGCTGCTCTCAGGGCTGGAGCACTTAATAGGTTCAAATTGCTGTTATTTTAGTGTATTACACGCTGCTCTCAGGGCAGGAGTGCTCAATAGATTCAAATCGCTGTTATTTTTGTGTATTACATGATGCTCTCAGGGCAGGAGCACTCAATAAATTTAAATTACTTTTATTTTAGTGTACTACGCCCTGCTCTAAGGGCAGAAGTGCTCAATAGATTTAAATTGCTGTTATTTTAGTGTACGTGCTGCCCTCAGGGCAGGAGTGCTCAATAGGTTCAAATTGCTGTTATTTTAGTGTACGTGCTGCCCTCAGGGCAGGAGTGCTCAATAGATTTAAATCGCTGTTATTTTTGTGTATTACGCGCTGCTCTCAGGGCAGGATTACTCAATCTATTTAAATCGCTGTTATTTCAGTGTATTACGCGCTGCTCTCAGGGCAGGAGTACTCAATAGATTCAAGTCGCTCTTATTTTAGTGTATTACGCTCTGCTCTCAGGGCTGGAGCACTTAATAGGTTAAAATTGCTGTTATTTTAGTGTATTAAACGCTGCTCTCAGGGCAGGAGTGCTCAATAGATTCAAATCGCTGTTATTTTTGTGTATTACATGATGCTCTCAGGGCAGGAGCACTCAATAAATTTAAATTACTTTTATTTTAGTGTACTACGCCCTGCCCTCAGGGCAGGAGTGCTCAATAGATTTAAATCGCTGTTATTTTTGTGTATTACACGCTGCTCTCAGGGCAGGATTACTCAATCTATTTAAATCGCTGTTATTTCAGTGTATTACGCGCTGCTCTCAGGGCAGGAGTACTCAATAGATTCAAGTCGCTGTTATTTTAGTGTATTACGCTCTGCTCTCAGGGCAGGATTGCTCAATAGATTAAAATCGCTGTTATTTTAGTGTACTACGTCCTGCTCTCAGGGCAGAAGTGCTCAATAGATTAAAATCGCTGTTATTTTAGTGTACTACGTCCTGCTCTCAGGGCAGGAGTACTCAATAAATTTAAATTACTTTTATTTTAGTGTACTACGCGCTGCTCTCAGGGCAGAAGTGCTCAATAGATTAAAATCGCTGTTATTTTAGTGTACTACGTCCTGCTCTCAGGGCAGGAGTACTCAATAAATTTAAATTACTTTTATTTTAGTGTACTACGCGCTGCTCTCAGGGCAGAAGTGCTCAATAGATTTAAATCGCTGTTATTTTAGTGTATTACGTGCTGCTCTTAGGGCAGGATTGCTCAATGGATTCAAATCGCTGTTATTTTAGTGTTGTACGCGCTGCTCTCAGGGCAGGAGTGCTCAATAGATTAAAATCGCTGTTGTTTTTAGTGTATTATGCGCTGCTCTCAGGGCAGGAGTACTCAATAGGTTCAAATTGCTGTTATTTTACTGTACGTGCTGCCCTCAGGACAGGAGTGCTCAATAGGTTCAAATCGCTGTTATTTTAGTGTACTACGCGCTGCTCTCAGGGCAGGAGTACTTAATAGGTTTAAATCGCTGTTGTTTTTACTGTATTACGCGCTGCTCTCAGGGCAGGAGCACTCAATATATTTAAATCATTGTTATTTTAGTGTATTACGCGCTGTTTTCAGGGAAGGAGTGCTCAATAGGTTCAAATTGCAGTTATTTTAGTGTACGTGCTGCCCTCAGGGCAGGAGTGCTCAATAGGGTCAAATCGCTGTTATTTTAGTGTACTACGTGGTGCCCTCAGAGTAGGATTGCTCAAAAGATTAAAATCGCTGTTATTTTAGTGTATTACGCGCTGCTCTCAGGGCAGGAGTACTCAATAGGTTCAAATCGCTGTTATTTTAGTCTATTATGCGCTGCTCTCAGGGCAGGAATACTCAATCTATTTAAATCGCTGTTATTTTAGTGTATTACGTGCTGCTCTTAGGGCAGGATTGCTTAATGGATTCAAATCGCTGTTATGTCAGTGTTTTACGCGCTGCTCTCAGGGCAGGAGTCCTCAATAGATTCAAGTCGCTGTTATTTTAGTGTATTACGCTCTGCTCTCAGGGCAGGATTGCTCAATAGATTCAAATCGCTGTTATTTTAGTGTATTATGCGCTGCTCTCATGGCAGGAATACTCAATCTAATTAAATCGCTGTTATTTTAGTGTATTACGTGCTGCTCTTAGGGCAGGATTGCTCAATGGATTCAAATCGCTGTTATTTTTGTGTATTACGCGCTGCTCTCAGGGCAGGAGTGCTCAATAGATTAAAATCGCTGTCATTTTAGTGTACTACGTCCTGCTCTCAGGGCAGGAGTGCTCAATAGATTCAAATCGCTGTTATTTTTGTGTATTACGTGCTGCTCTCAGGGCAGGAGTGCTCAATAGATTAAAATCGCTGTCATTTTAGTGTACTACGTCCTGCTCTCAGGGCAGGAGTGCTCAATAGATTCATATCGCTGTTATTTTTGTGTAAAATAACAGCGATTTGAACCTATTTGAACCTAGATTAAAATCGCTGTTATTTTAGTGTATTACGTGCTGCTCTTAGGGCAGGATTGCTCAATGGATTCAAATCGCTGTTATTTTAGTTTTGTACGCGCTGCTCTCAGGGCAGGAGTGCTCAATAGATTAAAATCGCTGTTGTTTTTAGTGTATTATGCGCTGCACTCAGGGCAGGAGTACTCAATAGATTCAAATCGCTGTTATTTTAGTGTATTACGCGCTGCTCTCAGGGCGGGAGTACTCAATAGGTTAAAATCGCTGTTGTTTTTAGTGTATTACGCGCTGCTCTCAGGGCAGGAGCACTCAATATATTTAAATCATTTTTGTTTTAGTGTATTACGCACTGCTCTCATGGCAGGAGTACTCAATAGGTTCAAATCACTGTTATTTTAGTGTACTACGTGGTGCCCTCAGAGTAGAATTGCCCAAAAGATTAAAATAGCTGTTATTTTAGTGTATTACGCGCTGCTCTCAGGGCAGGAGTACTCAATAGGTTCAAATCGCTGTTATTTTAGTGTATTACGTGCTGCTCTCAGGGCAGGAGTACTCAATAGATTAAAATCGCGGTTGTTTTTAGTGTATTACGCGCTGCTCTCAGGGCAGGAGCACTCAATAGGTTAAAATCGCTGTTATTTTAGTGTATTACGCGCTGCTCTCAGGGCAGGAGTACTCAATAGGTTCAAATTGCTGTTATTTTAGTGTACGTGCTGCCCTCAGGGCAGGCGTGCTCAATAGGTTAAAATCGCTGTTATTTTAGTGTACTATGTGGTGCCCTGAGGGTAGGATTGCTCAAAAGTTTAAAATCGCTGTTATTTTTGTGCATTACGCGCTGCTCTCAGGGCAGGAGTACTCAGTAGGTTAAAATCGCTGTTGTTTTTAGTGTATTACGCGCTCCTCTCAGGGCAGGAGCACTCAATATATTTAAATCATTGTTATTTTAGTGTATTACGCGGTGCTCTCAGGGCAGGAGTACTCAATAGTTTCAAATCGCTGTTATTTTAGTGTATTACGTGCTCCTCTCAGGGCAGGAGTACTCAGTATTCTTCAAATCGCTGTTATTTTAGTCTATTACGCGATGCTCTCAGGGCAGGAGTGCTCAATAGATTAAAATCGCGGTTGTTTTTAGTGTATTACGCGCTGCTCTCAGGGCTGGAGCACTTAATAGGTTCAAATTGCTGTTATTTTAGTGTATTACACGCTGCTCTCAGGGCAGGAGTGCTCAATAGATTCAAATCGCTGTTATTTTTGTGTATTACATGATGCTCTCAGGGCAGGAGCACTCAATAAATTTAAATTACTTTTATTTTAGTGTACTACGCCCTGCTCTAAGGGCAGAAGTGCTCAATAGATTTAAATTGCTGTTATTTTAGTGTACGTGCTGCCCTCAGGGCAGGAGTGCTCAATAGGTTCAAATCGCTGTTATTTTAGTGTACGTGCTGCCCTCAGGGCAGGAGTGCTCAATAGATTTAAATCGCTGTTATTTTTGTGTATTACGCGCTGCTCTCAGGGCAGGATTACTCAATCTATTTAAATCGCTGTTATTTCAGTGTATTACGCGCTGCTCTCAGGGCAGGAGTACTCAATAGATTCAAGTCGCTCTTATTTTAGTGTATTACGCTCTGCTCTCAGGGCTGGAGCACTTAATAGGTTAAAATTGCTGTTATTTTAGTGTATTAAACGCTGCTCTCAGGGCAGGAGTGCTCAATAGATTCAAATCGCTGTTATTTTTGTGTATTACATGATGCTCTCAGGGCAGGAGCACTCAATAAATTTAAATTACTTTTATTTTAGTGTACTACGCCCTGCCCTCAGGGCAGGAGTGCTCAATAGATTTAAATCGCTGTTATTTTTGTGTATTACACGCTGCTCTCAGGGCAGGATTACTCAATCTATTTAAATCGCTGTTATTTCAGTGTATTACGCGCTGCTCTCAGGGCAGGAGTACTCAATAGATTCAAGTCGCTGTTATTTTAGTGTATTACGCTCTGCTCTCAGGGCAGGATTGCTCAATAGATTAAAATCGCTGTTATTTTAGTGTACTACGTCCTGCTCTCAGGGCAGAAGTGCTCAATAGATTAAAATCGCTGTTATTTTAGTGTACTACGTCCTGCTCTCAGGGCAGGAGTACTCAATAAATTTAAATTACTTTTATTTTAGTGTACTACGCGCTGCTCTCAGGGCAGAAGTGCTCAATAGATTAAAATCGCTGTTATTTTAGTGTACTACGTCCTGCTCTCAGGGCAGGAGTACTCAATAAATTTAAATTACTTTTATTTTAGTGTACTACGCGCTGCTCTCAGGGCAGAAGTGCTCAATAGATTTAAATCGCTGTTATTTTAGTGTATTACGTGCTGCTCTTAGGGCAGGATTGCTCAATGGATTCAAATCGCTGTTATTTTAGTGTTGTACGCGCTGCTCTCAGGGCAGGAGTGCTCAATAGATTAAAATCGCTGTTGTTTTTAGTGTATTATGCGCTGCTCTCAGGGCAGGAGTACTCAATAGGTTCAAATTGCTGTTATTTTACTGTACGTGCTGCCCTCAGGACAGGAGTGCTCAATAGGTTCAAATCGCTGTTATTTTAGTGTACTACGCGCTGCTCTCAGGGCAGGAGTACTTAATAGGTTTAAATCGCTGTTGTTTTTACTGTATTACGCGCTGCTCTCAGGGCAGGAGCACTCAATATATTTAAATCATTGTTATTTTAGTGTATTACGCGCTGCTCTCAGGGAAGGAGTGCTCAATAGGTTCAAATTGCAGTTATTTTAGTGTACGTGCTGCCCTCAGGGCAGGAGTGCTCAATAGGGTCAAATCGCTGTTATTTTAGTGTACTACGTGGTGCCCTCAGAGTAGGATTGCTCAAAAGATTAAAATCGCTGTTATTTTAGTGTATTACGCGCTGCTCTCAGGGCAGGAGTACTCAATAGGTTCAAATCGCTGTTATTTTAGTCTATTATGCGCTGCTCTCAGGGCAGGAATACTCAATCTATTTAAATCGCTGTTATTTTAGTGTATTACGTGCTGCTCTTAGGGCAGGATTGCTTAATGGATTCAAATCGCTGTTATGTCAGTGTTTTACGCGCTGCTCTCAGGGCAGGAGTCCTCAATAGATTCAAGTCGCTGTTATTTTAGTGTATTACGCTCTGCTCTCAGGGCAGGATTGCTCAATAGATTCAAATCGCTGTTATTTTAGTGTATTATGCGCTGCTCTCATGGCAGGAATACTCAATCTAATTAAATCGCTGTTATTTTAGTGTATTACGTGCTGCTCTTAGGGCAGGATTGCTCAATGGATTCAAATCGCTGTTATTTTTGTGTATTACGCGCTGCTCTCAGGGCAGGAGTGCTCAATAGATTAAAATCGCTGTCATTTTAGTGTACTACGTCCTGCTCTCAGGGCAGGAGTGCTCAATAGATTCAAATCGCTGTTATTTTTGTGTATTACGCGCTGCTCTCAGGGCAGGAGTGCTCAATAGATTAAAATCGCTGTCATTTTAGTGTACTACGTCCTGCTCTCAGGGCAGGAGTGCTCAATAGATTCATATCGCTGTTATTTTTGTGTAAAATAACAGCGATTTGAACCTATTTGAACCTAGATTAAAATCGCTGTTATTTTAGTGTATTACGTGCTGCTCTTAGGGCAGGATTGCTCAATGGATTCAAATCGCTGTTATTTTAGTTTTGTACGCGCTGCTCTCAGGGCAGGAGTGCTCAATAGATTAAAATCGCTGTTGTTTTTAGTGTATTATGCGCTGCACTCAGGGCAGGAGTACTCAATAGATTCAAATCGCTGTTATTTTAGTGTATTACGCGCTGCTCTCAGGGCGGGAGTACTCAATAGGTTAAAATCGCTGTTGTTTTTAGTGTATTACGCGCTGCTCTCAGGGCAGGAGCACTCAATATATTTAAATCATTTTTGTTTTAGTGTATTACGCACTGCTCTCATGGCAGGAGTACTCAATAGGTTCAAATCACTGTTATTTTAGTGTACTACGTGGTGCCCTCAGAGTAGAATTGCCCAAAAGATTAAAATAGCTGTTATTTTAGTGTATTACGCGCTGCTCTCAGGGCAGGAGTACTCAATAGGTTCAAATCGCTGTTATTTTAGTGTATTACGTGCTGCTCTCAGGGCAGGAGTACTCAATAGATTAAAATCGCGGTTGTTTTTAGTGTATTACGCGCTGCTCTCAGGGCAGGAGCACTCAATAGGTTCAAATTGCTGTTATTTTAGTGTATTACGTGCTCCTCTCAGGGCAGGAGTACTCAGTATTCTTCAAATCGCTGTTATTTTAGTCTATTACGCGATGCTCTCAGGGCAGGATTACTCAATCTATTTAAATCGCTGTTATTTCAGTGTATTACGCGCTGCTCTCAGGGCAGGAGTACTCAATAGATTCAAGTCGCTGTTATTTTAGTGTATTACGCTCTGCTCTCAGGGCTGGAGCACTTAATAGGTTCAAATTGCTGTTATTTTAGTGTATTAAACGCTGCTCTCAGGGCAGGAGTGCTCAATAGATTCAAATCGCTGTTATTTTTGTGTATTACACGAAGCTCTCAGGGCAGGAGCACTCAATAAATTTAAATTACTTTTATTTTAGTGTACGTGCTGCCCTCAGGACAGGAGTGCTCAATAGGTTCAAATCGCTGTTATTTTAGTGTATTACGTGCTGCTCTCAGGGCAGGAGTACTCAATAGATTAAAATCGCGGTTGTTTTTAGTGTATTACGCGCTGCTCTCAGGGCAGGAGCACTCAATAGGTTCAAATTGCTGTTACTTTAGTGTATTACACGCTGCTCTCAGGGCAGGAGCACTCAATATATTTAAATCACTGTTATTTTTGTGTATTACACGATGCTCTCAGGGCAGGAGCACTCAATAAATTTAAATAACTTTTATTTTAGTGTACGTACTGCCCTCAGGACAGGAGTGCTCAATAGGTTCAAATCGCTGTTATTTTAGTGTACTATGGACTGCTCTCAAGGCAGGAATACCCAATAGGTTCAAATCGCTGTTATTTTAGTGTATTACGCGCTGCTCTCAGGGCAGGAGTACTCAATAGGTTAAAATCGCTGTTATTTTAGTGTATTACGCGCTGCTCTCAGGGCAGGAGTACTCAATAGGTTCAAATTGCTGTTATTTTAGTGTACGTGCTGCCCTCAGGGCAGGCGTGCTCAATAGGTTAAAATCGCTGTTGTTTTTAGTGTATTACGCGCTCCTCTCAGGGCAGGAGCACTCAATATATTTAAATCATTGTTATTTTAGTGTATTACGCGGTGCTCTCAGGGCAGGAGTACTCAATAGTTTCAAATCGCTGTTATTTTAGTGTATTACGTGCTCCTCTCAGGGCAGGAGTACTCAGTATTCTTCAAATCGCTGTTATTTTAGTCTATTACGCGATGCTCTCAGGGCAGGAGTGCTCAATAGATTAAAATCGCGGTTGTTTTTAGTGTATTACGCGCTGCTCTCAGGGCTGGAGCACTTAATAGGTTCAAATTGCTGTTATTTTAGTGTATTACACGCTGCTCTCAGGGCAGGAGTGCTCAATAGATTCAAATCGCTGTTATTTTTGTGTATTACATGATGCTCTCAGGGCAGGAGCACTCAATAAATTTAAATTACTTTTATTTTAGTGTACTACGCCCTGCTCTAAGGGCAGAAGTGCTCAATAGATTTAAATCGCTGTTATTTTAGTGTACGTGCTGCCCTCAGGGCAGGAGTGCTCAATAGGTTCAAATCGCTGTTATTTTAGTGTACGTGCTGCCCTCAGGGCAGGAGTGCTCAATAGATTTAAATCGCTGTTATTTTTGTGTATTACGCGCTGCTCTCAGGGCAGGATTACTCAATCTATTTAAATCGCTGTTATTTCAGTGTATTACGCGCTGCTCTCAGGGCAGGAGTACTCAATAGATTCAAGTCGCTCTTATTTTAGTGTATTACGCTCTGCTCTCAGGGCTGGAGCACTTAATAGGTTAAAATTGCTGTTATTTTAGTGTATTAAACGCTGCTCTCAGGGCAGGAGTGCTCAATAGATTCAAATCGCTGTTATTTTTGTGTATTACATGATGCTCTCAGGGCAGGAGCACTCAATAAATTTAAATTACTTTTATTTTAGTGTACTACGCCCTGCCCTCAGGGCAGGAGTGCTCAATAGATTTAAATCGCTGTTATTTTTGTGTATTACACGCTGCTCTCAGGGCAGGATTACTCAATCTATTTAAATCGCTGTTATTTCAGTGTATTACGCGCTGCTCTCAGGGCAGGAGTACTCAATAGATTCAAGTCGCTGTTATTTTAGTGTATTACGCTCTGCTCTCAGGGCAGGATTGCTCAATAGATTAAAATCGCTGTTATTTTAGTGTACTACGTCCTGCTCTCAGGGCAGGAGTACTCAATAAATGTAAATTACTTTTATTTTAGTGTACTACGCGCTGCTCTCAGGGCAGAAGTGCTCAATAGATTAAAATCGCTGTTATTTTAGTGTACTACGTCCTGCTCTCAGGGCAGGAGTACTCAATAGGTTAAAATCGCTGTTATTTTAGTGTATTACGCGCTGCTCTCAGGGCAGGAGTACTCAATAGGTTCAAATTGCTGTTATTTTAGTGTACGTGCTGCCCTCAGGGCAGGCGTGCTCAATAGGTTAAAATCGCTGTTGTTTTTAGTGTATTACGCGCTCCTCTCAGGGCAGGAGCACTCAATATATTTAAATCATTGTTATTTTAGTGTATTACGCGGTGCTCTCAGGGCAGGAGTACTCAATAGTTTCAAATCGCTGTTATTTTAGTGTATTACATGCTCCTCTCAGGGCAGGAGTACTCAGTATTCTTCAAATCGCTGTTATTTTAGTCTATTACGCGATGCTCTCAGGGCAGGAGTGCTCAATAGATTAAAATCGCGGTTGTTTTTAGTGTATTACGCGCTGCTCTCAGGGCTGGAGCACTTAATAGGTTCAAATTGCTGTTATTTTAGTGTATTACACGCTGCTCTCAGGGCAGGAGTGCTCAATAGATTCAAATCGCTGTTATTTTTGTGTATTACATGATGCTCTCAGGGCAGGAGCACTCAATAAATTTAAATTACTTTTATTTTAGTGTACTACGCCCTGCTCTAAGGGCAGAAGTGCTCAATAGATTTAAATCGCTGTTATTTTAGTGTACGTGCTGCCCTCAGGGCAGGAGTGCTCAATAGGTTCAAATCGCTGTTATTTTAGTGTACGTGCTGCCCTCAGGGCAGGAGTGCTCAATAGATTTAAATCGCTGTTATTTTTGTGTATTACGCGCTGCTCTCAGGGCAGGATTACTCAATCTATTTAAATCGCTGTTATTTCAGTGTATTACGCGCTGCTCTCAGGGCAGGAGTACTCAATAGATTCAAGTCGCTCTTATTTTAGTGTATTACGCTCTGCTCTCAGGGCTGGAGCACTTAATAGGTTAAAATTGCTGTTATTTTAGTGTATTAAACGCTGCTCTCAGGGCAGGAGTGCTCAATAGATTCAAATCGCTGTTATTTTTGTGTATTACATGATGCTCTCAGGGCAGGAGCACTCAATAAATTTAAATTACTTTTATTTTAGTGTACTACGCCCTGCCCTCAGGGCAGGAGTGCTCAATAGATTT
The DNA here is from genome assembly GCA_030578255.1 of Tiaroga cobitis. Classification (NCBI taxonomy): domain Eukaryota; kingdom Metazoa; phylum Chordata; class Actinopteri; order Cypriniformes; family Leuciscidae; genus Tiaroga; species Tiaroga cobitis. The sequence continues at coordinate 2,101,054 of CM060608.1, forward strand.
AAATCGCTGTTATTTTTGTGTATTACACGCTGCTCTCAGGGCAGGATTACTCAATCTATTTAAATCGCTGTTATTTCAGTGTATTACGCGCTGCTCTCAGGGCAGGAGTACTCAATAGATTCAAGTCGCTGTTATTTTAGTGTATTACGCTCTGCTCTCAGGGCAGGATTGCTCAATAGATTAAAATCGCTGTTATTTTAGTGTACTACGTCCTGCTCTCAGGGCAGAAGTGCTCAATAGATTAAAATCGCTGTTATTTTAGTGTACTACGTCCTGCTCTCAGGGCAGGAGTACTCAATAAATTTAAATTACTTTTATTTTAGTGTACTACGCGCTGCTCTCAGGGCAGAAGTGCTCAATAGATTAAAATCGCTGTTATTTTAGTGTACTACGTCCTGCTCTCAGGGCAGGAGTACTCAATAAATTTAAATTACTTTTATTTTAGTGTACTACGCGCTGCTCTCAGGGCAGAAGTGCTCAATAGATTTAAATCGCTGTTATTTTAGTGTATTACGTGCTGCTCTTAGGGCAGGATTGCTCAATGGATTCAAATCGCTGTTATTTTAGTGTTGTACGCGCTGCTCTCAGGGCAGGAGTGCTCAATAGATTAAAATCGCTGTTGTTTTTAGTGTATTATGCGCTGCTCTCAGGGCAGGAGTACTCAATAGGTTCAAATTGCTGTTATTTTACTGTACGTGCTGCCCTCAGGACAGGAGTGCTCAATAGGTTCAAATCGCTGTTATTTTAGTGTACTACGCGCTGCTCTCAGGGCAGGAGTACTTAATAGGTTTAAATCGCTGTTGTTTTTACTGTATTACGCGCTGCTCTCAGGGCAGGAGCACTCAATATATTTAAATCATTGTTATTTTAGTGTATTACGCGCTGCTCTCAGGGAAGGAGTGCTCAATAGGTTCAAATTGCAGTTATTTTAGTGTACGTGCTGCCCTCAGGGCAGGAGTGCTCAATAGGGTCAAATCGCTGTTATTTTAGTGTACTACGTGGTGCCCTCAGAGTAGGATTGCTCAAAAGATTAAAATCACTGTTATTTTAGTGTATTACGCGCTGCTCTCAGGGCAGGAGTACTCAATAGGTTCAAATCGCTGTTATTTTAGTCTATTATGCGCTGCTCTCAGGGTAGGAATACTCAATCTATTTAAATCGCTGTTATTTTAGTGTATTACGTGCTGCTCTTAGGGCAGGATTGCTTAATGGATTCAAATCGCTGTTATGTCAGTGTTTTACGCGCTGCTCTCAGGGCAGGAGTCCTCAATAGATTCAAGTCGCTGTTATTTTAGTGTATTACGCTCTGCTCTCAGGGCAGGATTGCTCAATAGATTCAAATCGCTGTTATTTTAGTGTATTATGCGCTGCTCTCATGGCAGGAATACTCAATCTAATTAAATCGCTGTTATTTTAGTGTATTACGTGCTGCTCTTAGGCCAGGATTGCTCAATGGATTCAAATCGCTGTTATTTTTGTGTATTACGCGCTGCTCTCAGGGCAGGAGTGCTCAATAGATTAAAATCGCTGTCATTTTAGTGTACTACGTCCTGCTCTCAGGGCAGGAGTGCTCAATAGATTCAAATCGCTGTTATTTTTGTGTATTACGCGCTGCTCTCAGGGCAGGAGTGCTCAATAGATTAAAATCGCTGTCATTTTAGTGTACTACGTCCTGCTCTCAGGGCAGGAGTGCTCAATAGATTCAAATCGCTGTTATTTTTGTGTAAAATAACAGCGATTTGAACCTATTTGAACCTAGATTAAAATCGCTGTTATTTTAGTGTATTACGTGCTGCTCTTAGGGCAGGATTGCTCAATGGATTCAAATCGCTGTTATTTTAGTTTTGTACGCGCTGCTCTCAGGGCAGGAGTGCTCAATAGATTAAAATCGCTGTTGTTTTTAGTGTATTATGCGCTGCACTCAGGGCAGGAGTACTCAATAGATTCAAATCGCTGTTATTTTAGTGTATTACGCGCTGCTCTCAGGGCGGGAGTACTCAATAGGTTAAAATCGCTGTTGTTTTTAGTGTATTACGCGCTGCTCTCGGGGCAGGAGCACTCAATATATTTAAATCATTTTTGTTTTAGTGTATTACGCACTGCTCTCATGGCAGGAGTACTCAATAGGTTCAAATCACTGTTATTTTAGTGTACTACGTGGTGCCCTCAGAGTAGAATTGCCCAAAAGATTAAAATAGCTGTTATTTTAGTGTATTACGCGCTGCTCTCAGGGCAGGAGTACTCAATAGGTTCAAATCGCTGTTATTTTAGTGTATTACGTGCTGCTCTCAGGGCAGGAGTACTCAATAGATTAAAATCGCGGTTGTTTTTAGTGTATTACGCGCTGCTCTCAGGGCAGGAGCACTCAATAGGTTCAAATTGCTGTTATTTTAGTGTATTACGTGCTCGTCTCAGGGCAGGAGTACTCAGTATTCTTCAAATCGCTGTTATTTTAGTCTATTACGCGATGCTCTCAGGGCAGGATTACTCAATCTATTTAAATCGCTGTTATTTCAGTGTATTACGCGCTGCTCTCAGGGCAGGAGTACTCAATAGATTCAAGTCGCTGTTATTTTAGTGTATTACGCTCTGCTCTCAGGGCTGGAGCACTTAATAGGTTCAAATTGCTGTTATTTTAGTGTATTAAACGCTGCTCTCAGGGCAGGAGTGCTCAATAGATTCAAATCGCTGTTATTTTTGTGTATTACACGAAGCTCTCAGGGCAGGAGCACTCAATAAATTTAAATTACTTTTATTTTAGTGTACGTGCTGCCCTCAGGACAGGAGTGCTCAATAGGTTCAAATCGCTGTTATTTTAGTGTATTACGTGCTGCTCTCAGGGCAGGAGTACTCAATAGATTAAAATCGCGGTTGTTTTTAGTGTATTACGCGCTGCTCTCAGGGCAGGAGCACTCAATAGGTTCAAATTGCTGTTACTTTAGTGTATTACACGCTGCTCTCAGGGCAGGAGCACTCAATATATTTAAATCACTGTTATTTTAGTGTACTACGCGCTGCTCTCAGGGCAGGAGTGCTCAATAGATTCAAATCGCTGTTATTTTTGTGTATTACACGATGCTCTCAGGGCAGGAGCACTCAATAAATTTAAATAACTTTTATTTTAGTGTACGTACTGTCCTCAGGACAGGAGTGCTCAATAGGTTCAAATCGCTGTTATTTTAGTGTACTATGGACTGCTCTCAAGGCAGGAATACCCAATAGGTTCAAATCGCTGTTATTTTAGTGTATTACGCGCTGCTCTCAGGGCAGGAGTACTCAATAGGTTAAAATCGCTGTTATTTTAGTGTATTACGCGCTGCTCTCAGGGCAGGAGTACTCAATAGGTTCAAATTGCTGTTATTTTAGTGTACGTGCTGCCCTCAGGGCAGGCGTGCTCAATAGGTTAAAATCGCTGTTGTTTTTAGTGTATTACGCGCTCCTCTCAGGGCAGGAGCACTCAATATATTTAAATCATTGTTATTTTAGTGTATTACGCGGTGCTCTCAGGGCAGGAGTACTCAATAGTTTCAAATCGCTGTTATTTTAGTGTATTACATGCTCCTCTCAGGGCAGGAGTACTCAGTATTCTTCAAATCGCTGTTATTTTAGTCTATTACGCGATGCTCTCAGGGCAGGAGTGCTCAATAGATTAAAATCGCGGTTGTTTTTAGTGTATTACGCGCTGCTCTCAGGGCTGGAGCACTTAATAGGTTCAAATTGCTGTTATTTTAGTGTATTACACGCTGCTCTCAGGGCAGGAGTGCTCAATAGATTCAAATCGCTGTTATTTTTGTGTATTACATGATGCTCTCAGGGCAGGAGCACTCAATAAATTTAAATTACTTTTATTTTAGTGTACTACGCCCTGCTCTAAGGGCAGAAGTGCTCAATAGATTTAAATCGCTGTTATTTTAGTGTACGTGCTGCCCTCAGGGCAGGAGTGCTCAATAGGTTCAAATCGCTGTTATTTTAGTGTACGTGCTGCCCTCAGGGCAGGAGTGCTCAATAGATTTAAATCGCTGTTATTTTTGTGTATTACGCGCTGCTCTCAGGGCAGGATTACTCAATCTATTTAAATCGCTGTTATTTCAGTGTATTACGCGCTGCTCTCAGGGCAGGAGTACTCAATAGATTCAAGTCGCTCTTATTTTAGTGTATTACGCTCTGCTCTCAGGGCTGGAGCACTTAATAGGTTAAAATTGCTGTTATTTTAGTGTATTAAACGCTGCTCTCAGGGCAGGAGTGCTCAATAGATTCAAATCGCTGTTATTTTTGTGTATTACATGATGCTCTCAGGGCAGGAGCACTCAATAAATTTAAATTACTTTTATTTTAGTGTACTACGCCCTGCCCTCAGGGCAGGAGTGCTCAATAGATTTAAATCGCTGTTATTTTTGTGTATTACACGCTGCTCTCAGGGCAGGATTACTCAATCTATTTAAATCGCTGTTATTTCAGTGTATTACGCGCTGCTCTCAGGGCAGGAGTACTCAATAGATTCAAGTCGCTGTTATTTTAGTGTATTACGCTCTGCTCTCAGGGCTGGAGCACTTAATAGGTTCAAATTGCTGTTATTTTAGTGTATTAAACGCTGCTCTCAGGGCAGGAGTGCTCAATAGATTCAAATCGCTGTTATTTTTGTGTATTACACGAAGCTCTCAGGGCAGGAGCACTCAATAAATTTAAATTACTTTTATTTTAGTGTACGTGCTGCCCTCAGGACAGGAGTGCTCAATAGGTTCAAATTGCTGTTACTTTAGTGTATTACACGCTGCTCTCAGGGCAGGAGCACTCAATATATTTAAATCACTGTTATTTTAGTGTACTACGCGCTGCTCTCAGGGCAGGAGTGCTCAATAGATTCAAATCGCTGTTATTTTTGTGTATTACACGAAGCTCTCAGGGCAGGAGCACTCAATAAATTTAAATTACTTTTATTTTAGTGTACGTGCTGCCCTCAGGACAGGAGTGCTCAATAGGTTCAAATCGCTGTTATTTTAGTGTATTACGTGCTGCTCTCAGGGCAGGAGTACTCAATAGATTAAAATCGCGGTTGTTTTTAGTGTATTACGCGCTGCTCTCAGGGCAGGAGCACTCAATAGGTTCAAATTGCTGTTACTTTAGTGTATTACACGCTGCTCTCAGGGCAGGAGCACTCAATATATTTAAATCACTGTTATTTTAGTGTACTACGCGCTGCTCTCAGGGCAGGAGTGCTCAATAGATTCAAATCGCTGTTATTTTTGTGTATTACACGATGCTCTCAGGGCAGGAGCACTCAATAAATTTAAATAACTTTTATTTTAGTGTACGTACTGCCCTCAGGACAGGAGTGCTCAATAGGTTCAAATCGCTGTTATTTTAGTGTACTATGGACTGCTCTCAAGGCAGGAATACCCAATAGGTTCAAATCGCTGTTATTTTAGTGTATTACGCGCTGCTCTCAGGGCAGGAGTACTCAATAGGTTAAAATCGCTGTTATTTTAGTGTATTACGCGCTGCTCTCAGGGCAGGAGTACTCAATAGGTTCAAATTGCTGTTATTTTAGTGTACGTGCTGCCCTCAGGGCAGGCGTGCTCAATAGGTTAAAATCGCTGTTATTTTAGTGTACTATGTGGTGCCCTGAGGGTAGGATTGCTCAAAAGTTTAAAATCGCTGTTATTTTAGTGCATTACGCGCTGCTCTCAGGGCAGGAGTACTCAGTAGGTTAAAATCGCTGTTGTTTTTAGTGTATTACGCGCTCCTCTCAGGGCAGGAGCACTCAATATATTTAAATCATTGTTATTTTAGTGTATTACGCGGTGCTCTCAGGGCAGGAGTACTCAATAGTTTCAAATCGCTGTTATTTTAGTGTATTACGTGCTCCTCTCAGGGCAGGAGTACTCAGTATTCTTCAAATCGCTGTTATTTTAGTCTATTACGCGATGCTCTCAGGGCAGGAGTGCTCAATAGATTAAAATCGCGGTTGTTTTTAGTGTATTACGCGCTGCTCTCAGGGCTGGAGCACTTAATAGGTTCAAATTGCTGTTATTTTAGTGTATTACACGCTGCTCTCAGGGCAGGAGTGCTCAATAGATTCAAATCGCTGTTATTTTTGTGTATTACATGATGCTCTCAGGGCAGGAGCACTCAATAAATTTAAATTACTTTTATTTTAGTGTACTACGCCCTGCTCTAAGGGCAGAAGTGCTCAATAGATTTAAATCGCTGTTATTTTAGTGTACGTGCTGCCCTCAGGGCAGGAGTGCTCAATAGGTTCAAATCGCTGTTATTTTAGTGTACGTGCTGCCCTCAGGGCAGGAGTGCTCAATAGATTTAAATCGCTGTTATTTTTGTGTATTACGCGCTGCTCTCAGGGCAGGATTACTCAATCTATTTAAATCGCTGTTATTTCAGTGTATTACGCGCTGCTCTCAGGGCAGGAGTACTCAATAGATTCAAGTCGCTCTTATTTTAGTGTATTACGCTCTGCTCTCAGGGCTGGAGTACTCAATAGGTTAAAATCGCTGTTATTTTAGTGTATTACGCGCTGCTCTCAGGGCAGGAGTACTCAATAGGTTCAAATTGCTGTTATTTTAGTGTACGTGCTGCCCTCAGGGCAGGCGTGCTCAATAGGTTAAAATCGCTGTTGTTTTTAGTGTATTACGCGCTCCTCTCAGGGCAGGAGCACTCAATATATTTAAATCATTGTTATTTTAGTGTATTACGCGGTGCTCTCAGGGCAGGAGTACTCAATAGTTTCAAATCGCTGTTATTTTAGTGTATTACATGCTCCTCTCAGGGCAGGAGTACTCAGTATTCTTCAAATCGCTGTTATTTTAGTCTATTACGCGATGCTCTCAGGGCAGGAGTGCTCAATAGATTAAAATCGCGGTTGTTTTTAGTGTATTACGCGCTGCTCTCAGGGCTGGAGCACTTAATAGGTTCAAATTGCTGTTATTTTAGTGTATTACACGCTGCTCTCAGGGCAGGAGTGCTCAATAGATTCAAATCGCTGTTATTTTTGTGTATTACATGATGCTCTCAGGGCAGGAGCACTCAATAAATTTAAATTACTTTTATTTTAGTGTACTACGCCCTGCTCTAAGGGCAGAAGTGCTCAATAGATTTAAATCGCTGTTATTTTAGTGTACGTGCTGCCCTCAGGGCAGGAGTGCTCAATAGGTTCAAATCGCTGTTATTTTAGTGTACGCGCTGCTCTCAGGGCAGGAGCACTCAATATATTTAAATCATTGTTATTTTAGTATATTACGCACTGCTCTCAGGGCAGGAGTACTCAATAGGTTCAAATTGCTGTTATTTTAGTGTACGTGCTGCCCTCAGGGCAGGCGTGCTCAATAGGTTAAAATCGCTGTTATTTTAGTGTACTATGTGGTGCCCTGAGGGTAGGATTGCTCAAAAGTTTAAAATCGCTGTTATTTTAGTGCATTACGCGCTGCTCTCAGGGCAGGAGTACTCAGTAGGTTAAAATCGCTGTTGTTTTTAGTGTATTACGCGCTGCTCTCAGGGCAGGAGCACTCAATATATTTAAATCATTGTTCTTTTAGTGTATTACGCGCTGCTCTCAGGGCAGGAGTACTCAATAGTTTCAAATCGCTGTTATTTTAGTGTATTACGTGCTCCTCTCAGGGCAGGAGTACTCAGTATTCTTCAAATCGCTGTTATTTTAGTCTATTACGTGCTGCTCTCAGGGCAGGAGTACTCAATAGATTAAAATCGCAGGTTGTTTTTTGTGTATTACGCGCTGCTCTCAGGGCAGGAGCACCCAATAGGTTCAAATTGTTGTTACTTTAGTGTATTACACGCTGCTCTCAGGGCAGGAGCACTCAATATATTTAAATCACTGTTATTTTAGTGTACTACGCGCTGCTCTCAGGGCAGGAGTGCTCAATAGATTCAAATCGCTGTTATTTTTGTGTATTACACGATGCTCTCAGGGCAGGAGCACTCAATAAATTTAAATTACTTTTATTTTAGTGTACGTGCTGCCCTCAGGACAGGAGTGCTCAATAGGTTCAAATCGCTGTTATTTTAGTGTATTACGTGCTGCTCTCAGGGCAGGAGTACTCAATAGGTTCAAATTGCTGTTACTCTAGTGTATTACACGCTGCTCTCAGGGCAGGAGCACTCAATATATTTAAATCACTGTTATTTTAGTGTACTACGCGTTGCTCACAGGGCAGGAGTGCTCAATAGATTCAAATCGCTGTTATTTTTGTGTATTACACGATGCTCTCAGGGCAGGAGCACTCAATAAATTTAAATTACTTTTATTTTAGTGTACGTGCTGCCCTCAGGACAGGAGTGCTCAATAGGTTCAAATCGCTGTTATTTTAGTGTACTATGGGCTGCTCTCAAGGCAGGAATACTCAATAGGTTCAAATCGCTGTTATTTTAGTGTATTACACGCTGCTCTCAGGGCAGGAGTACTCAATAGGTTAAAATCGCTGTTGTTTTTAGTGTATTACGCGCTGCTCTCAGGGCGGGAGCACTCAATATATTTAAATCATTGTTATTTTAGTATATTACGCGCTGCTCTCAGGGCAGGAGTACTCAATAGGTTCAAATTGCTGTTATTTTAGTGTACGTGCTGCCCTCAGGGCAGGCGTGCTCAATAGGTTAAAATCGCTGTTATTTTAGTGTACTATGTGGTGCCCTGAGGGTAGGATTGCTCAAAAGTTTAAAATCGCTGTTATTTTAGTGCATTACGTGCTGCCCTCAGGACAGGAGTGCTCAATAGGTTCAAATCGCTGTTATTTTAGTGTATTACGTGCACTCCTGCCCTGAGAGCAGCGTTTAATACACTAAAATAACAGCAATTTGAACCTATTAAGTGCTCCAGCCCTGAGAGCAGAGCGTAATACACTAAAATAAGAGCGACTTGAATCTATTGAGTACTCCTGCCCTGAGAGCAGCGCGTAATACACTGAAATAACAGCGATTTAAATAGATTGAGTAATCCTGCCCTGAGAGCAGCGCGTAATACACAAAAATAACAGCGATTTAAATCTATTGAGCACTCCTGCCCTGAGGGCAGCACGTACCTATTGAGCACGTACCTATTTAGTGTACGCTGTTATTTTAGTGTATTACGTGCTCCTCTCAGGGCAGGAGTACTCAGTATTCTTCAAATCGCTGTTATTTTAGTCTATTACGCGATGCTCTCAGGGCAGGAGTGCTCAATAGATTAAAATCGCGGTTGTTTTTACTGTATTACGCGCTGCTCTCAGGGCAGGAGCACTCAATATATTTAAATCATTGTTATTTTAGTATATTACGCACTGTTCTCAGGGCAGGAGTACTCAATAGGTTCAAATTGCTGTTATTTTAGTCTATTATGCGCTGCTCTCAGGGCAGGAGTGCTCAATAGATTAAAATCGCGGTTGTTTTTAGTGTATTACGCGCTGCTCTCAGGGCGGGAGCACTCAATATATTTAAATCATTGTTATTTTAGTATATTACGCGCTGCTCTCAGGGCAGGAGTACTCAATAGGTTCAAATTGCTGTTATTTTAGTGTACGTGCTGCCCTCAGGGCAGGCGTGCTCAATAGGTTAAAATCGCTGTTATTTTAGTGTACTATGTGGTGCCCTGAGGGTAGGATTGCTCAAAAGTTTAAAATCGCTGTTATTTTAGTGTATTACGCGCTGCTCTCAGGGCAGGAGCACTCAATATATTTAAATCATTGTTCTTTTAGTGTATTACGCGCTGCTCTCAGGGCAGGAGTACTCAATAGTTTCAAATCGCTGTTATTTTAGTGTATTACGTGCTCCTCTCAGGGCAGGAGTACTCAGTATTCTTCAAATCGCTGTTATTTTAGTCTATTACGTGCTGCTCTCAGGGCAGGAGTACTCAATAGATTAAAATCGCAGGTTGTTTTTAGTGTATTACGCGCTGCTCTCAGGGCAGGAGCACCCAATAGGTTCAAATTGTTGTTACTTTAGTGTATTACACGCTGCTCTCAGGGCAGGAGCACTCAATATATTTAAATCACTGTTATTTTAGTGTACTACGCGCTGCTCTCAGGGCAGGAGTGCTCAATAGATTCAAATCGCTGTTATTTTTGTGTATTACACGATGCTCTCAGGGCAGGAGCACTCAATAAATTTAAATTACTTTTATTTTAGTGTACGTGCTGCCCTCAGGACAGGAGTGCTCAATAGGTTCAAATCGCTGTTATTTTAGTGTATTACGTGCTGCTCTCAGGGCAGGAGTACTCAATAGGTTCAAATTGCTGTTACTCTAGTGTATTACACGCTGCTCTCAGGGCAGGAGCACTCAATATATTTAAATCACTGTTATTTTAGTGTACTACGCGTTGCTCACAGGGCAGGAGTGCTCAATAGATTCAAATCGCTGTTATTTTTGTGTATTACACGATGCTCTCAGGGCAGGAGCACTCAATAAATTTAAATTACTTTTATTTTAGTGTACGTGCTGCCCTCAGGACAGGAGTGCTCAATAGGTTCAAATCGCTGTTATTTTAGTGTACTATGGGCTGCTCTCAAGGCAGGAATACTCAATAGGTTCAAATCGCTGTTATTTTAGTGTATTACACGCTGCTCTCAGGGCAGGAGCACTCAATAGGTTAAAATCGCTGTTGTTTTTAGTGTATTACGCGCTGCTCTCAGGGCGGGAGCACTCAATATATTTAAATCATTGTTATTTTAGTATATTACGCGCTGCTCTCAGGGCAGGAGTACTCAATAGGTTCAAATTGCTGTTATTTTAGTGTACGTGCTGCCCTCAGGGCAGGCGTGCTCAATAGGTTAAAATCGCTGTTATTTTAGTGTACTATGTGGTGCCCTGAGGGTAGGATTGCTCAAAAGTTTAAAATCGCTGTTATTTTAGTGCATTACGTGCTGCCCTCAGGACAGGAGTGCTCAATAGGTTCAAATCGCTGTTATTTTAGTGTATTACGTGCACTCCTGCCCTGAGAGCAGCGTTTAATACACTAAAATAACAGCAATTTGAACCTATTAAGTGCTCCAGCCCTGAGAGCAGAGCGTAATACACTAAAATAAGAGCGACTTGAATCTATTGAGTACTCCTGCCCTGAGAGCAGCGCGTAATACACTGAAATAACAGCGATTTAAATAGATTGAGTAATCCTGCCCTGAGAGCAGCGCGTAATACACAAAAATAACAGCGATTTAAATCTATTGAGCACTCCTGCCCTGAGGGCAGCACGTACCTATTGAGCACGTACCTATTTAGTGTACGCTGTTATTTTAGTGTATTACGTGCTCCTCTCAGGGCAGGAGTACTCAGTATTCTTCAAATCGCTGTTATTTTAGTCTATTACGCGATGCTCTCAGGGCAGGAGTGCTCAATAGATTAAAATCGCGGTTGTTTTTACTGTATTACGCGCTGCTCTCAGGGCAGGAGCACTCAATATATTTAAATCATTGTTATTTTAGTATATTACGCACTGTTCTCAGGGCAGGAGTACTCAATAGGTTCAAATTGCTGTTATTTTAGTCTATTATGCGCTGCTCTCAGGGCAGGAGTGCTCAATAGATTAAAATCGCGGTTGTTTTTAGTGTATTACGCGCTGCTCTCAGGGCGGGAGCACTCAATATATTTAAATCATTGTTATTTTAGTATATTACGCGCTGCTCTCAGGGCAGGAGTACTCAATAGGTTCAAATTGCTGTTATTTTAGTGTACGTGCTGCCCTCAGGGCAGGCGTGCTCAATAGGTTAAAATCGCTGTTATTTTAGTGTACTATGTGGTGCCCTGAGGGTAGGATTGCTCAAAAGTTTAAAATCGCTGTTATTTTAGTGTATTACGCGCTGCTCTCAGGGCAGGAGCACTCAATATATTTAAATCATTGTTCTTTTAGTGTATTACGCGCTGCTCTCAGGGCAGGAGTACTCAATAGTTTCAAATCGCTGTTATTTTAGTGTATTACGTGCTCCTCTCAGGGCAGGAGTACTCAGTATTCTTCAAATCGCTGTTATTTTAGTCTATTACGTGCTGCTCTCAGGGCAGGAGTACTCAATAGATTAAAATCGCAGGTTGTTTTTAGTGTATTACGCGCTGCTCTCAGGGCAGGAGCACCCAATAGGTTCAAATTGTTGTTACTTTAGTGTATTACACGCTGCTCTCAGGGCAGGAGCACTCAATATATTTAAATCACTGTTATTTTAGTGTACTACGCGCTGCTCTCAGGGCAGGAGTGCTCAATAGATTCAAATCGCTGTTATTTTTGTGTATTACACGATGCTCTCAGGGCAGGAGCACTCAATAAATTTAAATTACTTTTATTTTAGTGTACGTGCTGCCCTCAGGACAGGAGTGCTCAATAGGTTCAAATCGCTGTTATTTTAGTGTATTACGTGCTGCTCTCAGGGCAGGAGTACTCAATAGGTTCAAATTGCTGTTACTCTAGTGTATTACACGCTGCTCTCAGGGCAGGAGCACTCAATATATTTAAATCACTGTTATTTTAGTGTACTACGCGTTGCTCACAGGGCAGGAGTGCTCAATAGATTCAAATCGCTGTTATTTTTGTGTATTACACGATGCTCTCAGGGCAGGAGCACTCAATAAATTTAAATTACTTTTATTTTAGTGTACGTGCTGCCCTCAGGACAGGAGTGCTCAATAGGTTCAAATCGCTGTTATTTTAGTGTACTATGGGCTGCTCTCAAGGCAGGAATACTCAATAGGTTCAAATCGCTGTTATTTTAGTGTATTACACGCTGCTCTCAGGGCAGGAGCACTCAATAGGTTAAAATCGCTGTTGTTTTTAGTGTATTACGCGCTGCTCTCAGGGCGGGAGCACTCAATATATTTAAATCATTGTTATTTTAGTATATTACGCGCTGCTCTCAGGGCAGGAGTACTCAATAGGTTCAAATTGCTGTTATTTTAGTGTACGTGCTGCCCTCAGGGCAGGCGTGCTCAATAGGTTAAAATCGCTGTTATTTTAGTGTACTATGTGGTGCCCTGAGGGTAGGATTGCTCAAAAGTTTAAAATCGCTGTTATTTTAGTGCATTACGTGCTGCCCTCAGGACAGGAGTGCTCAATAGGTTCAAATCGCTGTTATTTTAGTGTATTACGTGCACTCCTGCCCTGAGAGCAGCGTTTAATACACTAAAATAACAGCAATTTGAACCTATTAAGTGCTCCAGCCCTGAGAGCAGAGCGTAATACACTAAAATAAGAGCGACTTGAATCTATTGAGTACTCCTGCCCTGAGAGCAGCGCGTAATACACTGAAATAACAGCGATTTAAATAGATTGAGTAATCCTGCCCTGAGAGCAGCGCGTAATACACAAAAATAACAGCGATTTAAATCTATTGAGCACTCCTGCCCTGAGGGCAGCACGTACCTATTGAGCACGTACCTATTTAGTGTACGCTGTTATTTTAGTGTATTACGTGCTCCTCTCAGGGCAGGAGTACTCAGTATTCTTCAAATCGCTGTTATTTTAGTCTATTACGCGATGCTCTCAGGGCAGGAGTGCTCAATAGATTAAAATCGCGGTTGTTTTTACTGTATTACGCGCTGCTCTCAGGGCAGGAGCACTCAATATATTTAAATCATTGTTATTTTAGTATATTACGCACTGTTCTCAGGGCAGGAGTACTCAATAGGTTCAAATTGCTGTTATTTTAGTCTATTATGCGCTGCTCTCAGGGCAGGAGTGCTCAATAGATTAAAATCGCGGTTGTTTTTAGTGTATTACGCGCTGCTCTCAGGGCGGGAGCACTCAATATATTTAAATCATTGTTATTTTAGTATATTACGCGCTGCTCTCAGGGCAGGAGTACTCAATAGGTTCAAATTGCTGTTATTTTAGTGTACGTGCTGCCCTCAGGGCAGGCGTGCTCAATAGGTTAAAATCGCTGTTATTTTAGTGTACTATGTGGTGCCCTGAGGGTAGGATTGCTCAAAAGTTTAAAATCGCTGTTATTTTAGTGTATTACGCGCTGCTCTCAGGGCAGGAGCACTCAATATATTTAAATCATTGTTCTTTTAGTGTATTACGCGCTGCTCTCAGGGCAGGAGTACTCAATAGTTTCAAATCGCTGTTATTTTAGTGTATTACGTGCTCCTCTCAGGGCAGGAGTACTCAGTATTCTTCAAATCGCTGTTATTTTAGTCTATTACGTGCTGCTCTCAGGGCAGGAGTACTCAATAGATTAAAATCGCAGGTTGTTTTTAGTGTATTACGCGCTGCTCTCAGGGCAGGAGCACCCAATAGGTTCAAATTGTTGTTACTTTAGTGTATTACACGCTGCTCTCAGGGCAGGAGCACTCAATATATTTAAATCACTGTTATTTTAGTGTACTACGCGCTGCTCTCAGGGCAGGAGTGCTCAATAGATTCAAATCGCTGTTATTTTTGTGTATTACACGATGCTCTCAGGGCAGGAGCACTCAATAAATTTAAATTACTTTTATTTTAGTGTACGTGCTGCCCTCAGGACAGGAGTGCTCAATAGGTTCAAATCGCTGTTATTTTAGTGTATTACGTGCTGCTCTCAGGGCAGGAGTACTCAATAGGTTCAAATTGCTGTTACTCTAGTGTATTACACGCTGCTCTCAGGGCAGGAGCACTCAATATATTTAAATCACTGTTATTTTAGTGTACTACGCGTTGCTCACAGGGCAGGAGTGCTCAATAGATTCAAATCGCTGTTATTTTTGTGTATTACACGATGCTCTCAGGGCAGGAGCACTCAATAAATTTAAATTACTTTTATTTTAGTGTACGTGCTGCCCTCAGGACAGGAGTGCTCAATAGGTTCAAATCGCTGTTATTTTAGTGTACTATGGGCTGCTCTCAAGGCAGGAATACTCAATAGGTTCAAATCGCTGTTATTTTAGTGTATTACACGCTGCTCTCAGGGCAGGAGCACTCAATAGGTTAAAATCGCTGTTGTTTTTAGTGTATTACGCGCTGCTCTCAGGGCGGGAGCACTCAATATATTTAAATCATTGTTATTTTAGTATATTACGCGCTGCTCTCAGGGCAGGAGTACTCAATAGGTTCAAATTGCTGTTATTTTAGTGTACGTGCTGCCCTCAGGGCAGGCGTGCTCAATAGGTTAAAATCGCTGTTATTTTAGTGTACTATGTGGTGCCCTGAGGGTAGGATTGCTCAAAAGTTTAAAATCGCTGTTATTTTAGTGCATTACGTGCTGCCCTCAGGACAGGAGTGCTCAATAGGTTCAAATCGCTGTTATTTTAGTGTATTACGTGCACTCCTGCCCTGAGAGCAGCGTTTAATACACTAAAATAACAGCAATTTGAACCTATTAAGTGCTCCAGCCCTGAGAGCAGAGCGTAATACACTAAAATAAGAGCGACTTGAATCTATTGAGTACTCCTGCCCTGAGAGCAGCGCGTAATACACTGAAATAACAGCGATTTAAATAGATTGAGTAATCCTGCCCTGAGAGCAGCGCGTAATACACAAAAATAACAGCGATTTAAATCTATTGAGCACTCCTGCCCTGAGGGCAGCACGTACCTATTGAGCACGTACCTATTTAGTGTACGCTGTTATTTTAGTGTATTACGTGCTCCTCTCAGGGCAGGAGTACTCAGTATTCTTCAAATCGCTGTTATTTTAGTCTATTACGCGATGCTCTCAGGGCAGGAGTGCTCAATAGATTAAAATCGCGGTTGTTTTTACTGTATTACGCGCTGCTCTCAGGGCAGGAGCACTCAATATATTTAAATCATTGTTATTTTAGTATATTACGCACTGTTCTCAGGGCAGGAGTACTCAATAGGTTCAAATTGCTGTTATTTTAGTCTATTATGCGCTGCTCTCAGGGCAGGAGTGCTCAATAGATTAAAATCGCGGTTGTTTTTAGTGTATTACGCGCTGCTCTCAGGGCGGGAGCACTCAATATATTTAAATCATTGTTATTTTAGTATATTACGCGCTGCTCTCAGGGCAGGAGTACTCAATAGGTTCAAATTGCTGTTATTTTAGTGTACGTGCTGCCCTCAGGGCAGGCGTGCTCAATAGGTTAAAATCGCTGTTATTTTAGTGTACTATGTGGTGCCCTGAGGGTAGGATTGCTCAAAAGTTTAAAATCGCTGTTATTTTAGTGTATTACGCGCTGCTCTCAGGGCAGGAGCACTCAATATATTTAAATCATTGTTCTTTTAGTGTATTACGCGCTGCTCTCAGGGCAGGAGTACTCAATAGGTTAAAATCGCTGTTGTTTTTAGTGTATTACGCGCTGCTCTCAGGGCAGGAGTACTCAATATATTTAAATCACTGTTATTTTAGTGTACTACGCGCTACTCTGGAGGCGCGTAGTACTCAATAGATTCAAGGAGTGCTCAATAGATTCAAATCGCTGTTATTTTTGTGTATTACACGATGCTCTCAGGGCAGGAGCACTCAATAAATTTAAATTACTTTTATTTTAGTGTACGTGCTGCCCTCAGGACAGGAGTGCTCAATAGGTTTAAATCGCTGTTATTTTAGTGTACTACGCGCTCCTCTCAGGGCAGGAATACTCAATAGGTTAAAATCGCTGTTGTTTTTAGTGTATTACGCGCTGCTCTCAGGGCGGGAGTGCTCAATAGATTCAAATCGCTGTTATTTTTGTGTATTACACGATGCTCTCAGGGCAGGAGTACTCAATAAATTTAAATTACTTTTATTTTAGTGTACGTGCTGCCCTCAGGACAGGAGTGCTCAATAGGTTCAAATCGCTGTTATTTTAGTTTATTACGCCCTGCTCTCAGGTCAGGAGTACTCAATAGGTTAAAATCGCTGTTGTTTTTAGTGTATTACGCGCTGCTCTCAGGGCAGGAGCGCTCAATATATTTAAATCATTGTTATTTTAGTGTATTACGCGCTGCTCTCAGGGCAGGAGTACTCAATAGTTTCAAATCGCTGTTATTTTAGTGTATTACGTGCTCCTCTCAGGGCAGGAGTACTCAATAGATTAAAATCGCGGTTGTTTTTAGTGTATTACGGGCTGCTCTCAGGGCAGGAGCACTCAATAGGTTCAAATTGCTGTTATTTTAGTGTATTACATGCTGCTCTCAGGGCAGGAGCACTCAATATATTTAAATCACTGTTATTTTAGTGTACTACGCGCTACTCTCAGGGCAGGAGTGCTCAATAGATTCAAATCGCTGTTATTTTTGTGTATTACACGATGCTCTCAGGGCAGGAGCACTCAATAAATTTAAATTACTTTTATTTTAGTGTACTACGCGCTGCTCTAAGGGCAGAAGTGCTCAATAGATTTAAATCGCTGTTATTTTAGTGTATGTGCTGCCCTCAGGGCAGGAGTGCTCAATAGGTTCAAATCGCTGTTATTTTAGTGTACGTGCTTCCCTGAGGGCAGGAGTGCTCAATAGATTTAAATCGCTGTTGAGCACTCCTGCCCTATTGAGCACTCCTGCCCTGAGGGCAGCACATACACTAAAATAACAGCGATTTAAATCTATTGAGCACTTCTGCCCTTAGAGCAGCGCGTAGTACACTAAAATAAAAGTAATTTAAATTTATTGAGTGCTCCTGCCCTGAGAGCATCGTGTAATACACAAAAATAACAGCGATTTGAATCTATTCAATAGGTTCAAATCGCTGTTATTTTAGTGTATTACGTGCTGCTCTCAGGACAGGAGCACTCAATATATTTAAATCATTTTTATTTTAGTGTATCACGTGCTGCTCTCATAGCAAGAGTACTCAATAGGTTCAAATTGCTGTTATTTTAGTGTACGTGCTGCCCTCAGGGCAGGAGTGCTCAATAGGTTCAAATCGCTGTTATTTTAGTGTACTACGTGGTGCCCTCACGGTAGGATTGCTCAAAAGATTAAAATCGCTGTTATTTTAGTGTATTACGCGCTGCACTCAGGGCAGGAGTACTCGATAGATTCAAATCGCTGTTATTTTAGTCTATTATGCGCTGCTCTCAGGGCAGGAGTGCTCAATAGATTAAAATCGCGGTTGTTTTTAGTGTATTACGCGCTGCTCTCAGGGCGGGAGCACTCAATATATTTAAATCATTGTTATTTTAGTATATTACGCGCTGCTCTCAGGGCAGGAGTACTCAATAGGTTCAAATTGCTGTTATTTTAGTGTACGTGCTGCCCTCAGGGCAGGCGTGCTCAATAGGTTAAAATCGCTGTTATTTTAGTGTACTATGTGGTGCCCTGAGGGTAGGATTGCTCAAAAGTTTAAAATCGCTGTTATTTTAGTGTATTACGCGCTGCTCTCAGGGCAGGAGCACTCAATATATTTAAATCATTGTTCTTTTAGTGTATTACGCGCTGCTCTCAGGGCAGGAGTACTCAATAGGTTAAAATCGCTGTTGTTTTTAGTGTATTACGCGCTGCTCTCAGGGCAGGAGTACTCAATATATTTAAATCACTGTTATTTTAGTGTACTACGCGCTACTCTCAGGGCAGGAGTGCTCAATAGATTCAAATCGCTGTTATTTTTGTGTATTACACGATGCTCTCAGGGCAGGAGCACTCAATAAATTTAAATTACTTTTATTTTAGTGTACGTGCTGCCCTCAGGACAGGAGTGCTCAATAGGTTTAAATCGCTGTTATTTTAGTGTACTACGCGCTCCTCTCAGGGCAGGAATACTCAATAGGTTAAAATCGCTGTTGTTTTTAGTGTATTACGCGCTGCTCTCAGGGCGGGAGTGCTCAATAGATTCAAATCGCTGTTATTTTTGTGTATTACACGATGCTCTCAGGGCAGGAGTACTCAATAAATTTAAATTACTTTTATTTTAGTGTACGTGCTGCCCTCAGGACAGGAGTGCTCAATAGGTTCAAATCGCTGTTATTTTAGTGTATTACGCCCTGCTCTCAGGGCAGGAGTACTCAATAGGTTAAAATCGCTGTTGTTTTTAGTGTATTACGCGCTGCTCTCAGGGCAGGAGCGCTCAATATATTTAAATCATTGTTATTTTAGTGTATTACGCGCTGCTCTCAGGGCAGGAGTACTCAATAGTTTCAAATCGCTGTTATTTTAGTGTATTACGTGCTCCTCTCAGGGCAGGAGTACTCAGTAGATTCAAATCGCTGTTATTTTAGTCTATTACGCGCTGCTCTCAGGGCAGGAGTGCTCAATAGATTAAAATCGCGGTTGTTTTTAGTGTATTACGCGCTGCTCTCAGGGCAGGAGCACTCAATAGGTTCAAATTGCTGTTATTTTAGTGTATTACATGCTGCTCTCAGGGCAGGAGCACTCAATATATTTAAATCACTGTTATTTTAGTGTACTACGCGCTACTCTCAGGGCAGGAGTGCTCAATAGATTCAAATCGCTGTTATTTTTGTGTATTACACGATGCTCTCAGGGCAGGAGCACTCAATAAATTTAAATTACTTTTATTTTAGTGTACTACGCGCTGCTCTAAGGGCAGAAGTGCTCAATAGATTTAAATCGCTGTTATTTTAGTGTATGTGCTGCCCTCAGGGCAGGAGTGCTCAATAGGTTCAAATCGCTGTTATTTTAGTGTACGTGCTTCCCTGAGGGCAGGAGTGCTCAATAGATTTAAATCGCTGTTATTTTTGTGTATTACGCGCTGCTCTCAGGGCAGGATTACTCAATCTATTTAAATCGCTGTTATTTTAGTGTATTACGTGCTGCTCTTAGGGCAGGATTGCTCAATAGATTAAAATCGCTGTTGTTTTTAGTGTATTATGCGCTGCTCTCAGGGCAGGAGTACTCAATTGGTTCAAATTGCTGTTATTTTAGTGTACGTACTGCCCTCAGGACAGGAGTGCTCAATAGGTTCAAATCGCTGTTATTTTAGTGTACTAAGCGCTGCTCTCAGGGCAGGAATGTTCAATAGGTTCAAATCGCTGTTATTTTAGTGTACTATGTGGTGCCCTGAGGGTAGGATTGCTCAAAAGTTTAAAATCGCTGTTATTTTAGTGTATTACGCGCTGCTCTCAGGGCAGGAGCACTCAATATATTTAAATCATTGTTCTTTTAGTGTATTACGCGCTGCTCTCAGGGCAGGAGTACTCAATAGGTTAAAATCGCTGTTGTTTTTAGTGTATTACGCGCTGCTCTCAGGGCAGGAGTACTCAATATATTTAAATCACTGTTATTTTAGTGTACTACGCGCTACTCTCAGGGCAGGAGTGCTCAATAGATTCAAATCGCTGTTATTTTTGTGTATTACACGATGCTCTCAGGGCAGGAGCACTCAATAAATTTAAATTACTTTTATTTTAGTGTACGTGCTGCCCTCAGGACAGGAGTGCTCAATAGGTTTAAATCGCTGTTATTTTAGTGTACTACGCGCTCCTCTCAGGGCAGGAATACTCAATAGGTTAAAATCGCTGTTGTTTTTAGTGTATTACGCGCTGCTCTCAGGGCGGGAGTGCTCAATAGATTCAAATCGCTGTTATTTTTGTGTATTACACGATGCTCTCAGGGCAGGAGTACTCAATAAATTTAAATTACTTTTATTTTAGTGTACGTGCTGCCCTCAGGACAGGAGTGCTCAATAGGTTCAAATCGCTGTTATTTTAGTGTATTACGCCCTGCTCTCAGGGCAGGAGTACTCAATAGGTTAAAATCGCTGTTGTTTTTAGTGTATTACGCGCTGCTCTCAGGGCAGGAGCGCTCAATATATTTAAATCATTGTTATTTTAGTGTATTACGCGCTGCTCTCAGGGCAGGAGTACTCAATAGTTTCAAATCGCTGTTATTTTAGTGTATTACGTGCTCCTCTCAGGGCAGGAGTACTCAGTAGATTCAAATCGCTGTTATTTTAGTCTATTACGCGCTGCTCTCAGGGCAGGAGTGCTCAATAGATTAAAATCGCGGTTGTTTTTAGTGTATTACGCGCTGCTCTCAGGGCAGGAGCACTCAATAGGTTCAAATTGCTGTTATTTTAGTGTATTACATGCTGCTCTCAGGGCAGGAGCACTCAATATATTTAAATCACTGTTATTTTAGTGTACTACGCGCTACTCTCAGGGCAGGAGTGCTCAATAGATTCAAATCGCTGTTATTTTTGTGTATTACACGATGCTCTCAGGGCAGGAGCACTCAATAAATTTAAATTACTTTTATTTTAGTGTACTACGCGCTGCTCTAAGGGCAGAAGTGCTCAATAGATTTAAATCGCTGTTATTTTAGTGTATGTGCTGCCCTCAGGGCAGGAGTGCTCAATAGGTTCAAATCGCTGTTATTTTAGTGTACGTGCTTCCCTGAGGGCAGGAGTGCTCAATAGATTTAAATCGCTGTTATTTTTGTGTATTACGCGCTGCTCTCAGGGCAGGATTACTCAATCTATTTAAATCGCTGTTATTTTAGTGTATTACGTGCTGCTCTTAGGGCAGGATTGCTCAATAGATTAAAATCGCTGTTGTTTTTAGTGTATTATGCGCTGCTCTCAGGGCAGGAGTACTCAATTGGTTCAAATTGCTGTTATTTTAGTGTACGTACTGCCCTCAGGACAGGAGTGCTCAATAGGTTCAAATCGCTGTTATTTTAGTGTACTAAGCGCTGCTCTCAGGGCAGGAATGTTCAATAGGTTCAAATCGCTGTTATTTTAGTGTATTACGCGCTGCTCTCAGGGCAGGAGCACTCAATATATTTAAATCATTTTTATTTTAGTGTATCACGTGCTGCTCTCATAGCAGGAGTACTCAATAGGTTCAAATTGCTGTTATTTTAGTGTACTACGTGGTGCCCTCACGGTAGGATTGCTCAAAAGATTAAAATCGCTGTTATTTTAGTGTATTACGCGCTGCACTCAGGGCAGAAGTACTCAATAGGTTCAAATCGCTGTTATTTTAGTGTATTACGTGCTGCTCTCAGGGCAGGAGTACTCGATAGATTCAAATCGCTGTTATTTTAGTCTATTATGCGCTGCTCTCAGGGCAGGAGTGCTCAATAGATTAAAATCGCGGTTGTTTTTAGTGTATTACGCGCTGCTCTCAGGGCGGGAGCACTCAATATATTTAAATCATTGTTATTTTAGTATATTACGCGCTGCTCTCAGGGCAGGAGTACTCAATAGGTTCAAATTGCTGTTATTTTAGTGTACGTGCTGCCCTCAGGGCAGGCGTGCTCAATAGGTTAAAATCGCTGTTATTTTAGTGTACTATGTGGTGCCCTGAGGGTAGGATTGCTCAAAAGTTTAAAATCGCTGTTATTTTAGTGCATTACGCGCTGCTCTCAGGGCAGGAGTACTCAGTAGGTTAAAATCGCTGTTGTTTTTAGTGTATTACGCGCTGCTCTCAGGGCAGGAGCACTCAATATATTTAAATCATTGTTCTTTTAGTGTATTACGCGCTGCTCTCAGGGCAGGAGTACTCAATATATTTAAATCACTGTTATTTTAGTGTACTACGCGCTGCTCTCAGGGCAGGAGTGCTCAATAGATTCAAATCGCTGTTATTTTTGTGTATTACACGATGCTCTCAGGGCAGGAGCACTCAATAAATTTAAATTACTTTTATTTTAGTGTACGTGCTGCCCTCAGGACAGGAGTGCTCAATAGGTTCAAATCGCTGTTATTTTAGTGTATTACGTGCTGCTCTCAGGGCAGGAGTACTCAATAGGTTCAAATTGCTGTTACTCTAGTGTATTACACGCTGCTCTCAGGGCAGGAGCACTCAATATATTTAAATCACTGTTATTTTAGTGTACTACGCGTTGCTCACAGGGCAGGAGTGCTCAATAGATTCAAATCGCTGTTATTTTTGTGTATTACACGATGCTCTCAGGGCAGGAGCACTCAATAAATTTAAATTACTTTTATTTTAGTGTACGTGCTGCCCTCAGGACAGGAGTGCTCAATAGGTTCAAATCGCTGTTATTTTAGTGTACTATGGGCTGCTCTCAAGGCAGGAATACTCAATAGGTTCAAATCGCTGTTATTTTAGTGTATTACACGCTGCTCTCAGGGCAGGAGTACTCAATAGGTTAAAATCGCTGTTGTTTTTAGTGTATTACGCGCTGCTCTCAGGGCGGGAGCACTCAATAGATTCAAATCGCTGTTATTTTTGTGTATTACACGATGCTCTCAGGGCAGGAGTACTCAATAAATTTAAATTACTTTTATTTTAGTGTACGTGCTGCCCTCAGGACAGGAGTGCTCAATAGGTTCAAATCGCTGTTATTTTAGTGTATTACGCCCTGCTCTCAGGGCAGGAGTACTCAATAGGTTAAAATCGCTGTTGTTTTTAGTGTATTACGCGCTGCTCTCAGGGCAGGAGCGCTCAATATATTTAAATCATTGTTATTTTAGTGTATTACGCGCTGCTCTCAGGGCAGGAGTACTCAATAGTTTCAAATCGCTGTTATTTTAGTGTATTACGTGCTCCTCTCAGGGCAGGAGTACTCAGTAGATTCAAATCGCTGTTATTTTAGTCTATTACGCGCTGCTCTCAGGGCAGGAGTGCTCAATAGATTAAAATCGCGGTTGTTTTTAGTGTATTACGCGCTGCTCTCAGGGCAGGAGCACTCAATAGGTTCAAATTGCTGTTATTTTAGTGTATTACATGCTGCTCTCAGGGCAGGAGCACTCAATATATTTAAATCACTGTTATTTTAGTGTACTACGCGCTACTCTCAGGGCAGGAGTGCTCAATAGATTCAAATCGCTGTTATTTTTGTGTATTACACGATGCTCTCAGGGCAGGAGCACTCAATAAATTTAAATTACTTTTATTTTAGTGTACTACGCGCTGCTCTAAGGGCAGAAGTGCTCAATAGATTTAAATCGCTGTTATTTTAGTGTATGTGCTGCCCTCAGGGCAGGAGTGCTCAATAGGTTCAAATCGCTGTTATTTTAGTGTACGTGCTTCCCTGAGGGCAGGAGTGCTCAATAGATTTAAATCGCTGTTATTTTTGTGTATTACGCGCTGCTCTCAGGGCAGGATTACTCAATCTATTTAAATCGCTGTTATTTTAGTGTATTACGTGCTGCTCTTAGGGCAGGATTGCTCAATAGATTAAAATCGCTGTTGTTTTTAGTGTATTATGCGCTGCTCTCAGGGCAGGAGTACTCAATTGGTTCAAATTGCTGTTATTTTAGTGTACGTACTGCCCTCAGGACAGGAGTGCTCAATAGGTTCAAATCGCTGTTATTTTAGTGTACTAAGCGCTGCTCTCAGGGCAGGAATGTTCAATAGGTTCAAATCGCTGTTATTTTAGTGTACTATGTGGTGCCCTGAGGGTAGGATTGCTCAAAAGTTTAAAATCGCTGTTATTTTAGTGTATTACGCGCTGCTCTCAGGGCAGGAGCACTCAATATATTTAAATCATTGTTCTTTTAGTGTATTACGCGCTGCTCTCAGGGCAGGAGTACTCAATAGGTTAAAATCGCTGTTGTTTTTAGTGTATTACGCGCTGCTCTCAGGGCAGGAGTACTCAATATATTTAAATCACTGTTATTTTAGTGTACTACGCGCTACTCTCAGGGCAGGAGTGCTCAATAGATTCAAATCGCTGTTATTTTTGTGTATTACACGATGCTCTCAGGGCAGGAGCACTCAATAAATTTAAATTACTTTTATTTTAGTGTACGTGCTGCCCTCAGGACAGGAGTGCTCAATAGGTTTAAATCGCTGTTATTTTAGTGTACTACGCGCTCCTCTCAGGGCAGGAATACTCAATAGGTTAAAATCGCTGTTGTTTTTAGTGTATTACGCGCTGCTCTCAGGGCGGGAGTGCTCAATAGATTCAAATCGCTGTTATTTTTGTGTATTACACGATGCTCTCAGGGCAGGAGTACTCAATAAATTTAAATTACTTTTATTTTAGTGTACGTGCTGCCCTCAGGACAGGAGTGCTCAATAGGTTCAAATCGCTGTTATTTTAGTGTATTACGCCCTGCTCTCAGGGCAGGAGTACTCAATAGGTTAAAATCGCTGTTGTTTTTAGTGTATTACGCGCTGCTCTCAGGGCAGGAGCGCTCAATATATTTAAATCATTGTTATTTTAGTGTATTACGCGCTGCTCTCAGGGCAGGAGTACTCAATAGTTTCAAATCGCTGTTATTTTAGTGTATTACGTGCTCCTCTCAGGGCAGGAGTACTCAGTAGATTCAAATCGCTGTTATTTTAGTCTATTACGCGCTGCTCTCAGGGCAGGAGTGCTCAATAGATTAAAATCGCGGTTGTTTTTAGTGTATTACGCGCTGCTCTCAGGGCAGGAGCACTCAATAGGTTCAAATTGCTGTTATTTTAGTGTATTACATGCTGCTCTCAGGGCAGGAGCACTCAATATATTTAAATCACTGTTATTTTAGTGTACTACGCGCTACTCTCAGGGCAGGAGTGCTCAATAGATTCAAATCGCTGTTATTTTTGTGTATTACACGATGCTCTCAGGGCAGGAGCACTCAATAAATTTAAATTACTTTTATTTTAGTGTACTACGCGCTGCTCTAAGGGCAGAAGTGCTCAATAGATTTAAATCGCTGTTATTTTAGTGTATGTGCTGCCCTCAGGGCAGGAGTGCTCAATAGGTTCAAATCGCTGTTATTTTAGTGTACGTGCTTCCCTGAGGGCAGGAGTGCTCAATAGATTTAAATCGCTGTTATTTTTGTGTATTACGCGCTGCTCTCAGGGCAGGATTACTCAATCTATTTAAATCGCTGTTATTTTAGTGTATTACGTGCTGCTCTTAGGGCAGGATTGCTCAATAGATTAAAATCGCTGTTGTTTTTAGTGTATTATGCGCTGCTCTCAGGGCAGGAGTACTCAATTGGTTCAAATTGCTGTTATTTTAGTGTACGTACTGCCCTCAGGACAGGAGTGCTCAATAGGTTCAAATCGCTGTTATTTTAGTGTACTAAGCGCTGCTCTCAGGGCAGGAATGTTCAATAGGTTCAAATCGCTGTTATTTTAGTGTATTACGCGCTGCTCTCAGGGCAGGAGCACTCAATATATTTAAATCATTTTTATTTTAGTGTATCACGTGCTGCTCTCATAGCAGGAGTACTCAATAGGTTCAAATTGCTGTTATTTTAGTGTACTACGTGGTGCCCTCACGGTAGGATTGCTCAAAAGATTAAAATCGCTGTTATTTTAGTGTATTACGCGCTGCACTCAGGGCAGAAGTACTCAATAGGTTCAAATCGCTGTTATTTTAGTGTATTACGTGCTGCTCTCAGGGCAGGAGTACTCGATAGATTCAAATCGCTGTTATTTTAGTCTATTATGCGCTGCTCTCAGGGCAGGAGTGCTCAATAGATTAAAATCGCGGTTGTTTTTAGTGTATTACGCGCTGCTCTCAGGGCGGGAGCACTCAATATATTTAAATCATTGTTATTTTAGTATATTACGCGCTGCTCTCAGGGCAGGAGTACTCAATAGGTTCAAATTGCTGTTATTTTAGTGTACGTGCTGCCCTCAGGGCAGGCGTGCTCAATAGGTTAAAATCGCTGTTATTTTAGTGTACTATGTGGTGCCCTGAGGGTAGGATTGCTCAAAAGTTTAAAATCGCTGTTATTTTAGTGCATTACGCGCTGCTCTCAGGGCAGGAGTACTCAGTAGGTTAAAATCGCTGTTGTTTTTAGTGTATTACGCGCTGCTCTCAGGGCAGGAGCACTCAATATATTTAAATCATTGTTCTTTTAGTGTATTACGCGCTGCTCTCAGGGCAGGAGTACTCAATATATTTAAATCACTGTTATTTTAGTGTACTACGCGCTGCTCTCAGGGCAGGAGTGCTCAATAGATTCAAATCGCTGTTATTTTTGTGTATTACACGATGCTCTCAGGGCAGGAGCACTCAATAAATTTAAATTACTTTTATTTTAGTGTACGTGCTGCCCTCAGGACAGGAGTGCTCAATAGGTTCAAATCGCTGTTATTTTAGTGTATTACGTGCTGCTCTCAGGGCAGGAGTACTCAATAGGTTCAAATTGCTGTTACTCTAGTGTATTACACGCTGCTCTCAGGGCAGGAGCACTCAATATATTTAAATCACTGTTATTTTAGTGTACTACGCGTTGCTCACAGGGCAGGAGTGCTCAATAGATTCAAATCGCTGTTATTTTTGTGTATTACACGATGCTCTCAGGGCAGGAGCACTCAATAAATTTAAATTACTTTTATTTTAGTGTACGTGCTGCCCTCAGGACAGGAGTGCTCAATAGGTTCAAATCGCTGTTATTTTAGTGTACTATGGGCTGCTCTCAAGGCAGGAATACTCAATAGGTTCAAATCGCTGTTATTTTAGTGTATTACACGCTGCTCTCAGGGCAGGAGTACTCAATAGGTTAAAATCGCTGTTGTTTTTAGTGTATTACGCGCTGCTCTCAGGGCGGGAGCACTCAATAGATTCAAATCGCTGTTATTTTTGTGTATTACACGATGCTCTCAGGGCAGGAGTACTCAATAAATTTAAATTACTTTTATTTTAGTGTACGTGCTGCCCTCAGGACAGGAGTGCTCAATAGGTTCAAATCGCTGTTATTTTAGTGTATTACGCCCTGCTCTCAGGGCAGGAGTACTCAATAGGTTAAAATCGCTGTTGTTTTTAGTGTATTACGCGCTGCTCTCAGGGCAGGAGCGCTCAATATATTTAAATCATTGTTATTTTAGTGTATTACGCGCTGCTCTCAGGGCAGGAGTACTCAATAGTTTCAAATCGCTGTTATTTTAGTGTATTACGTGCTCCTCTCAGGGCAGGAGTACTCAGTAGATTCAAATCGCTGTTATTTTAGTCTATTACGCGCTGCTCTCAGGGCAGGAGTGCTCAATAGATTAAAATCGCGGTTGTTTTTAGTGTATTACGCGCTGCTCTCAGGGCAGGAGCACTCAATAGGTTCAAATTGCTGTTATTTTAGTGTATTACATGCTGCTCTCAGGGCAGGAGCACTCAATATATTTAAATCACTGTTATTTTAGTGTACTACGCGCTACTCTCAGGGCAGGAGTGCTCAATAGATTCAAATCGCTGTTATTTTTGTGTATTACACGATGCTCTCAGGGCAGGAGCACTCAATAAATTTAAATTACTTTTATTTTAGTGTACTACGCGCTGCTCTAAGGGCAGAAGTGCTCAATAGATTTAAATCGCTGTTATTTTAGTGTATGTGCTGCCCTCAGGGCAGGAGTGCTCAATAGGTTCAAATCGCTGTTATTTTAGTGTACGTGCTTCCCTGAGGGCAGGAGTGCTCAATAGATTTAAATCGCTGTTATTTTTGTGTATTACGCGCTGCTCTCAGGGCAGGATTACTCAATCTATTTAAATCGCTGTTATTTTAGTGTATTACGTGCTGCTCTTAGGGCAGGATTGCTCAATAGATTAAAATCGCTGTTGTTTTTAGTGTATTATGCGCTGCTCTCAGGGCAGGAGTACTCAATTGGTTCAAATTGCTGTTATTTTAGTGTACGTACTGCCCTCAGGACAGGAGTGCTCAATAGGTTCAAATCGCTGTTATTTTAGTGTACTAAGCGCTGCTCTCAGGGCAGGAATGTTCAATAGGTTCAAATCGCTGTTATTTTAGTGTACTATGTGGTGCCCTGAGGGTAGGATTGCTCAAAAGTTTAAAATCGCTGTTATTTTAGTGTATTACGCGCTGCTCTCAGGGCAGGAGCACTCAATATATTTAAATCATTGTTCTTTTAGTGTATTACGCGCTGCTCTCAGGGCAGGAGTACTCAATAGGTTAAAATCGCTGTTGTTTTTAGTGTATTACGCGCTGCTCTCAGGGCAGGAGTACTCAATATATTTAAATCACTGTTATTTTAGTGTACTACGCGCTACTCTCAGGGCAGGAGTGCTCAATAGATTCAAATCGCTGTTATTTTTGTGTATTACACGATGCTCTCAGGGCAGGAGCACTCAATAAATTTAAATTACTTTTATTTTAGTGTACGTGCTGCCCTCAGGACAGGAGTGCTCAATAGGTTTAAATCGCTGTTATTTTAGTGTACTACGCGCTCCTCTCAGGGCAGGAATACTCAATAGGTTAAAATCGCTGTTGTTTTTAGTGTATTACGCGCTGCTCTCAGGGCGGGAGTGCTCAATAGATTCAAATCGCTGTTATTTTTGTGTATTACACGATGCTCTCAGGGCAGGAGTACTCAATAAATTTAAATTACTTTTATTTTAGTGTACGTGCTGCCCTCAGGACAGGAGTGCTCAATAGGTTCAAATCGCTGTTATTTTAGTGTATTACGCCCTGCTCTCAGGGCAGGAGTACTCAATAGGTTAAAATCGCTGTTGTTTTTAGTGTATTACGCGCTGCTCTCAGGGCAGGAGCGCTCAATATATTTAAATCATTGTTATTTTAGTGTATTACGCGCTGCTCTCAGGGCAGGAGTACTCAATAGTTTCAAATCGCTGTTATTTTAGTGTATTACGTGCTCCTCTCAGGGCAGGAGTACTCAGTAGATTCAAATCGCTGTTATTTTAGTCTATTACGCGCTGCTCTCAGGGCAGGAGTGCTCAATAGATTAAAATCGCGGTTGTTTTTAGTGTATTACGCGCTGCTCTCAGGGCAGGAGCACTCAATAGGTTCAAATTGCTGTTATTTTAGTGTATTACATGCTGCTCTCAGGGCAGGAGCACTCAATATATTTAAATCACTGTTATTTTAGTGTACTACGCGCTACTCTCAGGGCAGGAGTGCTCAATAGATTCAAATCGCTGTTATTTTTGTGTATTACACGATGCTCTCAGGGCAGGAGCACTCAATAAATTTAAATTACTTTTATTTTAGTGTACTACGCGCTGCTCTAAGGGCAGAAGTGCTCAATAGATTTAAATCGCTGTTATTTTAGTGTATGTGCTGCCCTCAGGGCAGGAGTGCTCAATAGGTTCAAATCGCTGTTATTTTAGTGTACGTGCTTCCCTGAGGGCAGGAGTGCTCAATAGATTTAAATCGCTGTTATTTTTGTGTATTACGCGCTGCTCTCAGGGCAGGATTACTCAATCTATTTAAATCGCTGTTATTTTAGTGTATTACGTGCTGCTCTTAGGGCAGGATTGCTCAATAGATTAAAATCGCTGTTGTTTTTAGTGTATTATGCGCTGCTCTCAGGGCAGGAGTACTCAATTGGTTCAAATTGCTGTTATTTTAGTGTACGTACTGCCCTCAGGACAGGAGTGCTCAATAGGTTCAAATCGCTGTTATTTTAGTGTACTAAGCGCTGCTCTCAGGGCAGGAATGTTCAATAGGTTCAAATCGCTGTTATTTTAGTGTATTACGCGCTGCTCTCAGGGCAGGAGCACTCAATATATTTAAATCATTTTTATTTTAGTGTATCACGTGCTGCTCTCATAGCAGGAGTACTCAATAGGTTCAAATTGCTGTTATTTTAGTGTACTACGTGGTGCCCTCACGGTAGGATTGCTCAAAAGATTAAAATCGCTGTTATTTTAGTGTATTACGCGCTGCACTCAGGGCAGAAGTACTCAATAGGTTCAAATCGCTGTTATTTTAGTGTATTACGTGCTGCTCTCAGGGCAGGAGTACTCGATAGATTCAAATCGCTGTTATTTTAGTCTATTATGCGCTGCTCTCAGGGCAGGAGTGCTCAATAGATTAAAATCGCGGTTGTTTTTAGTGTATTACGCGCTGCTCTCAGGGCGGGAGCACTCAATATATTTAAATCATTGTTATTTTAGTATATTACGCGCTGCTCTCAGGGCAGGAGTACTCAATAGGTTCAAATTGCTGTTATTTTAGTGTACGTGCTGCCCTCAGGGCAGGCGTGCTCAATAGGTTAAAATCGCTGTTATTTTAGTGTACTATGTGGTGCCCTGAGGGTAGGATTGCTCAAAAGTTTAAAATCGCTGTTATTTTAGTGCATTACGCGCTGCTCTCAGGGCAGGAGTACTCAGTAGGTTAAAATCGCTGTTGTTTTTAGTGTATTACGCGCTGCTCTCAGGGCAGGAGCACTCAATATATTTAAATCATTGTTCTTTTAGTGTATTACGCGCTGCTCTCAGGGCAGGAGTACTCAATAGTTTCAAATCGCTGTTATTTTAGTGTATTACGTGCTCCTCTCAGGGCAGGAGTACTCAGTATTCTTCAAATCGCTGTTATTTTAGTCTATTACGTGCTGCTCTCAGGGCAGGAGTACTCAATAGATTAAAATCGCAGGTTGTTTTTAGTGTATTACGCGCTGCTCTCAGGGCAGGAGCACCCAATAGGTTCAAATTGTTGTTACTTTAGTGTATTACACGCTGCTCTCAGGGCAGGAGCACTCAATATATTTAAATCACTGTTATTTTAGTGTACTACGCGCTGCTCTCAGGGCAGGAGTGCTCAATAGATTCAAATCGCTGTTATTTTTGTGTATTACACGATGCTCTCAGGGCAGGAGCACTCAATAAATTTAAATTACTTTTATTTTAGTGTACGTGCTGCCCTCAGGACAGGAGTGCTCAATAGGTTCAAATCGCTGTTATTTTAGTGTATTACGTGCTGCTCTCAGGGCAGGAGTACTCAATAGGTTCAAATTGCTGTTACTCTAGTGTATTACACGCTGCTCTCAGGGCAGGAGCACTCAATATATTTAAATCACTGTTATTTTAGTGTACTACGCGTTGCTCACAGGGCAGGAGTGCTCAATAGATTCAAATCGCTGTTATTTTTGTGTATTACACGATGCTCTCAGGGCAGGAGCACTCAATAAATTTAAATTACTTTTATTTTAGTGTACGTGCTGCCCTCAGGACAGGAGTGCTCAATAGGTTCAAATCGCTGTTATTTTAGTGTACTATGGGCTGCTCTCAAGGCAGGAATACTCAATAGGTTCAAATCGCTGTTATTTTAGTGTATTACACGCTGCTCTCAGGGCAGGAGTACTCAATAGGTTAAAATCGCTGTTGTTTTTAGTGTATTACGCGCTGCTCTCAGGGCGGGAGCACTCAATATATTTAAATCATTGTTATTTTAGTATATTACGCGCTGCTCTCAGGGCAGGAGTACTCAATAGGTTCAAATTGCTGTTATTTTAGTGTACGTGCTGCCCTCAGGGCAGGCGTGCTCAATAGGTTAAAATCGCTGTTATTTTAGTGTACTATGTGGTGCCCTGAGGGTAGGATTGCTCAAAAGTTTAAAATCGCTGCTATTTTAGTGCATTACGTGCTGCCCTCAGGACAGGAGTGCTCAATAGGTTCAAATCGCTGTTATTTTAGTGTATTACGTGCACTCCTGCCCTGAGAGCAGCGTTTAATACACTAAAATAACAGCAATTTGAACCTATTAAGTGCTCCAGCCCTGAGAGCAGAGCGTAATACACTAAAATAAGAGCGACTTGAATCTATTGAGTACTCCTGCCCTGAGAGCAGCGCGTAATACACTGAAATAACAGCGATTTAAATAGATTGAGTAATCCTGCCCTGAGAGCAGCGCGTAATACACAAAAATAACAGCGATTTAAATCTATTGAGCACTCCTGCCCTGAGGGCAGCACGTACCTATTGAGCACGTACCTATTTAGTGTACGCTGTTATTTTAGTGTATTACGTGCTCCTCTCAGGGCAGGAGTACTCAGTATTCTTCAAATCGCTGTTATTTTAGTCTATTACGCGATGCTCTCAGGGCAGGAGTGCTCAATAGATTAAAATCGCGGTTGTTTTTACTGTATTACGCGCTGCTCTCAGGGCAGGAGCACTCAATATATTTAAATCATTGTTATTTTAGTATATTACGCACTGTTCTCAGGGCAGGAGTACTCAATAGGTTCAAATTGCTGTTATTTTAGTGTACGTGCTGCCCTCAGGGCAGGCGTGCTCAATAGGTTAAAATCGCTGTTATTTTAGTGTACTATGTGGTGCCCTGAGGGTAGGATTGCTCAAAAGTTTAAAATCGCTGTTATTTTAGTGCATTACGCGCTGCTCTCAGGGCAGGAGTACTCAGTAGGTTAAAATCGCTGTTGTTTTTAGTGTATTACGCGCTGCTCTCAGGGCAGGAGCACTCAATATATTTAAATCATTGTTCTTTTAGTGTATTACGCGCTGCTCTCAGGGCAGGAGTACTCAATAGGTTTAAATCGCTGTTTTTTTAGTGTATTACGTGCTCCTCTCAGGGCAGGAGTACTCAGTATTCTTCAAATCGCTGTTATTTTAGTCTATTACGCGATGCTCTCAGGGCAGGAGTGCTCAATAGATTAAAATCGCGGTTGTTTTTAGTGTATTACGCGCTGCTCTCAGGGCTGGAGCACTTAATAGGTTCAAATTGCTGTTATTTTGGTGTATTACACGCTGCTCTCAGGGCAGGAGTGCTCAATAGATTCAAATCGCTGTTATTTTTGTGTATTACATGATGCTCTCAGGGCAGGAGCACTCAATAAATTTAAATTACTTTTATTTTAGTGTACTACGCCCTGCTCTAAGGGCAGAAGTGCTCAATAGATTTAAATCGCTGTTATTTTAGTGTACGTGCTGCCCTCAGGGCAGGAGTGCTCAATAGGTTCAAATCGCTGTTATTTTAGTGTACGTGCTGCCCTCAGGGCAGGAGTGCTCAATAGATTTAAATCGCTGTTGTTTTTAGTGTATTACGCGCTGCTCTCAGGGCAGGAGTACTCAATAGGTTCAAATCGCTGTTGTTTTTAGTGTATTACGCGCTGCTCTCAGGGCGGGAGCACTCAATATATTTAAATCATTGTTATTTTAGTGTATTACGCGCTGCTCTCAGGGCAGGAGTACTCAATAGGTTCAAATCGCTGTTGTTTTTAGTGTATTACGCGCTGCTCTCAGGGCGGGAGCACTCAATATATTTAAATCATTGTTATTTTAGTGTATTACGCGCTGCTCTCAGGGCAGGAGTACTCAATAGGTTCAAATTGCTGTTATTTTAGTGTACGTGCTGCCCTCAGGGCAGG